>CM056057.1:31193281-31793281 GCA_029574335.1 Rana kukunoris | reverse complement strand
ACTGCATGTCTTAGGGCCCTTTCACACGGGCGGACAAACGGTCCGTTTTTTACAAGTCCTATTTTTCTTCCGTCTGGCGGATCGGATGAATATGGACACACGGTCCGTATTCATCCGATTCCCCATAGGGGAGAGCGGAGGAAAGACAGGGCGGTCTCTGCACAGTGTGCGGGGACCGCCCTGTCCGCCGACAGCTCAGCAGGGATTTACGGATGATCCCCGCTGAGCAGACGGACACACACTGGGCGGATCAATACGGATCCGCTCCGTGTGAAAGAGCCCTTAGTGCCCTTTCACACGAGCGGATGAACGGTCCGCTTTTCATAAGTCCGTTTACGGACTCACAATGCTTCCCTATGGGATCGCGGACGTTAGCGGATGAGCATCCGTCCGTAATCATCCGCCTCCATCAAGATCCGGTTTTTCGGACGGAAGAAAATCCTATTTTTCTTCCGTCTGGCGGATCGGATCAATACAGACACACAGTCCGTATTTATCCGATTCCCCATAGGGGAGAGCGGAGGAAAGACAGCCGACAGCTCAGCGGGGATTTTACGGAGGAATCCCCGCTGAGCAAACAGGCTAACGGAGCGGATCAATACGGATCCGCTCTGTGTGAAAGAGCCCCAAGGGTCCTTTCACACAGGACAGATCTGTGATGATCCACCCCGTGAACTTCCGCTTGCTCAGCGGGGATCGCGCCACTGACCCCGCTGAGCCGGTGGGTGACAGGGCGGTCCCCGCACACTGTGCAGGGACCACCCCGTCAGATCTCCACTCTCCCCCTATGGGGGGGATTGGATGAACACGGACCGTCTGTCCGTGTTCACCCAATCCGATACGCAGACGGATGGAAAAATAGGATTTTCCTCCGTCTGCAGATTCAGAGCATTGCGGACCCAGGGCATAGGGGCACATGTGCTGCATGCCAAAGGTATGCACCTTCTGCAAACAAATAAATATATCAATAAAACAGCTGCAGGGCAGAGTGGTGCGGAGAAGTGGAACACTTTTTTACAGCTCTTGGTGTCATCCTGAAATGTATGCACCACAGCTGACCTACAGTGCATAGAAATGAATAGAATGTCACTTTGTGGCATTTATAAAAAATACCAGAAAAAAAAATAAAGACGAAAAACAGTGCCTTGTGTTTTAAAAAAAATGCAGAGCACCATCACTAACTGCAGAGAAAAGGGTTCTTAATTTTTCTACAGGTAGTGTGAATCCACCCTTGTGAGCTAAATGCTTACTCATAGTTGCAAAGCAGTATTTCAAGTCATTATGCAGTGTTGTCTGCTGAGCAACTGCTGATCTACCACCCTAAACCACAGATCACTTTTCAGAGGGTAGTAGAAACTTCTGCCTCTGTGAAAGAGCCCAAAATGATATAAAGTGAGGGACTACCTAAGAAAGGGGCCCAAGATGGCTATGAGTGCGGGCCAGCACAAAACAAACTTAAAAATTTAGATTGGGGGGGGTGATTATTTTGTACACTTAGTGAACACATGCAGCAGATAAAAAAAATTGACAGGGACCCTTTACTATACTTTTATATCCAATTCGCATCACAGGAGACTGTCAACGGCTCTCAATGGAGTCGGTTCACACATGTCCAGTGGCGGCCGTGGAATGCACAGCAAAGAAATTCTGTGCATCTTTTGCTCCATTCCAGCCAAAAAAAAATTATATTATATATCGGACCTGAAAACGGTGAACGGGGAGCACTGGACACCCTGCTGTGCCACGCAGCCACAAATAGTTTGAACCCAGCCTTAGAATTCATTGGGAGTTGCTACTCCATCCATCCAACTAGATATAGCTGCGTTAGTTTATTAAAATCAGTTTCAAATATCGCTCTCGTTTTATGTTGTGCTCAGATCGCACTGCCCTGCTGGAGTCGCCATTGTATTAGTCTGCACAGTAAGACTTAGTACATACAGGCTTACCTAAAGTGGTTCTAAAGGCTAAAAAGGTAAGATAAAAAAAAAAAATACACACACACACACCTTCTGTGTGCAGCAGCCCCCCCCATACTTACCTGAGCCCCATCTCTATCCAGCAATATTGCACAAGAGCCTCGGCTGTCTAGGACTGTCCCTCCTCATTGGCTGAGACAGACTGCTGTCAGTCAGTCAATGAGGAGAGAGAGTGTGGGGCCGGGGCCAGGGCCACGGCTCTGTGTCTGAATGGACACACAGAGTGGTGCCCCCATAGCAAGCTACTTACTGTGGGGGCACTCAGCTCGATGGAGGGGCCAGGAGTGCCGGCGGGGGACCTGAGAAAAGGAGGATCGGGGGTGCTCTGTGCAAAACCATTACACAGGGCAGGTAAGTATACTGTAACTTATTTTTATTTTTTTTGCTTGCGCATTAGGGTAACCAGACGTCCCTGGTTTCCGGGCAGGGTTGCCAACTTTCAGTAAAATTTACAAACAGTTTGTAAAATCCACAATTGTTGCATCTGTCCACGAATGCCCATTATGGACATGTAGGCTGCATGTCCGTAACTGACATTCGTAGACAGATGGACAGATTGAGTACGCTGTCCATGGAGCCCGTAATCTGAGCAGAGGGGCCTGGAGGTAGAGCCCGGAGGTAGAGCACGGTGACAAACAACACTACCACAAGACAAGAAAAAGAAGCTCAATGCTTCTGACGGAAAAAAAAAAAAAAAAAAAAAAAAGGGATCCTGCTCTTTTTTCCCATCAGTTTTCCTGTAGAAAAAAAGTCAGATGGAGCCCTGGTTCACACTGATGCTACTTTGAAATCGTGCTACTTTACTTGAAGTAGCGCGATTTCACAGTAGCAAGGTCAGTGCGATTTCAGGTACTACTTGATAGACATTTGTGTGGCTTCATACACAGATGTCTATAGAAATCGCACCTGAAATCTGCAAAAGTAGTGCAGGAACTACTTTTGCAAATCGGTGCGGCGCCGCAAAATCGGTGTCGCACCGATTGGAACAGTGCCATTGCCGCCAATAGGCTGCGACTTGTCATGCGATTTGATCTCTCAAATCACATGACAAATCGCTCCAGTGTGAACCTAGGCGGATCATACACACGGTCGGGATTCCCGGCCAAAATCTCTCATCTGAGTTTTTCCAACGGTAAAACCGGTCGTGTGTACGGGGCATAACACTAATAAAACAACAACACACATTATGTTCCAGCTTTTGTTTTTTAGCTTGTTAAAAAAAAAAAAAAGATAATCTTGACAAAAATAAATCTTTGCTTGTCCCAAAACAAAAAGACAAAACATTGTATTGATGCCTTTGGTATAGAAGGTGACAAATAACAAATAAACAAAAAGTAGCAACAAATAACAGTAATTACCAAGTAACAATAAGTAAAATGTAACAAATACATAACAATAAGTAACAAATAACAATCAGCTTCCAGTGAAGATTTAGAAATGACTGTGGTCCACCATAGGGGCATGTTGAAGATGAAGGGCTAATTTTAATGTGTAACACTGTGCCATGCATGGGGTATATACCCAGCCAGGGGGACACTTACCGCTAATGATCAATCATACCATCCTGTATGTTGTCCCTGACACCAGTCAGTGTCACTCCTCTGTACTGATCCCTGGCCCTGGCACCAGTCACTGTTCTCCCCAATACTGATCACTGTCTCTGCTGGCACCAGTCACTGTCCCTCCTCTGCACTGATCTCTGTTCCTGGCAATTGTTTTCACCCCACCCAGCTACTTCTTATTACACAAGTCTGCAATGCAGAAGGGAGGGGGCCCCACAGCATGATGGGAAATTAGGTTCCCTCCCCCTCCCTGCCTACTCATCTGCCTGCACTTCCTAGGGAAGTCACAGCCCAGCCTGCAGCAAGGTGAGCAGAGCTGTTATCCTTCTCCCTGGTCTCTGCTATGGCATACTGAGCTCTGCACTTGTAGCTGCTATGGAACTACAGTTCCCAGCATGCCATGCTTTGTAGCCCTCCCCCTGACCCATCCTTGCTTATGCAATGTGGGAATCTTGCTGAGCATTGTAGTCCTGCAGGATGCTCCCAGGAAACTACGATTCCCAGCATGCATTGGGCTTGCTTGTTGTATCTGATCCTGTCTGTGCAGTGGTTGGTGATGGCAGCCTGTGCCTGTGGTAGCTGCAGGATCACGAGTCAGTAAGCTGCGCAGAGGATCTGGTAATCGGCATGGATCTGTGTCTGGTGATCTGTCCTAAAGTTGTGTGTGTAGGGAATGCTGAGCACTGTATTCCTGCTTGATGCATTGTCCTGAATCTGCAACTACAAATCCCAGCATGCACTGCTGCTGTAGTCTGGTACACAGCAAGCCTTGTATCCCTGGTAACCATGAATATAGAGATAATGCACATAGCCTGTGATTGCAGGTTGTTTTTGTACCCTGGTCTGGGGCTGGATCTGTTCACATGCAATGCATTCTGAGCAACATGTGTATATCTGCCATGCTTGTGATGTGTGTGTGTTTTTTTTCTTGTTTTCTTGTTGCTCTTCTAGCAGCTTGATGCTATAAGTGTCTCTCCATCTAAAACTGATGTTTTTGCTGTAGGGGAAACTTGTTGGGATCAGTAACCCATCGCCTTTATATCCCTTTTTGTGGTGCAGGGATAAGCAACACGTTCAATGTAAAGGCATAGTCCACCTTTTGCAAAAATAAATAATAAATGCACCCACATGATATTAAAGCGGTGGTTCACCCTAAAACTACTCTGTCCCATCCCATCCAGCATACTGGCGTCAGCGCCAGTATGCTGTGTTTTTTTTTTTTAATTGCTCAACTTACTGTTTAATGAATAATATTCTTTTTTGTCCACTGCTGGTGAATGGCGCGGCTATGTCGCGTCACGCCTTCTGAAAATAGCCGATTTAGGAATCGGCTATTCCCGGTGCTATAAGGCGCCTGCGCACAGACCTAGGAGCTGACTGCGCAGGTGCCGTATATCGCCATAGCCATAGGACTTGGATAATTACGGCGCCTGCGCAGTCAGCTCCTAGGTCTGTGCGCAGGCGCCATATAGCGCCGGGAATAGCCGAGTCCTAAATCGGCTATTTTCGGAAGGCGTGACGCGCATAGCTGCGCCATTCACCCGCGGTGGACAAAAAAAGAAAATTATTCCTTAAACAGTAAGTTGAGCAATTAAAAAAAAAAAAACAGCATACTGCCACTGACGCAAGTATGCTGGATGGGATGGGACAGAGTAGTTTTAGGGTGAACCACCGCTTTAAATAATAATAAAAAAATGTGCATCGATCACATTTTTGCTTTTGAAGTTTGCAGAAAATTGCAATTGTGATCAGTATTTCATGGGTAATGATGGGCTCGGATGTGTTCAGATCGAACCTGCCAGGAAGCCGACACTGCACACCACCAATAAAGATGGGCTTGGGCATGTTTGCAACCCCACGTGCCCGTACCCACCAGGAAACTTACACTGTGCAGAGCTAATCACAGGCAGTGAGACATTTCACGTTCTCTGCAGCTGTGGCTCAGGAAATGTCTCACTGCCTGTAATTAGCGCTGTGTAGTGGTGGGCTTAGGCATGTGGGGTTGTGAGCATGCCTGAGCCCATCCTTAACCACCAATCATAGGCAGTAAAGGAATTTCCTGACCCACAGCTGCACATACATATGCTGGGGGGGGGGGGGGCATCCGATCCGAACACGCCCGAGCCCATCATTATTCATGGGTGCAATGCACAGGCTTCTGCATTATTTACCACCACCCTCAAACCTGTACGGAACTTTGTAATAAGACTGGAGGAAGGAAACCATGGACTACAAATGCATTGATGTCACAGTGCAGTTATGTCAGCATGATCTGCCTTGGTGGCAGATGGGACTTGTAGTGTTCCCAATCACAGATTGCTGGAAAGGAAGGCTGTGCGAGTGGGCTAAAATAAATTAATAAACAGGACACTCTAGAAAGGAGAACCCTTTGATTCAAATAAGTTGGAGGCAGTTTGACGGTGGAAAGTTGGGGAATGTTACACTCTAAATATGGACGTAAATTGACGCATGGCCCCAAGTGTGGACTAAAGCCAGCCATAGACGGTTCAGATGCTGAACAGGCCAAGATCTGAGATTTGTATGGCAAGGCTGAATGTACCCTAAGTTGATCAGTTTGATGAAGCTTGGTACAACCAGCGTGTTGGATTTTCCTTGTTTAAATATTTTATTGAAGATTGCACAATATAATACATATTGGTTATACAAATTTTATACATACATACATACATACATACACACATACACACATACAGGGCTTGACAAATTTACTCGGAAACTAGGCGCCAGCTAAAAAAGTTAAGAGCCAGTTTTTTCTTTGGTATGACTCCGTGACAAGCCCACTCGAGGGAACAGTCAGATTTAACATCTGAGTTATATATAGTCCTTGTGGAGAAGGCTGCGCATAGAGGCCGGTGGCGGCAATTGGCGGACCACCGACTCCAGATCCCCCATGTTCCCGAACTGGGCCGCTGCCTTCCGCAATAACCTAGGGCAGGGGAAGCAGCAGTGGCTCCTCCCGCCGTGTCAGTGGCTGCTGCGCCATCCCCGCTAATCGGGTTACCAGACAGTGCTCTACGAGGCCCCGGGTCGCCTTTACTTTCCCGGCCAACACCACGCAACCTGCCCTATAACAGAGGCACCCTGTCACTGACAAAAGCCTAGGCGCCAGGGCACAATTTCTAGTCGCCCTGGCGCCTGGGATTTGTCGAGCCCTGTATGTGTGTGTGTATATGTATATATATATATATATATATATATATATATATATATATATATAATCTCTTTTATCTTCTTTACAATTGTGTAAAAGTAAATATAAAACAAGTATAAGACAAGAACTTTATCGAAAATACATAAATATAATATATAAAATAGAATAATAATGAAATAAGATAATTTAAGAAGTACCAAATTATAGTATACTTTTAAACATGCAAAGGGTAAGATAAATCAGATTAAATAAACAAACTGTCAGGGGACAGTCAAGATCAGCTTATAGCATAACAGGGGCCAAGATCCGGCTAGGTGGCTTGGCGTGTCCTGAAGTGAAGAGAAAGGTCAACTGTCTAGAAGTGGTAGAATCATAGGAACTTGTATTGTTTGTGGTGTGAGTATATCTAATCAAGTAAATAGTAATGGATTATGTAAATCTGTATGATATTTGCTTAATTCATAGGGGGGGGGGGGAAATGGGGGGGCAGAAATGGGGAATACTCCAGAGGGTAATGACAATAATGTGATTATATTGGAATAGGAGGTGATCTAAGGTTTGTATTTAAGTCAAAATTAATGTAAGGTCAAAGCTTTGCGGTAAGTGATGATTTATCCATGGGCTGCGTGTTGGATTTTACATGCAATATGTTATAGCCGCTAGCCACAATCACTGTGTTCTCTTGGCGGTGGAATGCCCCCCCGGTAGAACACAATGGCTTGGCGGAAGGGATTTCCCTGTCAACACTGCCTGTGTTGATGGGGGGAATCGGTTGCAGAAAATAAATTTGTTGTCTATGGCTTAACCACTTGCTTACTCGGCACATATACCCCCCTTCCTGCCCAGGCAAAATTTCAGCTTTCAGCACTGCGTCGCTTTAAATTAAAATTGCGCGGTCATGCGACGTGCCTCACAAACAAAATTGACGTCCTTTTTCCCCCCACAAATAGAGCTTTCTTTTGGTGGTATTTGATCACCTCTGCGGGTTTTTTTTTGCGCTATAAACAAAAAAGAGCGACAATTTTGAAAAAAAAACACACAATATTTTTTACTTTTTGCTATAATAAAAATCCAATTTTTTATAAAAAAAATATATATTTTTTCCTCAGTTTAGGCCTATATGTATTCTACATATTTTTGGTAATAAAAACAATCGCAATAAGCGTATAGTAATTGGTTTGCGCAAAGGTTATAGTGGCTAGGAAATAAGGGATAGAATTCTGACAATGTTTTTTTTTTTTTATTTTTTTTTTTTTTTTACTAGTAATACGGCGATCTGCGAATTTTGTCAGGACTGCGATATTGCAACGGACACATCGGACACTTTTGACACATTTTTGGGACCATTCACATTTATACAGCGATCCGTGCTATAAAAACGCATTAATTACTGTATAAATGTGACTGGCAGGGAAGGGGTTAACACTAGGGGGTGAGGAAGGGGTTAAATGTGTATCCTGGGTGTGTTTTAACTGTGTGGGGGGGGGGGGGGACTGACTGGGGGAGGTGACCAATGCTGTGTCCCTATGTACAAAGGACACAGCCTCAGTCTCCTCTCCCTGACAGGACGTGGAGCTCTGTGTTTACACACAGAGCTTCACGTCCCTGCTCTAAAACTGCCGATCGGCGGGTACCTGGCGGACATCGCGACCGCCAGGCACGCGCATCGGCATCTCGGGGACGCGCCGGGTGCGCGCGCCCCCCAGTGGCCGGAGAACTCGATGCCGTCAAATTGACGGCGGCTTGGATATTTAGATCCACTATGCCGCCGTCATTTGATGATATGCGGAGCCTCAAGTGGTTAAGCTCTTAGTATGAACCCAGACAGCTGCATACATTTCCTTTCTTATTAGGCTCCATTCACATCAGAGTGTTTTGTGACTGTGTGAAAAACGCACATTGCGCTTATGGTGCCGTTTCTAAAAGTCAGCAACTACAAATACTGTAGCTGCTGACTTATTATAAATGGACACTCGCCTATCCAGGGATCTATCCTCACCTCGGCCTATTCTTCACCGGTCTTGGGGGCCGTCACACTATCTGTGGGAAGCCGGCTGTAGAGGAGGAGGATAGGGTGATGTATTTTCAGTGAATAATCAAATTTACGATTTATTTGTATCCTTTTTTTTTTTTTCTTCTTCTTCTTATGCAGAAAACTGGCGAGTTTTCATTTGGAGCACTAAACAGCAATGGAGAGTCCGCAGGCCTCACTAGGCTGTACAACATGGCGCTGCCCAGATGGAAGCTTCACCAAAACCATTCTCGAGCCGGGATCCGGAGTGAACAAGCCCAAAGAGCATGCTGTATGTGTGATATATTTGGAGCATCCCACTAACCCTCCATCCCAGTTCTGCTTCACACCAGACCTCGGTTATCCTGCTGGAAGCTGGGTTGAGGTGGAACTTGGAGAGGGGGACACTGCACAGGACCGCCTAGTTGACCAATGTCTAGAGACCATGCTTCAAGGGGAGGTCTGTCAGGTGGACAGCCCATTAGGATTCCGGTTCGTCTTGCGGCTGAAAAGCTTTGAAAAGGGCACAGAAGCCTGGGAACTGGAACCAAGCGAGAAGATCCAAGGAGCCATAAAGGACCGGGAAAAGGGCGGCATGGCCTTCAGGAATGGTAACATTGAAGGGGCAGAGAGGCGGTATACCCGGGGGCTCAGACTCTTGGTGTGCACCCCTGGTGAAGCCGAAGAGGAAAAGGTGGCGCTTCTGTCCAACTTGGCTGCTTGTGACCTCAAGAAGAGACGTTTTCGGGAAGCGGAGGTGAGGTGCACCCGAATTCTAGACATGGATCCCAACCACCACAAAGCTCTGTACCGGAGAGGCATAGCCAGGGCGGGCATGTCGGACTGGGAGGGGGCGAGGGGCGACTTTGACAAGCTGCTGAAACTAGATCCAGGTAACAAGGAAGCAAAGAGGGAGCTGTTGAGCGTTCGGGAGAAGGAGAAGATTGCGCAGGCGCAAATAAGCAAGGCCTTGGGGAAGATGTTCCTTTAAGGTGAACCTATTGCCTCCTCCGGGAAATAGTGGACAGTGTCGGCTACATTCGTTGTTGCAAGTGCAGGCAGTGTAGGACCTCCAACCATCGTTGGGTTGCTGTAATCGGAGATCTGGTTGCTTTGGGTTACTGCTCATCTGTATTGCTGTTTGTGTTGTTGCAAATCTTCTCGCCTTATTGAATAAGCTTGCACATGAACTAAACCACATGGTCCCAAGGACATTACAGAGGCAAGAGACCTAAAATGACTCAATGGTTGCAAAAGGGCTCCCTTCTGTCAGCTAAAAAAAAAGAAAAGGCCGCTGGCAGTGTGAGCAGGTGACAGGTGCACTTTATGCTGACGCTGGAGCGTGTGCTTAGAGAATTTGTCTAATATACCTCAGGGAGAGAATTAATGGTGTGTTCAACGGGGCACAGGATGCTTGGTAAATATTATGTACAAATAAATTGTGTTATTTATACCTGTTTTATTCTTTTTATTTTATTGTATGTGTGCTGAATCACCTAATGTCCCCAGCGTATGGATATCCCCTACAGAGGCCGATTTGGGGTGGGTGGTTCTTGACCAGGGATCCTCAAACTACGGCCCTCCAGCTGTTGCAGAACTACACATCCCATGAGGCATTGTACCACACTGACATGACTAGGCATGATGGGAATTGTAGTTCCTGAACAACTGGAGGGCCGTAGTTTGAAGACCCATGTTCGTGATGGTCAGATGGTTGCTTGACATTAAGTTTGCTGTCCTGTCCTACACTTTTTTTTTTTTTTATAAATAATTTTTATTATTCAACGCATGATATTATCTTACATATTGTGCACATATTCAAGTACAAAAATGCAATACATATTAAATAAGTAAAAATATGTGTTAAACTCTTATTTCCAAACTTGCACTCTTATCTACCTGTCCTACACTTTAAGAGCCCTTTCTCACTTCCAGCACCCAAAAAACACTGGTAAAGTGGCGCTAAAACTAGCAGAGTTTACTAGTTTTTTTCAAGCGGCAGCGGGGTGCTTTTAACCCCCCCTAGTGGCCGAATAAAGGGTTAAAAGGGCCCACAAAGCACCGCTGCCAAGACTCTTTGCAGGCGTTTCCCATTGATTTCAATGGGAAGGGGCACTTTAGGGGCGGTGATTACACTTCTCCTAAAGTGCTGCAAAGAAGCTGCTTGCAGGACTTTTTGTTGATGCCCTGCCAGTGCAGCACCTCAGTGTGAAAGCACTCCGGCTTTCACATGAGGCTTCTTTCAGGCGCTTTACAGGCACTATTTATAGTGCTAAGACCCCTTTCACACTGGGGCATTTTTCAGGCGCTTTAGTGTGAAAGCACTCTGGCTTTCACATTGGGATTGCAGATGAGGCTTCTTTCAGGCGCCTGAAAAACGCCCCAGTGTGTGAAAGGGGTCTTAGTGTTACTAAACCCAGGACACAGCATTTACTATATCTGTCCTCCCAGAGTATAGAGTACATGGAAATGCAATTAAACTGCTAAATACCTTTTTTCATCAGCAGTATATAGTAGTCTTTTTATTTCTATCAGTGCCTGGTTAAAGCTTGAAGGAGGAGTTTTCATAATGCACTGGCTGTCCTATCAAGATGCAGGGCCCCCTGACGCGCTGTCTGGACACTGCTGATTGACCCTGTGCTGATCACATGCACTCTGCCAAGAAAAAAAAAAAACTACAGCCATCCCTACAGTCAAGCACAGAGGTGGAAACATTATGCTTTGGGGCCGTTTTTCTGCTAAAGGTACAAACCGATTTTGCCGCATTGAGGGGCCAATGAACGGGGCTAAACCTCAGCGCATCAGTGTGAAAGGGGCTCAGGACAGGAAGGGCTCATTTACATTTGCAGTTATGGGGTGCTGCTGACTTATAAAAAATGAAAACTTACCTGTCCAGCGCACCCGCGATATCGGCAGCCAAGGCCGAGCAATAACTTGTCTCTCGGCTACCCCCACCGCCATCCTCAGTGAGGGAATCAGGAAGTGAAGCGGTGCGGCTTCACTGCCCCGTTCCCTGCTGCACATGCGCGAGTAGTGCGGCGTGCCGTCACTGGTCCCCACTCTCTCCTGGGACCAGTGTGTTTCCCAGGAGACAGCAGGCAGGGGAGAGTGGCATGACTCCCACGGGAGTCTATGCCCAGAAGTAGGTGCAAATACCTGTCTTAGACAGGTATCTGCACCCCCTGAATGGTGCTAAATATGACACGGGAGGGGGGGAGTGTTCCGAAAAGCGGAAGTTTCATTTTTGGGTGGAACTCCGCTTTAAGTGGCCCTCGCTCCTGAAAAGTTGAGCACCCCTGAAATACATCGTAGAGTGAACTGGGATATTAATATATTAGGGCTCTTTCACACCTGACAGTTTTCTTATGCGGACCTGAACGGGTGCTCTCTGATCCTCTATGGAGCCGTGGATGTCAGCGGTGACATGCCCGCTGACATCCGACCCGCTCCGCCAACGTGTAACGGAGGAAAAACCTACTTTTTCAACCATCTGGCGGACAGACGGTCCCTGTTCATCCGATCCCCCCCATAGGGGAGAGCGGAGAAAAGACAGGGCGGTCCCTACACAGTGTGCGGGGACCGCCCTGTCATCTGCCGGCTCAGCGGGGATCAACGGAGCGATCCCCGTTGAGAAAACGGAGGTGCACGGGGCGGATCAGTAATGATCCGCCCCGTGTGAAAGAGCCCTTATGGTCACTAAATGGAGCCAAGGATCATAGGAAATGAATACAATTTACTAAAAAAGAGATACAGTGTAACAATTCTGGAGAGCACTGGAAGTCTCCTAAAGTAGCAATCTCGACAAATGAGTTTGCTACTTCCCTCCACAGTTCTTTAGAATTGTTACATTGTGTCTCATTTTACTGAGGTGTATTTATTATGGCTCTTTAGCTCCATCTAATGACCATAATGCAGTATTTTTTTTACCAACTCATTCTATGGTGTATGTATTTTCTATGATCTTCAGCTCCATCTAGTGGCCATAATGGGGTATTTTCCCTATTCGCTCGGTTCTTTATCGTCACCTTTCTTTATCTTTAATAATTTAATAATTGGTCCAGTCTCACAACAGCTGGTAAGTTTGTGCGGAACAAGATGTTAGAAACGGAACAGGAAGTTAAACAGGTGTCCCCATTGGAAAATGTACCCTCATCTCCTGTTCTGCGACAACTCTAACATTTTTAACTTCACCTGACTTTGTTTCTCAATGAAAACAGTCACGAGTACAAATGTTCACAACTACTTTGGTCTCTAAAGAGAGGATTTGACAGATGGCGAGGTGCGCCTTTTCAACGCATGTGTTTTTTTTTTACCTTTATTTATGATCATATAAAAGACACATAGATACATAAATATAAATAAAAAAGAAACAACAGGCTCCAATACCATTCAAATCACCAAAATGAAAAGCTAATCCCTATGAGGATTACATATAGGCAAGTGCAAAACATATTGCAAGGTATGTAGTACAGCAATATTTATAACCATGTATTGCAGAGGGCTTATCTAAAATGAATCCATGATAGTAAAAGCCTAAACTTCCCAAGCCCATAACAGATTGAGAAGTATGGAGCCTAAACAGGAAGAAAAACAAGAGAGGATTGAGGGCATGCTTTAACCCCTGGAACCCCGCACTAGCGCGCCATGGCCACATACATTGCATGCGCTTGTGGGGTCTCTTGCAGAGTGGCTCCATTCACTTTAATGGATCATGCTCGGTAGGCGCTACGCCTGCCAAAAAATGATGGGTTACAGGCAGTACACCTGTAAGGGGCCCGGGTGGCACCCCCTTTTTTTTTATATATTTTTTTTATTTTTATTAAAGGGCCCAGAGGCTGCAGGGAGAGGACAGGTCAGAGGCTGTGGAGGGGGGGGGGCAGGAGGTCAGAGGCTGCGGAGGGGGGGGACAGGAGGTCAGAGGCTGCAGAGGGGGGGACAGAAGGTCAGACGCTGCGGAGAGGGGACAGGTCAGAGGCTGCGGAGGGGGGGGGGCAGGAGGTCCGAGGCTGTGGGGAGAGGACAGGTCAGAGGCTGTGGAGGGGGGGGGGGGGGGGAGGTCAGAGGCTGCTGGGAGGGGACAGGTCAGAGGCTGCGGAGAGGGGGGCAGGAGGTCAGAGGCTGTGGGGTGAGGACAGGTCAGAGGCTGTGGAAGGGGGGGGAGGTCAGAGGCTGCTGGGAGGGGACAGGTCAGAGGCTGTGGAGAGGGGGGCAGGAGGTCAGAGGTTGTGGGGAGGGGACAGGTCATAGGCTGCAAAGTACACCTGGAAGGGGCCCGGGTGGCAACCCCCCTTTTTTTTGTAAGGGGCCCCGGGTGACACCCCCCCTTTTTTTATAAAAAAATATTACTTTTTTTGTTTCTATTAAAGGGCCCAGAGGTCCCCAGAGGCTGCAGGGAGGGGACAGGTCAAAGGCTGTGGAGGGGGGGGGGGGCAGGAGGTCAGAGGCTGCGGAGAAGGGGACAGGAGGTCAGAGGCTGCGGAGGGGGGGACAGGAGGTCAGAGGCTGCGGAGGGGGCGACAGGAGGTCAGAGGCTGCGGAGGGGGCGACAGGAGGTCAGAGGCTGCGGAGGGGGCGACAGGAGGTCAGAGGCTGCGGGGAGGGGACAGGTTAGAGGCTGCGGGGGGGGGGGCAGGAGGTCAGAGGCTGCGAAGGGGGGGACAGGAGTTCAGAGGCGGAAGGGGGAGGAGACGTAGGAAGAGGCACGCACCAGACGAGACCTCTACTCACTGAGCGGCGTGCTACTGCTTAATTTTTTTTAAATGACGCTTGGCCTCATCGTGTCACTGCGCATGTGCCCGCCTTTCCGAAAATTCCCGAGCGTGTAGAGCTTTCCCGAGCTCGGCTAGCTTCGGAACTGCGCTGGCGCATGCCCAGTTGCATGTCGGTCGGCCGGCCCGGCCGCAGCCATATTTTTTTCAGGCAGGGCTACCCTCACGGCGGCCTCCAGGAGCAGCCAGCCCACCGGGAGTTTTCCCGGCATCCCTGTGGGCCAGTCCGGCCCTGGGGAGAGGGCGAGACAAGCGCCATCAGATTACATACAGGAGAATCTCCTGTTTACTTTGCAGCGTCTGTAATTGGAAGTCCTGCCTCCTGACTGTTCTGTCCATCATAGGAGGAGGGGACAGGTCTTTGTCTTAAAGAGCCCCCCATGTAAACAGGAGATTCTCCTGTATGTAATCTGTCGGCGGTGGTCCCACCACCCTGCATGTCCCCTCCGAGGCTGCAGTGATGGCAATGGGTTAGGCTGCATTCATGGCAATGGTGAGACTGTAGATCTGCACTGATTAGGCTGCATTGATGGGCACTGACCCTTATTTTGCTTCACAGTTATTGCTTCACAGGGTGTGTAATTCTAATTTTTTTATTTTATTTCTGCACTGACTGTCTTTGAAATTGCCCCTGCGGCTGCCCCCTATTAAATCCAATCTGGGGACAAAACCAGGGACAGATTTGTCCGGGAACAGTGTCCTCAATCAGGGGACTGTCCCCTGAAACGGGGATGTCTGGTCACCTTAGTCAAAACAAAGGTGCTTTATTGGTATCACTCACATTGGGTAATATAAAACATACGTGGCCAGCTTTAGGAAGCCAATCCACCAGCCTCCCAGCTACAGATCTTTGCATACGTCTTTAAAAACGAGCACATGGGTGCCGTGTTGCTATGGGTAACACAGACACATCTAAGTTCAATTACATCCGAGCTTTATTAGTCACAGGCAAAAAAAGAATAAACTACAATTCCCAATTATCCACCGGCGAAACAATGCGCATGCGCCAGTCGCAAAGCATTGTGGTTCAATTGTTGAAAGATGACTCTCCCTTACTGCCCAATTACACGCCTACTACTGGGAAAACCCCTTGGCCGCAGCTGATTGGTGAAATCTCATGCCAAGCAAGCTCGCAGGCGCCGCTCGTTGGAGGAGACCCTTACAACTCCCTCCCCTCACATATTAACATCCGGATGTAGGGGGCGGGACATCAATTCCCGCCCGCCATTGGCGGAGGCGTTGAGTGAGTTGTTTCTGATTGGCCGAAGGGTTCGGACAGTGTTGTCACACCTAGGACGGAGCCTGCAGTCTCTTCCTGGCACTGGAGGACCCGGCTCTTCTTCTCCGGTGATTAAACGCGCTTGCTTACCCCCCTACCCTCCCTTATTTCCCAATACCCTCCCGTTGTGTTCCGGTTGACGTCGCCGCTGTATGTGCGGGGTGACGTCACTCAGGTGACCCCAGCACTGGGAGCGGGGAGCATCCTGCTCTCAGGGGCTTCCGGCCTGATGTGGTCACTGCGCAGGGGCAGTTCCTGAGTGTTGTCATGGAGATTCTAGAGTGGCCCCATGTGTTCCCTGACAAGCACCAGCTCTGTGATGTCATCACCTCTTACCTGGCTGTGACTGATGACATCATCTGTCTGCTCATGGCTCTACACATACACATACCGCTGCTGCCAAAATTATACCCTGTCGTGCTGCGCCACGCCGCAACAGTGCACGGTATTTACACATATGACTGTCACATTGGCTGTCATACAAAAATAACGCATGGATCGCCTTCCTCCGAAAAGCAATCCACTGTGGATCGCTCCTCAGAGGGGAGACGCAAGCTGTCGCAGCGGACGATTGATCCCCGCGTAGGCGTTGCATAAAAATGCGCCCTCTCTACGTTTTTAGCAACGCACTGCCAGCGGCGTCAGAACGTCCTGCAATGCATTGAACTGAAAGAAGTGTCATTTTGTGACACCTAAATAAAGTAAAAAAAAAAAAGTAGAGAGCGCCGTGCATCACAGTGCACACACACTATACAGTGCATGACATGAATGAACCCTCGGGGCCGGTTCTCACCGATCCCAACAATCCCTTCATTTCAATGCACTGCCAAAAAGGGCGGCAGATGCGATTTTTTTTTTTTAAACAGAATCTCCGGAGACTACAATACCATGCGTTGTGCAGGCTGCAAATGTGTGCAGTTTGTTAGACGCATTTGGGGTGCCATTAATGATTAAAGGGGTTGTAAAGGTTTTTTATTTTCTAAATAGGTTCCTTTAAGCTAGTGCATTGTTGGTTCACTTACTTTTTCCTTCCATTTCCCTTCTTACCTTTTTTCTTTGTCTGAATTTCTCACTTCCTGTTCCTCCTATGTAAGCTTGCCCCCATCATCCGAGCCGTTCTGGCTGGGGGTTAGTCAGCGTGCTCGCCCCCGGCTAACCCCCAGCCAGAACGGCTCAGATGATGGGGGCAAGCTTACAGAGGAGGAACAGGAAGTGAGAAATTCAAAGAAAAAAATAACATTTAGGAGAATGGAAGGAAAAGGTAAGTGAACCAACAATGCACTAGCTTAAAGGAACCTATTTAGCAAATAAAAAACCTTTACAACCCCTTTAATAACACCAGTGTGCATCTTACCAGTGCAACGCGTTTCTGTGTGGCGCGGGAAACACAAGCGCTATGAGCAGGCCTGATGGGCATATTCACATTATATAGTTTCCCTTCCTGGCAGCCCATTAAAGGGGTTGTAAACCCTGACAAAATAAAAATAACGAACATGTTATATTTACCTACTCTGTGTAAAAGTTTTGCACAGAGCAGCCCCGATCCTCTTATGGGCTCCCCCACTGGTGCTCCAAGCGCCTCCTCTTCATCAGGTGCCCCCCCCCATGGAAATCCCTGCAAGCGCGCTCCCAAGTCCCACTGCTGCATCCATTGACACAACCAGCAGGACTTGCCCCCCCCCCCCTTACCTGCATCACAGCTTTTGATTGACAGCAGTAGGAGCTAATAGCTCCTACTGCTATCAGTCTGTCCAATGTTGAGGGAGACAGCGACTGCAGCTGCTGCTTGCATGCACATCACTGGATCGGTAAGAAAAAGAGGGGGGCGGAAGCTGTAGCATAGAAGGTTTTTTTACCTTCATGCATAGAATGTGAAAAACTTTAAAGGGGTTGTAAAGGTAAAACATTTTTTCCCTAAATAGCTTCCTTTACCTTAGTGCAGTCCTCGTTCACTTACCTCATCCTTCCATTTTGCTTTTAAATGTCCTTATTTCTTCTGAGAAATCCTCACTTCCTGTTCTTCTGTCTGTAACTCCACACAGTAATGTGAGGCTTTCTCCCTGGTGTGGAGTGTCGTGCTCGCCCCTTCCCTTGGACTACAGGAGAGTCAGGATGCTCTCTACATTGCAGATAGAGAAAGGAGCTGTGTGTTGGTGGGCGTCCTGACACTCCTGCTCACCCCCTCTCCCTTCAAGAGGCTTTCTTCACACCAGGAGGGAGATTTCTGCAGCATATTTGGCAAGTACAGAATCGCATACACCAGGGAGAAAGCCTCACATTACTGTGTGGAGTTACAGACAGAAGAACAGGAAGTGAGGATTTCTCATAAGAAAGAAGGACATTTAAAAGCAAAATGGAAGGATGAGGTAAGTGAAGGAGGACTGCACTAAGGTAAAGGAAGCTGTTTAGGGAATTGTTTACCTTTACAAGCACTTTTTTTTTTAATTGTGTTGCAATGAACTGCATGGTGGGGTCATTAGGAGGTACTGGCAGGTCTGCAGCCGTACAGCGTATACTGCACCGCAGCTGGCCTAAATGGGCTCATATAGTGCGCCGTCACCACGACAACACACTTTTAGTCCCAGCTAGTTTTGAAGCCTGAGGATTAACATGGTAAGCAGATTCGTCTCCATCTCAAAATATGAAGTAATGCACTATTTATGTATGTATCCTGAATGCATTTGATTTATGTATGAATTTTAAATACCAATAAAAATGATTAAAAGAAAAAAACTGGGTAAGTATACATTAGGCTCCTTGCAGAGGATCAACTGTGTCAGCTTTTATTTTTGTCTTATGAGTTTCTATTAGTCCCCCCCCATCCCTCTACTGTGCCCTTCATATGCTTCTCCTCCTCATTCTGCTGTTCCCTATTACAGGTGACAGAGGTCAGAGTTCACCAGAGACTCTCACAATGGCTACCGAGCTCCTGCTCAACGACCTGGACACCAAGTTCTGTGCGGATAACCTGCTGACCAACGAGGATTGGGGTACGTGAGCTTATTCATTAAAGTAATCCTTCAGTTGTTTTTTCATCTTTCCATCTATTAAATCTTCTGCCCTTGTTGTTTTAACTTTGGGTAGTAAATTTTTTTTTCTGCCAGAGAATATCTTATACAGCCCACTTCCTGTTTCTTGTCTGGTAAAGAGCCTAGGCTTATGACACTATGCACAGCTCTCTCTCCCACTCTTATGAGAGTTTGCCAGAAAGGAGGGGGGGGGGGTTTGAGTCAAAAGAGGGCCAATGAGAGCTGCAGGGCTGGAGGTGTTAAAACTTCAAGTCCCAAAAATTGTTTTACTGTTTAACTATTCTTTTTGTTTTACTGTTTTGTTTGAACATTTTCACTTTTTAAGCAGCTGCTGCAATATTTATTAATCTGACCGTCTGTGGCCAATTTATCTCTAGGGAACAATTCTAAGCGCTGAGCTGTGCTAAAATACTGAAGGAAGGGCTACACTAGCACACTTTTTTTGAGGGCTGGAGGTGTGTCTGTGTAAATCCAGGAAGTGAACAGGCAGCAGCTTCAGCTGCCCACAGTTAAAATGGATGCAGCCAGACTCAGTGGAGGGAGATTTCTGCAGCACATTTGACAAGTACAGAATCACAGTATATATAAAGTGGTTGGAGGGAAGCTTCAGAATGGCAACAATGTTCTTATTACAAATTATGTCAGTAGACTGCAGTTCCTCTTTAACCACTTAAGGACCCTGCACTGTATATATACGTCCTCTTTTTAAAGATGGATATCTCGGTAACGGCAGCAGCTGCTGCCACAACCGAGATATCCATCTCTTCAGTGCAGGGTCCTGTGTACAATAACGGCGGTCTCCGCGGCGGATTCGCCGCGAGATCGCCGTTATCGGTGACCGGAGAGGTGCCCCCCCCCCCTCCCGCCGCTTTCCCGTGCTCTCCGCCACTTACCGTTGCCGTCGGTAGCGGCGGAGGCGATCGGGTCTGTGCGGCTCCTCTGCTGGGATACGAGTGAGGGAAAAATCGCCCCCACCCGTTCCCCATAGCAGCGCTGGGCGGAAGTGACGTCAAAACGTCATTTCCGCCCACTGTCTTAAAGAGACATTTTCTTTTTAAGGCTATTTAAAAAATGTCATTTTCCTTTTTTTTTTTTTTTTTTCTTTTTAAGCCTAAATATGAGATCTGAGGTCTTTTTGACCCCAGATCTCATATTTAAGAGGACCTGTCATGCTTTTTTCTATTACAAGGGATGTTTACATTTCTTGTAATAGGAATAAAAGTGATCAATTATTATATATTTTTTTTTTCAGTGTAAAAAATGTTAAAATAAATACAAATAAATAGGAAAACAAAAAAAATTTTTTTTAAAGCGCCCCGTCCCGACGAGCTCGCGCGCAGAAGCGAACGCATACGCGAGTAGCGCCCGCATATGAAAACGGTGTTCAAACCACACAAGTGAGGTATCGCCGCGATCGTTAGAGCGAGAGCAATAATTCTAGCCCTAGACCTCCTCTGTATCTAAAAAAATGCAACCTATAGAATTTTTTAAACGTCGCCTATGGAGATTTTTAAGGGTAAAAGTTTGACGCCATGCTACGAGCGGGCGCAATTTCTAAACGTGACATGTTGGGTGTCATTTTACTCGGCGTAACATTATCTTTCACAATATATAAAACAATTGGACCAAATTTATTGTTGTCTTATTTTTTAATTCAAAAAAGTGTATTTTTTCCAAAAAAAGTGCGCTTGTAAGACCGCTGCGCAAATACGGTGTGACAAAAAGTATTGCAATGACCACTATTTTATTCTCTAGGGTGTTAGAAAAAAAAAATATATAATGTTTGGGGGGTTTTACGTGATTTTCTAGCAGAAAAAACTGTTTCAGTCTTGCAAACACCAAAACTGAAAAACACCCAAGGTCCTTAAGTGGTTAAAGTGAAAGTCCGGGCTACACCTTTTTGATCTTAAACCTGCTGCCTCCCCCTTTATAACTCCCCTGTAGAGGAGAGAGGCTTACATTTACCTATTCTCAGGGCGCTCTGATCCGGTCATGTGATCAGCTCCCAGCGGCCAGCATTAGGGGAGAGGAGAGATCTCTGAAAATGGTTTCAATAAATGGGCAGTGTTTTTTCGGATAATCCGACTGTTTGTACGCTCCATTGACAATTGTCGGATTTTCCGCCAACAATTGTTGGGATAGCATGCTTTAAAATTTTCCGACAACAAATGCGTGATATCGGATTATCCGATTGTGTGTACACAAGTCCACCAGAAAAAACTCCAAAGTACAAGCACGCATGCTCAGAAGCAATGCTCACCACACCACAACACAACATTAGCAGAAGTTGCCCAAGGGGTGGCGCTAAAGAGCTGAAAAACCACATTGTTTTGTGTTTGTTGGCCGTCGCTTTAGATCTGAGGGGTAGATCTGAAATGAGGGGAAGCTCTGCTGATTTTATCATCCAATCATGTACAAGCAAAAATGCAATTATTATTTTTTCTTGCATGCCCTCCTCGGATCTACAGCGACTGCACTTCCAAGTGCACTTGTAGTGCAAAGAGGATTTGCCTTCCGTAAATAAACCCCATTGGCCGAAAAATTCTGCTTTTGGCATTTTGCCAGTAGAGAAAAAGGTGCCGATAACGACGTCAAAAACGCACGCGATTTTGCGGCAATTTTACCACAATTTTTACAGAGTTTATAGGGTGTGTTTTTTATGGGTTCAAATCTCAGCCAGTTTTGGCATTCAACTATAGCTGCTAGCAACAATCACTGTGTGTTCTCTTGACTGCTATGCCCCCCCCCCCCCCGATGGGAGAATACAATAGCTTTGTGGTGTTGATGGAGGAATCGAGCGATTTCCTTCCCTGCAACCAAGGAAATCGCACCATCTATGGCCAGCTTTTAGTTCAGATGGAGTAGTTTTGAGGACACTTAATCTCATCTCTACTCATTAGAGATATTGGGCCGGTATTGTTGGGAGTAAGCACTAACACAGTGCGAAATGCGGGTTACTTCACACCTCTGTTGTGTATCTTATGATGTCTTTACCTGTTTTGATACAATTTTATAATGAAAGTGTTTTTTCAGTGAGTGCGATCATCCATACCTTCTCTTTATTTCTGCCTTTTTTGATCTCTTAAAAATACAATTTGTCTGGCTGCTGTGCTGAATAACTTGTATCATTCCTTCGAGTCATTAACCGCTTGCTGACCACAATATGTGTGTGTGTGTGTATATATATATATATATATATATATATATATATATATATAGTGTTCACCGCAATGTTTCTGAACTCCAGTGCTCAAGTACCCTCCAGCAGGTCATGTTTTCGGGCTCTCCATTTAATTACCACAACCATTTCATCTGTGGGAAATCCTGAAAACATGACCTGTTGGGGGTACTTGAGGACTGGAGTTGAGAAACATTGGTTTACTGGGATTATGGCTGAAGCCATAATCCTGGTTTTCTTTTTTTTTTTTTTTCAGCCGGTGGCTGGTTTTCATTTAAAGTGGAGTTCCACCCATTTTTTTTTATGTTTGTCTGTGCTGCATGCCCTAATCTCATAGGCGGCGTACACACGACCGAGGTTCTCGCTGGAAACCAGCGAGAACCTCGCTGGAAGCTGCATTCCAGCGAGGACCTCGGCCGTGTGTACGCTCTCGGCGAGCATCCCGTCGGGAATCCCGTCGAGCAGAAATAGAGAGCACGCTCTCTATTTGCTCGACGGCCCGCCTGGATGAATGGCTGGTTGCCATTCCCGACGGGCGGGTCGCCGATTTCGACGGCCGGCAGAGAACCTCGACGGGCGGAACGATGTGTTCTGCCCGTCGAGGTTCTCTGCCGTGTGTACGCGGCCATAGTGTTCAGAATGGACAATTTATTTTGTTGCTTGTAAATACCTTTATTTTGTAGTCCTTCATTACTTCCTCCTCCGTATTAGCCTAGGCTATTAAGTCACAAGGCTATTTGCAAGGGTTTTTGGGATAGGCATCATGTTTCCCATTAGCCCTTGCAAACCTGACTGAAACCTATTACATTGCTTGTGCAGCACTGAGCATGTGCGAGATATGCAAAGCTGAAATCCAGGAAGTCATACAGTCTGGCTTCATGATGCCCACACTTAAGATGGCCACAGTCTATTTCTAGAATCTAAATGCTGTAACAACCTAACAAAACGGACCTTAGTTTACAGACCAACTTTACTAGAATACATTAAGCTTGTGTATTACAGGGGTATTTATATTTAAAAAGTGAAATTGTGGGTGGAACTCCCCTTTAAACACGTTCCCTTGCAGCTCATGAGATTCTGAAATGCTTTAAAGCAGACCTTCACCCAAAAGTGGACTGCCACTTTTCGGAACCCTCCCCCCCACCGGTGTCACATTTGACACCTTTCAGGGGGGAGGGGGTGCATATACCTGTATAAAACAGGTATTTGCAACACTTCCTGGTATAGACTCCCGTGGGAGTCTGGCACCTCCGCGTCATTCCCAATCCCCCCCCATTGTGTTCTGGGAAACGCTCGACTCCCAGAACACAACGGAGACCAGTGGGAATGGCGCAGCGCAACTCGCGCATGCGCAGTAGGGAACCGGGCAGTGAAGCCGCAGCACTTAATTTCCCGATTCCCTCACCGAGGATGACGGCGGGGGAAGCTTAGAGCCGTGCGGTAGCACCGCTTCGGCTGCCGACGTCGCGGGCACCCTGGACAGGTAAGTGTCCATTTTTTAAAAGTCAGCAGCTACTGTATTTGTAGCTGCTGGCTTTTAATATTTTTTTTCAGGTGAATCTCCGCTTTAAGAAGCGGTGGGGGGGATGCTTGTCGGTGTCTCTCTGGCTTACTGTTTCTTCTGGCTCACCCAAGAAACGATCCAATGGTGCCGCCGGTTGGTCACAGAGATGATTAAAGAGTAGATCTGCTTTTATTGCCTTTATGACCTTGGAGGACTGGAGTGACATCATTATGTCACTTCCAGTCCAGGGTGGATGTAAACCATTTTTTTTTTTTAAAGCAAAAGTTCAAAATGTTTGCTTTTAAAGGTTTAAAAGATTCGGGGTATTTTGCCCCCAGATCTCTCAATAAAGAGGACCCCTCGTCCTTATTTATATTACAAGGAATGTTTACATTCCTTGTTATAGAAGAATAAAAGTGATCCAAAAAAAAAGGAACGGGGTAAAAATGAAAAGTAAAAAATAAAATAAGTAAAAAAAAAAAAATGAAAGTGCCCCCATCCTTCCTTGCTCGCGCGCAGAAGCGAAGGCCTACGTAAGTCGCGTACCCCTATGTAAATGGTGTTTGCACCATACGGGTATCGCTGTGAACGTTGGAGTGAGAGCCATAATAACTGTTCTGGACCACCGACATAAAGGAGTTGTAAAGGAAAATAAAATGTCACCTTAATGCAATCTATGCATTAAGGTGAAAAAACATCAGATGATGCCCCCCCCCCTGAGCCCCCGTTTTACTTACCTGACCCCTCGAATGTCCTGCGATTGGTCCCGAGATCCTCTTTGCTGCTCAGCCTGGCCCGCTGATTGGCTAGAGCGGATGGATTGAGAGCAGCACAGTCATTGGCTGGCGCTGCTGTCAATCACATCCACTGACGCGGCGCACCGAGGGGCGGGGCCGAGTGATACAGTGAGTGGCTATGGCCGCTCGCTGTATCATGGGAGCGCGCCCGCAAAGACTCCTCACCATGCGAGATCTCTCGCGTGAATGTGATGAGTTCTTGTGGGGAGGACCAGAGACAGCCGCCAAGGGACCCCAGAAGACGTGGATCGGGGCCACTCTGTGCAAAACGAAGTGCACAGTGGAGGTAAGTATGACATGTTTGTTATTTTAAAGACATTTTTTTTTTCCTTTAGTGACACTTTAACGTATTGTACCAAAGGAATCAGTTTGGCTGCCAGGGAAGCAGCATTTTCAAGTGGAGGGGTGAGCGATGGCAGCCTCTGTTTTTTTTTTGTTCATGAGCAGTTTACTTAAAATCCTTTTGCAGCTTGTTAGGTCAGGCCATGTGTTGTATGAGGAACTAAGCCTGTGTTGTTTTTAGATTTATGACATGATTACTTCCTCCTCACCACTGTGGAGGACTTGTTAGTTTTCGCTGCACTCTCCCCCATTATACTCTGGCAGGTTACTTTGCATAATATCTGCTGTATAAACATAATTGTGTATGCTGTTCAGCAGGTTATTATTTGTGCCGTGAGTATTGGTGGTCAGCATAATTCTAAATGCTTTTATCTTTTTACAAGATGACAGAAAAGGATTTCCTGTCCAGGAAGCCAGTTATCGAAAAATTGCTAGACCATAAAAACTGTCATTGCCGTAGTTCAGTGATGGGCCTCACCTATAATACAGTCCAAAGAACGGCTTCAGACAATTTACAGCATCTGCCGACTTGCAAACCTGTCCTGGAGACCGATGTTTAGAGAATGATTGTCTGCCTTATGGAAGGTGTCTGACTGTTCTTCCTTCCAACACATTAAAGGAGTTGTAAAGGCAGAAGTTTTTTTTATCTTAACCACTTGCATACTGGGCAAGTGCCCAGTATGCAAGTGGTTAAGATAAAAAAAACTTGTAAGTACACCCCCCTCCTGCCCAGGTAAAATTTCAGCTTCCGGCACTGCGTCGCTTTAACTGACAATTGCGCGGTCGTGCGACGTGGCTCCCAAACAAAATTTACGTCCTTTTTTCCCCACAAGTAGAGCTTTCTTTTGGTGGTATTTGATCGCCTGTGCGATTTTTTATTTTTTGCGCTATAAACAAAATAGAGCCACAATTTTGAAGAAAAATACAATATTTTTTACTTGTTGCTATAATAAATATCCCAATTAAAAATAAAAACACATTTTTTCTTCTCAGTTTAGGGCGATACGTATTCTTCTACATATTTTTGGTAAAAAAAAAAAATCGCAATAAGCGACTGGTTTGCGCAAAAGTTATAGCGCTTACAAAATAGGGGAGAGAATTATTATTTTTTATTATTTTTTTTTTACTAGAAATGGCGGCGATCTGCGATTTTTATTGGTACTGCGACGTTATGGCGGACACATCGGACACTTTTGACACATTTTTGGCGCCATTCACATTTATACTGCGATCAGTGCTATAAATATGCACTAATTACAGTATAAATGTGACTGGCATTGAAGGGGTTAACACTAGGGGGTGAGGAAGGGGTTAAATGTGTATGCTAGGTGTGTTATAACTGTGGGGGGAGGGGGGGGGGTGACTGGGGGGGTGACTGATCTGTGTCCCTATGTAAGAAGGAACACAGATCGGGCTCCTCCCTTCCAGAGACAGGACATTGTCTCTGTGTGAGCCGGCAATGAGAGATGATCTATGAGAGATCATCTCTCATTGGCCCACAGATCGCATCGCAAACGGCCGCTCTGATTGACCGTTTGCCGCGATCTGTGATTGGCCGTGTCCAAGGGACACGGACAACACAGGGCTTCCCCGCAGCGCGCACTACAGCGCGCGCTGGGAACGCCAGAAAGACATGCCGTCAAATGACGGCATGTTGGCTATTCAGGCCCGCGCTGTTGCCGTCATCCGACGGTAGCGCGGGCCTCAAGTGGTTAAAGGGGTTGTAAAGGTTCATCTTTTATTTTCTAAATAGGTTCCTTTAAGCTAGTGCATTGTTGGTTCTCTAACCTTTTCTTTCGTTTTTTCTTCTAAATGTTTTTTTTCTTTGTTTGAATTCCTCACTTCCTGTTTGTCCTCAGTAAGCTTTCCACCATCATCCGAGCGGTGGAAAGTCATTTAGAACACCTTACTGAGGAGGAACAGGAAGTGAGTAATTCAGACAAAGAAAACAAAGAAAAAAACATTTAGAAGGGAAATGGAAGGAAAAGGTAAGTGAACCTACAATGCACTGGCTTAAAGGAACCTATTTAGAAAATAAAAAGCGAACCTTTACAACCCCTTTAATGCATTCTATGTATTAAGATAAAAAGTCTTCTGTGTGTAGTAGCTGCCCCAGCACCCCCTAATACTTACTATCCAGCAATGTCCACAAGTCCCTTGGGGGGGTCTCCATCCTGATTGGCTGAGACGCAGTAGCGGCGCCATTGGCTTCGCTGACTGCCAATCAAAGTCAGTTAGCCAATCAGTAGAGAGAGGGGGCAGGGCTGAACAGCAGCCCTGTGTCTGAATGGACACACACAGCTGCAGCTCAGCTCGGGTGGGGGCACTCGACAGGAGGGAGGGGTCAGGAGAGCCAAAGAGGGACCAGAGAAGAGGAGGATCCAGGCTGCTCTGTGCAAATCCACTGCAACAGAGGAGGTAATTATAACATGTGTTTTTTTTTTTTTTTTTTAAAACAAACGAGACTTTACAATCACTTTAATAGAGAAGTTTGGCCAAAACTTATTTCCTGTAACCCTGAATCAGCCGAGAGCGCTGTCAGCTGACATCACAGAGTGGCCCCATGCTCTGGACCATATTGTCGGTATACACCCAGCTGTGTAATTGACAGCTGGCTCCGGGTCTCATCTCGCAGCTGAGAGCTGAAGCCAGCTGTGCTCACCCCTCTCCAGCCTGGCGATCCAAGCAGATTGGGGAGCAGTGACAGTCACTGCTCTCCGCTTCGAGAAGACCTGAATGATCAGTAGTCATGTGGTCGCTTAGAGCTGGCGGGGAACAGCTGCAGCAAAGAGGTGAGTATGTATGTTTGTCTTTTTAGTGCCCCCATACATCTCCTTTACTTGATTTTTGCCTTCGCTATAGCCAAGACGGCTACAGCGCAGGCTTACTTTGTTGGGAGGGAGTACATTGACGTCCTCCTGTAGCTACAGGTACAACCTAAGAGCTGGAAGTGGTTAACGTCACTCTGCAGATGGAAATTTGGTAAGGTGCAATTCTAGAAATCACCTACAGGTGTCAGACGATGCATTTTTTTTTTTACCCGTATTGTGAAATATGTGATAAACTGATTATTGTATAATATGTCAATTCTTTTTTCCCCCACAGACACAGGCCTGTACAGTTATGGAGAGGTGTCGGAGGACTATGGGGAGCTGTTTCAGTCCGGGTTTAATTCCTTCCCCCTGCACTTGGTATGTAGCAGCTCTATAGTGTTCTGAAAGCCGTTTTCCTGTTCTTCTTGTCTATATAATATCACATCTTCTGTCTCTGCAGTATGACAGCCAGATGGATGTGGAGTCATGTTCTGTGTCCTCCTCTCTGGATGAGAACAACAGTGTGAACTTGTCAGGTGAGATTAGTTATGTAATACTATTTAGACTCCCCTTTTCTGGGGTGGTGGGGGCGTTGGCGGTTAAGCTCTTTACCGTCGTATTTGTGGGGTTATTCGGCCGCTAGCGGGGTGCTTTTAACCCCTGCTACCGGACAGAAAAGGGTTAAAACCACCCACAAAGTGCCCCTGCAGAGGCGCTTTGCCAGCAGTATAGCCGCGATGCCCATTGATTTCAAAGATGCTGCTAGCAGGACTTTTTTTTTTACCGTCCTGCCAGCGCACCGCTCCAGTGTGAAAGCCCTCGGGGCTTTCACACCGGAGAGACCGAGAGAAGCGGCTGTTTTAAACATTATGGAGGAGATTTACTAAAACTGGAGCACTCAGAATCTGATGCAGCTGTACATGGTAGCCAATCAGCTTTTAACTTCAGCTTGTTCATTTAAGCTTTGGCAATAAAATTTGGAAGCTAATTGGTTCCTATGCAGAAATGCACCAGATTTTGCACTCTCCATTTTTAATAAATCAACCCCTTTGTGAAAAAGATGCTCACAGACGTACATGTTAAATCCAATATCTGTAGAAAGATTTAAAAAATTGATATTTATGTAATTTTGTTGTGCAGCCATCACTCCCCATTGTACTGCTTTTGTTTTACAGTCAAACTCTGGGCTATTTTTTAGGTCCCCTTTTAAATTAAAAAATAAATATAAAGAGACTCTCGCTGCACTTACTTCCTTTTTTGTTACCCTCCTGCAGTACCTCTTTTTTGCCACAAGAGTCTTCTGGGTTGAATGATATCCAGCTTCTATGTTTTATATTCATGAGAGGGGTTCTCTAAACCCCACCCCTAGTTTGCTAATTAAAACAGACACACATTTATTCATCTAATGATACAGGTTTAAGCTTTAGATATGCAATAAAAACACCATTTAATCTAGTTATGAATTCATTGGAAACATTTTTTTAATCGAGATTTAATTTTTACAGATTTTTATTCAATTTGAGGAAAGTATACAAATCCAGCATTTGCAGTTGTAACAACTTAACATTGGTAGGCTGAAAACCAGGGTACAAATCTTTACAACACATAAGAGAACATATTTTGAATAAACGTTGAGGGTTATTTACGAAAGGCAAATCCACTTTGCACTAGTGCATACTACAAGTGCAAAGTGCACTTGAAATTGCACTGAAAGTGCACTTGGAAGTTCAGTCGCTGTAGGGGGGGGACTTGCAAGGAAAATAAAAAACAGCATTTTAGCTCGCACATAATTGGATAAAATCAGCAGAGCTTCCCCTAATTTCAGAGCTACCCCTCAGATTTACAGCGACTGCACTTCCAAGTGCACTTGCAGTGCAAAGTGGATTTTTCCTTTCGGAAAATAACCCCATAGTATCTCTTCATCTACATTATGGGATTACAGTTGAATGGAATTTTAACCACTTCCCCATCGAGCCATAGTAAAATGACGTTGGTGGGGACCCTTCGTCCTTCAGACTTCCCTGCCAGTCACATTTACACAGTAATCAGTGCAGTTTTATAGCACAAATCGCTGTGTAAATGTGAATGGCCCCAAAAATGTGTCAAAAGTGTCCGATGTGTGCGCTGCAATGTCACGGTCACAATAAAAAAAATCGCAGATCGCCGCCATTACTAGTAAAAAAAAAAAAAAAAAATGCCATAATTCTATTTACTACTTTGTAGACGCTAGAACTTTTGCGCAAACCGATCAAAGACGCTTATTGCGATTTTTTTTACCAAAAAATATGTAGAAGAATACGCATCGGTCTAAACTGAGTAAAAAGAAAGTAAAAAATTATGATATTTATTAAATCAAAAAGTAAGAAAATTTTGTTTTTTTTCCCCAAAATTTACGCTTTCTTTTGTTTATAGCGCAAAAAATTAAAACCGCAGAGGTAATCAAATACCACCAAAAGAAAGCTCTATTTGTGGGTAAAAAAGGGTGTAAATTTTGTTTGGGAGCCACGTTGCACGACCGCGCAATTGTCATTCAAAGTGTGACAGCGCTGAAAACTAAAAATTGGTCTGGGCAGGAAGGGGGTGAAAATGCCCGGTATGGAAGTGGTTAAATACAGTGTAAATCTTAATCTTTGTTATCAGCTTCCTGTCTTTAATATTACTATTTAAACTTGAACATATTTGCGTCAGGGCAGAAGATAGGGATGAGAATGTTCCCAGCTGACATTAAAATATGTGACCACAATGATGGGAGTATTGGCATGTCATTATCTGATTTCTGTCTCTTTAGATCTCTTAGTAAAGGCAGAGCCACAGTCTCCATTTTCTTCATCATCATGTGACTCCTCATCCTCCTGCGATGGCCTGTACACAGTGAGTACAACCCAGGCCTGCTAAACATCAACCCTGTATATCTAAAGCTGAAACAAAGGGCAAAACAAAAAACCTCTGTGCAGTGGTTCTCCTCCTCACTGCAAGGGTTAGCTGCTTGTGTTGCCAAGGCAAATGGTGAATAAGGTGATATACTTACTAGGGGTCGACTGATTATCGGCGCAGACGATTATCAGGGGCTGATATTTCAATTTTTCAAAGTATCAGTCAGAAACATACCAATATTGCTTCAAGGGGTAGTACAGGGCTGATGCCTGTTAGGGAGGACAGTCAGCTTTCTTGTAATAACTGATGCGGCCAGGCAGCCGCTCTTACAAGCACTTGGAGGGGGCATCCCTGTCCCCCCCCCCCCTCCTGCTGCTCCACCTGGGTCTCCTGTCCCACCAGGAGGCCCAAGCGACTAGCTGGCCAGAGACCTGAACAAAGCTGGAATCTGCTTTGATCAGGTCTCAGATCTAGTAACCCAGACACAATGTCATTACATCACTTCCAGTGTGCCCCCTGTTTGCTTTATGCACACAGCCTTAGCTTCCAGTTAAGCCCCTTTCACACTGGGGTAATGGGTACGTCGGCATTAAAGCGCCGCTATTTTTAGCGGCGCTTTACCGTCAATTCGACCACTAGCGTGGTCGTTTTACCCCTCGCTAGCGGCCGAGAAAGGGTTAAAAACCACCGCAAAATGCTGTGTTAGCCTGCGGTATAGCCACGGTTCCTCTATTGATATACACACCTCTCCTTCACCGCTCCAAAGAGGCTGCTAGCGGGACTTTTTTTTACCGTCCTGCTAGCGCACCGCTCCAGGGCTTTCACACTGGAGAGACAGCAGCGGCTGTTTCAGGGCGCTTTGCAGGCGCTATTTTTAGCATTATAGTGCCTGTAAAGGGCCCTGGTGTGAAAGGGGTCTTACAAGTGATTTAGTACTAGGCTGGGGAAGAAGTAGCAACTGGAAAGAAAAAAAAAAAAACAACATACCCAGAAGTGGCCTTTTTTTTTTTTTTTATATTGCCTTAAACTATGAAATTAATTTATGAAATCACAGAGGAAGAAATAGGAAGAAATAGGATGCAAAAATCATTATTGTAACTATTATATTTATCAATAAGAAAACACCTATCCGGTGTCAGACTAACCTTCCTTTAGTTCTAAAGACATACCAGTACAGTTATCCAATTGTTTGTGGATCACAGTCACGAGTGACCTTGTGTCCTAGTACTGACAATCCCAGTCACAGCGAGGCTATGGTGACAAAACGTATCGGCTCCTCGGTGCTGGTTGTTGTCACTTTTAGTCTCCATTTACATTAGCGTATCTCCAGAGTTCCACGGTTTTCTGTGCGATTTTGGAGCGACTGTGGAGCACCTTTTAGTGCGGTTTGAATCCAACTTAAAATTTTTGGAATCAAAGTTGCACCAAAGTAGTGCGGGCACCTTTTCAAAGTCATTGAGACTTTAGGTTGCACCAATTTGAACAGGTGCCATCGAAAAGAATAGGGTGTGACTTGTCTTGCGACTTTGATGTCCAAAGTTGCATGACAAATCGCACAAGTGTGAATGGAGCCTAACTGTGTAATTATCATACATTTTTTATTACTAGTAAAAAGCAAATGCTATACCTTAACGTTATTGTAAAGGTTTTTTTTTTTTTTTAAATAACAAACCTGTTATACGTACCTGCTCTATGCAAGGATTTTGCACAGAGCATCCCCGATCCTCTTCTTCTGGGGTGCCCCGGCGGCGCTCCTGGTCTCTCCTATTCATCGGATGCCCTCATGGGGAGCTGCTTTCCATGGGGGCACCCATGCGGGCATGCTCGGGAGTCCCACTACTGCGTCCATTGACAAAGACAGCAGGATTCGGCCCCACCCCCTGCTCTCGTATCACTGGATTTGATTGACAGCAGCAGCAGAGTCAGCGGGGACCTCATAAGGGGAGCATAAGGCCTTCTCTTTGAAAAAAACATTACACAGAGCAGGTAAATATGACACGTTTATTATAATATATATTATAGGTTTACAATCACTTCAAGCTGAATCTTCTCTATATATTTAATGTGCGGTTTACCCACTTAGGGGTTGGTATTCATCCACAAAAGAACTGCTGCACCCAACTCCTTTTATCCAAGGTAATAGATATAAGCCACAACAAAAAAAAGCCAAATTGTATAACCAAATTGAAATTTGATGCATGCCCTATGAGTCAAATGGCAGATAATACAGACATGGTTAGTGTAATGCTACCTGTTCACAGCCTCCAGCATGTGCACTCATTTTACTAGGCTCTGCTCTGCATTTTATGTCCATGGGAATTATCAGTGCAGGCTTCCTTTGACAAATGTATTGTGGGAAGTAACACTGCAAACTGAAAACCTACTTTTTGTTTTTAAGTGACAATAAAGCTTAATAAAATATATATATATATATATATATATATATATATATATATATATATATATATATATATATATATATATATATATGTTATACTCAAATGCTCTGTGCCATGGACTTGCTCTTCTTTTGGGAACACCCATTGGCTCTCCGATTTCCCTCTCTTCGGTGAGTGCCCCTAAAGGAGGTTGCTTCCCACTCGGGCAAGCTTGATTCCAAGCCCCACTGCCTGCATCTATAGACACAGACAGCAGGGCTCGGTCCTACCCCCCACTCCCTTGTCACAGGTTTTGATTGACAGCAGCAGGAGCCAATGACTCCCACTGCTATCAATCTGCCTGGTGAGGAGGAAGAGGGCAGACAGAGCTGCTGTGTAGTACAGCGCTGGATTGATAAAGGGCTCAAGTAAGTATTGGGGGCCTGGGGGGGATCCTGGACACAGAATGTTTTTTTACCTTAAGTGATTGTAAAGCTTCTATTTTTTTTCCCTTTAAATAACAAACATGTCACACTTACCTCCACTGTGCAGTTCCTTTTGCACAGAGTGACCCCGAACACCTAAGATAGGATGCATTAAGGTAAACAAAACGGAAGAGTTTACAACACCTTTAAAGTCTTATTAAAGCGGAGGTTCACCCTGAGAATCAACTTCTTACCATTAGATCCAGCATACTGCTGACATCTGCAGTATCCTGTTTTTTTATTTTTTTGCTGTACTTACTGTTTTATTGTAGTTCTCATTCGGCTCCGAGCTGATTCCCTGTGGGGTATAGGCGTTCCTAAGACGAAGGAATAGATGATTGACATGCTGGTAAAGCGCCTTTCGAAAATAGCCGACGTGAGACTCGGCTGTTTACGGCGCCTGCACCTGCCTGTAGAGCTGACTGCGTAGGCGCCGTAAAAAGCCGAGTCCCACTTTGGGTATTTTCGGAAGGCGTGACGCACTTTACCAGCACGTCAATCGTCTACGCCTGGTCTTAGGAATGCCTATTCCCCGGGGCAGAGAGAACCTGGAAGCCGGGTGAAAACTAAGATAAATCGGTAAGTACAGCGGGGGGCGGGGGGGGGGGGGGGAACCCAGCATACTGCAGATGTCAGCAGTATGCTGGATCTAATGGTATATAGTTTTTTTAGGGTGAACCTCCGCTTTAAAAAAATTAAAATACCAAACATGTCATACTTACCTACTCTGCGCAGTAATTTTGCACTGAGCAGCTCCAATCCTCCTCTTCTCTAGTCCCTCACCGGCGCTCTTGGCCCCTCCCTCCAGCCTGCAGAGCAAGCAGCCTGCAATGGGGGCACCCAAGCAGACTGCTTGTCTATTAAGACATGGAACTGCACCTCAGCCCTGCCCCCCTCACTCCTCATTGGCTCACTGGCCAATGACTCCCACTGCTGTCTCAGCTAAGTAGGCTGGAGCGTCCCCGGAGAGCCACAGCTCTTGTGAACAGCGCTGGAGGAAGATAAGGATCAGGTAAGTATTGTTTTTTTTTTTTACCTTCATGCATAGAATTTAAGGAGGTAAAAAACCTTGAGCCTTTACAATCACTTTAATGCAGAGAATGCAATGAGGTAAAAAATCTTTACCTCTTGGCACATACGGCACGCAAATATGCGGCCTCTCGGTGTGTGAGCCTTGATTTTGAGTGGCTGTATATTTGCGTACTACATTGCCAACACAGCCGCGCACAGAGCATGCTCCCTGCCCACACCCGGTACAGTTATCAGTGGCTAATGGAAAGTTCATGATCATGTGACCACCAGTCATGGCAGTCACATGATCATAGACACTGCCAACATCTGAAAACCCCTGCAAGGCGCCGTCGACAAAAGGGTTAAGGCCAGGGATGGACTGGCCATTGGGACTACAGGGAGTTTCCCGGTGGGCCGATGGCTTAGTGGGCCGGCTTCAGTGACAGGCGACTGCCGCCCCCCTCCGCTCCTCTGTCTCTCCCTCCCTGCAGCGCTCACCTGGGGGGAACAAAGTAGCAGGGGAGGACCAGAGGAGCAGGGACGACGACAGAGGAGCATGGGGGGAGGGGACAAACTCAACAGCTATGGCTTGGGAGGAGTTTCTCACTTCTGCCTAATCTTGTCCCAAAAGGGGGGCACCAAACTGATTCTTTGCCCCGGGTGAAATAATGTCTAGCTTCCCCACTGGTATTGCCTATAAGAGAACCAGTACCAGCCATTCTACTCTAATAAAGTAGGGGGCTTGGGTGGCAGCGGGGGGGAGGGGATTGGAGTTCTCTGGCCGCCATGGGAGAGACCTGTCAAAGTGGGCCAGTCTGGATGAAGTCCAGGGCCAAATTTCTGTCCCAGTCCAGCCCTGGTTAAGGCTTTAGAACCACTTTAATTTGAAACATTTGTCATTAAATGTCTTGGTAGTTTAAGGCAAGACCATAGAAAACGTGTACATGTGTTTGGAGGAACTCATCATATATTTTATAGATAATTCATTCATACCTTTCTAGTGTTCTGTGGTCTCTTATCTTCTACTTCCCTGATATTGGAAGCTTTCTTATTGTTAACGCTGTTGCTTGTCTCTGTTACACAGCCATCTTTAGGAGGGGTCGGGACCTCTGTAAAAGTAGAGCTGCCACCATCACCCCCATGTCCAACCCTGGAGGCACCTGCCACCCCCTGCGGCACATTGCAGATAACTCTCCTCCCCGTGTCGCCAACCACAGGTAAGGGTCTGTGTGTTTTTGTTGTTGTACTACTTAGAATGAGATCAAGCCTATTTTGTTTCTGCAATGAGATTCCATGCAATGTAATACTGAAATACTGCTGGTCAGAAGTTTACCTGACCTTAAAGAGGATCTCTACTGTGTGGCAGCTATGAACAAAAATGCCAAGCAAAAGACATATTACCAGCATTGCCTGTGGTTACCCTGCAGCTGATCTTTTGCCCATTACCTAATTCTGCAGTGTATCTCTATATGGGGGAGGTCATTGTAGCGGGGGGCTTTGTTTTCTCATATCAGAGCTGCCCCCCAATGACTGCTGATCTGATGCCTGGATAGGTTTATGATCAAGAAGCAGCAGGAGAGGTGAAGGAGGCACAGATCCACATAATGGTGAGGCAGGGAGGAGATCCTTGCACTGTAGGCTGTCAAGCACGACTTCCTCTCCAGCAAGGAGAACAGTGAGCAGCACAGTAGTGACATTACCGAATCTCACTCCAAATCTCCGGAGACTATAAATCGGAGGCGCCAGTGCCTTGGATCTTGCACTGCAGATATACAACAGAACTGGAGTGCCTTGACATAGTTAATGCACAGCCATTTTGCAGGATAAAGTCAAAATAATGGGTAGATTTTTCAGGGCACTGTTTAGCCACAATTAGGGCTCTTTCACACTGGCGTACCGTATGTCCGCTTTTTCATCCATCCGTGTACGGATGAAAAAGGGACATACATTGGTCCCTATAAGATTGCGAGTGTCCGCTGACACCCGATCTCACCTGGTTCCGCATTCCTCTGTTTCTGCAGACGGAGGAAAACCCTATTTTTCCATCTGTCATTGGATCGGATGAACACGGACAGGCAGTCCATGTTCATCCGATCCCCCCATGGGGGAGAGCGGAGAAAAGACAGGGCGGTCCCTGCACAGTGTGCGGGGACCGCCCTGTCATCCGACGGCTCAGCGGGGATCAGCGGAGCGATCCCGGCTGAGCAAGCAGAGGTTCACGGGGCGGATCATCACTGATCCGCCCCGTGAGAAAAAGCCCTTTAAGTCTAACTAAAGGCAACACTTTTTTTGTTTGTTTTAGATAGAGCTGAGAGGGATTAGACCTCCGGTCGGTTTTTATTTCTGTCTGCGACCCCATTAGGGAGAGTCACCCTTTCTATTTGTCCTGTTTACCATTATCATTGAAAGTAAAAGAAAATCACATATTTTGGGTTGTCCCAGAAAAGTAATAGAGGGGAAATCTTGCAATGGGGACACTAGTTCTGGTGGCCTGCGGGTCCCCAAGAGATTCTCTTGAAGTGATTCCCTCATATGTTTTCTTTAAAAATAACAAACCTGTTATACTTACCTGCTCTGTGCAGTGGATTGTGTGCACTTTATAAAGTAGCTTAACAACCACTTTAAGATGAAAAACCTTCTGGGCCAAATTCAGAAAGGACTTACGACGGCATATCTCCAGATACGCCGTGGTAAGTCCAAATGAGTGCCGTCGTATCTCGGCGCCTGATTCAAAGAATCAGATACGCTGGAATTTAGGCAAGATCCGATCGACGTAAGTCTCTTATGCCGTCGGATCTTAACTGCATATTTACGCTGGCTGCTAAGTGGCGCTTCCGTAGATTTATAGAATATGCAAATTAGGTAGATACGCCGATTCACGAACGTAGTTGCGCCTGTCGTATTGATATACGTCGTTTACGTAGGCGTTCGACCGGCGTAAAGTTACCCCTGCTATATGAGGCGCAGCCCATGTTAAGTATGGACGTCGGTACAGCGTCGAATTGTACGTCGTTTGCGTAAGTCGTTCGGGAATGGGGCTGGGCTTAAGTTAAGTTCACGTCGATATCAATAAATATTTCCGACGGTCCGTTTGGCTTGTCATTTACGTGGGGTCACGATTAGTTTACATACAACACGCCCACTACCAGCCTAATTTGAATTATGCGGGCTTACGCCTGCACATTTACACTACGCCGCCGTAACTTTGGGCGCAAGTTCTCTGTAAATACGGCACCTGCCTCTCAAAGTTGTGGCGGATTAGTGTAAATGAGATATGCTGCGCCGCCGGAAAGATAGGCAATTCTTTCTGAATCTGGCCCTCTGCCTTTACCACCACTTTAATTTGCGTGTTTTTCCTCTCACTTCCTGTTTGGCTCTGGGACAGGAAGTGAAGGTAAATCTCCTTACAGGGGTTATAACCCATCCTTTGTCTATACAAAATGGAAAAAAAAAATTCTTATAGTTTTACTTTAACATTTCTAAATGCTCCATATGAGACAGTAAGTCTGCACTTTAAAAAAAATCAGGATCACTCCAATGAATATCTACAGTAAAGCCATATTTTTTTTTTTTTGGATCGAGTAGGCAATAATTAAAACTTCTGTCACAGGCAAAAATAAAATCCTGCTAGAACTGGTAACCCTTCCTCTCTTTTTAACCAGTGGCAACTGCTTCCCTCATCCATTCCCCAGCCCCTTATCTACATAAAGGGCACCGGACATATGGATTCCAATGTTTTTTTTTTTAAGGGCATGTTTAGAGCCTGGGGCTCTAATTGGCTTCAAGCACTGCGCCCTGAGCCCACCCAGTTGTATGACAATAGCGAATTTAAGTGGTTGTAAACCCTCTCTGAGAACTTTCACCTACAGGTAAGCCTAGATTAAGGCTTACCTGTAGGTGCTTGCAATATCTCCTAGACCTACACAGTTTAGGAGATATTTGCAATAAATAATGCACCGATGTCTGCGGCGCATGCGCACCGTAGACAACGGCGCAAGCGCACTGAGCACGCTGTTGCTGAGTGGCATAATGCCGTAAGTGAAGTCATCGCTGCTCCGGCCAGTCACAGCGCCGAAGCAGCGATACTCGGATGGATGAGGGTGAAAGATTGAAGCTTTGTGGAAATCGGGGACATCGCAGGCTTCGGTTTCAGGTAAGTGACACATAATGGGCTACTATGCAATGCATAGTAGTCCATTATGCTTTACCTTTGCAGGGAAACAAAGAGGAAGTAAACCCATCTAATATTCGCTATTGTCTTCCTGCTTCTCCTCCCAGCCAATCAGGAAGCGGGTCCTGAGACCAGATTGGCCGAGAGTAGAAGCGATCAAATTTGCCGCAGCGGGGAGGATGTACAGGGAGATCCATGAGAATGGCCGTCCTCATTGGAGCATCGGACCGTTCTCTCTGCATCGCCACCCACCTGGGGTATGTTTGCTGCCCCCGGAGGAGGGGGGGTTTGTGGTTTGTCCACCCCCCCCCCCCCCCGTTCTGTCCCGGCTGGAGCACCAGCCGCCACTGCTTTTAACCAAAACTAACATAGACATCTTAGCAACTTCATGTAGTGCCCATTATATATGGATTGGTAGATGTTTGTGCAGCTTACATGAAAGTTCTTTTGACTGTGTTACTCCATTGTTCTCCAACTCTCAGCTACGGCCGGATGTCTCCATAAATCCAACAGTTTCCTTTCCAAGAAACCAGCATTACAACCCAGACCTGCTCCAGGGACCAAACCAGCCCCTGCCTCAAGCTCTGCACCCCACGCCATCATCCTACACCCGGTGACCAGCTCCCCTCCGGCAAAACCAACTCTCACAGGTACGCTCTTCTCTTTTTGGATGTCAGCTTATTGCTCCTCATTTATAGGAGCAAACCTCCTGGCACACCTAAGTACACGGTATTTTATAGCCTATTGTGTAGTGCTTTGTAGACATTTTTCACACCCCACCGCCAGGCTGGTAAAACTTGTCTAAAAAGAATAATCATCCTTGGTAACCCAGTAAGAAGCAGTGTGATCTGACTAGAAAGGTGTGTGTTACAAGACTCTCCGGACAGAATTACAAATCCTTTACAGGTAAAACAACACACTCCATTCTCTGTGTTTACCTGTCCAGATAATGAGTGTCAGAGTGGGGGGAGGTGATAGTGTTTTTTTAACCACTTAAGGACCGCCTCCTGCAGATTTACGTTGGCAGAATGGCACAGCTGGGCACGTACCTGTACATCCTCTTTAAGTGCCCAGCCGTGGGTCGCGGGCACGCGACCCAGTCCGAAGCGCCACGGGAACCGTGGACCCGATCGCCACTGGAGTCCCGTGATCGGTCCCCGGAGCTGAAGAACAGGGAGAGCTGTGTGTAAACACAGCTTCTCCGTTCTTCACTGTAGCGCTGTCATTGATAGTGTGTTCCCTGATATATTCCCTGTCACACCTACAGCCACACCCCCTACAGTTAGAAACACAGATGAGGTCACACTTAACCTCTTCAGCACCCCCTAGTGGTTAACTCCCAAACTGCAATTGTCATTTTCACAATAAACAATGCATTTTTAATGTATTTTTTGCTCTGAAAATGACAATGGTCCAAAAAATGTGTCAAAATTGTCTGATGTGTCTGCCATAATGTCGCAGTCAGGAAAAAAAACGCTGATCGCCGCCATTAGTAGTAAAAAAATTATTTTTTTATAAAAATGCAATAAAACGATCCTCTATTTTGTAAACGCTATACATTTTGCGTAAACCAACCGATAAACAATATTTTTGTTTATCGCGCAAAAAATAAAAACCGCAGAGGTGATCAAATACCACCAAAGGAAAGCTCTATTTGTGGGGAAAAAAGTACGCCAATTTTGTTTGGGAGCCACGTCACACGATCGCGCAATTGTCAGTTAAAGCGAAAGCAGTGCCGAATCACAAACTGGCCAGGTCCTTTACCTGCCTAAAAGTCCGGGTCTTAAGTGGTTAAAGGGCACCCCCTCCCCCCCAATCCCCCATATATTTACTTTGCATGCGCTCCCTTGCAGCATCTTGCCTCTCTGAAGCCGGCAATGAGTCCGTTATGTTGGCGATCCAGGGGAGTGGTGATGTCACTCTTTTTGTCATATGGCAGTGCTTGAGCCCAGCGATTGGCTGCTAGGCTCAGACACCGTCACATGAAAGCAGGTCACATGCTCCTCAATACCTGAAAATGCCTGACAGTGTTGCCAGCTGCAAAAAAAGCAAGGAGCCCCGAGGAAGCGCAGGTAAGTATAGTGGGGTCAAGGGATATCCTTTCCATGGCATGTCTGCTTTGATTGTGTAACCTGCTCTAGAAAATAAAAGCCTAATCCAGTTACAATAGGCTACACTATATTGTCAAAAGTATTGGGACACATGTCTTTACATGCACATGAACTTTAATGGCTTCTTGGTCCGTAGGGTTCAATATTGAGTTGGCCCACTCTTTGCAGCTGTTACAGCTTCAACTCTTCTGGGAAGGCTAGCCACAAAGTTTAGGAGTGTGTCTATGGGAATGTTTGACCATTCTTCCAGAAGCCCATTTGTGAAGTCAGGCACTGATTTGGATAAGAAGGCCTGGATCGCGGTCTCTGCTCTAATTTATCGTAAAGGTGTTCTATCAAGGTCAGGACTCTGTGCAGGCCAGTCAAGTTCCTTCTCCCCAAACACAGTCATCCATGTCTTTATGGACCTTGCACTGGTCCAAATCATTTTGTGGAGGGGGGATTATGGTGTGGGGTTGTTTTTCAGGGGTTGGGTTTGGCCCCTTAGTTCCAGTGAAGGGAACTCTTAAGGTGTCAACATACCAAGACATTTTGGACAATTTCATGCTCCCAACTTTGTGGGAACAGTTGGGGATGACCCCTTCCTGCTCCAACATGACTGCACACCAGTATCTTTGGGTCACTGTGATGGGTCAATGAATCTATGGGGGTACTGTGATGGGGGCAACTGATGAATCTATGGAGGTACTGTGATGGGGGCAACTGATGAATCTATGGGGGTACTGTGATGGGGGCAACTGATGAATGGAGACACTCTGATGGGGCAAATAATATATGAGTCCACTTGATGAGGACAACTAATCTATGGGTCAACTTATCTATGGGGGCACTGTGATGGGGCAACTGATGTATGGCGGCAATCTGATGGGAGGCGACGTGCTGACGTCACCGCGCAAACTTTTCTCTACCCGGAAGACATGGGCGGAATGTGCTAGCCGGCCAGCTTTTTTCATATTGGATGCCTGATTTGACAACTGTCTTGTAAGTGCATACCTTTTATTCTTTATATTAAATCTGACGATTTTACACTATGCAAGCCTTTTTGTTCCTTTATACATCCTGACGCATACCGACGATACCGAGGGCTGTTCCTATATAGGAGATCAGGACGTTGGAGCTGTTTATGAGGACTCTTGGGTTATGACCTAAGGCTTTTTTCGATTGTATATCTGGTAAGAGGCCATTCTTATTCATGGTGGAGGTGCCTACTCTCAACACTTTTTTCCAAAGTCTGTCATCAGTGTTTGCACCCGGGAGATCCATAATATGAACTTTACCTTACAATCTGAACTTTGAAACCACATATGATCCTGTATATTCATTTGTCTATGGATTAGATTTTTAATGTTTTTGTGGTTATACTGCTTAGTTCCATTTGTAGTTTTTTTAGCGCAATTTTGTTTTTCTATATACTGTGCTTTGAGGTTGTATAACCTCTTTATTATTGCAGCTTTTAACTTTTTATTCCATTATAACGAGCGCTATATAATTTTTACCCTTGGCAATCTGATGGGGCAACTAATCTAGGAGTTCACTTTGATGGGGACAAAAAAATCTATGGCATCACTTTGATGGGGACATCTAATCCATGGGGCACTCTAATGGGGGCAACTAATCTTTGGGGGCACTGTGATGGGCCAACTGATGTTTAGGGGCACTCAGATGGGGCAACTAATCTATGGGGGTACTGTGATGGGGAAACTGATGTATAGGGGCACTCAGATGGGGCATCTTATCTATGGGGCACTGTAATGGGGCAACTAATATATAGGGGTACTGTAATGGGGCAACTAACCTATGGGGATATAGTAATGGGGCAACTAATCTATCGGATTACTCTAATGTAACCTCTCGATTGCCACATTAGTGCAACACAGTAGCTTGCAGAGTGGCCTCATTCACGTGTCGGTGCCTGCTGAAAGTGACAGGGCACATCATTCCTGCCGCAGACGCAGCATGTGTGCACCCCTGGCCGCTGCCTCTGAAGAAATAGAGGGAAGCAGTTGAGGGGTAGAGGGTGGTTGAGAGCAGTAAAAAAGTGTGGGTCTACTACAAGGTTTTTTTCACCCCAACCTCATGTGTGAACAAGCCTTTATGCTGTATTTTCTGGGTATAGACTACTATGGGCCAGATTCAGGTACAGCAGCGGTTTTTTTTGGCCGGCGTAGCGCATCTCATATGCGATACGCCGACGTGAAACAGGGAGCCCAGAACAGTATTATCAAAGCAGTCGCGCCGTACGTTGTGCCGGCGTAGTGTAAATAGGCCGGCGTAAGCCCGCCTAATTCAAAGTAGGCAGGTAGTGGGCGTGCTTCATTTAAATTAACCGTGACCCCATGTAAATGAGCGGCCGAGCGAACGGCGCATGCGCCGTCCGTGGACGTATCCCAGTGCACATGCTCAGAATCACGTCAAATAGAATGCCTAAGAGACGTTGAGCGTAACTTACGCCCAGCCCCATTTACGTACGACTTACGTAAACAACATAAAAACGAAGGCTGTTCCGACGTCCATACCTTTGCATGGGATGCGCCACCTTTTTGGTGGTTTATATTTACGCCGGAAAAACGCCTTACGTAAACGGCGTAGATTACTGCGTCGGGCGTACGTACGCTCATGAATCGGCGTATCTTGCTCATTTGCATATTTAACATTGGGACGCCGAATGCGTCCAGCGTAACTATGCGCCCAAGATACGCCGGCGTAGGCAAGTTACGTCGGGCAGCTGAAGTCTTGTTTGACGGCGTATCTAGCTTCGTCGGCGTAAAATACGATGGCGCACATTTGTACTTACGTAGGCGTATCTGGGGATACGCCAGCGTAAAGATACCTGAATCTGGCCCTATATGTTCAGGACTTTAGCTATTTCATTTCTGTATTGTATCATTTTCACAATGACCACCAGGTGTCGTTGTTGCTCTTTTAGATTTCTATATGTTTTTGAGAAGGTTGTGTCTGGTACGGTAATGCGAATGATGTCTGTTGCAGCATTTTCAACCAGGGTGCCTTCTGAGTTCTTCAGAGGTGCCCTGGCAAAATGCCTCAAATTGCCCAAAATGGGTACACGTCAGTGGGTGGTCAAGCCTTCTTTTTTTGTTAACTGCAACAAAAAAAGAAAAAAGTTTGGCGCCTTTCTGCCATATGCAGTGGATGGGGCTCTGTACGTGCGAGGCAACATTTGGCTTGTCATTCCCAGCATGGTATACCCATGCCATTATTCTGGGCGATATCACTGGGTGGACATATTTTTATTTCACCTCTGTTGCATCCACCTCTGTTTGTCCCCTTGGGTCCTCGTCCAACTTCCACAAATGCCTATACACACACAAAGGGCACCAAGGTTTAGCTCCGCTGTCCAGTTGGTCAGGCTTCTCCGCAGCACTGTGGGATGTTAGGTGTCGTCATCACTCATCTCTGTCAGCGCAGAGCACTCTAGTAGCAGGACATGAAGTGCATACCCCCCCCAAAAAAATATATATTTATATTAAACTTTTCGCTGTCAAAATCTTAACCTCTACCCATTCACTTGGGGCAAAAAAGAGTCAAGAAAAAAAAACACTACACAGGTTTTTAAAGTAATTTTATTAGGCAGCTCAACATGGGGACAAGGTGCTTTGGGGATATTGAGGGCGGGGGGGGTGCTCGCTCGTCCCCACCCCCTTTTCTGACCGGCCGGGTTGCTTGATCTGGTATGCATCTAGAATGGATTTTGGGAGGACCCCCACTCCGTTTTTTAGGTGTAGGGGTTCCCCTTTAAATCCATACCAGACCCAAGGGCCTGGTATGCTCCTGGAGGGGAAACCCATGCCGTTTTTTTATTTAAAATTTGGAGTGGAGTTCCCCCTCAAGATCAAAGTCGGATGCCAAAGTCGGCGTTCCGAATTTGATCCGGCTTCAATGATATTCAATAGGCTGAAGTAGGATCAAAGTTGGACCAAAGTAGTACAGGGAGCATTTTCAAAGTCGGACCGACTTGTGTGAGACCAGTTAAGACGTCTCCCATAGGGAAACATTGATTTCCACACGTCATGCAACATGAGCTCCCAATATCGGAGCGTTTGTCGGACCAGTGTGAACCCGGCCTAATACGACTTGTCCCAGGTTTTTGGACTTCAAAATCGCATGACAAGTCATTCTTCATGATTTTCAATGACTACCATTTATATTGGCACAACTTTAAGTCATGCCAACTTCAAAGTAGTCCCTGCACTACTTTGGTCTGATTTTGATGCCACTTACATAGGCATACCCTGAAATTGCGGCCACAAAATCACGGTAAAATTGCGTGACTTTGAAGTCATAGTAGTGTGAAAGGGGCCTGAGATGTTTCTACAACTTGATTTTGGAGTCCACCTGTGGTAAATTCAGTTAATTGGACATGATTTTTTTAAAGGCACACACCTGTCTATATAAAGCTCCACAGTGCAAACCAAGTCATGAAGTCCAAGGAATTGTCTGTAGAGACAGGATTGTATGGAGCCACAGTTCTGGGGAAGGGTACAGAAAAATTTCTACCACATTTGAAGGTCCCAATGAGGACAGTGGCCTCCATCATCTGTAAAAGGAAGAAGTTTGGAACCACCAGGGAGGTGACAAAGAACCCGATGGTCACTCTGACAGAGCTCCAGCATTTCTCTGTGGGTAGGGGATAACTTTTTCCAAAAGAACAACCATCTCTACAGCACTCCACCAATCAGGTCTGTATGGTAGATTTGGCCAGACGAAAGCCAATCCTCAGTAAAAGACACATGACAACCGTTCTGGAGTTTTACAAAAGGCGACTGAAGGACTCTCGTCTGATGAAACAAAGATTGAACTCTTTGGCCTGAGTGGCAAGCGTCATGTCTGGAGGAAACCAGGCACCGCTCATCACCCGGCCAATACCATCCCTTTGAAGGTTTGATGGAAAGATGAATGCAGCAATATACAGAGACATCCTTGATGAAAACCTGCTCCGGAGCGCTCTGGACCTCAAACTCTTCCAACAGGACAATGACCCTAAGCACACAGACAAGATAACAGAGGAGTAGCTACAGGACAACTCTGTGAATGTCCTTGAGTGGCCCAGCCAGAGCTCAGACTTGAACCGATTGTACATCTCTGGAGAGATCTAACAATGTCTGTCCACCGACGCTCCCCATCCAACCTGATGGAGCTTGAGAGGTCCTGCAAAGACTAATGGAAGAAACTGCCCAAACATAGGTGTGCCAAGCTTGTAGCATCATACTGAAAAAGACTTGAGGCTGTACTTGTCGCCAAAGGAGCTTCAACAAAGTATTGAGCAAAGGCTGTGAATACTTATGTACATGGGATTTGTTTTATTTTTAATAAATTTGAAAAGATTTCTAATAAACTTATTTCACGTTGTCATTATGGGGTGTTGTTTGTAGAATTTTGAGAAAAATAATGAATTTGATCAATTTTGGACTAAGGCTGTAACATAACAAAATGTGGAAAAAGTAAAGCGCTGTGAATATTTTCCGGATGCACTGGATGTATATTTATTTAGTATCTTGTGTGTTGGGTTTCCTGGCCCTTTATTGCTACAACAGGAAGGGTGTAGGCTGGCCAGGAGTCCTGGGTGCTTCCCAGCAATCGCTGACTTGTTGTTTATTGCTGCTGTCTGCAGTCCCTGCGCTGCTCCTGGGTAGCCTGTGTGTCCTGCGAAGATGTATTAGAGAGCTGTGTGAATCAGGCAAGGCCTCTGCTCCCCTGCCGGACATTCCAGCTACTAACAAACAAGCCCCTATGTATGAATGTGCTCTCCATACAATGATTTCATTGTTGGCAGGACATTATTATGTGTTGCTACCAAGACGCTTACTTCACTGATAGGCGGCTCCTGGCTGCCCATGGGGATATCTGCTGCTCATCTTAATCATTGTTCTTAAAGCAAACCTGAGCTTGTCCAAGCAGGACAAAGCAACAGGTTCATTTTAATGGCATCTCATTACCTTCCATTCACTTTTCCACCGATCGGTTTGGCTGCCTGATATTAAATATTAACCATTTTAGAGACCGCTCCATGTACATTTACTGCAGCGGGGCGACCTCTCTGGGCGAAATGGCATACCTTTACATGATTTTGCCCTTCCCAGTCTGGGGCGCGCGCACGCGTCGCTCACGACTAGCTGTAATTGGGCAGCAGGAGGCAATCAGCGGGTCCGCCGATCATTCCCGAGGCAGACAGAACGGTGGTCTGCCTATGAAAATGGCTGGTGTTAGCGCTTCAATCACCCCCGCACTATGGTTGATATGGTGTCAGGATGATTGAAGCGCATTATTTCTATTATTACATTGTAATATAAAATGAAATAGTTCAACTCGATATATTGCAGAATGTGCCACCAGATGCAGATTGTCATTGCCATGTCGCCTGCCACTAGATGCAGATTGTCACATGCCTCGTTACCTGCCACTAGATGCGTTTTTTTGTCCCTTGCCACGTCGCCAGTCACCAGATGCGTTTTGTCCCTTGCCACATCGCCTGCTTTTAGATGCAGCTTGTCCCTTGCCACGTCGCCTGCCACCAGATGAGTTTTGTCCCTTGCTACGTCGCCTGCCTCCAGATGCGTTTTGTCCCTTGCCACATCGCCTACCACCAAATGTGGATTGTCACTTGCCAATTCGCTTGCCACCAGATGCGTTATGTCCCTTGCTACGTCTCCTGACACCAGATGTGTTTTGTCCCTTGCTACGTTGCCTGCCACCAGACGCGGATTGTCTCCTGCAACGTTGTCTGCCACCAAATGCGTATTGTCACTTGCCACGTCGCCTGCTACCATATGTGTATTGTCACTTGCCACGTCGCCTGCCACCAGATGTATTTTGTCTCTTGCCACGTCGCCTGCCACCAGATGTGCATTGTCTCTTGCCACGTCGCCAGTCACCACATGCATTTTGTCCCTTGCCACGTCACCTGCCACCAGATACGGATTGTCACTTGCCATGTCACCTGCCACCAGATGTGGATTGTTACTGCAGTGGTGGCAGCACAGGCGTGCGCATTAGTTCAGATGCAAGCCTGGAGTAGTGGGGAGTGATGGAGTACAGCAGTGATGGGGGCATGATAGATGATCTCATCTCTCTGCTCCCCTGCCTCACATTCAGCAGTGTAGCGGTGTTCTGCTGCTCTGTGTGGGCGGAAGAGCAGTGATGCGGGGACGGCAGTGAGAGATGATCTCATCTCTCTGTTCCCCCACCTCACCTCCAGCAATATAGCAGCCCCCTGTGAGCGTAGAAGAGCAGAGATGTAGGCGGGCAGTGAGAGATGATGTCATTTCTATGCTCGCTCGTCTGTGTAGAAGCCCACTGTGAGCAAAGGACAGCGGTGAGAGGTGATGTCATCTCTCTGCTTTCTCCACCGCCGAACATCAGAAATGCAGCCTTCGAGGCCCAGCTGCAAACAGGCCACGGCCCGGGAGTTGATGACCCCTGGTACAGAAGACTGGGGACATTTTGTGGTGAAAAAGAGGTACTGCAGTGGACATCCCCGAACTGAAGTTGAATTTGGTAGCCAGGTCTGATTTTGGCCAGGCCATACTCCAAAAGGAGAAGACTTTTTTGGAGGATGGCCTGGTGTCAAGAAGGGCAGCAAAGAAGCCTCTTCTGTCCAGGAAAAACATCAGGGAGAGACTGATATTCTGCAAAAGGTACAAGGATTGGACTGCTGAGCACTGGGGTAAAGTCATTTTCTCTGATTAATCCCCTTTCTGATTTTATGGGGCATCTGGAAAAAAAACCTTGTTCGGAAAAACAAAAGGTGAACGCCACCATCAGTCCTATGTCATGCCAATAGTAAAGCATCCTGAGACCATTCATGTGTGGGGTTGATTCTCAGACAAAGCAGTGGACTCATTCACAATTCTGACTAAGAACACAGCCATGGATAAAGAATGGTACAAAAACATCCTCCGAGACAACTTCTCCCAACCATACAAGAATAGTTTGATGATGAACAATGCCTTTTGCAGCATGTGGAGCATGTCCCTCAAGGGACTTTAACAAGAACCAGTCAGAGGCTTTTTTGTGTGATATACCCCTTCCCATATTGTCTAGGGATCACGCGGAATTGATGGAGGCGGAGTTCACAATGGGGAAATTGTGGCGGCCATTAAGTCCTTGAACCCTTCTAAATCGCCAGGCCCAGACGGATTCACTGGTCACTACTACCCGTAAATATGCTGAAGTTCTGGCTCCGCACCTATGTGCCTTTTTTAATGGATTGAGGAATGGCTCCCCTCTCCCACCGCATGAGAATAGGGCATTTATACATGTTATTCCTAAACCTATCGCCCGATATCGCTAATAAATGTTGATCTTAAACTATTGACAAAAATACTGGCCACCCATATGAATTTGTTTCTAATGCAATATATTCCTCCTGACCAGGCCGGATTTGTACCCCACAGACAGGCCTAGACGGGTCATTGATATTATATCTGCGCTAAATTCGGGTTGGGATGGTGGAGGGCGGAGGGGAGCTTTGTTGGTCTGGTTAGACCTACATAAGGCGTTTGATTCACTGTCCTGGTATTACCTGTCTTTTATACTTGAGAGATATGGGTTTGGTTCTAATTTTCTGACAACACTTCAAACGATCTATAGTGCCCCTACTGCAAACTTGCTAGTCAAAGGCTATAAATCCCAGGATATTTGCATACATAGAGGCACCCGTCAGGGCTACTTCTTGTGCCCCTTATTATTTATTATGGCTTTGGAACCTTTGGCAATCAAAATTATAACACATCCAGATATATTAGGTTGTCTTCCAATACTCCAAAAATTGTTTACATGCAACAGTGGGAACGAGATATTGGTACTGCATTATAAATTGATGAATGGAGTAAATTGATACAAGGTGCTTCTAAGTCTTATATTAATACCTCTTTGATAGAGGCCAATTATAAAAGTGCTGATGAGATGGTACATGGTCTCAAAGTGAATAGATGCCTTCGTTCCGGGGGCGTCTCCGTAGTGCTTTAGAGGGTGCACCGTTGACGGTACTATGTATTACATTTGGTGGACATGTCAAAAGGTGAGATGATTTTGGATATGCACGTATAACTTTATATATTCTTTAACTCAGGTGAATCTTCTTAAGTCACCTCTGCATGTGCTGCTGGGGTGTGCCCGGTGGAGGGTGCGTCAAAGCACTTGAGAAAACTGATAGCTTTAATATTTGTAGCGGCTAGAATCTTCATTGCTAAGTCTTGGAATTCCCCCACTGTTCCCTTTTTATCTTTTGAAGTCTAAATTGTCTTGGATAATGGTGAATGAGAGGATGTCAGCTATTTTGAATGACAAAGTCGCAGTGTTTAACAAAGTGTGGGATCCCTGGATCACCTATCATCTTAGGACTACACATTGATCTGTGCCAACACAAGGGCTTCTTTGTCAAGGTAGGGGTGCACCACCCTTTCTTCTTTTCTTTCCCTTTCCTTTTTTTCTCTTTTCTTTCCTTTCTTTGCTTTTCTATTGTTACTTTTTTATTTTATTTAATTAGCTGTTGCTTGTCATTGTCTGCTGCCCCCTTGAGTCTTGTTAATGCTCCAGCCAGGCGGCCCTGTGTTGGGTCTGAAGTTGATTTTGTTGGGGGATAGATGTCATAGGAGCACCCGAGGCAATTAGATGTGCTAACGTTGTGTGTGTGTATTCACAATAATTTGTATTTGTATGTTTGTTTTCCCTGACAATGACGAATGTTATTTCCCCCCCCCCCCTTTTTATTTTTTATTTTGTATACCCTTTATTTGTAAACTTTAATAAAAATATTGGAAACTAAAATATTAAGCTTTTAGGCCGCGTACACACAAGGAGATACGTCCGATGAATCGGTCCGACAGACCGTTTTCATCGGACATATCTCCTGGGAGATTTTGGTTTGATCCATGTACACACGATCAAACCAAAATCCCTGCCGATATACAGCGCGGTGACGTTGACGCCGCCACGTCACCACTCCAGGAAGTAAAATCCTTCCACGCATGCATCGAATCCATTCGGCGCATGCGGGATATTTTTGTCCGCTGGTTAGGCGTACTAACCAGCGGACATGTCGGACGGACGGGTTTCAGCAGACAGATTTTGAAGCATGCTTTAAAATTTGTCTGCTGGAAAAACCTGTCTGTTCGCCCGTACACACGATCGAATTTGTCTGCTGAAGCGATCCGTCGGACCGGTTTCAGCAGATAAATTTGATCGTGTGTACGCGGCCTTAGACACACTTTTTAATGAGAGCATGCTTCAAATCCTTAAAATCTCCTTCCGGTCCCAAAAGTGTCAGCTCATTCATACTTTCACCTACAGATGCCAAACAAACTTTAAAATGTTCACAAAATATTCAGCTATCCGGCTCTGACTTTTCAGATTGATATCTTTTACAGTTTTTGTGAAAAAGCAGTTTAAGTGTAGTGATTTTTTTTTCAGAAAATGTTGTCGATTTATACAGTGTTTCTATGGGGCTGGTTTTAGAGTGGATGATGACATCATTAGAGCGGAGAGCTTTAAAAAAAAATTCTTTATAGAGAGGGAACAAATTGCTCTCACTGTCCTGTATAAAATTCTTCAGATTTAGACATTAATGGCTGTGTGTTGAGTTATTTTGCACTCACTACACAACATTGTAGATACAAAGGGCCAGATTCAGGTAGAGTTAGGCTGGAGTATCAGTGATACTCCAGCCTAACTGTCACTTTAAGCCAGCGTTTTTGTTTTCTGTAACCAGAAAACAAGAAACGCCGGGTTGGAGTTCCGATGCGAGCGGCGAAATTTCGCCATCGCAACTTTAATTTAAAAATGGCGCCGGGGGCGTTCCCGCTGATTAACGCCGGAAAAATATATTAATCAGCGGGAATCGGCAATTCGCGATCGTATTCGGGCGCGACGCAGTGACTTTCCGACGTTTCCGTAAGAGATACGCGGCGTAAAGATAAAGCAGCCCCCTAGTGGAGTATCCTATGTTAAGTATAGCCGTCGTCATCGCATCGGAAAAAAAAAAATTTGCGTCGCTTGCGTAAAACGTCCATGAATGGGGATTTGACGTCATTGACGTTCACTGACAGAATTTGGAGCATGCGCACTGGGATGCATTGACAGTCGACGCATGCGCAGTACGTTCGCCGCGGGATCGTGCTTAGTTTAAATAATACACGCCCCGTACCCGCCCAATTTGAATTCCCCCGGCTCATTTGCGATACGCTGCCGCAACTTTAGGAGCAAGTGCTTCATGAATAACAGCACTTGCTCCTAAAATTTCACCAGAGTAACGTAAATGAGAAACGTTACTCCAGAGTAAAGATGCTCCCATCTACCTGAATCTGGCCCAAAGTATAATTTCTTCAGTGTTGTCACATGAAAAGATACAAGAAAAGAGTTACTCAAATGCGAGGGTTGTACTTACTTTTGTGACATACTGTATGTGATCTCCTGCACACAGCGCGGTGTACTTACTTTTGTGAGATGCTGTATATATTTATTGTGGTCTATAAGTGGTTACATCACACATGGCGTGTGCTGAGGTCTGCAGCAATGAAGGCTTTTTGTATTTGAAACTTTAATGTAAACCTAGACAGTTGAGGGGGTGTAATATTCCCACTGGGTGGAGTATGCGATCCCCCTACTTTCAATATCGCCCCAATCGAGGCAAGATTTTGGCACCCTTGTCGCTTGACAAATCGCAGGACTGCTTTTGGGAAACAGGCGTCCTGTCATTATGTTTTTGTGATTTGTCAGGTGACAATATTGTCCCCGTGATTGGGGGGCCATTGAAAGTAACAGGATCACAAGCGTGTTGCACGTTTCAATTCGAGAAATTGCGGTAATTCCGCCCACTATCCGAAAAGCCTAGGTGTGATCGCAGCCAAAGCTAAGCGTCTTCTATCAGTTGCTGGGTTCTCCTTCTATAGATTCTGGGGGAACATTTTCTTTCTCGAACAGTCCACACATTCTCTTCATTCTTTATTCCCCGCTAATATACTCTGCATTGACCTTTTGTATAGCGCTCTTCTCTCTGAGGACTCCAAGTATTGGAGATGGCGTTGGCCGGGAATCGAACCCGGGTCAGCTGCTTGGAAGGCAGCTATGCTTACCATTGCACCACCAACGCAAAAGTAGCATGTATTGTGGAAGGAAACCGGAGAACCCGAAGGAAACCCACGCAAGCACAGGGAGAACATGCAAACTCCATGCAGATAGTGTCCTGGTCAGAATCTGAAACGAGGACCCCAGTGCTGCAAGGCTAACCCCTAAGCCTCTGTGTTGCTCATATACGGCCTCTGTTCTCTAAGGCCCGCCCCGCTGAGCGGGGTAAATCACTTATGTTCACTTAAAGTGCCTTCAGAAGAAATCCAAACTAAAATACAATCTATAACGCTCCTATAATAAAATGCACCCGAATAACAATAAAGAGGGGTACAGTGGTCCCCAAATTAGCAACACAATGGAGCTAAATATTCCATTCACAAGGAGGGTATGAATCCGTACCCCATGGGAGGGCTGTGTTTACCGGAATGGGGATGCACAGGTGTTCCCAGCATGCCGTGTAGGCAGTCCCATTGCTGTCAACTGGGGTGCAGTGACTGTACCCAATGTGACATTGGTGTGGGTGCCGATGCACAGCCCCGAACGCACCCAGGGTGCGTCCGCACAACTGCGCCCACATGGATGTCCTTTTTGGGGTTAACGCAGCCCCCGCCCAGGGTACAGATTCATACACCCCGTGTGAGTGAGGCCTTGGACTTCTCCATGAAGGACCTCACTGGCGGGAAGCGTTCTCATTTCTACAGCAGAGAAAGACTAATGAAAGCTGGAAATACAAAAAGAGTTCCAACCTCCACTTATAGCCAGTCCAACACGTGCCTCAAAAACATACCAGCCTTCAACCTCCCCTCATAGCCGGTCCAACACACGCCTCAAAAACATACCGGCCTCCAACCTCCCCTTAGCCGGTCCAACACACGCCTCAAAAATATACTGGCCTTCAACCTCCTCTTATAGCCGGTCCAACACACGCCTCAAAAACATATCAGCCTCCAACCTCCCCTTAGCCAGTCCAACACAGGCCTCAAAAACATACCGGCCTTCAACCTCCTCTTATAGCCGGTCCAACACACACCTCAAAAATTATACAGGCCTTCAACCTCCTCTTCTAGCCGGTCCAACACACGCCTCAAAAACATACCGGCCTCCAACCTCCCTTTAGCCGGTCCAACACACGCCTCAAAAATATAGCAGCTTTCAACCTCCTCTTATAGCCGGTCCAACACACACCTCAAAAATATACCGGCCTTCAACCTCCTCTTATAGCCAGTCCAACACACGCCTAAAAACATACAGGCCTCCAACCTCCCCTTAGCCAGTCCAACACACGCTTAAAAACGTACGGGCCTCCAACCTCCCCTTAGCCCGTCCAACACACGCCTCATAAACATACCGGCCTTCAACCTCCCCTCATAGCCGGTCCAACACACGCCTCAAAAACATACCGGCCTTCAACCTCCCGGAATGGGGATGCACAGGTGTTCCCAGTATCTCGTGTAGGCAGTCCAATTGCTGTCAACTGGGGTGCAGTGACTGTACCCAATGTGACATCGGTGTGGGTGCCGGTGCACGGCCCCGAACGCACTCAGGGTGCGTCCGCGCAACTGCACCCACATGGATGTCCTTTTTGGGGTTAACGCAGCCCCCACACAGGGTACAGATTCTCCCCCCCCCCCCTTGTGAGTTAAACCTTGGACTTCTCCATGAAGGACCTCACTGGCGGGAAGAGTTCTCATTTCTACAGCAGAGAAAGACTAATAAAAGCTGGAAAGACTTCTCCGACCTCTGAAGACAAAAAGAGATGCAACTTCCTCTTATAGCCGGTACAACACACACCTTAAAAACATACCGGCCTTCAAACTTCACAACATAATCAATTTCTTTATGCCAATCAACAATACATAGTTCAAACATATCACTTGTAAAAAATGTGCTTAAGATGTTGGTGGTAAATGGCCTGCTAGGCCCGGCGGGGAGCCAAACCAAGTCCTCCAAAAGTTGCCAAGAGTGTAAATTGTAGACATAGCTTTAGCTATGTAGCTTTAAGGTTAATCAAAAATATCACATTCTAAAGGGAAAGGTAGAACAAGGGGAGGGGGAGTATGGAAGAGGCAGAGAGGGAGGTAAGTAGGGGGGATGGAAGGTTGCGGGTAGGGAAGGGAAGTTTGCGGGTAGGGAAGGGGTGTGGGGGTCCCCCCAAACCCTCTCCCCCTTCTTCCTCCAGCCTTCCCTTCTCCCCCTTTCCTCCCTCTCTTCCTCGTCCATACTCCCCCTTTTGTTCTACCTTACAATTTAGAGTGTTATATTTTTGATTAACCTTAAAGCTTAATGTCTACATTTACACTCTTGGCATTTTTTGGAGGGCTTGGTTCGGTTCCCTTCAGGCCTAGCAGGCTGTTTACCACCAACATCTCAGACACTTTTTTTACAGGTGATTATGTTTGGGCAATGTATTGTCAAACCTTAAAGGGACACTAAAGTCAGGGATTTTATTTAAAAAAAATAACAAACATGTGATACTTACCTCCACTGTGCAGTTCGTTTTGCACAGAGTGGCCCGGAAACCTGTCTTCTGGGGTCCCTCGGCGGCTGTCTGGGCTCCTCCTCGCAAAAGCTTTCCTTCTTCATGCGAGGGCGCTCGCATGGAGGAAAGCTTTTGCGAGCACGCTCCCGTGATACAGCTGCGGCCATAGCCGCCGACTGTATCACTCGGCTCCGCCCCCCCAGCGCGCCGCGTCATCCGCCCTGATTGACAGCAGCGCTAGCCAATGGCTGCGCTGCTATCAATCCGCCCAGCCTAGCCAATCAACGGCCAGGCTGGGAACCGAAGAGGACGACGTGGACGCGCCCGGGAGATTCGAACGGTCAGGTAAGTACAACGGGGGCTCAGGGGGGGGCCAGTGCTGCTAGATGTTTTTTTACCTTCATGCATAGGATGCATGAAGGTAAAAAAACTTGTACCTTTACAACCCCTTTAAGAAGCTGCAGAAAGGTAAATAGAGGGCTGATGAGAAGACCCTCCAGTTACTGGAGTGGCAGCCGCCACCAGTGTAGGGACCTGTGTTGGTACAGCCGTACCTGGCCCCTGGGAGGGTCCCTCCAAACGTTTTGTTTAGTCTTGTCATACACAATTTATACATCATATACACATACAACGTATGCATTTTTGTCTAGTTTCAGGCAATGTGCTCAGTTTTGTAATACACCTTTTACTTTTGGGTGGTTGAGCTTCCAAATGACAAGAGTTCCACACTTTCTTCCATTGACTGTCCTGTATAAAATTCTTCACATTTCCCAGCGAAACGCACAGCAAACGTATTATTGAAATCACTGATATGCCCACATTTTTAAGTTTATCAACATAAATTTTATACCAATACGTTCACAAAGGCCGTGTGTCTCTAACGGCGAAGTTTTGAAGGGTTCTCACACTCATTAGGTGTGGGGAATAATGATTAAGGAGAGACTTTATAAGTACCGAAGGAACACTGCTTGTATTGTCCTAAAGATAGTGTGGTGGTTATGGTGAATGGCATTAGTGTGGGTTTAGCTATTCAGCATTCCCACACATTTTCTGCAGGAAATGCATTTTTTAGTTGTCAATAAAAGTCTTCAACACTTACAAAATGCTTGTAATTATACTTCAGTATATCATAGTAACATCTGACAAATAGATCTAAAAAGAATGAAGCAGCAGACTTTGTGAAAATTTATATTTATGTCATTCTCAAAACTTTTGGTCACAGCTGTACAGATTTTTTATTTAAAGCAACCTATTGAGCTGGCCGGAACCAGCTCTTAAGGCAGTCTATTCCATATTTTCACAGCTCATACTGTGAATGAGCCTTTCCACATTTTAAGGTTACATCTCTTTTCCTCCTATATGTAAAGCAGGGGTGCCCAACCAGCGGCCCGGGGGAGGCACATGGGGCCTGCGGAGCCCTCTGATGTGGCCCACGACCTCCTTCTCTGGGATGGAATAAAATAGAATACTGTTATTAAAATCACAGTGTAAATATGGGCATATCTGTTGTGCAGTGGTTACTGGGCTGCTTTCAAACTGATCCACAGGTGCAGAGAAGTGCACCTGTGGGTAACCTGCACTGAGCCATAGACTTTTATATTACCTGCGAGTTTGGTGTACTGAGAGTAGAGTAAGCTCTATAGAGCCGAGTGGGCTGCCATCCACACGCTTCGCTCATTGTGGCCCACGACCGGTTACTAAGTCACTTAAGTGGCCCTTGCTCTTTAAAAGGCTGGGCACTCCTGATGTAAAGTGTGCCCCCTTGTCCTTTGTGATGACCTTAAAATGAATAACTGTACACCAAGTTCACTATATGAACCACTTATGTTTTCTTTCTCGTACATCACGGGACACAGAGCGGCATATTCATTACTATGTGGGTTATATGGAGTACCTTCAGGTGTGGACACTGGCAATCTTCAAACAGGAAGTCCCCTCCCTATATAACCCCCTCCCCTAGAGGGAGTCCCTCAGTTTTTTCGCCAGTGTCTTAGGTGTTGGTCACGGAATAGCTTTGCTCCACATCCTTGGGATTAAGGGCGGGCTAACCGGATCTGTCCAAGGAGCCTCAGTGCCAAAGTGGACAGTACCCGGGCCCCAAACCGTGGGGTTTTGCCTATAATGTTCCTCTTTGGAGGGCTGGACCCTGGGCCCAGGACTTGGAGTTTGCAAAACCATAAAGTTCCTGTTTGCCAGGGTGCTATATAGGTCCAGGACAGTGGGTACCTTCATAGGACCCCAGGGCCTGAAGGTCTACTACGCTACCCACGGAGATGGGAGAAGATTGGATCAGTTTGCTGGTCAAACATCCTGCAGCATGGAGCAGGTAAGGGGGAGCCTGCGGGACTTGGTTCGACAGCAGGCTCCCCGGGGTAACCTAAAAGGGGGGATAGCCTAAGTATGCTCTGCATGGGCAACCGTGATCACTATGTCTAAGAGAGACAGGATGACACCCTTTCTCCCCCCATCACTAGGCCCCCCTGTCTAAATATGTGTTGCTAGCTAACCTGCTGTTTCTTCCTAGGGCTAGTAAGGATCCCTAGGGGCCTTGAGAGAGTCCTACCTGGCCGGGGGTTTGAATCTGCCGCCTGTTTCTGCGTGCCTGGATCTCCAGCAGCGCGGCTCCTCCATGTTCCTCCTGTTTTCCGGCATACGCGCGCGCGCGCGTGCGCGCGCACGTCTTATTGACATTTTTCGCGCCGTCCAGACAGGAGGGCGGGGGGGGGCGGGCCTGCGGCGTCATACAGGGGCGCGCCTTTGTGCTGTTATAGACAGCAGGCTTTGTCAGTACTCAGTCTGAGGCTGATCTTTCAAGGAGAGGACGCAGAGCGGCAGAACAGTGACTCCCGGTGGCGGAAGAGGGGTAGTACATGTGGACTTTGTTCCAATGCCTTTATTGTTAAGCCAAGAATCCCCCTTATTTTGCAGCAGGTTGGAGGCTGGCAAACTTAAATTAGGGTCACTGTATGTTGTCAAAGAAAATATATAATATATAATATATAATTATTTAAAAAAAAATAAAAAAAAAAAAAAAGAAAAGAAAAAAAAAAAAAAATAAAAAAAAAAAAACCCACATACGGGCCCATCAGTTTTTGGGACACTAGTGATCTATTCTCCCCTAAACTCTGAAATTTGTACTCCTGGCCACTACAGTCTGTTGTGTGGGCGGAGTCCCTCGATTTTGTATTATGGCTTCCAAGGGTTCGGGGTCAAAGGGGACAAAAAAGACCAAAAAACAAAAGGGGTCCCTTTCTGATTCTGATATGCCGGTACTTTCCCCGCAGCTTATTAATTTAAGAAGCGCCTTGGATGAGCCATTAGGGGGATCTGGTGCGGAGGCTGGCCCAGATCAGCCCAGCCCTGTGTTTATCACAGAGGAGATGCTAGCCGTATCCCTAGGGGGGCTAGAAGAGAGAATAGCGGCATTGATCGCCAGAGCTATTCCTGGTAAGAAACGGGTTAGATCCCCATCACCAGGGGGTGTATCCTCAGATGCTGAGATTCTCTCTCCGGAGGAATTGGAATCACAGGAGGATCAACTGGACCTGAACCAAGAGGGTTCAGGGATGGAGGGGTCTACCTCTGAGGAACCATTTTCAGACTCCCAGACAGAGAGACTGTGGGTACAGTCTTTGACGGACATGGTCCGCTCGGCATTTAGTTTGCCATTGCCAGAACTTCAGGTTCCTCCGGTATCCTCTCTGGGCTCTTTGAAAGCCCCGTTAAGCAACGCAGTTTTTCCGGTCCATCCTCTCTTGGAGGAATTGATCTTTCGGGATTGGGTACGGCCGGACAGGGTTTTTCTGCCACCGAAAAGATTTGCGGTCATTTATCCCATGGAGGAAAAATTCTCCAAGAAGTGGAGGCTCCCAGTAGTGGATGCAGCCATCTCATGTGTGAATAAATCACTAACTTGCCCGGTGGAAAACATACATATGTTTAAAGATCCGGTTGATAAAAGATTAGAGACACTTTTAAAAGCGTCCTTTGCTACGGCAGGAGCAGTGGTGCAGCCAGCGGTAGCTGCAATTGGAGTTTGTCAGGCATTAAAAGACCAGACAAAAGAGATGTTAAAGGACATGCCTACCCAACAAGCAGAAGAGTTTGCTGACATTCCCAGAGCTCTGTGTTTCGCGGTAGATGCTATAAAAGATTCCATCCAGCAGGCTTCTCGTTTATCACTATGTTTGGTACACATGAGAAGGCTCTTATGGTTGAAGAACTGGGCGGCAGAACCCCCATGCAAAAAGCTTCTGGCAGGATTTCCCTTCCATGGAGGACGACTCTTCGGAGAAGATCTGGATAAATATATTCAGACTATTTCAAATAGCAAGAGTACCCTTTTACCGGTCAAAAAGACATTCCGGGCTCCTACATTTAAAAGGCAGCTTTTTCCTGTCTCGGGGCCCTCTAATTCCAGGCAGTATCGACGGCCGCCTGCACGATCCAACGTTAACAGTAGATCGCAGGGACAGACCCCTGGGGGTAAGAAGCCGTGGTATCGCAAGCCGTCAAAGACAGCCCCTAAGTCTGCCTTATGAAGGGGCGCCCCCACTCTCACGGGTGGGGGGAAGGCTTCGTCTCTTCTCAGAAGTTTGGGAAGCCAAGATCCCCGACAATTGGGCCCGGGCATCTGTAACCACAGGTTACAGATTGGAGTTTCTAAGATATCCTCCGCCTCATTTTCAAGAATCAAGGCTACCAAGGGATCCAGCAAGGAAGGCCTCAATGCTGGCAGCTTGGGATCACCTGCTTTGCCAGGACGTAATTATAGAAGTGCCAGCCCAAGAGCAAGGCCTAGGTTTCTATTCCAATCTCTTTGTCATACCAAAGCCCAACGGCGATGTCAGGCCAATCTTGGACCTAAAGAGGTTAAACGCTTATCTAAGGGTGCGGTCCTTCCGGATGGAATCCATCCGGCCAGCAGCCGCTGCGCTTCAGAAAGATGATTTTCTGGCCTCCATAGACATAAAAGATGCTTACCTTCATGTACCAATCTTTCAGTCGCATCAAAGGTTTTTACGCTTCGCGGTGGGGCAGCGACACTTCCAATTCAGGGCGCTCCCTTTCGGGCTGGCCACGGCCCCCCGGGTATTCACGAAGATCCTAGCCCCAGTTCTGGCCAATTTAAGGATCCAAGGAGTCACAGTCCTAGCATACTTGGACGACCTTTTAATCATAGATCACTCACGGACGGGTCTGCAAAAGGCAGTAAACCTCACGGTTCGGTACCTCGAAGAATTCGGCTGGGTCCTAAACCAGGGAAAGTCAGCATTCCAGCCTACAAAGCAGTTGGAATACCTCGGCATGAGGTTAGACACAGAACATCAAAAGGTGTTCCTGCCCCTTGTAAAGATCAAGGCGATCAAGGGGTTGGTTCAGTTGGTTATAAACAAGAAAAGACCAACTATTCGCCTGTGTATGCGATTACTAGGCAAGCTAGTGGCCACATTCGAGGCAGTACCATACGCTCAGATCCACACTCGCGTCCTACAGGCAGCCATTCTAGCAGCCTGGGGCAAGAGGGCACATGCCTTAGAGTCCCCTTTGACGCTATCATCAAGGGTCCGACAGAGCCTGGCCTGGTGGTTGAACCCTCAGAATCTTCTAAAGGGAAGATCCTTCAGCCCTGTTGTCTGGAAGGTAGTTACCACAGACGCCAGCCTGGCAGGCTGGGGGGGCGGTCTTCGAAGGGTTCTCCCGCCAGGGAACTTGGGTGAAAGCAGAGAGGCAGCTCCCCATCAATATCTTGGAAATCAGAGCTGCTCGCCTAGCCCTGTTGGCGTGGACCTCCAGATTAAAGGGGTTCCCGGTGAGAATCCAGTCAGACAATGCCACGGCGGTGGCATACATAAACCACCAAGGGGGAACCAGGAGCCAGGCCGCTCAAAGGGAAGTGAACTTGATTTTTCAATGGGCAGAGGTTCATGTACCCTGCATTTCAGCGATATTCATTCCCGGAGTGGACAACCTGCAGGCAGACTTCTTAAGTCGCCAGAGTCTGTTGCCAGGGGAGTGGTCTCTGCATCCCCAGGTCTTTCAGACAATCTGCCAGAGGTGGGGAACGCCAGACGTAGATATAATGGCATCCAGGTTCAACAAGAAACTAGACAGGTTCGTGTCGCGAGCGAGGGATCCTATGGCCTGCGGAACCGATGCGTTGGTTTGCCCTTGGCATCAATTCAAACTTCTATATGCATTCCCTCCACTACAGTTACTCCCCCGCCTGTTGCGCAAGATCAGAGTGGAGCACAAGCCAGTCATTCTAATAGCTCCAGCTTGGCCCCGGAGGGCTTGGTACTCACTAGTCCTGAATATGGCAGTGGGAGACCCTTGGACTCTTCCTCTACAACCAGACCTACTCTCACAAGGCCCGATCCTCCACCCTACATTACAGCGTCTAAATTTGACGGCCTGGAGGCTGAATCCCTGATTCTCAGGGGTAGGGGTCTGTCTAAGCAGGTAATCCCTACCCTGATTAAGGCTAGAAAGCCGGTCTCCAGGGTAATTTATTACAGGGTGTGGAGGAACTATATAGGCTGGTGTGAATCCAAAAGATGGAATTGCCGCAAATATACTATTGATAGGGTGTTAAGTTTTCTCCAGCTAGGAGTGGATAAAGGCCTGGCACTAAGCACAATCAAAGGACAGATCTCAGCTCTGTCAGTGTGGTTTCAGAGGCCGCTGGCCACCCACTCGCTGGTAAAGACCTTCTTACAGGGGGTCTTGCGTATTAATCCTCCTGTCAAGTCACCAGTTTGTCCTTGGGACCTAAATCTTGTCCTGTCCACTCTACAGAAACAGCCTTTTGAGCCTTTGGCTGAGATTCCTTTACTCTTACTGACAAGAAAATTGGTTTTCTTGGTCGCCATAGTTTCGGCCAGGAGAGTGTCAGAATTAGCAGCCTTATCGTGTAAGGAACCATATCTTGTTCTGCATAAGGACAGGGCAGTTCTCCGGCCCCATCCTTCCTTTCTACCAAAGGTTATATCCAAATTTCACTTAAACCAGGATTTGGTACTTCCATCCTTCTTTCCAAAACCTACATCTAGAAAGGAGGGGTTGCTGCATACCTTGGATATTGTCCGGGCCATGAAGGCCTATCTTAAAGCTACGGAAAAGATCCGGAAAACAGAGGTGTTATTCGTTCTACCAGATGGCCCCAAGAAGGGGCAGGCAGCTGCAAAATCCACCATCTCGAGATGGATTAGACAATTAATCATTCAAGCCTACGGATTGAAGAGGTTGCCCCCTCCGTTGTCGGTAAAGGCCCATTCTACCAGGGCCATGGGCGCCTCTTGGGCAGCACACCATCAGATCTCTATGGCTCAGATATGCAAGGCGGCAACGTGGTCATCAGTCCACACGTTTACAAGGTTTTATCAACTAGACGTGAGAAGAAATGCGGATACTGCCTTTGGTCAGGCGGTACTACAGGCTGCAGTTTGAAATCCTCGGGATCAGAAACACCCTTGGTTATATATAAAAAAAAAAAAAAAGAAAAAGGTTCTTCTTTCTTGACTAATTTGGAAATATTATTATGATTTGAGTTTAACTCTAAAATTGAATCCTTCTTTGGAAGATGTCTCCCTCCCCTCATTAAAGCATTGCTTTCGGACATCCCACATAGTAATGAATATGCCGCTCTGTGTCCCGTGATGTACGAGAAAGAAAAAGGGATTTTTAAATACAGCTTACCTGTAAAATCCTTTTCTTGGAGTACATCACGGGACACAGAGCTCCCACCCCTCTTTTGGGTGACCATTTTGGGAGGCATACTGCTTGCTACAAAACTGAGGGACTCCCTCTAGGGGAGGGGGTTATATAGGGAGGGGACTTCTTGTTTGAAGATTGCCAGTGTCCACACCTGAAGGTACTCCATATAACCCACATAGTAATGAATATGCCGCTCTGTGTCCCGTGATGTACTCCAAGAAAAGGATTTTACAGGTAAGCTGTATTTAAAAATCCCTTTTTTTTACATGTTGATCATATCCCCCCTTAATCTCTTCTCCTGGTCCAAGCCATCTCTTCTGTTTACTTCTTGGAAGGGTTCTTCGTTGGGTGTCCACATCGTTGCCTGCATGACTTGGACACTTCCCGTTGGCTGACTGCTGGCAGGGTCCTCTCTGGATAGAGAGGAGGATGATTTCATCTTAGGGGGATAGCGGTCTTGGGGTGCCATCACAGCTCTGGATTAGCGGCCCCCAACCCAGCTACGGTGAGGGACCTGGATAATGCACTTAGGCGAGTATATCGGTGATGAGACCACAATCTATTATCTTGGTATCTCGAGTACCACACGGTTGTTTGGTTCATAAGGCATGTGGTACACTTACCATGGATGGCATCCATCTTTTACTAGAAATCTTGCATACTTTATCCTTGCAGCTTTCATATCATCCTGACCATTGACTGCCTTTGTTGTGTTTTGGCCTTTCCTCAAGTTCTGTGGCTGCTATGGAAAACACATGTCCCGATCTCCCCTGTCGGTGCACCGTGTTCTCTACTGAATAATTTTTCTCGTCCGTTCGCTATAAATAGCATCAGCTTTGTGTCATTTTTTACAAACGTCTCGCCCTGTGCCACCTCTTCATTCCACAAAGGATTGTAAGCTCTGCAGATGCACTCTCTGTAGTCGCTTGCCATGTTTGCAAGCTGAGGGAATAGTCTGGCTTGGCTTGGGATCTGCTGTTTATACACAGATGTTCCTGTTTATTACATTGCCTATTAATTTAATAGCTGATTAGAATTGTTTGGCCCCTCTGCGATCCACATTCCTTCAGCAATCGATCACGCGTTAGTGCGTTGTTTAATAGACATTTATCACGTCCTCTGGGTGGGCCACTCTCTGACCTGTTCATTGTCAAGACAGTGGTGACGTGGAAAAGACATGAAGGCTATGCATCTTCTGGATCTTTGATGTCATTAGTTCCTTTTAATTCTTAAAGTAGAATTCCAGCTTGAAACAAATCTCGTCTTAAAACTGTCCCCTCCTCCCTCCTAACATCTATGCTAACTAACCCGTCGGCCTTTCTCCACTGCAACAGACTCCATACGGGTTTTCCCATCAATAGTAACTGATGAATGTGGGGTTTGGTTCAACTGTTTTTACATTTGTATAGTTTTATGTGTAATAAACAATTTTTATACAAATTTTGCCTTTGTGTTATCAGTATCTAGAAAGTCCAATCAACATCTCCTCTCTAGGTGACCAGCTTATTGGTTTAGGTGGTACTAGCAGCCGCCACCTAATGCTCACCTGGTTTCATTTCTCTATAACCTGTCTAAAAGAAGATGTGTATACTTGCTTATTTTCAGGCTGCTCCAGTCTGATCACATTATCTGGCACTCCTGTGTCAGCCAGTGCAGCTGCAGGGAAGGAGAGGGAGTGCCGACAATGGATGGGCCATGGGAGTCTACGGGTAATGTCACCGTTTTAGACTTTACCAGTCGTTGTTGAGCGCTCTCTACTCTCCCCTACAGCTGCAGCTGGCTGACACAGGGGATATTGTGAATAGACCGGAGAGGGATGTAGGGGGCAGGAAGGAGTGCCCACAATGAATGGGCCATGGGAGCCTATGGGTAATGTCACTGCTCCAAGCTTTACCAGCCATTGTTGAGTGCACTCTCTTCTTCCATATAGCCACTACTGGCTGACACAGGGGATAATGTCAATAGATTGGAGCGGTCTGAAAGAGGAAAGGAGCGCCAACAATGGATGAGCCATGGGAGCCTCTTGGTAATGTCACTGCTCCAAACTTTACCAGCCATAGTTGAGTGCACTCTCCTCTCCCCTACAGCCACTGCTGGCTGAAACAGGGGATAATGTCAATAGATTGGAGCGGTCTGAAAGGGGGAAAGGAGCGCCAACAATGGATGGGCCATGGGAGCCTATGGGTAACGTCATTGCTTTAGGCTTTACCAGCCATTGTCGATCGCGCTCTCCTCTCCCCTACAGCCACTGCTGGCTGACTCGGGGGGATATTGTGACTAGACTGGAGAGGGATGTAGGGCAAAGGAAGGAGTGCCCACAATGGATGGGCCATAGGAACCTATGGGTAATGTCACTGCTCCAAGCTTTACCAGCCATTGTTGAGTGCACTCTCCTCTCCCCTACAGCCACTGCTGGCTGATACAGGCGATAATGTCAATAAATTGGAGCGGTCTGAAAGGGGAAAGGAGCGCTGACAATGGATGGGCCATGGGAGCCTATGGGTAAAGTCATTGCTTCAGACTTTACCAGCCATTGTCGAGTGCGCTCTCCTCTCCCCTACAGCCGCTGCTGGCTGACTCAGGGGATATCCTGAATGAACTGGAACGGGCATAAAATAGGTAAGTATACAATCTTTTTGTACACAGTTAGTTAGCATAGGTGTTAGGAGGGGGGAGGGGACATTTTTAAGGTTTGCTAGGTTTAGGGAACAAGTGGATACACATGCTATAGGTTAAAACTTAAGTCTGTAGGTGTATGATCCCTCTAACGTTAACCTGTACCCATTCAAAGCACTGTTAATGCAATTGTGTTGCTTATACATACCTTTGTTCATTGACTTTTAATCTGGTTGGAGCTTACACAGGGCTAATAACTCTACTCGAGCACTCAGGTCTCTCAATTGGCTGCTCTTCAATGCAGCATTGCATCCTGGGAGGAAGGGAATGAGTCACATGCTCCCCCACTCTATATTTCATTTGGCGAATGTAATGGCAGGGAATCCCCTTTAAGCTCAACCAATCGTCCAATGTCGTCATTTGTTGTGTGTGTGTGTGTATATATATATATATATATATATATATATATATAAAAATAAATATGCTGACATTGTGTCTCTGGTTCCCTCAGCAGCCTCTCCGCCTGTGTTGGTGCCTCAGCTCCTGACAGTACAAAATGGAGCGACTACAACATCCCCTATTAAGTCTGAAGCCAAGACCATTGTGCCTGCCCCAAGCACCGGAAAAAGCAGCCCCACCGAGGTGGACGTAAGTATTAGAGAGGGGAGATGATGAACATAATTTTTTTTTTTCAAAGCCATCTTTTCCACTTCTTTGCTGCCTGGCATCATCATGTGGTGATCTTCCCAGTGTTCTGGGCTGAACTGGAAACTGTTATCTTTTGTAAACTATTCCTCCCTACACCCACTTTGTAATTGAGATGGTGAGAAAAAGACATGTTTGTAGTCCAGATTGGGTGATAATTATAGCCCCCTCCATAGATAGAGTGGAAAAATAAGTGTAGACATGAAAGAACATTAAGTTTATTTGCAAGATCACCAGGTCAAAATAACAGAGCAAGAAAATAAGAGACATTCATTGTTCAGGTTTATATATATTTTAAAGCCCAACTCCAAACACAATTTTTTTTCCCCCATGCAATGGGTCTGTTCTGCTCATTTTGCTCATTTTGTCTAGGTGTAAACGCAGAGCCTATATGCACCGATCCTCCTGAAAACGGCACTCCCCCACTTCCAGTGGTGGACTGTTTCTGATGTCTTCACACCTAGGGCCGGTCTATGGACATGATGATGTCAGGAACAGTCCACTGCACAAAACTGCTGGACCACGGGGGGAGGGACCGGTCTTGCATTGGTAGGATCCGAGGATTAGGCGAGTATATCGCGGCTTTCTGAACCCCTAGTCCTGTTCAGCCTTTATGGACCAGAGCAATTACTGAAAATTGTGCACATGCATAATATCGGCATTGGTATTGGTGCAACAATAAGAATATTACCCATAGTTTACTAGAGTGCCGCTCAGCCACAATCACTGTGGGTGATGCCGTGTCTGTTGCAGGAGTACCAGCAAGGGATGGAGTGCATCCCAGCTCCTATAGTCACTAAAAAGAAGAGATGAAAGATCCCTAACTAGGAAAATATCTAACTAGGGTTGCACTGATGGAAGAGAGGAAAGATCCCTGGTGCAGCACTTCCACGGAGTCCTATGGTTGTATGAGAGAGACAACTTCAACCTGTGCTCCCGCCAGGCCACATATCCAATGTGTTTCGCTCTGCCCCCCGGAGCTTAGTCACTTAGGGGTGTGGCCTGGCAGGAGCACAAGCTGAGGTTGTCTCTCTCTCATACCACCATAGGACTCTGTGGATGTGCAGCACCAGGGATCTTTGCTCTCTTCCATCGGTGCAATCATAGTTAGAACCCCTGTTGGGACAAATGACTTGAAACTCTGGTCATATATTATTAGTGGCTAAAAAAAAAGCAGACTGCATCCAGAGTACTTTTGTAACCATCTCATGGCTGCTCTAGGCCATCAATATTGTGGTGGTTGAGGTTTCTGATGAGATTTGACAGTAATATAAGTGTAATTCCATTATTCACTTCAGCCTAAGTTCCTAAAGAGACAACAGCGCATGATCAAGAACAGAGAGTCAGCATGCCAGTCTCGGAGGAAGAAGAAGGAATATGTTCAGGGGCTGGAGGCCAGACTGCAGGAGACGGAGAGACAGCTGGAGAACGCTCGAAGGGAGAACCGAGAACTACGGGAGACAGTACAGCATCTAATGAGAGAGGTATTCTGACAAATTCTTTCTGCCAGCATTACCAAATGACATTATTTTTGCCATGAATCAAAATTGATTCTTCTCTTCCTGCCAAGGTAGCTTAGGTCACATGGTTCAGACCTCCAGCCATTACTACAGAGTCTTTTACAATGAGATACCAAGTTCAAAAGGGTTCTCCCTTATACAGGATTATTATCGTGCCAACAGTTTGCAAAACACTTTACAATATAAAAAGAGAGACAGTACAGTTACAATACACTAAAATACATTAGGGTTAAGAAGGCCATGCTCATAAGAGCTTACAATCTAATAGGGTGGGGCAAGTGGTACAAAAAGGTAATAACTATGGGGGATGAGCTGATGGAAGAATTAAAAGTTCAGTTGTTAGGTGGAGGTGGGATAGTTTTTCATCAGCTCAGCTCCCCACTCCTCCCAACAGTCACTCAGCAGCTCAGCCCGGGCTGTCTTAATGAGGGCACACCTGGGCACTGCCCAGGGGCCCCAGTTGCATGGGGGGCCCCTGCACTTTCCCCAAAGCAGCTGGTCCTTGAGCCCACGCTGCTCCAAAATTAGGGGCACCATGATGGCACTGAGAGTGATAGATACACAGGGCAAGGCTGTCTGCCGCCTACCTACTTGATGTCCGTTTACCTGCACTGTCATAATTGTAGGGGCCCCAGAGCATTACTTTGCCCAGGGGCCCACGATGCTATTAAGACCTGAGCTCAGCTACCCACTCCCATCAGTCACCCAGCAGCTCAGCTACCTGCTCCCAACAGTCACTCATCAGCTCTGCTCCCCACTCCTACCAGTCACCCAGCAGCTCTGCTCCCCACTCCTACCAGTCACTCATCAGCTCACCTCCCCACTGCCAACAGTCACTCAGCAGCTCAGCCTCCCCTTTCTGGGCAGTCATTTAGCACCCGCACTTCCCTCTCCGAGCAAGGATTCAGTAGCTCTGCTCCCTGCAACAAGGGATTTAGCAGCTTTGTCTTCTACTCACTCTCCCTACCCCCCCTCCTCTTCAGCAGTGACTTGACTTCCCCTCTCAGCAGTTTTTTTAGCAGCCTACCGCAAAGTAATGAGTCCCAAATTGAATGACTTCACTGCATCTACTGAAGATGCATTGCTCCACAGTGTATTGACTTTTTCATCATTATTTTTATTTCACTTTGACATTGCAGCTCATCTCATTAAATTTTAAGAAGCTGCCGATCTAGCAAAGTGTGCAGAAATTACAAGTAGTTATTTCACTTACCATTATAAATAGATCCCTTTTACAAATCTTATTTTGTGCTTTGTATGCTTGCAGAACTCCACGCTGCGCGGCTCCTCTGGGAATCGGAAAGTAGTATGTGTGATGGTCGTACTTCTCTTCCTTGCATTTAACTTTGGGCCAACAAGGTGAGTCAGAAACTATTGTTAGTAATGATAATATTCTCTTCTGTCTGGTTACTTGATTTGTAATGCTGGAGATGTTTCAGCACGTTGTGTTATGGAAGCCCATTCATTTGAATGGGCTGCCTAACACACCAAAGAAAGATGTATTGTGTTGACATTCAAAATAAATGCCACTGGATCACATCAATGTGTGTAACATGCATTGGTCCAACATGGCCGCGTGAAAAGGGATTCCCCGATCACAGAGTGATTTTTTTTTTTGGAGATATTGAATGTTCAGGCATTGCCCAATTAACAACAAACCTCACCCTCCAGATCATGGCCCAGAATTTTTCCTTCTTTTCCTTTTCATGTAGCGATAAACAGCTTTTATTACTCCATGATATCATCCCCAGGTTTGTACATTTCTTGCAGGTGCAGTTGCGGAGAGATGATTTCCCATGAATAACAGCGCATAATAAATGCATATGATACAAATGGTGTACAATATAAAATCAAAAAAAACAAGCTGGATGCCTAAAAACTCATAAGTAGCAGCTGTCATAATGCTCTAATACACAAGTGTCACACATATGGCCAGTGGGCCGAACCCGGCCCTCCAGGCCATTTCATGTGGCCCTCGCACCTCTCCTGAAGCTGCCGGAGATCTCCAGCCCTCCTCTATTCCTCCTCCAGACCCTTACTTTCTGTTTTCAAGCAATGCATCCAGCTTCTTCCCAGCAGCAGCATAAGACAACGGGGGTGAACTGTGATGTAAGGGAGAGTGGGGGACTCAACTTTTGATGGTGGGGTGGCTCTTGACATCTAATGTAAAGGGGAGGGGATGTGCTGGACATCTAATCTTACAGATACAACCGGCCCTTTTGAGGGCAATTATAATGCTGATGTGGCCCACAATGAAATTGAGCTTGACACCCCTGCTCTAATACATAGCATACACATATTCAATCATAAAAAACATATAATACAAATGCTGTGAACATGAAATGAAAAGTTTTTGCTTGAAGTAAATGATACAATAAATGAACATAAAAAATGATAAGTCCCATACAAGAAGAAACAAAACAAAAACAATCCGAAAGGCATATGTAGGTGTTTGATGGTTCAGAAGACCTTTGATTCAGTCACTGTAATTATGGCAGGGCAATGTAGATCGCATTGTTCCCCAGCATGTATAGGACATAGAAACACCATGTGCCTGGAATGCGACATATGATATAAAGAAGGCCAAGGATAAATCTAAGGAAAGATCCAAGCTTACTCACCGACCAGCCTGCTGACAACTGAATCAACCTGTCTAACAGTATGCATTAAAGCAGGGGTTTAGTCTGCAAACATTTCCAAATACATGCGTAAGCTACAGAGCCTCCCCACGGCACCCTGGTATCTGTGGTTCTATCACTAGCTTATGCGTGACTCCACAATGGAAGCACATGTATTCTGATGGATAGATAGAGGCAGGGCCGCTGATAGGGGGGACCACCAGTCCTCCTGTAGGGGGCCCAGGCTAACAAGGGGGCCCAAACAGCAGAGGAAATTCATGCAGTCGGATGGAGGGGCAACTACAGGATGCCCTATGTGACTCTCTGCAGCAGCTGAAAAACGGTTTCTCTCGCTCCCACAACTTTCAGCTGCTGCAGGGAGAGACACAGACACAGCTGCTGGCTTCTCTGTCCCATTAAAAAAATAACAAAATTGTAACCCTGTATTGTTTTAATCCCTTGTAAAATTTTACACAATTCTCGGGTAAATGTTTTTTTTTTTTATATATTTTGTAAAAATCTTAAAATATATATTTTTTCAAAACATTTAAATGTTTTTTTTTTTTTTTTTTTTAAATATAAAATGTTTTTGTTCAAAAATGTAAAACACTATTTAAAAAAAGGCGAATTCACACAGCTAAGAATGATTTTAGTATATTTTAAGTGAAAATCTTGTTTTTATATATTTGAGGGGGGCCCTACCAAATAGGCTGTACGGGGCCCAGTGATTTCTAACAGCAGCCCTGGATGGAGGGCAGGTGGACTGAAGGGAACCCACCCCTTCTTAAAGGTACAGGGGCACACTGAACAACCTGTGAATTGCACTATAGCTGCAAAAGTGTCAGTGCGTTGCCTGACCAATATAACAGTAATACAAAAATGGTGTCCACTACCCCCCACCTTTAACTGGCCATATATACAGGCATACAGATCGTTGTTGGAGTACCCCTGATGACGTCACCTATGATGAAACGTGTAGGGTGGATTCGGAATACACGTCACTGTGCATGTGCCAACTTGCCGTGGCCATCTTGTTTGTGGGAAGGACCTGAGTCAACAATGATCTTTATGCCTTTCTGACTTCTTATCACCGAGGGTCATTATAGTTTGGTAAGCCCCCACCTTACCTCTACTGTGGTGATCCACTGGGAGTCTGAAGTTTGTCTCTTCTGGGATACATCCTTACATTTGGTCAACAAGATCACCGGTCACTTGGGATTTATTTTTATTTTCTTCTTGTATGAGACCTATAATTATTTTATGTCCACTTAAGGTATCATTTACTTCAAACGCAGATTTTTTGTTTATATTGCAGAGCATTTGTATAATATACATTTATTAGGTCCTGTTTTTTATGATTGGATATGTGTATCCTATGTATTAGAGCACTGTGACAGCTGCTACTTCTTATGAGTTTTTAGGCATCCAGCACGTTTTTTTGATTTTCTATGAATGTAAACGGCTCCCCAGTAATACATTTCCCAGGGGCCCCTTTGCCGACAAAACAGTGTGTGATCAGGCTCTTGGGAGCAACATTGTTTTTCTGGGAAATAATTCAATGTATACATGTAGAGAGGGAAAGGGAGGGGTAGGAGGGGGTAAGGGGAGTTCTGTAGTCCAGCGGAAAGAGCTGACAATGTTGGTTGGGATTTAAGTCCAGGAGCATTGTTAGATCACTACAGAAAGTTACTGGATTTCTGACAGATCAACAGGCACATTTCTGTACTTAGCAGTGTTTTTAAAATGCCCAGGCATGTAAATAGCAATAGAGAGTTTGGTGAAAATGTTCTGCAGTTTTTACAAATTTGGAATGATTTATGTTCCTCTAATTCTAGGTTGGAACTTCTTTCAGGTATGAAGGCATTAATAATATGCTGTTTGTGTTTCTCTGTTAGTCTCATACACAGTGTACAGGAGGAGACTGTGAAAAGTCCCGAAATATCCAGCAGTGTTCGGCACTTATTGTCTTACAAAACTGAAGACGAGCCATCAAAGCCGCCACAACCGAAACTCTACATGCCCCGACCGACTAAACCGAAGAACACTTACAGGTAGCTGCAGTTGTTAAATATTGCCGTTGTGTGTGATTACTAAACAAAAAATTCATGAGTTTTGGCCAGTTAACCACTTACCGTATTTATCGCCCTATAGCGCGCATCGGCGTATAGTGCACACCCCAAACCTAGAAGGGAATCCTAAGGAAAAAAAGAAATACTGAGAGTTTACAGTTACTTACAGTTGCCCGGCGGCCTTGTCCGGTCCGGCGTCCGTCTGCGGCCTTCGTGGTGTCCTCCGCGCTTCTCCCGCGTTGCGATCCCCGCACTGTGTTTGAATGCTGCCACCAACATATACCGAGCGCAGTACACTCGGGCACGCTCGGCTACTCTCGCATAAAGGCTACAAGGCGGCACAGGGCGTGACCGCGAGGAGAGCCGAGCCTGGCCGAGTGTACTGCGCTCGGTATATGTCGTCGGCGGCGTTCAAACACAGCGCGGGACGCCATGCCTACAGCCACACCCCCCTACAGTAAGAATCACTCCCTTAGGGAACACTTAACCCCTTAGCGCCACCTAGTGGTTTACTCCTTCACTGCCATTGTCATTTTCACAGTAATCAGTGCATTTTTATAGCATTTTTTCGCTGTGAAAATGACAATGGTCCCAAAAATGTGTCAAAAGTGTCTGATGTGTCCGCCATAATGTCGCAGTCACGAAAAAAATTGCTGGTCGCCGCCATTACTAGAAAAAAAAATAAAAATAAAAAGGCCATAAAACTATCCCCTATTATGTAAATGCTATAACTTTTGTGCAAACCAATCAATAAACGCTTATTGCGATTTTTTTTTTTTACCAAAAATAAGTAGAAGAATACGTATTGGCCTAAACTGAGGAAAAATATGTTTTTTTTTATATATTCTTTGGGGATATTTATTATGGAAAAATTAAAAATATATAGAATTGTTTTCAAAATTGTCGCTCTCTTTTTGTTTATAGGGCAAAAAAATTAAAACTGCAGAGGTGATCAAATACCACCAAAAGAAAGCTCTATTTGTTGGAAAAAAATTGACAATTTTGTTTGGGAGCTGCGTCGCATGACCGCGCAATTGTCAGTTAAATCGATGCAGTGCGGAATCGCAAAAAGGAGCAAGGTCCTTAACCTGCATAATGGTCCGGGTCTTAAGTGGTTAAAGTGTCATGGTCAAGGCATGCGTAAAGTGTCACTAAACCCACACCCATAAAAAACTATCAATGCTGCATTACTTGCTGTTCATACTCCCTCAGTCGCTGTGAGATTTGTTTTCTGTATTCTGCTTTCTATAATCACCTTCTGTTCATGTCCCTAATTCAGCTAAGGATTTTGCATCTGTGGTGGCAGCTCTGCACATGCTCAGTTTTCAGTGAGTTTCTATGCTGAGCATTTCCTCCCTATCACACTGTGGTAAATGACAGCCCACTCCCTCCCTCCTCCTCCATGCCCACTAACTAGCTAAACACAATGAGGGTGGGATATTACATATAGATTAATGGTGGGAAGTAAAAAAAATGTTTGGGACCATTTAGGTGCTTGCAAAAACCAACACTAAATGTACAGTGCAGAAAATAAGTATTTGAACACCCTGCTATTTTGCAAGTTCTCCCACTTGGAAATCATGGAGGGGTCTGAAATTGTCATCGTAGGTGCATGTCCACTGTGAGAGACATAATCAAAAAAAAAAAATTCCAGAAATCACAATGTATGATTTTTTTAACTATTTGTATGATACAGCTGCAAATAAGTATTTGAACACCTGAGAAAATCAATGTTAATATTTGGTACAGTAGCCTTTGTTTGCAATTACAGAGGTCAAAGTTTCTTGTAGTTTTTCACCAGGTTTGCACACACTGGAGGAGGGATTTTGGCCCACTCCTCCACACAGATCTTCTCTAGATCAGTCAGGTTTCTGGGCTGTCGCTGAGAAACACGGAGTTTGAGCTCCCTCCAAAGATTCTCTATTGGGTTTAGGTCTGGAGACTGGCTAGGCCACGCCAGAACCTTGATATGCTTCTTACAGAGCCACTCCTTGGTTATCCTGGCTGTGTGCTTCGGGTCATTGTCATGTTGGAAGACCCAGCCTCGACCCATCTTCAAAGCTCTAACTGAGGGAAGGAGGTTGTTGCCCAAAATCTCGCAATACATGGCCCCGGTCATCCTCTCCTTAATACAGTGCAGTCGCCCTGTCCCATGTGCAGAAAAACACCCCCAAAGCATGATGCTACCACCCCCATGCTTCACAGTAGGGATGGTGTTCTTGGGATGGTACTCATCATTCTTCTTCCTCCAAACACGGTTAGTGGAATTATGACCAAAAAGTTCTATTTTGGTCTCATCTGACCACATGACTTTCTCCCATGACTCCTCTGGATCATCCAAATGGTCATTGGCAAACTTAAGACGGGCCTTGACATGTGCTGGTTTAAGCAGGGGAACCTTCCGTGCCATGCATGATTTCAAACCATGACGTCTTAGTGTATTACCAACAGTAACCTTGGAAACGGTGGTCCCAGCTCTTTTCAGGTCATTGACCAGCTCCTCCCGTGTAGTCCTGGGCTGATTTCTCACCTTTCTTAGGATCATTGAGACCCCACAAGGTGAGATTTTGCATGGAGCCCCAGTCCGAGGGAGATTGACAGTCATGTTTTTAGCTTCTTCCATTTTCTAATGATTGCTCCAACAGTGGACCTTTTTTCACCGAGCTGCTTGGCAATTTCCCCGTAGCCCTTTCCAGCCTTGTGGAGGTGTACAATTTTGTCTCTAGTGTCTTTGGACAGCTCTTTGGTCTTGGCCATGTTAGTAGTTGGATTCTTACTGATTGTATGGGGTGGACAGGTGTCTTTATGCAGCTAATGACCTCAAACAGGTGCATCTAATTTAGGATAATAAATGGAGTGGAGGTGGACATTTTAAAGGCAGACTAACAGGTCTTTGAGGGTCAGAATTCTAGCTGATAGACAGGTGTTCAAATACTTCTTTGCAGCTGTATCATACAAATAAATAGTTAAAAAATCATAACTTGTGATTTCTGGAATTTTTTTTTTTGGATTATGTCTCTCACAGTGGACATGCACCATGATGACCATTTCAGACCCCTCCATGATTTCCAAGTGGGAGAACTTGCAAAAGAGCAGGGTGTTCAAATACTTATTTTCTGCACTGTATATAAGTAACATTTATTTAGACATCATTTAAAAATATATTCAGATTAAAAATATATATATTTTTTTGCATATACACACACTTTTATATCATACAGTTCCTGCTTAAAGGGGTTGTAAAGGTAAATGTTTTTCACCTTTAATGCATCCTATGCATTAAGGTGAAAAAACATCCGACAATACCGCACCCCCCCCAGCCCTGTTATACTTGCCTGACCCCTTGAAAAGTCCCGCGCTCGCCTCTGAGATCCTCTTCACCGCTCAGCCTGGCCGTTGATTGGCTACACTGGATGAATTGAAAGCAGCGCAGCCATAGGCTTGCGCTGCTGTTAATCACATCCAATGACGCGGCGCACCGGAGGCAGGGCCAAGTGATACAGTGAGCGGCAATAGCCGCCGGCTGCATAATGGGAGCGCGCACGCAGGAACTCCACACAATGCAAGCTCGCTCGCTTTAAGGTGTTAAGTCTTTGCAGGGAGAAGCCGAGACAGCCGCCAAGGGACCCCAGAAAACTAGGTTCAGGGGCCACTCTGTGCAAAACGAGCTGCACAGTGGAGGTAAGTATAACATATTTGTTATTTAAAAAAAAATTATTACTTTACAACACCTTTAACTTAACTTGATTGTGTTTTGGTGGCTAATCCTGCAATTTTTCACCCTCTGGGCTTCTTGAGGGGATATTATTAGTCCATTGCAAGTCAGGTACATCTATTAGGCCCCTTTTACACGTGTGAATACCAATGCAATCGGATTTCACAGAGCATGGCATTTTAGTGTGATAAATGGGCCATGGAGTTGCTGACTACTGGGTTATAGACCACAATGGAAGGATTTCTTTGTTTTCTCTTCTCTGTAGAAAGGGGAATGAGGCTTTCATGTTAAGCATGCAAGAAAAAGTTTAGGACAAGTCCTAATGGTAGATGATATCCTTTGCCTTTTGCTGCTGTTACTTGATATATCTTGTTGTGTAGATCATATATGTGGTGTGGTGATTTGTGTTTTAGCAGTTTTGATATGTTGTGTTTTTCAGTAACTCTAGCAGGTCTCTGGCAAATGTGGAGCATCTGATGGTTCATGACTTGGATCAGCTTTTCCTGGCATCAGACTGCAGACACTTTAATCGCACGGAGTCCCTCCGGTAGGTGGTCCTGTGTTGGGAACTTGTGCTATAGTTTAGTAGGAATTAACTGGAAGTGTGTGTATGTATGCATATGTGTATATAATAATAATAAAACAAATAAAAAAATCTATATATAGAGATATATATATATATATATATATATATATATATATCGATACACATACACCCACACAGTAAATATACACTGTACATGTATAATATAATATCTGGTTGGTGTGTATATATATATATATATATATATATATATATATATATATATACACACAAAGACCCACACAGTATATATACACTGTACATGTATAATATAATATCTGGTTGGTGTGGTGGATAGGGCTGAAGTAAAGTGTGTGTGTGTGCGTGTGTGTGATTTGATGAGTATTGTATGTATATCTTCTGTCATGTATGTAAATGGAAGGTATGTTGCTTGATGCTGGGTGTCATTCAGCCCAGAAGAGGTGAAGTTCTTGCAGAGCAGTTAGTATCTGGAGAACAGCACCAGAACCATGCTGGGGATTAATGATTTCATTTTTTACACAAGTTGGGTTTAGCCTTTAAGAAAAGAGGAGTTTTTTTTTTCTTTAGGCGGGGTTCACAGCAGGGGTCCGGTGCGTCCCTGTTCATCGATTCAGGTGCGATTCGGGTCTGAATTTCTGCCTGAATTTGCACCTTATTCTGAGCCAAAGACACATAGGACCATTTCCAAATGCAGAGGTGTGTGAATCGTGTTCATTTAGAGCCAGTCACAGTCTTCTGTCATGCAAAAAGGATGTGGGCAAACCCACATCCAATTTGCATAAGTGTGAAACGAGCCTTAAATGTACATGTATCTATGTATCTTTTATCACATCTGTGTATATATAATCATTTTTATTTCCCTCTGAATCAGATTAGCTGATGAGCTCAGCTTGTGGATTCGTCGACATCAAAATGAAAGGAAGACAGGAAAACATCCTTCAAAAAAGCAGAGGAAAAAGAGGGTAAGTAGATGGCTGGACAGCATAGAAGTTGGACTTGTAAATGGCTGAATGCTGTGAGACTACTATGCCTTTCCTTTCCCAGAATCCTCAGGTACGAAGCAACGTGGGCTTATCAGACCTGATCCCAGCTCAGTTGTCCAGGATCCAATCACACAGGTTCGTCTGCAGCTCTTCATCTTCTTATTTTTTAATATTGTCTTGAGTATTACTTTAATCTGAACTTGAAGCGAAAATAAAAACAAATGCAAACATTGTTTATTACAAAAATACTAAATGTGTATTTTTGCATATCTACAAGAAGAAACTGAATATGTCATCTAAGCCTCCCCTTAGAATCCACACTGGGAGAGGGAGTGACAACCCTGAGTTGATCAAGCTCTACTGGATTGCACAGAGCTGTCAGTCTTCAATCCAGAACATGCTTAAAGAATCACAGCACAGAGAGATGACCTAATTGGTTTTGCTTCTGCATTTCATTGTCTGGTCAACCAGGGAAATCACCAAGCTGTACTGCTTAATTGCAAGGTAAAAATGGAAGGTCCCCAGTCAGGCTGATAGGATTATTTACATTAGGGCAAAGCAATCACATACAGTATATGATCAAAAGCATGTGAATGTCCTAGGCCCACCCGTGGAGGAAGAAAATAAAATTGCTCCCCCCCCCCATCAACACTGACCTCCCACAGCCCCATTGTGTACTGCTGGCAGATAGCCTTCCCTGCAAGTCGATTGAATCGTTCCACTTCATCCCTAAGGTGATCAGTAGGCTTGAGGCCAGGTCTGAGCAGGCCACTCGAGTTACTTCACACCAGCCACTTCAAACCATGTCTTTATGGAGCTGGGTTTGGGCACAGGGGCACAATCATGCTGGAACAGATAAGGGCCTTCCCCAAACTCTTACCACAAGTTTGGAAGCACACAATTCTAAATGCTACAGTATTAATAGTACCCTTCACTGGGAAAGGGTGCTCAAATCACTTGAAAGGGGGTCAATGTACTTTGGGTCGTATAGTTCATATTAGGGTTGTCTTGATACCAGTATCGGTCCCGAGTATTGCCTAAATAGAATACGACCCCCCCCCCCGCTGCCGCCGCATCGAAAGCCGCCGCATGGGTTAAACAGCGTGCGGGAACATCACAGCATTCATTTTAATAGCTGTAGTGTTCCCGCTGCGTATAGACACTCCCCCTTGCTCGGGATTGGATGGGTTATCGTGATCTGTCCAATCCCTAACAAGGGGGAGTGTCTATATGCGCGGGCAAAACAGCTATTCAAATGAATGCTGTGATGTTCTCCGTGCGGCTGCGGCGTCTTTCTGCGGCTAGGTAACAGGGACATGGCTGGAGGGACATGGCTGCGGGGACATGGCTGCATATGTGGGGGACATGGCTGCATATGGGGGAGACATGGCTGGGGAGAAATGGCTGCATATGTGGGGGACATGGCTGGAGGGACATGGCTGCATATGTGGGGGACATGGCTGGGGGGAAATGGCGGCATATGTGGGGGACATGGCTGGAGGGACATGGCTGCATATGTGGGGGACATGGCTGGAGGGACATGACTGCATATGTGGGGGACATGGCTGCATATGTGGGGGACATGGCTGGGGGGAAATGGCGGCATATGTGGGGGACATGGCTGGAGGGACATGACTGCATATGTGGGGGACATGGCTGCATATGTGGGGGACATGGCTGGAGGGACATGGCTGCATATGTGGGGGACATGGCTGCATATGTGGGGGACATGGCTGCATATGTGGGGGACATGGCTGCATTTGGGGACACATTTAAAAAAAGTATCGGTACTTGTACTTGTCCTAAAAAAGTGGTATCGGGACAACCCTAGTTCATATATAAAGAATATACAGTGAAAAGGCTATAATCTACCCCGAATTGCAACAAAACAAAAATAGAAGAGACACGCTATATCGCTTCTAGAATAAAACAAACTTACCTGAATGTTTCCAATTTTGTTTAGAATCTGCAATGAGCTGTACATGCACAGATTAGTGTAGATTCTCGACACACCCAGCACTGGGATGAATAAACTCTTCTGCATGTGCGGGGGGGTTGCATCCCACGACAGACAAGCAAGATGGCCAAATAATGTGGAGGGGGGGGGGGGGAGATGCTGGTGACGAGGCTCACAGACATTGCACTGCTGGAGCTAATGTGACTATTTTGTAGATCTGTCATTTATACTTTTATTTTATGGTTATGTCCCCTTTGGGACAAAGTGCATGTGTAGTACCTTGTATTATGTTGTCTAGTGCTTTGTAACTCGGGTTATGATGTCCGACTTGCCCCCCAGCCACCCCAGACCAACAGCCATAAATGAAATGACTTTATCTCACCTCAGTTTTAAGCACTTTACCGAGACAAGCAGAGGTAGAGGGGACGTGTCAGGCTCTGAATTCCCCTTGCCGTTGCTTGTCTGGGTAAATTGCACACATCCAAGAACAGCTGTAGTTCGGAATGAGCCATCTCCTTCATAGCTGTTGTTGGATCAGCCATGGCAGAAGAGGGGGGGGGGGGGGTCAAATCGGACCTTATAACTAGAGTTCCAGAGCACTTAGAGACATGAGACAAAGCAATAAGTGTATTTCGCCCTATAGGAGACAGAACTATAAAATTAAAAATGATAATGATAGATTTTATCTAATATTGCATTGTCTTTGTTTTTAAAAGGACATCGGGTTTAGTACCACATTAAAGTGGATATAAACCCGCTCTCATCCTTTCTAAACTACTGCCATAGTGCTGATCTATAAGGATATAGATGCCTCCTGCATGTATCCTTGCCTGTCAAATTTCTCCCCTCTGTCTGTTATAAGAACTATAAAACTGCAAATTCTGTGGGTGGATCTGTTGTCTGGAGCTCTGTGGGTGGAGTCGTGATGTCAGACTCCCGCCCACCTCTACACTCCCCTTGTCAACATGCATTTTTTCCTGTGTATTTCTTACACTAAATTCTGCTATGATCACCAACATCCAGTCAAAATCCAGAAAAGTAGCCAAATGAAAAGGCGTGGGGGTGGGAATTAAAAAATAATGCCTGTCTCAGGCTAGTGCAAGAGATATGTAAATAACCTGTCGCTCACAGCAAGGGGGAAGAACGGACAAAGGTTTTCTCCTGTTTGTCTGTTTATTTCACTGAAAAAAGAAAAGAGGATTGCTCAGAGCTGTATTAACTCTTTGTGGCAAGACTGGGCACAGATGATAGTAAATATTTTACTCTACATTGTGACAGCAATGATATCCTTTATTGGCTCTAAATTCATTGAATTTTTTGGAATAAATTCTGAATTTTGCTGGTCTCTGCCAGGCGTTGCGGTGTGATGAAATTTCTGCATGCTACAACAGGTTAAAACAGGTTGACAAGCTTGTGTAAACTTAATTCCTGCAAAGAAACTGATCACCTGCTAAATTTACACCCTGCAAAAGTTGCTGATTTTGATCACCCCTCTCATGAAGGTAAGTATATCCACTAACCTTGCTTGCACTAAATGAAGCACCGGTGACCTACCATCATAAAGTCAGTAATCGCACGTAGATGAATATGTATACACGGCTTCCCCAGATGGCTTAGGTCACTGACACTTTAGGGAATACAAGGGATACTGGATCATGCACGCTCTCCTTTTTCTGAGAGGAGTAAACATTTCAGTGATGTGAAGTCTGCATGCAAAAATTTAGCGGCTGCCTTTATCTGATTGTTGTACCAGTAGAGAAATATACCGTAGTTATGATTTTGTGCTTCGTGTAAGCTCACAGGATATCTCTTTTTGTTCCCTCATCTCCCTTACAGGATACCGAACACTCCTCTGCAGCTGTATGGTCCTCAGGAGCACAATGATAATTTTCTGATGGATGCCATTGAGAGACGGGAAGACACCTTCTATGTGGTCTCATTCCGGAGGGTCAGTAGTGTGGCCTTTATTCCATTTTGTTGTTTTCCTTCTCGGACATCTCCTTATAATCCTATTTTTTTTATTTTACAGGATCACCTTCTGCTTCCAGCTATAAGTCATAATAAGACGACTCGTCCTAAAATGTCTCTAGTGATGCCAGCCTTGCCTGTGAATGGTGAGTGACTGATGTAACAAAAGGGTTAAAGGGTCACTAAAGGAATTTTAGTTACCTCCACTGTGCAGTGTGTTTTGCACACGTCTTCTGGGGTCCCTCGGCAGCTGTCTCTGGTCCTCTCCTCAATTACTCACCACAGTCATGCGAGAGATTGCATGGTGGTCAGTAATTGCAGGCCCGCTCACGTGATACCACATGGCCCCGCCCCTTGGTGCACCTCATCACTGGATGTGATTGACAGCAGAGCCAGCTAATGGCTGCGCTGCTCTCAATCCATCCGCTCCAGACAATCAGGCTGAGCAGCAAAGAGGAATCCGGGACCTGCTTGGGACTTTTGAGAGGTCAGGTAAGTATAAGGGGGGCTCGGGGGGGGGGGGGGGGGGGGCGCGGCGGGGAGGGGCTACAGTATCAGATGTTTTTTCACCTTAATGCATAGATTGCATTAAGGTGAAAAAACATTTTCCTTTACAACTCCTTTAATAACCCAACTGTGCCAAAAAAGCATCTGGCTTACATCTTGCATACAGTTATAAATTGCAACCATTAAATCAGAACTAAACCCACCGATTTAACAGTTTCAAAACAAGTTACATTCCCAGCATGCCGGAAATGCTAATTGGCACATTTGCTTGTTCTCTCAACCAAACTGTCAAACCATGAAATGGCCAGTGTCATAACTGATCCCTTGTGCAGCACCATGGCAGCTGGCAGCTTCCTTGGCTAAAAAGCATAAGAGGGTTTAGTTACGCTTTAAGAAGGTGCAATAATGTGCACAGCGGGTGTTCACACCTGGAAAATCAGTGCAAAGATCTCATCAATAGAGTTCCTACGACCACTTTCACACGGGCATTTTGTTTGTTTTTCATCCATTATTTGACTGATGAAAAATGGACATCAGTGCAGCTCCTTAGAAAAAATGGATGTAAACTGATGGATCCTCCTTTTACATCTGTTTACATACACTTCCATCAACATCCTCTTTTTGAAATGGATCAAAGCCCTATACTTGCTCAGTCACAACAAATTTGATTCTACACTGAATGAGGGGCAGAGGGAGACAGTCCTGCTGTACTAAGTGACCCCAGCTCACACTTTACTAATAGCTCCATTTTTTTTTTCAATACACCTACTAATTTGGCTGAAGTCTACAGCTTGGAATCCTGTTGCTCTCTGCTCCTATGGTCTATCCGTTCTTAAAAGTCTTCCTTAGTTCCGTCAAGTATGGTTAGTTCCTCTGCCACCATTCCCAGTCTTTTGTTCTTTAGAGCGGTTGGAACCTCAAAGACTTTCATGGTTTTCCAACTGTTCCAAGTCTTCCTCTACAGAAATTGAAACCACCCTGGCAAAACCGTGTGACACTAAGGCCTCGTACACACGATCAAATCTGTCTGCTGGAAACGGTCTGCTAGACCGTTTCAGCAGACAGATTCGATCGTGTGTACGGGCAAACAGACGGATTTGGCCAACCGACAGATTTCAAAGCATGCTTTGAAATCTGTCGGCTGGGAACCCGTCCGCCCGACATGTCTGCTGGTTAGTACGCTAACCAGCAGACATGTCTTCTCGCACACGCGCCGAATGGTTTCGACGCATGCGCGGAAGTGTTTTACTTCCTGGTGCGGTGACGTGGCGGCGTCAACGTCACCGACACGTCAGCGCGCTGTCTGCTGGCGGGGATTTTGGTTTGCTCGTGTGTACACGCGAGCAAACCAAAATGCCAGCAGACAGATTTGTTCAAATTGGTCGGACAGACCGTTTTGAACAAATCTATTTACTCGTGTGTATGAGGCCTTAAAGCCACCAGAGACATTTTTCACAAAGTGGGTTTCCTTGTAGTCATCACCTGTGTTTGAACTGGTGCCCTATCCTGCAAGGAAATTGTTCTTGTTTTGCTTACAAGGTAGTGTTGAGACCAAGGACTTTGTTTCTGCTTTTCACCTAAACAAGGACATTGTTCCTCTGTCCCTCTGTTCAACTCTATTTTATGTTTCAATAATTTTTATTAAAGTTTTGCAGGAAAACTTACAAATATAACGTCTTTCAACATGAAATACCTTTTACAGCAGGGTTACATGGTAGCGAGCCGTTACAGTAGAGGAAAACTCCTCCTATAGCATACATAACCCATTAGCAGAAAATAAACAACAATTGACGTTTCACAATAAACTTCAAGAAAGTAGAGAAGAGAAAGGTAAAACAAAAAAGAGAGAAACAATCCCACAGGGGAAGAAAAAAGAATCGGTAGAGGGAGGGAGAGGGTCGATGCTCCGTACCTCTAAGGCCTCGTACACACGAGGCAATCTATTTGTTCAAATCGGTCGGACCGACCGATTTGAACAAATCTGTCTGATAGGATTTTGGTTTGCTCGCGTGTACACACAAGCAAACCAAAATCCCCGCCAGCAGACGGCGCGCTGACGTGGTGGTGACGTTGACGCCGCCACGTCACCGCACCAGGAAGTGAAACACTTCCGCGCATGCGCCGAATCCATTGGGCGGCAGTGCGGGACGACATGTCTGCTGGTAAGTGTACTAACCAGCAGACATGTCGGGCGGACGGATTCCCACCCGATAGATTTCAAAGCATGCTTTGAAATCTGTCGGGTGGCCAAATCCGTCGGCTCGCCCGTACACACGATCGAATCTGTCTGCTGGGACGGTCTAGCAGACCGTTTCCAGCAGACAGATTTGATCGTGTGTACGAGGCCTCAAAGCAGTCTACGGTAGTCCACTACGTTGCGTTTGTTCTAGGATCGTTGGTCAGGTAACTAATCCAAGGGTCCCAGACTTTGTGGAACAATTTCCAACTCTATTTTAAACAAAGGAAATTTACCTTTGGATATGGTTTGTACTGTGTGCTGCAAATGTCTGTGTCTCAGCTGTTGCTTCTTTCATGTAGACTTAAGCCTCGTACACACGATCCGATTGATGGCCAACTGAGTGTCTGATTTTTATCTTAAGGGCGTGTGCCCGATCTTGTCTTGCGTACTAATGGTACACAAATGTCAGGCAACAAACACGAATGTAGTGATGCACTACAAGGAATTTCAGCTCTAGAGCGCCACCCTTTGGGCCCCTTCTGCTAATTTCATGTTTGGCAAGCATTAATTCCGAGCATGCGTGTTTGTAATTTCAACTTTTGTTTGACGGATTTGTGTACTGATCATCAGAAAATCTGACAGCCAACTGTCCTCTAAAAATTTACTAGCATGTCATCCAACATTTTTTGGCCGAAAGTTGGTCAACAATTGTCAAAAGGAGCGTACTAACAGTCAGATTGTCTGTCAACAGACAATCCCCTGCCAACAATTGTATCGCGTGTACGAGGCCTTATTCTCTTTTTGCCATCCCTGAAGGATCAAAATTGTGCATTTGTTTGCTGTGATGACCACCCCACAATTAGTCTGATTTAGCACCCTTGAAAGTGAAAGGCTTCCTGTATTCCTCAATGGACTTGCAGAAAATAGAATATTTTGACAAGTTTGACAAGCTCCGTTCTCTGAGTCAAATGTATGAACACTTTTAATGGTACACTCAGCTGGTTATATACAGTTTTAGAAACCAAGTGAACAATGAATGAACTCCTCCCACCACATCACACAATGAACTTCATACACATTATTTTAGATAATGACATTCAAGTGAGTTAATTATCCCCCAGACATCCCGACTCCGATAACAGCTATTCACCTGCATAATACACATTCCTATGTCAGACATGACCTAATTACTACACCTGAGAAGTCACATTCCACACCTTCAAGTTAGACATCCGACTTTTACAGACTTTATTTGTACAATAGACACAAAACAGTATTAGCATCACACAATGAAAAGGTCTGTAGAAGCCGACCTAATTAGCACCTCAACAGCCTGTTACACAGAGGAATGAGTCCCTATTGACCGGTAGGGTCAGAATAAGCCAACAACTTGTAATATCTCAAGATATCCTGCAAACATGAATTATCATTTCTCAGTCACCCTATGCCCAAAAGGGGCACAGGGTGACCCTAGACCCAAGAGTCATTAGTGACGCTGGCACAGGAGTACCCCCCATCCTTCACAAGTCTCTGGGTGTCACGGGCCATTCTGTTACATTCAGTGAGCTCAAAATTCTACTATTGAGAGGAACAGCTTTATCTAGGACAGTGGTTATCAACTTATGAGCTCAAGGGGGACTCAAATGCGGCCCTGACCTCACCAAAGGTATGAATATATAATGTTCAGTATATATAATACTTGGGAGGACTGTCAGACTGCAGACCTAATAGAGGAAATAAGGGTCAGAGAGCACAGGATACATTGTTTGCTCAGGATATGCTGCAGAAGACCATACCAAACTGGAAACATATGAGGCTAATAGAGATCAAAGCTATTACCCTAATCAATGTTCCCTCTACAGACTGCTGAGGTCCAAGAGCCATACATCAGAAACTAAATGGCTGCAGGTTGGGTACCAGTGATCTAGGAGCTGCAATGCATAAAAGTCAAGTTGCCTGAACTACATAGGCCTATTCATTTGTATTCCTTTCTATTTTCCTCTTGCTTCCTATTTTCCTCTGGGCTTGTGTGAAAAGCGTGTTGAATGCAGTTACATGGGTACTGGGTCGACTTTAAAAATTCAGTGCCATGTGCAATTGGCCCCCAGTGATATCTTGTGCTACTATCTAACTGAAGTGTCTTTTTACCCTTTCTGCCCATACAGACAGTGTGTACAACAACTCCCAAGGCTATGAGACCATGATGCAGATAGACTGTGAGGTTATGGACACCAGGGTCATCCAGATAAAGTCCTCTACAGTCCCTCCTTCTCTGCGCACACCTCACAGTCCTCCTCCACAGCAGGGGGCTTCACGCGGGAACCTTTCACTTTATTTACAGGACCAAACGTCACCGAATGATGGGCAGAACTGAGCTTTGGGGGGGGGGGGGGGGCAGAATTAAGCTTAAAGGGGCAGAACACAAGCGCTTAACACTTTTTTACAGAAACATGGAAATGTAAATATAATTATATGTATATAAGAGGATCTAGCCATGTGTGAGAGTGATTGAGAGGGTTTTCTTACATCTGCAAGACTGTAGCTTTGGGATAGCTTTTCTAGCGGAAAAGTACCAGGAGCAAAAATACATAATGCAGCTTTTTTTTTTTTTACTAGGCTGTAGCTGTATCAGGACGCTGCCTTTGTAATTTGGATTCGAGGGAACACTAGACAGTTGTGAGTGTGTAAATAAGAAAATATATTCTGCTTATTTAGTGAGATGCTACAAAGAGCAGTATTGTGCTCTGGATTCAAATTTCGATGATGTATAGGCAGGCTGCTTATACTGATTGTCTTCTGTACAAACAGCCTGTTGGATTTTCCCTGCTCGATCAGCGGCACTGGGTATAGTCCGCCGCACTGATCAGTGTATTCTGATGACGGGGATGTCTCCAGAATACAATAGATTGGCAGTGAGGATTCCTCCATCCATATTGAGTGTGATGATGAAACCCTCACCCGTATTACCAGTACCAGCCTATCATTACAGCATTCCATAAAAACATCTTATTAGTTGGTCTGGGAGACAGCACATTGCTTTTTGTGGTATTAAAAGCTATACAGGCTTGTTTATCAAAGCAGTAATCAATAGCAAGCAATTGGCTTTCAATATTATTGGTTCGGCTTGGTGAAAACTGGTTGCCATGCGTTATTACACTATAACTTTTAACACAGTGTGTGCTGTGTGCTGCCTTATTAGATAAGACTGTCTGTGTGAATGTATGTATCGGTGGGTGATATCAAAAATTGGACTGTGGCTATAATACGAGACGTAATCTTGTATAATCCCCTATTAAATTACAGACATCCGGTTTGTAGAAGGCTTGCGTACCCCAGTATTAAATGATATCCCAACAAAAATGTCAAATTTTTCGGTTCATCAGTCTGTAGATCCGGTGGCTGCATTTGTTTTAATTTTTTAGGCTAAAAGAAAATGTTGTGCATATACAGAAAATACCTGTTAATCTTGCCAGAAATCCAATGTTTTTGTAATTTCCTATGTAATAAATTAATATTTCAAACAAGCTATTTATGAACAACTATTACCCCTGCCCCATGTATTGCTGATGAGAGCCCTCTCCCAGGTTTGACTACCATTACTTCCTTAGTGGATAAAATGGAGTGAGCGAGTATAGCCATCCTATGACAGTAAGGGTGTCACTGGCAGGATTACCAGGTAAAAATAGAAAAAACAAAAACCTGAATAAAGTAAATGAATGCAGCCACTATATCTAAGGACTGGTAAACTGCAATATATTACATTTTTTGTTCCTGAATTAAGAAGACTCTTTAAGCCTGGATCGCAGTGTGGGAAGCGCCGTGATCTGTGCACATCTCCCGCACCGCATTCCAGTCGCACTGCCCGTGCAATCTTCTGCAGGTGTCAATACAAAGTTACCAACACCCCAAATGCAGGTCGCAAATGCAGTGCATTTGCTGGCACCTGATCTCATGGTAAAAAATTACTGTGCCATCTAGTTGCAGCGTGGCTCCAAAAAAGGTGCATGCACGTCTTTGGTGTGATGCAGTGCAATTTGAGCCCATTCAAAATTAATGTACTCAAATCCCACCAAACTGAATCGCATGTGAATTGCACAGCAATGTGGTGCGGTTCCTGTGTGATTCATGTGCAGTTCATAGTGTGAATCAAAGCTTAATGTGAACAAATTAAATAGGTCAGGAACATGCCCCAGACTGAATGGTGCAACTCCATGACCAGGTACAAATAAAGGGAAAACGCCTGTAAATAAAATGATTGCAGCCCCCACATCTGAGGGCTGGTAAGCTGCATCATATTATAATTTTTGCTTTGGTTACACTTTAAAGTGGGCTCTCTAGCATTAAAGAAGGAAACTCCAACAGTGGAAGTATAATGACTAGCAGCAGGCACTGCATCTTTAGTTGGGAGGTGAATCAAGCAAAGCGTCCATGGGTATTAACACCTACATTACATAGTTGTATAATCAACTAAACTGAAAATGTTGTGTGAATAAATATCATCTTCTAGTAGCCGAGGTCTAGAGAAAGACCTCTAGAATTACCTGTTTTGTGAAAGATGTGCACAATGTTGCTGATGCGTCACTTAGCGCTTTTTAAAACCAAAACGCAGGGTTGGAAAGTGACGCTGCGGGCACGTTTCATGCAACACGTTCATAACGGCCTGGCTGTTCAGTCTGATGTGGGTGTTGATGTTTTCATAACAGCGCCGCAAACAAAAACATTTGCCTGCACTAGATTGCATGGTAGAGCAATACCATGCGATCCGGTGCAGTGTGTTTTGTGCATGCATTACTTTTGGTGCGATCCAGTGCATTAAAAAAAAAAATAGGCTGAGATTTTCAGTGCACAAAATCACTTAGGAATTGCACAGGAATGCAGTTTGAACCGGCCCTTAAAGTGGATGCTGCCCAAAAGGCAAGCTCTGCTTATTAGATCGGATCTCCCTCCCCTCCTGCATAAAAGTGGACAAAAATGACCTATGAAAAAAAAAAGTACCTTACTGTACTAGAGAGAGACACCTCATTCATAGTCCTTCTAGCAAGATCCTAGGAATGCTGAGTATCCTAAATATCCCAAATTGAAGTCAGCACTGTTCTCGTTATCATTGTGCTGTAAGTGCAGGGAGGGTCCACGATGCCCTGCACTCACAGGAACAGTTTCAATGATGCTAGGCATCATTTAACCTGGAAGAAAATGGGCACTAGATGGGGATTTAAGATTCCATCCTGAAAATTCTATTTATTGTATATTGTAATTCATTTTTGTATTTTTTTTTAATACACTTTTTTTTTTTTAATGGGAAAAAATTATAGCTCTGTCCATATAACCCTACTATTTCCTTCCAGTTATGATTTTAGTATGCACATAGAATTGTAGAGATTCTATTATTAACTTTCTGTAACTTTCCGTTTTTTTACGGCACCTTTCACATGGCTGTTCTGCTCACAGATCCCCTTCTGATGGAGCGGGTTCTGCTCTACAAGTGAAACTCGAAAAAATTTGAATATCATGCAAAAGTTCATTTATTTCACTAGTGCAACTTAAAAGGTGAAACTAATATATGAAATGGACTCATTACATGCAAAGCAAGATAGTTCAAGCCGTGATTTGTCATAATTGTGATGACTATGACTTACAGCTCATGAAAACCCCAAATCTACAATCTCAGAAAATTTGAATATTACATGCAATCAATAAAACAAGGATTGTACACAGAACAATATCAGACCTCTGAAAAGTAGAAGCATGCATATGTACTCAGTACTTGGTTTGGGCCCCTTTTGCAGCAATTACTGCCTCAATGCGGCGTTGCATGGAAGCGATCAGCCTGTGGCACTGCTGAAGTGTTATGGAAGACCAGGATGCTTCAATAGAGGCCTTCAGCTCTTCTGCATTGTTCAGTCTCATGTCTCTCATCTTTCTCTTGGCAATGCCCCACAGATTCTCTATAGGGTTCTGGTCAGGCGAGTTTGCTGGCCAATCAAGCACCGTAATCCCACGGTCATTGAACCAGGTTTTGGTGCTTTTGGCACGTGCCAAGTCCTGCTGGAATGTGATGTCAGCATCCCCATAGAGCTCATCTGCAGAAGGAAGCATAAAGTGCTCCAAAATCTCCTGGTAGACGGCTGCGGTGATCCTGGACTTAATGAAGCACAGGGGACCAACACCAGCAGATGACACGACTCCCCGAATCAACACAGACTGGAAACTTCACACCGGACTTCAAGCATCTTGCAGTGTGTGCATCTCCACTCTTCCTCCATACTCTGGCTCCTTGGTTTCCAAATGAGATGCAAAATTTGCTCTCATCAGAAAAGAGGACTTTGGACCACCAAGCACCAGACCAGGTGTGTTTGTCCAGTATCCGTCTGTGTGTGGTGGCTTTTGTTGCTCTGACTCCAGCTATAGTCCACTCCTTGTGAAAGTCCCCAACACTTTTGAATGGCCTTTTCCTGACATTCCTCTCCAGGCTGCGCTCATCCCTGCTGCTTGTGCACCTTTTTCTTCCACATAACTTTCTATTATGGTGCTTTGATACAGCACTTTGGGAACATACAACTTCTTTTGCAATTACCTTTTGAGACTTTCCCTCCTTATGGAGGGTGTCAATGATGGTTTTCTGCACAACTGTCAGGTCAGAAGTCTTTCCCATGATTGTTATTCCTACTGAACCAGACTGAGAGACCATTTAAAGGCTCCTTTAGAGGTGTTATGGTTTAATGAGCTGATTAGAGTGGGACACTTTGAGCCTAGAATATTGCACCTTTTCACAGTATTCAAATTTTCTGAGATTGTGGATTCAGGGTTTTCATGAGCTGTAAGCTTTGAATGTAATGAGTCTATCTCATATATTAGTTTCACCTAAGTTGCATTTGTGAAATAAATGAACTTTTCTTTCTCGTACATCACGGGACACAGAGCGGCATATTCATTACTATATGGGTTATATGGAGTACCTTCAGGTGTGGACACTGGCAATCTCAAACAGGAAGTCCCCTCCCTATATAACCCCCTCCCCTAGAGGGAGTCCCTCAGTTTTTTCGCCAGTGTCTTAGGTGTTGGTCACGGAATAGCTTTGCTCCACATCCTTGGGATTAAGGGCGGGCTAACCGGATCTGTCCAAGAGAGCCTCAGTGCCAAAGTGGACAGTACCCGGGCCCCAAGCCGTGGGGTTTTGCCTATAATGCTCCTCTTTGGAGGGCTGGACCCTGGGCCCAGGACTTGGAGTTTGTAAAAACCATAAGTTCCTGTTTGCCAGGGTGCTGTATAGGTCCAGGACAGTGGGTACCTTCATAGGACCCCAGGGCCTGAAGGTCTACTACGCTACCCACGGAGATGGGAGAAGATTGGATCAGTTTGCTGGACAAACATCCTGCAGCATGGAGCAGGTAAGGGGGAGCCTGCGGGACTTGGTTCGACAGCAGGCTCTCCGGGGTAACCTAAAAAGGGGGATAGCCTAAGTATGCTCTGCATGGGCAACCTTGCTCACTATGTCTAAAAGAGACAGGATGACACCCTTTTCTCCCCCATCACTAGGTCCCCCTGTCTAAATATGTGTTGCTAGCTAAACCTGCTGTTTCTTCCTAGGGCTAGTAAGGATCCCTAGGGGCCTTTGGAGAGTCCTACCTGGCCGGGGGTTTGAATCTGCCGCCTGTTTCTGCGTTCCTGGATCTCCAGCAGCGCGGCTCCTCCATGTTCCTCCTGTTTCCGGCATACGCGCGCGCGCACGTCTTATTGACGTTTTTCGCGCCGTTCAGACAGGGGGGCGGGGGGGGGCGTGCCTGCGGCGTCATACAGGGGCGCGCCTTTGTGCTGTTATAGACAGCAGGCATGGTCAGTGCTCAGTCTGAGGCTGATTTTCAGAGGAGAGGACGCAGAGCGGCAGAACAGTGACTCCCGGTGGCGGAAGAGGGGTAGTACATGTGGACTTTGTTCCAATGCCTTTTTTGTTAAGCCAAAAAATCCCCCTTTTTTTGCAGCAGGTTGGAGGCTGGCAAACTTAGTTTGGGGTCACTGTATGTTGTCAAAAGTAAATATATAATATATATTTAAAAAAAAAAAAAAAAAAAAAAACATACGGGATCCCATCAGTTTTTGGGCATTAGTGATCTATTGTTCCCAAAACTCTGGTTTTGTACTCCTGCCCACTACAGTCTGTTGTGTGGGCGGAGTCCCTCGATTTTGTATTATGGCTTCCAAAGGTTCGGGGTCAAAGGGTACAAAAAAGACCAAAAAACAAAAGGGTTCCCTTTCTGATTCTGATATGCCGATACTTTCCCCGCAACTTATTAACATAAAAAGTGCCTTGGATGAGCCATTAAGGGGATCTGGTGCGGAGGCTGGCCCAGATCAGCCCAGCCCTGTGTTTATCACAGAGGAGATGCTAGCCGTATCCCTAGGGGGGCTAGAAGAGAGAATAGCAGCATTGATCGCTAGAGCTATTCCTGGTAAAAAAAAAAAAAAAAAAACGGGTTAGATCCCCATCACCAAGAGGTGTATCCTCAGATGCTGAGATTCTCTCTCCGGAGGAATTAGAATCACAGGAGGATCAACTAGACCTGAACCAAGAGGGTTCAGGGATTGAGGGGTCTGCCTCGGAGGAACCATTTTCAGACTCCCAGACAGAAAGACTGTGGGTACAGTCTTTGACGGACATGGTCCGCTCGGCATTTAGTTTACCATGGCCAGAGCCTCAGGTTCCTCCGGTATCCTCTCTGGGCTCTTTGAAAGCTCCATTAAGCAACGCAGTTTTTCCAGTCCATCCTCTTTTGGAGGAATTGATCTTTCGGGATTGGGTACGCCCGGACAGGATTTTTCTGCCACCGAAAAGGTTTGCGGTCATTTACCCCATGGAGGAAAAATTCTCCAAGGGGTGGAGGCTCCCAGTAGTGGATGCAGCCATCTCATGTGTGAATAAATCACTAACTTGCCCGGTGGAAAACATACATATGTTTAAAGATCCGGTTGATAAAAGGTTAGAGACACTTTTAAAAGCATCCTTTGCTACGGCAGGAGCAGTGGTACAGCCAGCTGTGGCTGCGATTGGTGTTTGTCAGGCGTTAAAAGACCAGACAAAGGAGATGTTAAAGGACATGCCTACCCAACAAGCAGAAAAGTTTTCTGACATTCCCAGAGCTCTGTGTTTTGCTGTAGATGCTATAAAAGATTCCATCCAGCAGGCCTCTCGGTTATCACTATTTTTGGTACACATGAGAAGGCTCTTATAGTTGAAGAACTGGGCGGCGGAGCCCCCATGCAAAAAGCTTCTGGCAGGGTTTCCCTTCCATGGAGGACGACTCTTCGGAGAGGATCTGGATAAATATATTCAGACTATTTCAAATGGCAAAAGTACCCTTTTACCGGTCAAAAAGACATTCCGGGCGCCTACATTTAAAAGGCAGCTCTTTCCTGTCTCGGGGCCCTCAAATTCCAGGCAGTATCGACGGCCGCCTGCACGGTCCAACGTTAACGGTAGATCACAGGGACAGGCCCCTGGGGGTAAGAGGCCGTGGTATCGCAAGCCGACAAAGGCAGCCCCTAAGTCTGTCTTATGAAGGGGCGCCCCCACTCTCGCGGGTGGGGGGAAGGCTTCGTTTCTTCTCAGAAGTTTGGGAAGCCAAGATCCCCGACAAATGGGTCCGGGCATCTGTAACCACAGGTTACAGACTGGAGTTTCTAAGGTATCCTCCGCCTCATTTTCAGGAATCAAGGCTACCAAGGGATCCAGCAAGGAAGGCCTCAATGCTGGCAGCTTTGGATCACCTGCTTTGCCAGGACGTAATTATAGAAGTGCCAGCCCAAGAGCAAGGGCTAGGTTTCTATTCCAATCTCTTTGTCATACCAAAGCCCAACGGCGATGTCAGGCCAATCTTGGACCTAAAGAGGTTAAACGGTTTCCTAAGGGTTCGTTCCTTCCGGATGGAATCCATCCGGTCAGCAGCCGCCGCGCTTCAGAAGGACGATTTTCTGGCCTCCATAGACATAAAGGATGCTTACCTTCATGTACCAATCTGTCAGTCGCATCAAAGATTTTTACGCTTCGCGGTGGGGCAGCGACACTTCCAATTCAGGGCGCTCCCCTTCGGGCTGGCCACGGCCCCCCGGGTATTCACGAAGATCCTAGCCCCAGTTCTGGCCAATTTAAGGGTCCAGGGGGTCACAGTCCTAGCATACTTGGACGACCTTTTAATCATAGATCACTCACGGTCGGGTCTGCAAAAGGCAGTAAACCTCACGGTTCGGTACCTCGAAGAATTCGGCTGGGTCCTAAACCGGGGAAAGTCAGCGTTCCAGCCTACAAAGCAGTTGGAATACCTCGGCATGAGGTTAGACACAGAACAGCAAAAGGTGTTCCTGCCCCTGGTAAAGATCGAAGCTATCAAGGGGTTTGTTCAGTTGGTTCTAAACAAGAAAAGACCAACTATTCGTCTGTGTATGCGAGTACTAGGCAAGCTAGTAGCCACGTTCGAGGCAGTACCATACGCTCAGATCCACGCTCGCGTCCTACAGGCAGCCATTCTAGCAGCCTGGGGCAAGAGGGCACATGCCTTAGAGTCCCCTTTGACGCTATCTTCAAGGGTCCGACAAAGCCTGGCCTGGTGGTTGAACCCTCAGAACCTTCTAAAGGGGAAAATCCTTCAGCCCTATTGTCTGGAAGGTAGTTACCACAGACGCCAGCCTGGCAGGCTGGGGGGCGGTCTTCGAGGGGTTCTCTCGCCAGGGAACTTGGGTGAAAGCGGAGAGGCAGCTCCCCATCAATATCTTGGAGATCAGAGCTGCTCGCCTAGCCCTTCTGGCATGGACCTCCAGATTAAAGGGGTTCCCGGTGAGAATCCGGTCAGACAATGCCACGGCGGTGGCATACATAAACCACCAAGGGGGAACCAGGAGTCAGGCCGCTCAGAGGGAGGTGAGCTTGATTTTTCAGTGGGCAGAGGTTCATGTACCCTGCATTTCGGCGATATTCATTCCCGGAGTAGACAACCTGCAGGCATACTTCTTAAAGTCGCCAGAGTCGGTTGCCAGGGGAGTGGCCTCGGCATCCCCAGGTCTTTCAGACAATCTGCCAGTGGTGGGGAATGCCGGACGTAGATATAATGGCATCCAGGTTCAACAAGAAACTAGACAGGTTCGTGTCTCGAGCGAGGGATCCTATGGCCTGCGGAACCGATGCGTTGGTTTGCTCTTGGCATCAATTCAAACTTCTATATGCATTCCCTCCGCTACAGTTACTTCCTCGCCTGTTGCGCAAGATCAGAGTGGAGCACAAGCCAGTCATTCTAGTAGCTCCGGCTTGGCCCCGGAGGACTTGGTACTCACTAGTCCTGAAGATGGCAGTGGGAGACCCTTGGACTCTTCCTCTGCAACCAGACCTACTCTCACAAGGCCCGATCCTCCACCCTACATTACAGCGTCTAAATTTGACGGCCTGGAGGCTGAATCCCTGATTCTCAGGGGTAGAGGTCTGTCTAGGCAGGTAATTCCTACCCTGATTAGGGCTAGAAAGCCGGTCTCCAGGGTGATTTATTACAGGGTGTGGAGGAACTACGTAGGCTGGTGTGAATCCAAAAGATGGAATTCCCGTAAATATACTATTGACAGGGTGTTAAGTTTTCTCCAGCTAGGAGTGGATAAAGGCCTGGCACTAAGCACAATCAAGGGACAGATCTCAGCTCTGTCAGTGTGGTTTCAGAGGCCGCTGGCCACCCACTCGCTGGTAAAGACCTTCTTACAGGGGGTCTTGCGTATTAATCCTCCTGTCAAGTCACCACTTTGTCCATGGGACTTAAATCTTGTTCTGTCATCCCTACAGAAACAACCCCTTGAGCCGTTGGCTGAGGTACCTTGATTTTACTGACTAGAAAGTCGGTATTTCTGATCACCATAGTCTCGGCCAGGAGAGTATCGGAATTGGCAGCCTTATCTTGTAAGGAACCATATCTCATTTTGCATAAGGATAGGGCGGGGGTCGGTCCTCATCCTTCCTTTCTACCAAAGGTTATATCCAGTTTCCACCTGAACCAGGATGTGGTATTTCCATCCTTCTTCCAAAACCCACCTCTAGAAAGGAGGGGTTGCTGCATACGTTGGATATTGTCAGGGCCATAAAGGCCTATCTTAAAGCTACAGAGAAGGTTCGGAAAACAGATGTGGTGTTCGTTTTACCGGAAGGACCCAAGATGGGTCAGGCAGCTGCTTGATCCACCATCGCAAGATGGATTAAACAATTAATTGGTCGGGCCTGCGGTTTGAAGAGGTTGCCTCCTCCTTTGTCGGTAAAAGGGCCCATTCTACCAGGGCCAGGGGCACCTCCTGGGCAGCACATCATCAGATCTCTATGGCTCGAATATGCAAGGCAGCAACGTGGTCATCAGTCCACACGTTTACAAAATTTTATCAATTGGACGTAAGAAGGAATGCGGATACAGCCTTTGAGCAGTCAGTACTACAGGCCGCGATTCAAGCTCCTCAGGATCTGAGGGGGCTCCCTTGATTTGATTTAAGACTCACATTTCTCGTTTAAGTTGGATTTACTAGTATCTGAGTATACCTCTAAAATTAAATCCTTCTTTGGAAGATGTCTCCCTCCCCTCATTAAAGCATTGCTTTCGGACATCCCATATAGTAATGAATATGCCGCTCTGTGTCCCGTGATGTACGAGAAAGAAAAAGGGATTTTTAAATACAGCTTACCTGTAAAATCCTTTTCTTGGAGTACATCACGGGACACAGAGCTCCCACCCCTCTTTTGGGTGACCATTTTGGGAGGCATACTGCTTGCTACAAAACTGAGGGACTCCCTCTAGGGGAGGGGGTTATATAGGGAGGGGACTTCCTGTTTGAGATTGCCAGTGTCCACACCTGAAGGTACTCCATATAACCCATATAGTAATGAATATGCCGCTCTGTGTCCCGTGATGTACTCCAAGAAAAGGATTTTACAGGTAAGCTGTATTTAAAAATCCCTTTTTTCACAATCTTCAAATTTTTCGGGTTTCACCTGTATGTGAAAGGGGCCTAAGGCTCGTGTACACAGGCTCATTAGGGACATGCAACAATTAATTCTGGCTTTATCACACACTAGGGAAGCCCAGGTGTTGTGTGCCACTGACCTGAGTGGCTGTACGCGGATATACTACGGTACTTGTGTACACCCCTGTATAGTGTACGGGCGTATTCCTTCCTTATACGCAGATTTTCTGCATTTGTAGAATATGTCCATATGCTATATGCACATAGCCAGTCTTGGCCACTGTATTTGGCTTTCATGGTGCATAAAAAAAGCCCAAATTGTATGTTTTACGTCCCTATGTGCCGGTCTACATGGAGCCCTTAACTCTAACATTATGTCTCCACCTAACGGTGAGACTTGTCTGAACTTATCAAAGCCTATTTAGGTAAAGTCTGTTTTTGACATCATCCTTATCTTGCCTTATCCTTATTCACTTATATATAATATTTATATTCCTGTATATATGTGTTTATTTTATTTATATTAAGTTGTGTATATAAATAAAATGTGAACATGTATACATGCAGATATAAATATGACTATATATAGCTGTATGTTCATGTATTTAATAAAAGTTGCTCCACTAAAGGTAAATTGAACTCTATCACACAGGGAAATTAAAAAATGCCTTATTACGATGGCATAAAGGGAACTGCAGTGTAATGTGCTATGGTAAAGAGGCTCTCCATTCTTTCCACCTACAGAGGGGGCTGTTGAGTGATTTACATTTCTTGTGTATTAAAGCGGAAGTCAAGGTTCCAGGTTATGGACTCTAGGGGAGAAACGGCTGGTATGTGCATGAAAAACCTTCACTTATAAAAATGTTTTCTAAAATCAGGTCACATAATCCTAGGAGGAGGGGGGGTCACTACAGATACTGTGATTGTAATAGGTTGTTGCCACTGGGAGATTTGCTCTGTTTGACATAAGGTGCTGCTGGTGCTGTCAGTCAGCCTGTATTAGGGGAGGGTGATATGTATAAACCTCTTATTGTGGGATTATGTTGGCAACAAAAACAAATTATAGAAAAATATAAATTTATTCATACAAAAAATAGAAATTGTATATTACATTGTACATTAAAATCATGACATAATTGAATCATACAATAGCCAATATTCAAACCCCCCAGATCATCTGGAGACAGTCAGACGATGGCTTACCCAACACATTTCAAACAAATAGTCCTTCCTCAGGGATATTACATTTGTATCTTTGTCTATAATAAATCAAAAAAATTCATTAAGTATATAAAATTTTGACTCACCCTCCCACACCCCAAATGGTGTAGAATACAGGGTGACTCACTTCATTCATAAAGGCTTAGACACTTCCCATGACAATCACAGTACTGATGCCGATTCCCCCTGTGTGGTCCCCCTGTGTATCTCCAACATGCCGAACCTCTCATGGGGGATCAGGATAATATATCCAATCCAATAGTAACTATAGCAGTCTGCTGAATAAATATGAGAAAAAGCATATACATTTCCCAAACAAAAAGGAGAGGGGGGGCCATAAGCTAATCTCACAAAAGAAGGTAGAGAATTACTCCACTCTCCCTAATAGAGTCCCAACCAAAACGCATGAGTTGACCAAAATTGTAATGTATTGGTGGAGGGAAGAGGCAGAGAATTGCTAATGTCATTTAAGGCGGTATTAAACTCTGCAAACATTTTTTCTTTAAATGGGCCCCCTGCAGGTTTATGCCATATTGTGCTAGTATGCACTGCTTATTGGCACATTATGACAGACTTGGCTTTCAAACAGAGCCTTCCAGCGCTTCCATCTTCACCTGATCTTTCTTCCGGGTTCACACTTTCTGAACGTTTGAATAGCCAGATTGCAATGACGTTTTTCCCACGCATGTGCATAGAAGTCACCATCACGGCATTGCGCTCTGGAGTCACAGCACACGCAGGTTGAATTCACATATACTGCGGTGACAGATGTTTTAATGCACTGTAAAAGGTCTGTCGCCTGAAGAACACCCAGGAAACCGTTTTCTATGTTTCCCATTCACCCTGCAATGCAGCCTAGCGATGCTCTAAAATGCAGGCACTGTGCCAAACTGCATGGCAATGCACAGAATCGCACCGCAGTGTGCTGCTGTACATTGCTATGAGTGAAGTATACGTTTGGTAGACTTCACATAAAGTTTGTAAAAAAAAAAAAAAAAAAAAGGTAGAGCCGTGTGATGTGCTGCATCATGCACCAAACTGCCCTCTACCGAAGTCGGCAGTGGAGAGCTGCCAGGGTGGCAAAACACTCCATCCACTCTCAGTTGCAGTGTGAATACAGCCTCAGTGTGCCATGAATAACAAGCGTACTGTGCATGCGCCATTGGCATCATCGGCTGGAGCTGATGTGAAGATGTACTTAACGGCGCAAGTTCATGCTGTTTCCAAAGTACCTACAGGTATGACTTATTAAAAGCTTACCTGTAGGACAAACTATTGCTTTAAGAGTGCATTCTCAGTGCGTAAGCCTTGCTGTGGTGTCCAGATGGCTGCCCTTTCATTTCAGTATCACCATTACAGTCAATATAAACTGTAGCCTAAATTGGGAATTAAATGTAGTGCCTTGCAAAAACGGTGGCTGCAGAGCAGAAATAAAAAGATAAGGATTGCTAAAGTTTGGAGAAAATGCCTTGAAATCCACTTTAATTGACATCAGAACACAGAGGGCTGTGTAAAATTTGGAGCCATATTTGAGACCATTAGTGTTTTATTTTATTTTTTATTTTATAAAACAAATCTTATTAGAACATTTAAGGAAAAAAAGTTTACGTAACTCTCACATAAAGAAGAGGAGGGACTACCAGAATGAAAATTTCTCCCCATTAGATTGTAAGCTCCCAGAAGCAGGGCCCTTCTAACCCTCTTGTATTGAATTGTATGGTCTCCCATTCATTATATTGTACAGTGCTGCACTAAATAAATCGTGTATAATAATATAATAAGACTGAATAGGTAAAGGCAGCAGCTCCCTTAATAGCTAGCCTGTCCTGACATGGCTGGTTTTTGGTCCAGGCTTAAATTTCATACAGCCCTCGGCTTTTCTATCGAAGTCAATGTAACACTGACAAGCCCTTCTCTGTGTCGGTAAAAAGAATTGAACTAATTTCTGGAGAACCTCTTTAGTATTTGTTGGAAGCAGTGTTGGTGTGCAGTAACCTCTAGCAATAAATCTGAAAGCAGATTTCATTAGCCAAGTCTTCTTTAATTGTTAAAGAGACAATCCGTCCTCAAATAGTGTTTCCTAACCCATAGTGTTTCTACCCATCTCTTGGGTATTCCGCCCTGTGCACATAGGTTTTATGAAGGTTCCGCTTTTCTTATTAAACTTTTTGTATATTTTATTGGATGAAGGATGCAACAGAAGGAATGCCCTAAATGGGGCAGGATGCTCCCAATTCTAAAGTGAAGGGCATTTTCCCAGATGGAGTCGGTAGAATATCACATAAAAAGGTGGTAGAGAATGCTACAGATACAATTTTTCTTTTTTATTGTTGTTGCCTGGCTGTTATGCTTACCTTCTGGCTTCCATACGTCCCCAATCACAGAACTTGTATGCAGATCCGGTAAGTCAAAATAAAGCCAGAAGTCCTTATTTGCAATATATTCTGGGTCAGTGATTGGTCGTCTTGAAGCCAGAGGGACAGCGTGACAGCCAGTCATCTAGCATTTTCAGAAGAGGTCAGGAATGGGCAGCCTCCATGTTTTCATTAAAATCTGATTCCTGATTGGTAGCTGAGGGTTTCTTCCCACCACCACTGTTTTCCATGCAATCAAAATGGTTTGTGTACTTTTTTTTGGCAGGGTTATGTATATTTGTACATGAGATGTACCAGGAGATTGGTATATGAACTGAAGTGCTTGTCTAGGGATTTTTTATTTTATTGTATGAATGTGATAATTGTGTATGCGTGGGTGAGAGAATGTATAGCAGGGTACAGGATACTGTTTTAGTTGCTGTCATTTCTTTGTATTTTGTTAAGTTGATGATTTTTATAATAAATATTGAGAAACAAAAAAAATGGCCTCATTTATTTATTTGCCAAGGATCACAAGATTTTGTCTAACGTAAAGTGTGGTGTGTACTATGAGGTGACGGCAAGAGTGGTACGCTGTGCTGTGATATGATGGTGAGACTCTATTAGGGTTGTCCCGATACCACTTTTTTAGGACCGAGTACAAGTACGGATACTTTTTTTCATGTACTCGCCGATACCGAATACCGATACTTTTTTTAAATGTCATGTGACAGTTTTCAAACCACAATACAGACTAAGGATATTTTCTTTAGAATTATGAAGAACTCTAACTCAAGACATTATAAAAGAATAAAAAAAGAGTAAAAATTAATAAAAATGTTTTATTTGCTTGTCACGCAGTAGTAAAAAACTCAAAGAATTTTCACAGAACATGTTGATAAATACAAAAAAAGTATTCTATTTAGGCATCAGGAGCATTTGCACGAGTACAAGTACTCCCGCAAATACTTGGTATCGGTCCCGATACCGATACTAGTATCGGTATCTGGACAACCCTAGACTCTATGCTGTGCTGTAAGGCGATGGAGAGATTCATATACTGTGCTGTGAAGTGATGGAGAGATGTGGTTTATACTGTGGTTTGATGGCGAGACATGTGCCATGAGGTGGTGCTGAAATGCGTAAACTGTGCTGTGAGGTGATGAGAGATTTGTATACTGTGTTCAGGTGATGGAAAAGACTCGTATGCTGTTCTGTAAGGTGATGGGAGAGATTTGTATACTGTGCTGTGAAGTGATAGAGAGAATTGTATACTATACTGTGCTGTAAGGTGATGGGAGAGATTCGTATACTGTGCTTTGAAGTGATAGAGTGACTCGTATAGTGTTCTGTGAAGTGACGGACAGATGTGTATACTGTGGTTTGATGGTGAGACTCTATACTGTGCTGTGAGATGATGGTAGAGACTAATACGCTGTGCTGTGAGGTGATGGGACATTCTTATATTGTGCTGTGAGGTGATGGGAGAGACTCATATATTGTGCTGTGAGGTGATGGAAGAGACTTGTATATTGTGCGTTGAGGTGATGGGAGAGACTCTTATACTGTGCTGTGAGGTGATGGGAGAGACTTGTATACTGTGCTGTGAGGTGATGGGAGAGACTCGTATACTGTGCTGTGAGAGACTCGTATACTGTGCTGTGAGAGACTCGTATACTGTGCTGTGAGAGACTCGTATACTGTGCTGTGAGAGACTCGTATACTGTGCTGTGAGACTCGTATACTGTGCTGTGAGACTCGTATACTGTGCTGTGAGACTCGTATACTGTGCTGTGAGACTCGTATACTGTGCTGTGAGAGACTTGTATACTGTGCTGTGAGAGACTTGTATACTGTGCTGTGAGAGACTTGTATACTGTGCTGTGAGAGACTTGTATACTGTGCTGTGAGAGACTCGTATACTGTGCTGTGAGGTGATGGGAGAGACTTATACTGTGCTGTGAGGTGATGGGAGAGACTTATACTGTGCTGTGAGGTGATGGGAGAGACTTATACTGTGCTGTGAGGTGATGGGAGAGACTTATACTGTGCTGTGAGGTGATGGGAGAGACTCTTATACTGTGCTGTGAGGTGATGGGAGAGACTCTTATACTGTGCTGTGAGGTGATGGGAGAGACTCTTATACTGTGCTGTGAGGTGATGGGAGAGACTCTTATACTGTGCTGTGAAGCAATGGAGAGATGTGTATTAGGGATGAGCCGAACACCCCCCGGTTCGGTTCACAGCAGAACATGCAAACAGGCAAAAAGTTTGTTCGAACACCGTTAAAGTCTATGGGACACGAACGTGAAAAATCAAAAGTGCTAATTTTAAAGGTTAATATGCAAGTTATTGTCATAAAAAGTGTTTGGGGACCTGGGTCCTGCCCCAGGGGACATGTATCACTGCAAAAAAGTTTTAAAAAACTGCTGTTTTTTCTTGAGCTGTGATTTTAATAATGCTTTAATAATGTTTAGAAAAGTCTCTGTGGCAAAATGACATTTCTAAAGGGGAAAAAAGTAATTTAAAACTGCTTGCGGCTATAATGAATTGTCGGGTCCCGCAATACAGATAAGTCATTGAAAAAACCCGCATGGGTTCAACCCCAGTCCATTACCAGGCCCTCTTGGGTCTGGTATGAATATTAAAGGGAACCCCGAACCAAAATGTAAAAAAATAATTGTGTGGGGGTCCCCCCAAATTCCATACCAGGCCCTTTAGGTATTAAGGGGAACCCTGCGCCATTTTTTTTAAAAATGGCGTAGGGGTCCCCCTCAAAATCCATACCAGACCCTTCAGGTCTGGTATGGATTTTAAGAGGGAACCTGTGTCAAAAAATATAAAATGCTGTGGGGTTCCCCCCAAAAATCCATGCCTGACCCTTATCCGAGCACGCAACCTGGCAGGCCGCAGAAAAAAAGGGGGGATGAGAGTGGCCCCTCCCTCCTGAACCGGACCAGGCCACATGCCCTTAACATTGGAAGGATTCTTTGGGGTCCAAAGCACAAGGGCCTTATCCCCACAACCCTTGCCCGGTGGTTGTGGGGGTTTGTGGGCAGCGGGCTTATCGGAATCTGGACCCCCAGATCCCGGTCCCCTCCATGTGAATTGATAACGATGTACATTGTACCCCTACCATTTCACAAAAAAAAATGTCAAAAATGGTAGAAAACACAGGAGACCGCTTGGGACAAGGCCTTTTATTAAAGAAGGAAAAAAAAAAATCCAGTGATGTACATCCATTCTCGACCCAAGGGGATACAGAAAAAAAATGCTGCCACGATGTGCCTCCATGAGAGGTTCCCATCGAATGACACTACACCCACCGTGACAGCTCTTAAATAGCTGAGGTCGAGGCCACCCGTCACGTGCGTGGTTGACCCCGCCCCCTCTGACACAACAGGGGTTATATGTTATGTTATGGTAAAAGTCATATACTGTGCTGTGAGACTCTTATACAATACTATGATAATGTAGTGAGACGTGTATAGTTTGATGTGGTGGTGGGACTCATATACTGTGTTGTGATGGTAAGAGTTGTATACTGTGCTGTAAGGTGATGGCTTATATCCTGTGTTATAAGTTGATGGCAAGAGTCGTATACTGTGAAGGTGAGAGTCGTTTACAGCTCTGTGAAGATAACAGAGAGAATTGTATACTGTGATATTATGACACTTGTATACTGTGATGTGATAAGTATACTGTGCTGTGATATAATGACACTTGTATACTGTGCTGTGATATGATAATAACACTTGTATACTGTGCTGTGATGTGATGATGACACAGTTATATACTGTGCTGTGTTGTGATGGTGGGAGGTATATTCTGTGCTGTGAGATGATGGTGAGGCTTGAATACTGTGATGTGATGATCAGAGTTATATACTGTGCTATGTTGTTATAGTGAGTCGTATACTGTGCTGAGATGTGAAATGATACTCGTACGCTGTGCTGTGAGCTGATGGTGAGAGTTACATACTGTGATGTAATGGTGAGACTCATATACTGTGCTGTGAGGCTTGTATACTGTGATGATGTGATGGTCAGAGTTATATACTGTGCTGTCATGAAAATTAAACTTGTATGCTGTGCTGTGAACTGATGGAGAGAGCCACATACTGTGCTGTGAATTGATAGTGAGACTCGTATACTGTGATGTGAGGCTTGTATACTGTGATGATGTGATGGTCAGAGTTATATACTGTGCTGTCATGAAAATGAAACTCGTATGCTGTGCTGTGAACTGATGGAGAGAGCCACATACTGTGCTGTGAATTGATAGTGAGACTCGTATACTGTGATGTGACAGTGACACTTGTATACTGTGCTGTGAGGTGATAGAGAGACTCTACTATGTTGTGGGTTGATGAGGACACTTGGATACTGTGCTGTGAGGTGATGGAGAGACCTATGTATTGTATAATGATTGTTTCATACAGTGAGCTCAGCACTCCATACCACTAATTTGTACATATCTTGAACGCACCATTTCTCTTCTCAATGACCGTAACAGAAATCGCTAATGTTGTGGAAAATGCCGGCTACCACCGACGGTCTACACCCTTCATTATTACCAGCCGTTCTATTTTTCCACTTAAAGCATGGCTCGTGGTAACCTCATTTATGGTTTGAGTGTCTTCTCACATGCACCTAGACCTCTAAGCGACTACACACGTGTGCATCCTTCGCCCACTGAAGATCATTAGTTAAATTTACCATGCAAATCGCTCTTTTTTTCCTACAGCACTTATCCGTCTGAGCTCAGTTTGCTTTACTTTTTCCAGTAGCCTTCCTAAGGGATTTATGTCCCTATATCGTTTGGATGTCTTTAGAATGTGGTGGCTGCGGCCTCATCTTTATTTTTTTTCCTTTGGTTGTCAAATATATCTACCTGCTTTTTGTAGCAGACTTAGTAAAAAATACAATCTAAATGTATGACCTACATAACACGATCAGGTTTGTAAAGTAAGTCAAAAAATGTAAAAAAAATTCCCTGTGCTGTGTTGTGAAGAGTCTGACTTCCTTATTTTGATATGGCATTGAGGAATTGCCTAACTAATAAGACAGTCCATTTTCCTGGTACAGTTTCCCCCAGGAACAAAATCCACCCTAGTGCATAGGAGCTCATTTACACTGGTGGTAAACGTTGCCATTTCTCTGAGAAGCAATCTCCTTCAGTCGCTAGACTCCGTCCAGTGCTTTTCGTCAATGCCGCTGCCTACAGCGCCATTGACAAAACACTTTGGGGGAGTCTAGCAATCTTGGAGTAAATCTAGTGTTCGTGGGCTGGAGAAGTTTGGTCACTAACTGGTGGTACACAGGAGAATATAGTCAGACCGCGTCGCTCTGCCTCATTCCCTGTACTCTGGAGCAGGGTTTGGCAATTGCGACTAGAATTAGCGACCTGGCGCGGCACAGCTGGGGTATCCTGTGTCCCTGTGCGCCCCCACCGCGCCAGGCGGTAATTGGGCCCACAGGTTTGCGGCCTTCTGCAGGCCTATGCTTCCTCCTGTGATCTGGCACCATCTTGTGGTGGCCGTTGGTATGACAAGACAACCAGCAATGCTAGTGGAGCTTCTCCTGTCTGTTTTCACTGCCATCTCCTTCCCTCTAATTAGAACCCCCAAACATTATATATATTTGTTATTCTAACACCCTAGAGCAGGGGTCTCCAAACTTTCTAAATAAAGGGCCAGTTTACTGTCCTTCAGACTTTAGGAGGGCCGGACTAGGGCCATTGGCAGTATAAAATTAAATAAAAGTATACAATACCATATCTTTGGTGTCAGTGGGAGGACTAGTCGTCCATTGTTGGTGCCAATAGAAGGAATCGTACCCTTTGGATAGTGTCAGTTGGATGAATAGTGCCCCATTGGTGGTTTCAGCAACAAAAATGATTCCCCATTGTTGGTGTCAGTGAATGGAATAGTGCCCCAAGGGCCGGATAAAAGCAAGCAAAGGGCCGCATTTTGGAGACCCCTGCCCTAGAGAATAAAATGGCGGTCGTTGCAATACTTTCTGTCACGCTGTATTTGCGCACTTTTTTGGGAATAAAAAAACAAGACACCAGTAAAGTTAGCCCAATTTTTTTATATTGTGAAAGATAATGTTACGCCAAGTTAATTGATACCCAACATGTCACGCTTCAAAATTTTACCCTTTAAAATCTCCATAGGCGACGTTTAAACAATTCTACAGGTTGCATGTTTTAAGTTACAGAGGAAGTCTAGGGCTAGAATTATTGCTCTTGCTCTACCAACCGCGGTAATACCTCACATGTGTGGTTTGAATACCACTCTCATATGTGGGCGCTACTCACGTATGCGTTCGCTTCTGTGCTCCTAACTTTTTTAGCTGGCTCCTAGATTCCAAGCAAATTTGTGAAGCCCTGCTCTGGAGTGATTTCTGCTTTGTTTTCATGTGAGTGCAATATTTTTACTTTGTAACAATAAATGTGTGATGGACTGCCTGACACACTGCCTGGGTATCTCTGCCAAACTACAGCTTCCTCCACCCTGGAACCAGAATATAGAAATTTCAGCCCAAACCTCCCTAATTACCAGGCAGGACCAGTTCATTAGGTTAGGGCTGTAAGAAGCAAATTTACCCCAAGCATTGGACAGAACCAATGTTTGGAATAAAACAGGACTGACTTTATTACACAGCATTTAAACACAACAACCTTCCCTGTCGACAGGTATGGCACATTTCCCAGGAGAAAATTACATTACATAAAAAAAATCAAAATGGATTCCTTCCCGGCACCTAGCCATGTACTGTTTAGAGGTGATTTATAAAGTAAAATTTGTAAACCTTACAACAAATAGCTCATGCTAGAAAACCTGTAACAAAAAAAAAAAAAAAAAAATCTTAAACCCACATGTGTTGGAATTCACCCCCTGCACATAACACATTGTTCTAGGATAATAGTTCCACTGCGCACAGTATGCCAAGGGGTCCCAGAAACAGCCATCCAGCCCTAATTGCATGGAAAGGTTAACTGGTATAATTCATAGCCAGCCATGTACTTGGGAAAGTGATGTGACCCTCTTGGGGGAAAAAGTTACTTGTAACCCCAAGAAGGGGGCTCCTTAGTCATGGGTGTCCGTGGCAAAATCTATTGCAGTCCCTTACCATTCCCTCAAATAACCTTATATACTATTGAGGTTAGGCTGGTTAGTCTGTAGTTTCCTGGAATATACAGTTGAACCTCGGATTATGAGCATAATCCATTCCAGGAGAATGCTTGTAATCCAAAGAACTTGCATATCAAAGCAAGTTTCCCCAATGAAGTCAATGGCAACGAAAATAATTAGTTCCGCATTGACTTCAATGGGATGCAATACCGCATGCGGCTAGAGCTGGGGGACGCTGGAGAGCCTCAGAAAAAGCCAGAGGGCACGTCGGCTGACCTAGGCAAACCTCAGGAAGGCTCGGAAACTTGGTATTTCCGTGTCTAACTGAGCATTGCTGAACGGTGCAGATCGGCTGTGATTATTGCTGCTCGGCTCCGGCGCCCCCGCACCTTAAATGCGGTACTGCAGGCCCTCTTAGGTTGAATTCTGCTCGTCTTGCAAGACAACACTCGCAAACCGAGTCAGAATTTAAAAAAAAGGTTGCTTGCAAATCAAAACGCTTGTTAACCGCGTTACTCTTAAACCAAGGTTCCACTGTATCTCAGAGGTGAAGGGAGCGATCTGTTGTTCTAAGTATATAGGAACAATGATCGGTCTCCTCCCCAAGTCAGTCCCATCCCCCCACAGTTAGAACACACACTGAGGTTACACATTTAACCCTTTGATCGCCCCCCTTCCCTGCCAGTGTCATTTATACAGTAGTCAGTGCATATTTATAGCACTGTACGCTGTATAAATGTCAGTGGTCCCAAAAAAGTGTCAGATTTGTCTGCCACAATGTCGCAGTTCCGATAAAAATTGCTAATCGCATTACTAGTAACAAAAAAAAATAATAATAATAAAAATGTCATAAATCTATGCCCTATTTTGTAGACGCTATAACTTTTGCGCAAACCAATCAATATACGCTTATTGCAGGGGTTTTTTATACCAAAAATATGTAAAAGAATATTTTTTGGCCTAAACTGATGATGAAATTAGTTTTTGTTTGTTTTTTGATTTTGGGATATTTATTATGGCAAAAAGTAAAAGATATTGCGGGTTATTTACGAAAAAGGCGAATCCACTTTGCACTACAAGAGCAAAGTGCACTTGGAAATGCAGTCGCTGTAGATCTGAGGGGGACATGCAAGGAAGATAAAAAACAGCATTTTAGCTTGCACATGATTGGATGATAAAATCAGCAGAGCTTCCCCTCATTTCAGATCTACCCCTTAGATTTACAGCAACTGCACTTCCAAGTGCAATTTGCACTTGTAGTGCAAAGTGGATTTGCCTTTCGTAAATGACCCCCATTGTATTTTTTTTTTTTTTTTACAAAAAGTAAAAACCGCAGAGGTAATCAAATACCACCAAAAGAAAGCTCTATTTGTGGGGAAAAAAAGTACATCAATTTTGTTTGGGTACAGCGTCGCACGATGCACAATTGCCAGTTAAAGCAATGCAGTGCCTTATCGCAAAAAATGGCCTGGGCAGGTAAATCCTTCCAGGGCTGAAGTGGTTAAGGCTTAAAAAAAAGGCCCTGCATGTCCTTGAAATATCACCCCAATATAATAAAACATAGAATTCCAAAAGGGCACAATTATATAAAATAAGCAAATATTCAAAAGAGGTTACCAAGAAAAAAAAAAAAAATACGAGAGAAGAAACAAATAATAATGGGATTGGATTAACATTTTATTACCTAGTAGGGACCTAAACAAAATATACAATAAATGGTAATAATATTGTTTACTTCCAAACCGCACACCCAAAAAGCAAATAATGACATGAATAAATAGCTTTTTGTGTTACATAATTGTGTTCTGGCTGGAGTGTACCTTTAAAGGGGGCCCATTATTAAAATTCACACCTCATTTAGGGCAGCCCTTGGCATTACAAAACGTGGTATTTAAAGGGTAAGTATGAAGTATTGTCTAAAGGAGAGGTCAGCAATCTTAGCCTCCGTGCAGGTTGTGTCTCCATCCATGCTGGTACTTGTAGTTCCACACCATCTGGCAAGCTGCAGGTTGTGCCATGCACAGGGTCTGCCGGGTGGTGCTGGGGCTGCGCAGGCTACAACGTGCCAGGCTGAAGTACCGGGCACCACATTCTGATTATGTGCTGTTTATATGTAATATGCAATAAACACCCATCACTCGCACATTCCTCCTTCCCTCCCTCCTTCCCCATTTCCTCTGTTTACCAAACGCCAACTGTGTTGCCATGAGCGCTGGCTTCTCCGTATGACATCACAGGCTTTCCGCTGACCTCATCCCGAACTTCTCCTGACCTGTGATCATTAACCTCTCTCCTGCCGTCATGTCATTCCCTATTATGGGTCCTATAACCAGGAGTGCTGTGTAATCCTACAAACATTCTGCCCTTTGCAGGCCTCTGCAGGCCATTGTATCATTAACCACTTAAGCCCCGGACCATTATGCAGGTTAAGGACCTTGCCCCTTTTTACGAATCGGCACTGCGTCGCTTTAACTGACAATTGCGCTGTCGTGCGACATGGCTCCCAAACAAAATTGGCGTCCTTTTTTTCCCCACAAATAGAGCTTTCGGTGGTATTTGATCACCCCTGCGGTTTTTATTTTTTGCGCTATAAACAAAAATAGAGCGAAAAAAAATCACAATAAGAGTTTATTGATTGGTTTGCGCAAAAGTTATAACGTCTACAAAATAGGGGATGGTTTTATGGCATTTTTATTAATATTTTACTAGTAATGACGGTGATCTGCAATTTTTATCGGTACTGCGACCTTATGGCGGACACTTTTTGGGACCATTGGCATTTTTATAGCGATCAGTGCTATAAAAATGCATTGATTACTGTAAAAATGTCACTGGCAGGGAAGATGTTAACACTAGGGGGACGAGGAATGGGGTTAATTATGTTCCCTAGGTGTGTTCTAACTGAAGGGGGGGTGGGACTGACTAGGGGAAATGACAGATCGCTGTTCATACATTGTATGACATGCGATCAGTCATTTCTCCCCCTCAAAGGACCGGGAGCTGTGTGTTTACACACACAGCTCCCGGTTCTCGCTCTGTAATGAGCGATCGTGGGTGGAACCCCGGCAGTGATTGGGCACGTGCATCGGCACTAGTGGCTGAAATGCGAAATCACGTTATATTACGTGATTTCACGCACCCGAGCCAACCTGCCGCCGTAAAACTGCGGCGGCTAGTGGTTAAAGGGGTTGTAAAGGTACACATTTTTTTTTTCCTAATACGCTTCCTTTACCTTAGTGCAGTCCTCCTTCACTTACCTCATCTTTCCATTTTGCTTTTAAATGTCTTTATTTCTTCTGAGAAATCCTCACTTCCTGTTCTTCTGTCTGTAACTCCACACAGTTATGCAAGGCTTTCCCCTTGGTGTGGAGTGTCGTGCTCGCCCCCTCCCCTGAAATACAGGAGAGTCAGGACACTCTCTACGTTGCAGATAGAGAAAGGAGCTGTGGGTTAATGGGCGTACTGACTCTCCGTAGTCCAAGGGAGGGGGCGAGCACGACACTCCACACCAGGGGGAAAGCCTAGCAATACTGTGTGGAGTTACAGACAGAAGAACAGGAAGTGAGGATTTCTCAGAAGAAATAAGGACATTTTAAAGCAAAATGGAAGGATGAGGTAAGCAAAGGAGACCTGCACTATGGTAAAGGAAGCTATTTAGGAAAGAAAAATTGTACTTTTACAACCCCTTTAACCCTTTTGTAGCTATAATGGCCCATAGACTAATGGCGCATACACACGATTGGAATTTCCGATGGAAAACGTCAGACGGAATTTTTTCATCGGATTTTCCGATCATGTGTGGGCCCCATCTGAGTTTTTCCTTCGGGAATTCCGACGGACTTAGAAAGAGAACATGTTCTGACGGAAAAAAAATTATATCGTAAATTCTGTTTGTCTGTATGGAACTCTGACTCGTCATAGTGTTATATGTCACCACGTTCTTGACAGTCGGAATTTAGTGTGACAGTGTGTATGCAAGACAGCTTGAACGGAATTCCGTCGGAAAAATACGTCTGAGTTTATCCCGACGGAAAATCCGATCGTGTGTATGCAGCATAACACTACTAGTAAAAGGTTCTATAATCGGGTCATTTAGAGTATATCTATACCCAAAACCTAAAAAAATGCATAGTGTAGGGAAGGATTACAACCCCTCTCAGGTCTTTATTGCTGCCTGCAGGGCCGATCCTAGGATCACAGGCGCCTGGGTACAAAAATATTTCTGGCACTCCCACAGGGGCGTGATCATTTTACTAACCCCTCCCCTTTACAAATCTTTCTATGGCAATGACTCAACCACAGAGATGCTCCCTTATATGATCTCTTTACAATAAACAAAATACAGGAAGAGAAGCAGAGTACTTTATTAGGACCTGGAGGGGGGGCCTCTCTGATGGACACAGAGAGGGCTTCTGTTAGAGAGTCTGTTAGAAAGAGCCCCCAGACATACTACAGACATGATACAGGAGATGGTCAGAGACTGCAGACTTAGTACAGGAGATGGTCAGAGACTGCAGACATGGTACAGGAGACAGTCAGAGACTGCAGACTTGGTACAGGAGATGGCCAGAAACTGCAGACATAGTAAAGGAGATGGTCAGAGACTACAGACATAGTACAGGAGATGGTCAGAGACACATCAGACACACACCTATGCCCAGAACACTAGTTCTGGATGGACACAAACAAGGAGGGAGGGGAGAACTCTGCCACTTCGGCACAGCCACCTCTGCAGGCGCCTGGGTGCAAATCACCCTGCCTAGGATCGGCCCTGGCTGCCTGTGTCCCTAGGCCATTTCAACACATTTACATGTTTCCCCTTAAACCACTGACGTGTTGCTTTCGCAATGTGTTTGGTGTCATTGTCCTGCTGGAAGGTGAACCTCCGTCCTAGCCTCAAATCACACACAAAGCGGTACAGGTTTTGCTTGAAAATATCCCTGTATTTAGCCTCATCCATCTTTCCCTCAACTCTGACCGGGTTCCCGACTGCTGAAAAACATCCCTACAGCATGATGCTGCCACCACCATGTTTCACGGTGGGGATGGTGTTCTTTGGGTGATATGATGTGTTGGGTTTGCGCCAGACATAGCGTTTTCTTTGATGGCCAAAAAGTTAAATTTTAGTTTGATCAGACCTTCCTCTATACATTTTGGGAGTCTCCCAAATGCCTTTTTGAAAATTTAGAACATTCCATTTTGTTTTTTGCTGAAAGTAGCGGCTGTCTTATGGCCACTCTGCCATAAAGCCCAACTCTATGGAGCATACGGCTTATTGTTGTCCTATGTACAGATACTCCAGTCTCTGCTGTGTAACTCTGCAGCTCCTCCAGGTCTCTGTGCTGCCTCTCTGATTAATGCCCTCCTTGCCCAGTCCGTGGCCGTCTCTTTGCAGGTTTGCTGTTGCCATGTTCTTTCCATTTGGTTATGATAGATTTGATGGCGCTTCTAGGGATCATCAAAGATTTGGATATTTTTTTATGACCTAACCCTGACTTGTACTTCTCAACAACATTTTCCCTTACTTGTTTGGAGAGTTCCTTGGTCTTCATGGCAGTGTTTGGTTAGTGGCGCCTCTTGCTCAGGTGTTTTGGTAATTCCCCATAATGGGGTTGATTTACTTAAATTGGGGAGTGCACAATCTAGTACAGTTGTGCATGGTAGCCAATAAGCTCCCAACTTCAGCTTGTTTAACCACTTGCCTACTGGGTACTTTCACCCCCTTCCTGTCCAGGCCAATTTTCAGCTTTTAGCACTGTCGCACTTTGAATGACAATTGCGTGGTCATAAAATACTGTACTCAAATGATTTTTTTTAATAATTTTCTTTACACAAATAGAGCTTTCTTTTGTTGGTATTTAATTACCACTGGGGTTTTCTTAGTTTCTGTCAGTAAATTTTGTAAATAAGTTATTTTTCTCCTTGACTGATGGGGGCTGATGAGGCTGCACTGATGGGCACTGATTAGGTGGTACTGATGAGGCACTAATATGTAGCACTGACGGGCATTGATAGGTGGCACTGAAGGGCAGCACTGGTGGACACTAATAGGTGGCACTGGTGGGAACAGATAAGCGGCACTGATGGGCAGCACTGATGGACACTCTCCTCGCCACACACTCCGTTATTACATGTGACTGGACACTTACATGGTTAAAGAGCCACGTGGCTGGCTCATTACAGAGATAGGGGCAGCGCCATGTCCTAGCAACACAGTGCTGCAGCAATCACTGCGCGCCCCCACAGGCACATAAGAACAGCCGTTTTTTAGGGGACATCCTCCCAGAACAAGAGCCACTTGTCCCTCCGTCATTTGATGGTGGGCAGGTGGCAAGCGGTTAATTAGGCTTTGACAAAAAAAAAAAAAGTTACTGTGCAGAGCTGCACCAGATTTTGCACATATTTTAACCCCCGGTAGCGGCTGAAAAGGGTTAATACCGCCAGCAATGTGCCTCTGCAGAGGTCGCAGTGTCCCATTGGACACCGCGGTATATCCGCGGTGTCTTATTGTTTTCAATGGGGAGGAGCGATAAACACACCGTTTCAAAGATGCTGCTGGTAGAACTTTTGGAGCGGTCCCGCCAGCGCATTGCCTCAGTGTGAAAGCCCACAGGCTTTCACAATGAAACTGCAGGGCAGGAGTTTTTCAGGCGGTATTTAGGTGCTATTTTTAGCACTAAACCGCCTAAACAACACCTCAGTGTGAAAGGGGTCTAAGAGAAGAATTTTCTTTACTTTAGGCCTGCATCACACTGGTGTGTTTTAACATGCGATTTGGCATGTCAAATCACATGTCAAAACGGCGGTATTTGCCGCAAATTGCCGGAAATGGCACCGTCCTAATCGTTGCGAAGCCGCATCTGCGGTGCTGCACCAATTTCAAAAGTAGTTTCTATACTACTTTTTGCGATTTCTGCCCACGATTTACATTGACATTTTTTCAGAAACCTGCACAGATGTCTCTATAATCGCGGCCGAAATCGGGACTGACAGGGGCAGTGAAGCCGTGCGAGTTCAGCTGAACTCGCACGGCTTCACTCCCGCAGCCCAGTGTGAACCTGGGCTCAGAGAGATTTTTTTTCACTTTCTCTTTACAGGAAATTTACAGGAAAAAGGACACACATGGCAAAACAAAAACCCCAAAAAATAACATTTGCCTATTGAAAGAACAAGGCTTAAGATTTCCTTTCTGAAATGTTCAGTGTTGGCATGCTTTGTGTTTTTAAAATAAAATGGTTTCTGATGCATTAACCGCTTGCTGACCAGCCGCCATCATTATTCTGCGGCAGGTCGGCACGGTCCCACGAGCTGTACGTCGGCCCTTTAAGCGGGGATAGCAGGCGCATGCACTGCGGTGGTGCTGATACTCGTGACCAGCGGTCAACACACAAATCCCTGTTCTGTGAGGAGAGGAGACAGATCGTGTGTTTCTACTAGCTGGGAACCACGATTTGTCATCTCTAATCACTCCTATCCCCTTACAGTAAAGATCCTACACCTAGCGGTGCTTCTAGCTCTGGGTTTACTGGTTGCAGTACTGGTATTTAGTGGACACAGTCATTAGAATTTGTATTCCAAACCAGTGTCTCCTTAGGAACCAGCACTTTGCCCCCCCCCCCTGCATTTGTTAATGAATTTGGCTGTATATGTTTTAACCTTGGCATGCATGCCTGGACCAGATTTGTATACAAGTCTTAGCTAATTTTCCCTTCTAGCAAGCAAATGGATTAGTATTTCTGATTTTGTGCTGGAGATAATGAGCTTGTATTACTGCCGCACCAGCTCTGTGTTTACAGAACCGGAGGATTGTGCATGGCAGACCACATTTTAAAATCCCAGATCTATTCCAGCTTATGAAAATACTGCCTTTGATGACTGACACACAACAATATCATTATGGAGCATTAACTAAAATAGATGACGCCCTTTTTTCTTCCATGAATATGACTATGGACTAAACTTTTTGTTTTAGTTTTGAATAGCATTTGGATCCACATTTTCTCAGTACAGGTTTCCTTATTCTGTGCACAATTGACAGATACTAAAGCAATTGATTGTGGACCTTAACCTCCCTGGCGGTATGATTCTGTCTGGAATTACGTACCAAAAGCGGTACAATTATTTGCATGGAAGTTTGGCGTTTTATACTGTAGGCCTGCAATTCTTAGGAATAACTTGCTTAAATCTGTCCAAACAAGACATCCCGGGTATGATAAAGTTTGAAAAACAAAATCATAATTTTTTATATAATAAAAAACTATAAATAATTATAACAAATTATAATAAAAAATATTCAATAATGTAATCAACTCAAAAACACTGAAATTTGCTCAGTTGCAGAATTGTCGCTGTCATTATTTATTTTTTTTATGACAAATTTCCCCACAAATCGCTATCGCTCAATTCTGAAAGTAATTATAATTTATTATCGCTGTTTTCTAGCTGATCTAAAACCATTTTTGACATAAAGGGACACTTTTGGTTGTTATGGGCAATCTACAGTTTCCAGGCAGAAAGAACAGTTTTTATTATATAAAAGGACATGTAGGGCACAGGACAGACCACTAGGGACAAGGGGGGGGTGTATTTTTTACATACAGTACTGTAATCTATAAGATTACATTGTACTGTATGTAAAGTGTTTGTTTACCTTTTTAAATTTGGCGCCGTTCTCCGCTCCCGTGCGTCGTAACGTCGCAGGGAACGGAGATCGGCGGCACACGGGGACGCTGTGTGAATCGAGCGAGCACCCGCTCGCTCACACAGCGGGGATGCATCGCTGGATCCAGGAAGAAGGTAAGACAGCGCGCGCTGCAGGCTCTGCATGGCTACCCCGAGCGTGACTCGGGGATACCGATCTCTGCAAAAAAAAACACCCCGAGTCACGCTCGGGGATACCGCCAGGGAGGTTAAAGTGAAAATTCACTTTTTTCTAATTTGGGGTAGAGCAGCAGGTTCACTTATTGCCAACCCCTCTCCTTCAGCTGCTCATACTAGCCTTTGCTTTGCACCCTACATTTGCCCATGGGTGCCTGTAGAACAACCTCATAGTGAGTTGCACATGTGCAATGGGAAACAGCTGTGAAGCCGCAAGAAGACACAACCGGCTGCCCAGAGTTAAAGCTGAGTTCCACCCAAAAGTGGAAGTTTCTATCGGAAATTCCGTTCGTCTGTATGGAACTCCGCCTCGTCGTAGTGTTGTTCGCCACCATGTTCTTAACGCGCAAAAGTTCAGAGAACTTTTGTGTGATGCAAGCCAAGCTTGAGCGGAATTCCATCTGAAAAAGCATCCAACTTTTGGAAATTCTGCCCGTGTGTACAGGGCATTAGGGTTAGTTTATGACTACTAAAAATATACTCTGAAAGCAGGGTCATGGTTCCACCTTCTAAGGAGAATGGCCACAGCACCCTTTATTCATAGTGTATTAAAGAACGGTGAAGTTTTGATGACATCACCTTAGCAGTGCTTTTTGTATCAGCAGAGGACCGCCAAGGGCCAGAGAAGAGGAAGGGAATCCCAAAATGTTACAAAACCAGCCTGAAGACTTTTTAAAAGGGCTCAGTATGTAGTTTTCAATTATTAACATTGTCACTGAGTCAAACACTTGTCAGCTAGGTGGCGACTCTACCTGAGCAGACCACACAATCGTCTTTGCACGCGACCCGAAATTAAGGTTTCTCAATAACCTGAGAATTTTCCAATGAAGATGTTCAGTTACTGCACAGTGTGTATTTTGAGGTCACTAGGTACAAACAGTTGACCCAAACACGCCTTAATACTCAAAGCTGCCAAAAAAGATTTCTCAAAAAAGAGGGATCTTGCCTGCTGTCTGTCCATCGTCTACAGGTCTATTGCACACTTATGCCGCACACCCGCTCGGCATTTCCGACAACAAGTGTTCGATGGGAGATTTTGGTCGGACATTGTAGGCCCCATCGGACATTTTTTGTCGAAATTTTCGACAACTCAAATTTGTTCTGACAACACAATCCATTCTCGGAAATTCCAATCGTTTGTGGACAATTCCGACGCACAAAATTCCACACATGCTCTAAATCATGTACGAGATGAAAGCGCTCTGTCTGGTAAAACTAGCGTTCGTAATGGAAATAGCACATTCGTCACGCTGTAACGGACTGAAAAGTATGAGGCTGAAAAGTGCGAATTGTCTCTCACCAAACTTCTACCAACATGACTGGTATAGAACTTCTCTTTTCTAGTGCCGTCTTACATGTTGTATGTCACTGCGCTCTTGACACTTGGAATTTCTGACAACATTTGTATGACTGTGTGTATGCAAGACAAGTTGCATCCATCGGAAATGTATCCATGGTTTTGTTGTTAGAATGTCCGATCGTCTGTACGCGGCATTAGTCTCACACTACAGATAGAAAGCATAGAAAGGACGTGATGGAAAATGGGATTAGAAGTGTAATTTTCCTTTAATCCCTAACTGCGTTTTTTCCCCCCTAATGACCATCCAAGTCCTGCAGAGCATCGCTCTGTCTACTCCCACCCTTGTTACAAATTTTCTGCAGCGTCACTCATTTTTTCCTGGCCAGGCTAACAGTCTCCTCTTTAACCCCTCCTTGCAGACGAGCCCCACAGAGCATTGCTCCTTTAACCTCGTCTTTCGTCAGATGTTGCAGAGCATTGTTCTGGCTCCTCGTCTCCTTATGCTGTATCACACAGATTCCTCTCTTGTGGGGAAGGATGTTTGGAAAGACATGAGAGAGAAATGAGTTCATTAAAGAGAGATGAAGAATGAGAGCCAATCCCTGGAAGAGGGAGAGCGCTGGCTAAACGAGACTCTCTTGTATTGGGCTGTATTTAGGTGGAAGGGAAGAATCTTGGGGTCAATTCCCACCACTTTGCTGCAGTTATGCACGTTATGTGCTGCTGTCACATTCATTGTAGAAGGGCACCCATAGGTGTGCGCAGCCTATTGCATTAGGGTGTGCACCCCAAAGCTCAAACATATTTTCATGTGTATATACAGTATACTGATGGTGTCAGCAGAGCGGTGGACGGTGTCAGTAGGGCAGAGATTGGTGTCAGTAGGGCAGTGGACAGTGTTGGTAGTTTTTTATTCTTATTCTATATTTATTTTATTTTAGGAGCCCCATTAGGGAGCTTTGGTGAAATATCAGGGGTCTATTTCTGTGCTTTACTGCACACTTAGCGCAGTATATTTCTGTGCATTACTGTATGTTTAACGCAGTATATTCCAGTGTGTTGCTGCAGGTTTAATGCAGCATATTTCTGTGCATTAGTGCACGTTTAACGTTGTATATTTCGGTGTGTTATGTGCTGTTTTAATGCTATATTTTTCTGTGCGTTAGTGCACGTTTAACACAGTATATTTCAATGCAATCTGCACCACACAAGGTGATTAGGGTGTGCCCAGGCACACCCTGTGCGCACGCCTATGAGGGCACCCCAAAGCACCATTCCGGTGCACCTGTGCTGAACCACATCATTCTTGGTAGCACATTATTGTGTGTTGTGCTTTGATGCACTAGGCAAATTTGGTGCAGGTCTAATTTTTGGATCAATGTGGTGCTTTGGCAGCCGATAAAAATGAATTCCAGAACAAAATACTCAGAGATGCTGGGATCTTTTAGACTTGAAAGCGTAGTCAGATGAAGGAAAACTTCAAACAAGCTCAATAGCTCAGGCAAGGTGGCTCCCACACAGCAAAGCTTCCCTCGGTGGGCACCCAGCAGTAGCTGAAACCACAGAAATATAGGAAGGAGCCAAAACTGCATAAAATAACTGTCCATCCAGGTTTTATCCTGTGTTAAGCCCTGATGAAGAGGGAGTGATGTTGCCCCCCAAAACACATTGGTTGTTTTTATATGATTTTTTTTCCACCAACAATAAAAAATTATCTTGGACTCTTATCTGGTTTTGCTCTGGTGCTACTTTCTGCTTTAAACGGATAGGCTTCCTTGCAACACAGATGTGGTAAACACACGGCCTGACAGAAGACCCCTCTTCTTGGTGGATGGACCCTAACTGGAATTGTTCTTCCATAAGAAAACCTATGGTCATTCTTGCTGCTGCGATAGTAAGGCACCTTTGCAAATAGTGTTTCTTCCAGTTTTTTTGGCTTATCTTGGAGCTGCATTTCTGCAAAACAACCAGGCGTGTAGAGAGCTTGCCACTTAGTTACACTCTTAAGATCTCTTCATGATCTGATCATTGAATTATCTCCAATTGCCTGGCACTGCTGTTCCTAAATGTATTTGCCAAGACCCCAAGGAAACAGATTATGTATGTGAAGAGCAAAACACATCCTAGGAATGTACATCCTAGGAATGAATCTATATAATAGCTTTTCAATAAAGCTATTATATATTGTAATTTGGTTGATCAGTCTATTCTGGTTGTTACCTTCATTGACACCCTCAAAGTCCAGAGGCTTGTGACCTCTTCCTTCCCCCCATTTTTTTCAATTATTTTATATGGGATGTGGTGTCTGAGGCCACGTACACACGACCGAGGAACTCGACGGGCGAAACACATCGTTTTCCCCGTCGAATTCCTTGTTCGGCTGTCGAGGAACTAGTCGAGCCAAATTTTCCCATTCCCGTCGAGGAAAAAGAAGACATGCTCTCTTTTTGGCTCGACGAGTTTCTCAACAGTTTTCTCGGCGAAAAGTGTACACGCGACTGTTTTTCTCGTCAGAATACGTCTCCCATCAAGTTTCTTGATGGATTCTGCAGAGGAAACCGGTCGTGTGTACGCAGCCTGACATTTGAACATTTGCGTTTACTTTTTTCTAGATTATGTATGTGATTTAAGACCATTGACATACTGTAGTACTAGTAAAAAAAATAAAACTCCAAAAAACCTCCCCAAAAAAACCCTCAAAATAATAAAAAAAGGTGAAGTCTTACACATCACTTCCGGGTCAGGGTCAAGATGGCGAGTAGAGCGGGCGCGTGTTCGCTCTCCTCCTTCCACCCTACCCTGCAGCATGCTATGCCTTCCTAGATCGGGCCACCCTGCCAAACTGAGTGATCGGGGGAGAAGGACCTTATTCAGGGAGTTGACCAAGAACCCAATGCTCACTCTGACCGAGTGTTTCTCTGTGGAGAGAGGAGAACCTTCCAGATAAACAACCTTCTCTACAGCACTCCACCAATCAGGTCTGTATGGTAGAGTGGCCAGATGGAAGCCACTCTTAGGTAAAAGGCACATGACAGCCTGCCTGGAGTTTGCCAAAAGGCACCTGAAGGACTCACAGACCATGGGAAACAAAATTTTCTGGTCTGACTACTGGAGGAAACCAGGCACTGCTCATCACCTGGCCAATACCATCCGGCAGGAACTGGGAGACTAGTCAGGATCGAGGGAAAGATAAATGCAGCAATGTAAAGAGACATCCTTGGTGAAAACTTGCTGCGGAGCGCTCTGGACCTCTGACTGGGGCAAAGGTTCATCTTCCAACAGGACAACAGCCCCTACACAGCCAAGATAACAAAGGAGCAGGGGTGGACTGACCATTGAGGCATTCGGGCACTGCCCGAGGGCCCCATGCCACTAGGGGGCCCCATCAGGGTTGCAAGGCTCAGTAAAACCAGGGACAGTATGTAAAAATCGTTTTTATTTTTTTTTCTTACATCTGTCCCTGATATGTCTGAAACTGACATGCTTTTGATGTGAAAATCCCGAGATTTCAGCTGCCCTGCCTCTGCACTGCCTCCTGGTGTGGTGGCCATCTGTAAGCCCGGGGGCCCCATAATCTTCTATTGCCTGGGGGCCCCATGAGTTGTCAGTCCGCCACTGCAAAGGAGTGGCTACGAGACAACTCTGTGAATGTCCTTGAGTGGCTCAGCCAGAGCTCAGACTTGAACCCGATTGAACATCTCTGGAGAGATCTGAAAATGGCTGTTCACCGACACCCCCCACCCAACCTGATGGAGTTTGAGAAGTCCTGCAAGGAAGAATGGGAGAAACTTACCAAAAATAGGTGTGCCAAGCTTGTAACATCATACTGAAAAAAGACTTGAGGCTGTAATTGGTGCCAAAGGAGCTTCAACAAAGTATTGAGCAAAGGCTGTGATACTTATGTACGTGTGATTTTCTTGTTTTTTTTTTGTTTTTAATACATTTGCAAAGATTTAAAAAAGCATCTTTATTGCCATTAGATGGAGCATACAATCACAGGAAATAATCAATCAAACAATAAAAAATATGGCAAACATTTGTGAAGCCCATGTAAATGGTTAAAGGGACACTAAAGTCAGGGCTTTTAAAAAAAAAAAATAACAAACATGTCATACTTGCCTCCACTGTGCAGTTCGTTTTGCACAGAGTGGCCCGGAAAGCTGTCTTCTGGGATCCCTCGGCGGCTGTCTGGGCTCCTCCTCGCAAAAGCTTTCCCTCTTCATGCGAGGGCGCTCGCACGGAGGAAAGCTTTTGCGAGCGCGCTCCCGTGATACAGCGGCGGCCATAGCCGCCGACTGTATCACTCGGCTCCGCCCCCCAGCGCGCTGCGTCATCCGCTCTGATTGACAGCAGCGCTAGCCAATGGCTGCGCTGCTATCAATCCGCCCAGCCTAGCCAATCAACGGCCAGGCTGGGAACTGAAGAGGACGACGTGGACGCGCCCGGGAGATTCGAACGGTCAGGCAAGTACAACAGAGGCTCGGGGGGGGGCCGGTGCTGCTAGATGTTTTTTTACCTTCATGCATAGGATGCATGAAGGTAAAAAAACGTGTAACTTTACAACCCCTTTAAGACACCCACACAGCGAATCTTTTATACATAGACCCTCCTATAGTTTTTTTCCTCAGCTACTGTTAGGACACATGTATTCTTCACACTCATCAGGGCCGCCATCAGGAATTATGGGCCCCTTTCACAGCTTCAGGCATGGGCCCCTGGAGCAGAGAATCTGGGGAGGGGCTGCCGCGAATTGAGAAGTGGGGGGTGCCGCCGCTAATTGGGAAGTAGGGGGGTTTACAAAAAAAGAAATAAGGAAATATATATATATATAAAAATAAATTATAAAAAGGGGGGGGGGAGCCATCCGGGGCCCTGGGGACCTCTGGGCCCTTTAATAAAAATAAATAAATAATATATATAAACAACATTTTTTTTTTTAAATAAAAAAAGGGGGCTTGCCATCCTGGGCTCTTTAATAAATAAATATATAAATATATATATATATATATATATATATATATATATATATATATATATATATATATATAAAAGGGGGGGGGGGGTTTCCATCAGGCACCCTGGGGACCTCCAGGCCCTTTAATAAAAATAAAAAAAGAAACCTATCTGCCCTTTAATAAAGAAATATATAAAAATAAAAAAAGGGGGGTTGCCATCTGGGGACCACCGGGCCCCTGGGGACCTCTGGGCCCTTCAATAACAAATAAAAAAAATATATATTAAAAAAATATTTTTTTTTTATAACAAAAAAAAGGGGGGTTGCCATCCGGAGCACTGGGGACCTCCGGACCCCTTACAAAAAATAAAAATTCCAAAAAAATAAAAAAGGGGGTTGCCATCTGGGCCCCTGGGGACCTCCGAGCCCCTTACAGGTGTACTGCCTATACCCCCCTGATGGTGGCCCTGACACTCATTATACCTGGGGATATGCTCACATACATTTTTAGGCATTCTTGCTGCCCACGATATTCAGATCCTGTAATGCTGATATATGTTGGCGTGCTGTGAGGGGCATAAACACAGCAGGCCCGTCATCTTATGCCTTGACATATGTTCAGTGGCTTCCTGACAAGTGCCTGGCTCTTCATTCTGGCTTTTCCAGTGAGTGACGGAGCAGAAAGTTTCTGGCCTCTGCATGTAAGCGTGACAATGTCCTTATGTATCCAAGCCTGTCGTGCTCACATCTGTTTTGGCTTCCCGCTCAGGAAAACACTGTCACCCTCCCATGATCGCGTGTCCCCAGCCAAACTCTGCCAGGTCCGCCGCTAACCCCTTTGTCCTTGTGTCTCCTCAGTGACCAACGTCCAAACCAGGATTAAAGGCTGCTGGTAATGAGGGTGACGAGGAATTTCCACTCAATGACATCTTGCTGTAAAGGCTCAAGTGAGCAGGATGAGTGGTGAAGAACAATGCAGCTATAGCGTGACCATGTCCTTCCATGAGCCTTGGCTTCCAGTAAGGAGGCCTGTGCTTGTCAACTCATCCTTTCCCAACAACACCCTGAAGGTGCCCTGCCGCAACCTAATTCTTCACATTATTTTCCCACAATGCAAAGGGAGAAATATAAAGGCTGAATACTCAAATGTTTGAGACGTAGAGCGGATCCTCTCAGTCAATAATTTGGGGCTACCGACTAACAATTTGCAACATACAACCTGCCAGTGTTCGGTCACCCAGATACCCAATGGCTTGTCCGAGTCCTGTAGGATCACCTGCCTCCGGGCTCACCCCAGACCGACTCCCCATCGAACAGCACCTCCAGCCTGGGATCTCTCTCTTTCAGTGTGGGGACCCAGTAAGTCACTGGGGCTCCTCTGCGACTTTAGATGCCCTGAGCCATGAGGGCCTAAAGTTTAGAACTGGCCAGGTAGGCCATAGTAGTGGGGCCCGTGACGTGCGCACACCTTAAAGGTGGGTGCCGCACCTGCGACCCGTTGCGGGTTGAAGACCTGAGTAGAAGACCCGGAAACACTTGCGTCAACGCCAGAAATACCCTCCCCTAGCATGCCCCGCGAGGGAGAACCTCCTCTAATTGGCTGCTGGGGAAAAGTGTTTTCTGCCTGGGCCCTCTGGCGCCACCTGTTGACCCAAGGATGAAACATATCCCTGGAACTCATAATGGGGACCACAGTAAGCCCAACCCGAACAATTTATAGCACAATCATGGATGAGAACAAAATAACTCTCTCATCCCCCCTTTAAAATTTAAATAGCGTCCTTACTGAAAGTATAGGGGTGCTACACATACATACAAAGAAACTAAAACAAATAAGTTCAGAAATTAAGTTAAAGTGGAGGTCCATCCACCGCTGTAAAAATTAAAAGCCACAGCTGCTGGCTTTTACTAATCGGACACTTGCCTGTCTTGGAGTCCAGCGAAGTTGGCACCGCAGTTGATGTTTCCATCAGCTGTCAGGTGCATGCCGGCTCCATTGCGAGTAATGCCGCATACACATGACCGTTTTTCGGGTTCTAAAAAAAAAACATTTTTTTTTAATGTCATTAAAAACGATCGTGTGTGGGCTCCAGAGCATTTTTCATGATCTAAAAAATGGCCATTAAATATTTCGAACATGCTCTATTTTTTCCCAACGTTTTTAATGTTGTCATAAGGTTGTAAAAAATGGTTGTGTTTTTTTTAGAAACCAAAAAAGGTTGTGTGTACATGGCATAAGGGAACATGTTAACTGTAGGACCTTATATAGACAGGTGTGCACCTTTCCAAATAGTGTCCCGGCAGTGCTGCTCCGCTCCTCTCTCCTACTGGTCTAGCGGACGGGGAAGGAGGAGCCGTCAATACCCAAGGCTGAGGCTCCCAGAAGTGGGAACAGGATACCTGTGAAAGACAGGTATCCTGTCCCCCCTCCCCCCGAAAGGTGACACCTGAGGGGGGAAGGAGTACAACGAGCGGAAGTTCCACTTTTGGGTGGAACTCCGCTTTAAAAGTGTAATAAAAATGGAATGGCACAGCGAAAAAGTATTGAAGATAAAGCTAACTAAAATGTATTTAATACTTAGTACAAAATCCTTTGTTGGTAATGACAGCTTCAAGATGCCTCCTGTATGGAGAAACTAGTCCCATGCATTGCTCAGGTGTGATTTTGGCCCATCCTTCAAATATCTTCTTTTTTTTGGGGGGGGGGGGGGGTTGACAATGGAGTTTTTAGGATGGAGTATGTGACAGCAGTGTGAAATTGGTGAGTAATAGAAGATGCAGTTACATTTTTCCGGGGTGGCCTGTAAAACATAAGCTGGAGAGGTCAGAACCTCCGCTGTGTTGGAATGGGAGCTGGTGAGTTGCCCAAAGGCTGTACACAGATCAGTGTACACAGTCACAGTGTACACACACTGCGTCAGCCACTTCTGGAAACTCCTATAAAACTTTTTATATGGCGAGACAAAGAAGGGGAAAACCAGCAGACCAGATGAGGGGAAGGATGAGGCAGAGGATGGAAACAGAATAGAGACACACAAAGCCATCAGTGTATGGAGAGAAGGGAGGTCAAAAGGGAAGTGGTACTGTGGATAGAAGTGGAAGGTATGCATAGAAGTAGTACTGTGTATGGAGAGAGGAGGGAGGTCAGATGGGAAGTAGTACTGTGTTTGGAGAAAAGAGGGAGGTCAAATGGGAAGTAGTACTGTGTATGGAGAGAGGAGGGAAGTCAGATGGGAAGTAGTACTGTGTATGGAGAAAGGAGGGCGGTCAGATGGGAAGTAGTACTGTGTTTGTAGAAAGGAGAGAGGTCAGATGGGAAGTAGTACTGTGTTTGGAGAAAAGAGGAAGGTCAGATGGGAAGTAGTACTGTGTATGGAGAGAGGAGGGAAGTCAGATGGGAAGTAGTACTGTGTATGGAGAGAGGAGGGAAGTCAGATGGGAAGTAGTACTGTGTATGGAGAGAGGAGGGAAGTCAGATGGGAAGTAGTACTGTGTTTGGAGAAAGGAGGGAGGTCATATGGGAAGTAGTACTGTGTTTGGAGAAAGGAGGGAGGTCAGATGGGAAGTAGTATTTTGTATAGAGAGAGGAGGGAAGTCAAATTGGAAGTAGTACTGTGTATGGAGAGAGGAGTGAAGTCAGATGGGAAGTAGTACTGTGTTTGGAGAAAGGAGGGAGGTCAGATGGGAAGTAGTACTGTGTTTGGAGAAAGGAGGGAGGTCAGATGGGAAGTAGTACTGTGTATGGAGAGAGGAGGGAAGTCAAATGGGATGTAGTACTGTGTTTGGAAAAAGGAGGGATGTTTACATTTTTGTTTCTTTGGTGTGGTGGCAGCTACTGTTTATGGGATGTAGTACTGTGTATGGAGAGAGGATCTTAGGAAATGAAGTAGTACTGTGTAATGAGAGAGGAAGAGGTTATGAAAGAAATAGTAGCGGCAACATACATGTTATATAAGAAAGAAGTAGCACTGTGTATGGAGAGAGGAGGGAAGTAGTACTTAGTATAACACATTTGGCTCATAGGAGAACGGTAGTACTCAGTATGGGCAGATGAAAAGCTATAACGTGGATCAGGAGGCACTAATGACCACCTGGCTCAGAGGGGTATATGTATATTATAATGGAACCCCAAATGGGACAAGGGTTAACGCTGTTTAAGATATTCCATTCTGAACCCAAGACAGCTTATCGACACTCCACAATCCGGCAAACACGACCCATAGGGATTTCCCCCAGAAATGAGACACACAGCTCTGTTCTCTGGTTCAAAACGAATAGACAATCTTTATTGAGGCTCTTATATACACCAAAAAGAATACAATGATTGAGCTCCACCCACAACATTATACAATGGTTCCTAACGAGCCCCCCTTAATACACATTCATTTAGTAGACATAATTTACATGAGCTAATTAACTACAGCTGACAAGTCAGACATCTGACCTTTAGACTGTGCTAACTCACAACACACACACATCATCAATAGAACTTTCACACAATACAGTGTCAATTAGCATAACACAATGAAAGGTTCTTAGGAGCCATACTAAGGTTTATTTACATCACAGTAGCAGACGACATTAACCCCTAACAGTCTATGTTCCCACATTGAATGAGTCACTCTTTCAATTGACCTGTTGGGTTCAGAATCAACAACCTGTACATAGTTCTTACAGACATTTTTGAATATATTGTGGATTATATATCCATGTTAAATCAATTCAACATATGTCCATTATGTTCTGGCTCATACTTTGTAAGAGCTTCTGGGTCCCACGGGCCTGTCAGGAAGGGCATGCCAGTACCCAAAATGGCGGCCGTAGAGGTCGGCCTGTGACCTCAGTTCCTGCAAGGGCGTGCACTTCCTGAATGTTTGGTTCCAGACAGGCTATTTAACCACTTAATCACCGCCCTATAGCCGAAATACGGCTATAGGGCGGTTCCTGTACTCTAACAGGACGTCCATGGGTTGGGCGCGCACACGCGATCACCGGTGCTCACCGGGTCCACGGGACCCGCAGCACCGATGATCGCGGTAAGGAGCCAATGGCGGCGGCTCCTTACCACGTGATCGCGCCGTCCAATGACGGCGCGACCACGTGTGTAAACAAATCTGACGTGCGTCAGATCCGCGCGCCCGAGCGGGCGCGCACACGCGGTCACGGCGCTCGGCGGGTCCACGGGACCCGCAGCGTCAGTGATCTCGGTAAGGAGCCAATGGTGGCGGCTCCTTACCACGTGATCGCGCCGTCCAATGACGGCGTGATCACATGTAAACAAACCGCGTCACTTGCTGACGCCGGTTCTTCCCTCCTCTCGCTGTACGGATCGGTACAGCGTGAGAGGAGAGCGCGGATGGCTGCAGCAGTGTGGGATGGATCTGTGACTATTGCAGTCACAGATCCATCCATCCCTGCTCAGCCATCCCTGCATTAACTCCTTCCTTCCCTGCGCAAAACTCTGCATACCCCACCAATACTCTGCATACCCCCCCCAATACTCTGCATACCCCCCCCAATACTCTGCATAACCCCCCCCAATACTCTGCATACCCCCCCCCAATACTCTGCATACCCCCAATACTCCTCAATACTCTGCATACCCCCAATACTCCTCAATACTCTGCAATACTCCGCAGTACCCCGCAATACTCCGCAGTACCCCGCAATACTCCGCAGTACCCCGCAATACTCCGCAGTACCCCGCAATACTCTGCAGTACCCCCGCAGTACCCCGCAATACTCCGCAATACTCCGCAGTACCCCGCAATACTCCGCAGTACCCTGCAATACTCCGCAGTACCCCGCAATACTCCGCAGTACCCCGCAATACTCCGCAGTACCCCGCAATACTCCGCAGTACCCCGCAATACTCCGCAGTACCCCGCAATACTCTGCAATACCCCCGCAGTACCCCGCAATACTCTGCAGTACCCCGCAATACTCCGCAATACTCCGCAGTACCCCGCAATACTCCGCAGTACCCCGCAATACTCCGCAGTACCCCCGCAGTACCCCGCAATACTCCGCAGTACCCCCGCAGTACCCCGCAATACTCTGCAGTACCCCGCAATACTCCGCAATACTCCGCAATACTCCGCAGTACCCCGCAATACTCCGCAATACTCCGCAATACCCCGCACAATACTCCCGCACAATACTCCCGCACAATACTCCCGCACAATACTCTGCAGTACCCCCGCGCAATACTCCCCCGCGCAATACTCCCCCGCGCAATACTCCCCCGCGCAATACTCCCCCGCGCAATACTCCCCCGCGCAATACTCTGCAATCGTTTTTTTTTTAGGCTTCCCAGCCTAGAGGGGAGATGTGGGGTCTTATTGACCCCATATCTCACTGTAAAGAGGACCTGTCATGCTATATTCCTATTACAAGGGATGTTTACATTCCTTGTAATAGGAATAAAAGTAACCAAAACATTTATTTTTGGGGAAAAAGGTGTCAAACTAAAATAAATAAAGTAAAATGAACAATAAAAAAAAAAAAAAAAAATTACAGCGCCCCTGTACCCGTGTGCTCGTATACAGACGCGACCGCACACGTAAGTCCCGCCCACATATGAAAACGGTGTTCAAACCACACATGTGAGGTATCGCTGCGAACGTTAGAGCGAGAGCAATAATTTTGGCCCTAGACCTCCTCTCCAACTAAAAAGATGTAACCAGGAAAAACATTTAAAGCGTCGCCTATGGGGATTTTTAAGTCGCGTAGTTTGGCGCCATTCCACAAGCGTGTGCAATATTGAAGGGTGACATGTTGGGTATCTATTTACTCGGCGTAACTTCATCTTTCATATTATGCAAAAACATTGGGCTAACTTTACTGTTTTTTTTTTTTTTAAGCACAAAACTGTTTTGTTTCCAAAAAAAAACGCGTTCGAAAAATTGCTGTGCAAATACAATGCGAGATAAAAAGTTGTAACGGCCGCCATTGTATTCTCTAGGGTCTTTGCTAAAAAAGCATATATAATGTTTTGGGGTTCTATGTAATTTTCTAGCAAATAAATGATGATTTTTCCATGTAGGAGAGAAATGTCAGAATTGGTCTGGGTGTTCCAGAACGCCTGATGGCGTTCCCTGCATGTTGGGCCTCTGTATGTGGCCACGCTGTGTAAAAGTCTCACACATGGGGTATCGCCATACTCGGGAGGAATAGCAGAATGTGTTTTGGGGTGTAATTTGTGGTATGCATATGCTGTGTGTGAGAAATAACCTAATAATATGAACATTTTGTGGAAAAAAAATTAAAATAAAAAAATCTTGATTTTGCAAAGAATTGTGGGGAAAAAATGACAACTTCAAAAAACTCACGATGCCTCTTTCTGAATACCTTGGAATGTCTTCTTTCCAAAAAGGGGTCATTTGGGGGGTATTTGTACTTTTCTGGCATGTTAGGGTCTCAAGAAATGAGAGAGGCTGTCAGTACATCAGATGTGATCAAATTGATCAATTTTCAGTAATTGGTACCATAGCTTGTAGACCCCATAACTTTCACCCAGACTAAATATTATCCAATTTTTTTTTTTTTTGTTACCAAAGATATGTAGCAGTATACATTTTAGGCCAAATTTATGAAGAAAAATTACTTTTTTGCAAAATTTTATAATAGAAATGAAGAAAAATTCATTTTTTTACAAAATTTACGTTCTTTTTTCATTTATAGCGAAAAAAATAAAAACCGCAGAGGTGATCAAATACCACCAAAAGAAAGCTCTATTTGTGGGAAAAAAAGGACAAAAATTTCATTTGGTTATAGTGTTGTATGACTGAGTTATTGCCATTCAAACTGTGAGAGCACCGAAAGCTGAAAATTGGTCTGGTTATTAAGGGGGTTTAAGTGCCCAGTGGTCAAGTGGTTAAACTGAGCCACTTTCCTGACTCAGGTGCTGTCCGTTCTACTACGTCTAGCATACCTGATCCTGTTACCTGATTCCTGCTTATGTTACCTGACCCGGCTTGTTTGACCCTGCTATCCTGCTGCCAGCCTAATACTGACCCGGCATGTTTGACCTGCTTCTGCCTGCTGATCCTGCTACCCCGCTGCCAGCCTAATACTGACCGGGCTTGTTTGACCTGCCTCTGCCTGCTGATCCTGCTACCTCGCTGCCAGCCTAATACTGACCTGGCTTGTTTGACCTGCCTCTGCCTGCTGATTCTGCCACCTCGCTGCCAGCCCAATACCGACCCGGCCTGCACCTTGACTTCGCTATCTGCTGACAGCTGTTCTTGGGCTGCCCCTGCACCAGCGTCCTCCTGCGACTTCTTCGGTGATTCCAGTCCTGCGACTTCATCAGCGACTCAGTCAGGCACTCGTGCGACTCTGTACTCTTGCGCTTCCTGTCTGCTCTATCAGGGGCTCGGAGTCAGAGCTGTAAGAGAGGCCGTCCTCCGCACATCAGGCTCTACCACCAGGGGGCGTGACAGTAACGGACAGCCATGTCTGAGCCTGTGCGAGGACCCTCTCCCATGGAAGAACTGTGCCAGCATCTGGCTGACCTGGCACGGGCAGTAAAGGACCTACAAGCAGGTTATACCCAGCTAGAAGGACGAATACAGACTCTGTCTTCTGCTGCCCAGGGATCCGCACCAGTCCAGGCCGCCCAGCAGGGTGCTGCTTCTGCTCCAGCAGTAGTTATGCTTCCACCTGAACCCAGGGTCTTGACCCCAGAGAAATTCCTTGGCGATCGCAGCAAGTTTAGGTCCTTCAAAAACGCATGTGAACTATACTTTGCACTGCAGCCTCGCACCTTCTCCCTGGAGGCCACAAAGGTTGGCTTTGTAGTCTCTCTGCTGCAAGGGGAACCACAGTCCTGGGCCCATCGTCTCCTTGAGCAGAAGTCCGTGTGCCTAGTAGACCTAGCCTCATTCTTTGCAGCCATGGCCCAGTTGTACGAGGACCCCCAGCAAGCTGCGTCCGCTGAAGCAGCCCTTCGTTCGCTTCAGCAGGGTCGCAGACCAGTTGAGGACTACATCTCCGAATTCAGGCGCTGGGGCTTTGACACCAATTGGAATGATGCCGCACTTCGCTACCAATTTCGCATGGGCCTCTCTGAGTCCCTTAAAGACGAACTTGCCCGAGTGGGGGTGCCTTCCACCTTGGAGGCTTTGATCGACTTATCCATTCAAATCGATCGCCGGTTGAGAGAACGAAGATCGGAGAGGGCTGCGGGCCAGTCACGCCCAGTATGGATGCTACCACGGGTCCCCAACCCCTACAACCCTGCTCCGCCGGGTCCTGTCCCAGCCACGTCTGACGCTCCAGAGCCAATGCAGATCGGCCTGCTTCGCCCCTCTCTCACCGTTGAAGAGCGCCAACGTCGCCGCCAACAGAATCTTTGCCTGTACTGTGGGGAGTCAGGCCATTATGTGAGATCCTGCCCAGTCAAACTGCGCAAGTGCCTCTCAGTTACTTCGCCCCCTGCAACCTTGAACATGCCCAGCAATTCTGCTCACCTTGCTCTCTCAATTTCATTCCAGCTGCCAGAAGGGACCATCCAGACTCCCGCTATAATTGATTCCGGGGCCTGCAGCTGCTTTGTGGACCTATCCTTCGCTGCAAGACATCGTATTCCTCTGCAACCCAAGGCACAGAAACTTTCCATCTACTTGGCTGATGGGTCCGTTATTAAGTCTGGTGCAGTAACGCACGAGACTATTCCCCTACTAGCCACTATGGCTAGGGACCATAAAGAACTACTTCGATTAGATGCCATCGCCTCTCCTTTGTTCCCGATAATCCTCGGCATGCCCTGGCTGAAAGCCCATAACCCCAGTATCAACTGGATGTCACGTACCTGGTGGTGCGAGCCCGGCGTGCAGGGAGCGGCAGCCCTTGCTTCTCTGATCCCGGGACCCCTGATAGTGCAGACAGGAGGATCGGGACTACAGAGTCGCACAAGCGCCTGGTACTGGCGAGTGCGGGGCCCGTGAGCTGAGTCGGTGGTTCTTGGAGTCAGATTACAGGCTGGTGCAGGTAGAAGATCCAAGCTCACTGTCGGGCAGTTGGAAACGGGAGTGCAGCAGAAGCGGGGGAGGTGTCCTGTAGTGCCGACTGGAACAAGTCCTTGCAGGTAAGCCCTCTAGCGGGGTAAGGGTTCAGTAGAAGACAGTGGTAGTACAAACGTGGTCAGGTTCAGTCCGGGTCGTTCAACAGGCGGGCAGCGGAGGTACAGCGGGTTAACCAGAGGAGAAGTCAGACAAGCCGAAGTCAGGGCAGGAAGCAGACGGGTCAACAGGTACAAGCCGGGTAGTCAGGATCAGATTCAATCAGGTTCACAGATGCTGGTGTCTCACAGAAACGTTATAGACAGGACAGCAAGAAGCACAGGGATCAGGATTCTTTTAAAGCCAGATTTGGCGCCAAAACGGCGTCTCCACGTGCACGCGCGCCGCCGCCGCTAGTGCGCGCTCCCGTGCACGCTATGGTGCCGCGAATGCGCGCGCCGCTATCGCGAACGCGCGCGCCGTTATCGCGAATGCGCGCCGATGTGCCCACAAGTGAACCAGACTGTCCATGACATTGCCCCCCCCCAAGGGGCAGCCTCCGGATGCCCAACTGGGCCAGCTTGAGTGGGTGAGCATTTTTAAAGGACTGGATCAGCTTTTTCGCATGTATGTTACACTCTGGTTCCCACGAATTGTCTTCAGGCCCATAGCCTTTCCATTTCACTAGGTACTGAACCTGGTTGCGCCTCTTTCTGCAGTCCAGGATGGACTCGACCTCGAACTCCTCCTCTCCGTCAACTAGCACTGGTTTGGGGGGACCAGTGTTCCGGTCAGGAAAGGGGTCCGAAACGTCAGGTTTGAGGAGGGCTACATGGAAGACCGGGTGGATGCGGAATGTTTCGGGCAGTTCCAGTTCGTAGGCCACGCTATTAATCTTTCTTTTGACTGGGAAGGGACCTATGAATCTGGGACCCAGTTTCTTGGATGGGCAGGCAAGCTTTAGGTTCGCGGTAGACAGCAACACTAGGTCTCCAGGTTCTAAATTAAGTTCTCCTCTCCTCTTTTTGTCAAATACTTCTTTGTTGTACTGTTGAGTTTTGGTCATTGTCTCCTGTAAGATTTTATTGTTTGTGTTGAAAAAATGTAAAGTTTCCTGGGCGGCAGGTACCGAACACTCTGGGACGGAGTTGGACATGAACAGCGGGTGGAAGCCATAATTCGCATAAAACGGAGACTGTTTGGTGGCTGAATGGACAGAGTTATTGTAAGCAAATTCGGCCAACGGCAGCAGGGATACCCAATCTTCTTGAGAGAAGGAGGAAAAACAACGCAGGTACTGCTCCAGAGTCTGGTTCGTTCTCTCCGTCTGGCCGTTGGACTGCGGGTGATAAGCCGACGAGAAGGACAGGCCGATCTTGAGGGACCCACAGAGAGCCCTCCAGAATCTGGAGGTAAACTGTACTCCACGATCAGACACAATGTTTGCCGGGATCCCATGGAGCCTTACGATCTCTTTGATAAATACTTTGGCCGTTTCCGGGGCCGAGGGTGTGCCTTTCATAGGCAGAAAGTGTGCCATTTTTGTTAGTCTGTCCACTACCACAAAGATAGTGGTAAAGCACTCTGAAGGAGGAAGCTCCACGATGAAGTCCATGGAGATCATCCTCCATGGCTTCTCTGGTACTGGCAATGGTTTAAGCAACCCCCAGGCTCTTGAGTTGCCTCCCTTGTTCCGAATACAGGTACTGCAAGATTCCACATATTTCCTACAGTCATTTGAGAGTTGGGGCCACCAGAACATGCGTTGTAGGAGTTCGGATGTCTTGTGCACACCAAAATGACCTGCCAACTCATGATCGTGGCACAAATTCAAGACCTTGATCCGTAGACCTTCTGGCACGAAGATTCTGTCTTGGTGCCACAGTAGGCCGTCTTTGAGTTGTAGGTCCGGATCGGGTAAGGAGGTGTTTCCGGACGAGGCTTGTCTGATTTGGGCTAGTAGGTCTTCTTGTAGTAACAGAAAGTTTCCTGCTGACAGAATGGTATCCGGAGGGGCATGGTTTTCCGAGTCCCCGTACATGCGTGAGAGGGCATCAGGTTTGGTGTTTTTCGATCCTGGCCTGTACGTGATATGGAACGAAAATCTAGAGAAGAATAGTGCCCACCTGGCCTGGCGTGGCTTCAATCTCTTGGCGGCCTTCAGATACTCGAGATTCTTATGGTCGGTAAAGATCAAGATCGGGTGCGCTGCACCTTCCAAGAGATATCGCCATTCTTCCAAGGCGGCCTTGATGGCCAATAGTTCTCGGTCCCCTACATCGTAATTTCTTTCTGGGTCAGATAGCTTGCGAGAAAAAAAAGCAACGGGGTGTAAGAGAGCCTTAGGGCCCTGTCTTTGTGAAAGAACTGCCCCTACCGCTATTTCGGAAGCGTCAACTTCTAAAATGTAAGGCAAACTTGCGTCAGGATGTCTGAGGACAGATGCGGAGGTGAACAGTCCTTTAAGGGTTTCAAAGGCCGATTGGGCTTCTGGTGACCAACGGAATCGGACAGTCTGTTTAGTGAGGTTGGTGATCGGAGAGATGATGGTAGAGAAGCCCTTGATAAACTTTCTATAAAAGTTGGCGAAACCAACGAAGCGCTGAATGCCCTTTTTGTCAGTGGGTGCTGGCCAGTCAAGGATTGCGGAAACCTTCTGGGGATCCATCTGAATGCCTTTTACTGAAATTATGAGTCCCAGAAATTGTATGCTTGACTGCTCGAATTCACACTTCTCCGGTTTAGCATAGAGACCGTGAACTCGAAGCCGACTGAGCACCTTCTTGACGTGCTCCCGGTGTCTTTTTAAAGAAGAAGAAAAGATAAGGATGTCATCTAAGTAAACGATAACGAAAAGGTCTAGATAATCCCTGAAGATATCGTTTACAAAGTGCTGGAAAGTGGCCGGGGCGTTGCAAAGACCAAAGGGCATGACCAAGTATTCGAAGTGCCCGAAGCGTGTGCGAAAAGCGGTTTTCCACTCATGTCCGTCTTTGATACGCACAAGGTTATAGGCCCCACGAAGATCTAGTTTGGTGAAAATTACTGCGGATCCTAGGCGTTGGAACAATTCGGGTACCAAGGGAAGCGGGTACCGATTTTTGATGGTTACTTTGTTAAGTTCCCGATAGTCCACACATGGGCGGAGAGAGAGGTCTTTCTTCTGAACAAAGAAGATACCTGCTCCTGCAGGTGAAGTGGACGGGCGGATAAATCCTTTCCGGAGACTGTCGTCTAAGTAAGTTTTTAAGGCTTCCAGTTCAAGCTCTGTTAGAGGGAAGATCCTGCCGAAAGGGACCTCCGCTCCCGGGAGGAGTTCGATGGGGCAATCATAGGCCCTATGTGGCGGAAGAGTCTCAGCTCCCTTTTTGCTGAACACGTCTAGAAAGTCATGGTAAGGTTCTGGGACGGCTTGACGGGCCTCTGTATCAGAATCCATGCAGAGCAGAGAGGGGGCTGATGGGGACACTTGCAGACAATGTTCCAGGCAATAAGGAGAGTTGAAGTGAATTGCCCCTGTAACCCAGTTGATTTGAGGGTTGTGGGCGTGAAGCCATGGCATGCCCAGAATGATAGGGAACAGCGGGGAATCAATCACATCTAGGCATAACAGTTCGTGATGGGTTCCGGCAATAGATGTGGCCAGTGGCTGGGTTTCTTGGGTGACCGGTCCAGATTTCAAGATTGATCCGTCCGCTAAGTATACTGAAAGTCCCGAGGCTCTGGAGCGAAGAGGGATCTGATGTCTGATGGCGAAATTCCGGTCCAAGAAACAGCTACATGCTCCTGAGTCAAGGATAGCGCTGGCCTGGATGTTCCCCTCTGGAAGCTGAAAGAGAACGGAAACAGCCAGGTGAGTAGGGTTGGGTGGTCCAACAGGTACATGAGTAGTAGACATGGACAGGCACTTACGGATCTTTACAGGGCAAGACCTCACATAGTGTCCGGAACCCCCGCAATACAAGCACAGATTGTTGAGCCGGCGTCGCTGGCGTTCTTCGGGTGTCAGAGTAGGGCGAAGAAGTCCTAGTTGCATAGGTTCAGCAAGGTTATGAGGCTGCGGGGGTGTGGGAGCCAGCGGAGTTGGGCTTGGGTAGGTAGGTACCCGCGGCATCATCCAGGTGGGGCGAGACGGACCAGTGGCCCTTTCAGTCCTACGCTCTCTTAGGCGCCTGTCGATTTGGATAGTTAAGTTGATCAGGGCATCCAGAGTTCCAGGAACACCCACCCTAGCAAGTTCATCTTTTAACGGTTCCGACAGTCCCAGGCGGAACTGGTAGCAAAGGGCCGCATCATTCCAATTCGTATCCGAACTCCATCTACGGAATTCGGATACATAGTCCTCCGCTGGTCTGCGTCCCTGTTGGAGGGCATGTAAGGATGCTTCCGCGGTGGCCGTTTGATGAGGGTCCTCGTACAATAGGGACATGGCCTGGAAAAAGGTGGTCAAGTTGTCAAGGGACACATCTTTCTGCTCCAACAGGCGGTGAGCCCAAGCTTGTGGTTCCCCAGACAGAAGGGAAATGACAAATCCCACTTTGGTGGCCTCCAGGGAGAAAGTCCGTGGCTGGAGTGCGAAATAAAGTTCACAGGCATTCTGGAACGCTCGATATTTGTTTCGTTCCCCAGTGAATCTTTCTGGCATGGGAACCTTAGGTTCAGGTGGCAGCATGATTACGGCAGGTGAAGTAGAGGTGCCTGTTGTGGCGGAGGTGGCAGCTGGAGCGGACAAGGCCTGGACTCGGGTTTCCAGTCGGGTGTAACCCTCTTGTAAAGTTCGGACGGCTTGAGTCAGTCCGTCAAGGTGCCGGCATAGTTCCTGCATTGGATCCGCTCCCTGCGTGGGCTCGGTCATGGCTGTCCTGTACTGTCACGTACCTGGTGGTGCGAGCCCGGCGTGCAGGGAGCGGCAGCCCTTGCTTCTCTGATCCCGGGACCCCTGATAGTGCAGACAGGAGGATCGGGACTACAGAGTCGCACAAGCGCCTGGTACTGGCGAGTGCGGGGCCCGTGAGCTGAGTCGGTGGTTCTTGGAGTCAGATTACAGGCTGGTGCAGGTAGAAGATCCAAGCTCACTGTCGGGCAGTTGGAAACGGGAGTGCAGCAGAAGCGGGGGAGGTGTCCTGTAGTGCCGACTGGAACAAGTCCTTGCAGGTAAGCCCTCTAGCGGGGTAAGGGTTCAGTAGAAGACAGTGGTAGTACAAACGTGGTCAGGTTCAGTCTGGGTCGTTCAACAGGCGGGCAGCGGAGGTACAGCGGGTTAACCAGAGGAGAAGTCAGACAAGCCGAAGTCAGGGCAGGAAGCAGACGGGTCAACAGGTACAAGCCGGGTAGTCAGGATCAGATTCAATCAGGTTCACAGATGCTGGTGTCTCACAGAAACGTTATAGACAGGACAGCAAGAAGCACAGGGATCAGGATTCTTTTAAAGCCAGATTTGGCGCCAAAACGGCGTCTCCACGTGCACGCGCGCCGCCGCCGCTAGTGCGCGCTCTCGTGCACGCTATGGTGCCGCGAATGCGCGCGCCGCTATCGCGAACGCGCGCGCCGTTATCGCGAATGCGCGCCGATGTGCCCACAAGTGAACCAGACTGTCCATGACACTGGACCACAGATGGAATTGAGTTTTGTTCGCCCTACTGCCTTCAGCACTGCCTACCAACCCCTTGTGACCAGCCCTCCTTGTTATGCCTTGACACAGACTCTGAGGCTCGTCAATTTTTACCTGCAGTTTACCACGATTTCTTGGACGTGTTCAGCAAAAAAGGGGCAGAGACTCTCCCTCCTCATCGGGCCTATGATTGTCCAATCGAGCTCCTCCCCGGAGTCGAAGTCCCCTTTGGCCGGATTTTCCCTTTATCCGAATGTGAACTTGTAGCTCTTAAGGACTACATTGATGAAAACTTGAGGAAAGGGTTCATCCGCCCTTCCACGTCCCCGGCTGGTGCAGGGATCTTTTTCGTGGAGAAAAAGGACCACTCTTTACGTCCATGTGTGGATTATCGAGAATTAAATAAAATTACGGTCAAAAACCGTTATCCTCTGCCACTTGTGCCAGAACTTTTTCAGAGACTTGGTTCTGCCATCATATTTACTGAGCTGGATCTCCGGGGGGCCTATAATTTGATCCGTATACGGGAAGGGCATGAATGGAAGACTGCCTTCCGCACACGTTTTGGGCATTTTGAGTACCTTGTGATGCCCTTCGGACTTTGCAATGCCCCCGCTACTTTCCAGCACTTTATTAATGATGTCTTCTGAGATTTCCTGGACTTATTTGTTGTTGTGTACCTTGACGATATACTCATTTTTTCTTCCTCTTTAGATGACCATCGCAGACACGTCAGAAACGTATTGGGCCGCCTTCGGCAGCATGGACTTTACGCCAAGCCCGAGAAATGCGAATTCGAGCGTCAGAGCATCCAATTCCTGGGCCTGATCATATCCACTGAGGGTATCAAGATGGATCCTCAAAAAGTCGCAGCCATCTTGGACTGGCCAGCTCCCAGTGATAAGAAAGGCATCCAACGTTTCGTGGGTTTTGCGAACTTTTACAGGAAATTTATCAGAGGTTTCTCGGCAATCATCTCCCCTATCACCCAGCTCACCAAACAAGGTGTCAGATTCCATTGGTCCCCTGAGGCTCAGACTGCCTTCGAGACTCTGAAAGGGCTTTTCACCTCTGCAGCTGTCTTGAAACACCCGGATTCGGCCCTGCCATATGTCTTAGAGGTGGACGCATCGGAGACGGCGGTTGGAGCCATACTTTCCCAGAGACAGGGACCCAAGGCCCTGTTGCACCCTGTCGCCTTCTTTTCTCGTAAACTGACCAGTGCTGAGAAGAATTATGACGTTGGGGATCGCGAACTCCTAGCGATCAAAGCTGCCTTAGAAGAATGGAGGTACCTTTTAGAAGGGGCCGCACATCCAATCTTAATCTACACGGATCATAAGAATCTCGAATACCTGAGGACGGCAAAGAGACTGAAACCCCGGCAGGCTAGATGGGCACTTTTTTTTTCCAGATTCACCTTTCACTTAACATACAGGCCTGGATCAAAGAACATAAAACCGGATGCGTTGTCACGCATGTTCAGCAAGCCTCAAGAAACCTCTCCGCCAGATACAATCCTGTCATCCGGAAACTTCCTCCTATTACAGGGGAACCTGATCACTCAAATCAGACAAGCCTCCGCAGGTAACCCTTCCCCGCCCGGGACCACTTTAGTGGCAAGAGATGGGCTGCTCTGGTATGGAGATAAGATCTTTGTACCAAAAAGTCTGCGAGTCTCCACCTTGGGGTTGTGCCATGATCACATGCTTGCAGGGCATTTCGGCAGTTACAAGACTTCTGAACTAATGCAACGGACATTTTGGTGGCCCGGAATGGATAAAGATTGTAAGAAGTATGTGGAATCCTGTACTACTTGTGTTCGCAACAAGAACAGCAAGTCCAAGGCCTGGGGTCTACTAAAGCCACTCCCTGTCCCGAGTAGACAGTGGCAAATGATTTCCATAGACTTTATCGTGGAGTTGCCGCCTTCCGAGGGCTGTAATACTATTTTTGTGATCGTCGCCTGTCCAAGATGGCCCACTTTTTACCTATGAAAGGCACTCCTTCTTCTGCACAAGAGACTGCACAAATCTTTATTAGAGAGATCATAAGGCTTCATGGAGCTCCGGCAAACATAGTTTCCGACAGAGGGGCCCAGTTTACCTCCAGGTTCTGGAGGTCGCTGTGCGAGTCTCTGGGGATTGAACTCTCTCATCAGCCTACCATCCACAGACGAATGGACAGACGGAAAGGACCAATCAGACACTCGAACAATATCTCCGTTGTTTTTCTTCATTTTCGCAAGACGATTGGTTCCATTTACTTCCCCTGGCCGAATTCGCCTATAACAATTCCGCTCATTCAGCCACCAAGCAGTCGCCCTTCTTCGCAAACTACGGTTTCCACCCATCTTTTCTGTTTAACCCAGTTCCTGAATGTTCTGTACCTGCTGTCCTTAAAACAGTGGACTTCTTTACTACCAACAATAAATTGTTACAGGAAACAATGGCCAAGACCCAGGCTCACAACAAAGAAGTTTTTGATAAGAAGAGAAGGGGGGAACTAATCTTAGATCCAGGCGACCAAGTTTGGTTGGCAACCACAAATCTAAAACGCGCTTGCCCTTCGAAAAAATTAGGACCTAAGTTCTTGGGACCATTCCCGGTGAAGAGACGAATCAATAATGTCGCCTACGAGCTTGAGTTACCGGACTCTCTTAAGATTCATCCCGTGTTTCATGTAACTCTACTAAAACCTGCTATTCCCGATCCGTTCCCTGATCGAGATGTTGGCCCACCTGAACCCGTGCTTGTGGATGGCGAAGAGGAGTTTGAAGTGGAAGCGGTATTAGATTGCAGGAGAAGGAGGAACCAGGTTCAGTACCTAATCAAGTGGAGAGGATACGGAGCAGAGGACAATTCCTGGGAACCGGAAGACAATATTCACGCTCAGAAGCTCGTTCAAGCCTTCAAGAATTCTCACCCTGACAAGGTGGCCAGATTGGGCATCCAGAGGCTGCCCGTTAGGAGGGGGCAATGTCAGGAAGGGCATGCCAGTACCCAAAATGGCGGCCGTAGAGGTCGGCCTGTGACCTCAGTTCCTGCAAGGGCGTGCACTTCCTGAATGTTTGGTTCCAGACAGGCTATTTAAACTGAGCCACTTCCCTGACTCAGGTGCTGTCCGTTCTACTACGTCTAGCATACCTGATCCTGTTACCTGATTCCTGCTTATGTTACCTGACCCGGCTTGTTTGACCCTGCTATCCTGCTGCCAGCCTAATACTGACCCGGCTTGTTTGACCTGCTTCTGCCTGCTGATCCTGCTACCCCGCTGCCAGCCTAATACTGACCCGGCTTGTTTGACCTGCCTCTGCCTGCTGATCCTGCTACCTCGCTGCCAGCCTAATACTGACCTGGCTTGTTTGACCTGCCTCTGCCTGCTGATTCTGCCACCTCGCTGCCAGCCCAATACCGACCCGGCCTGCACCTTGACTTCGCTATCTGCTGACAGCTGTTCTTGGGCTGCCCCTGCACCAGCGTCCTCCTGCGACTTCTTCGGTGATTCCAGTCCTGCGACTTTATCAGCGATTCAGTCAGGCACTCGTGCGACTCTGTACTCTTGCGCTTCCTGTCTGCTCTATCAGGGGTTTGGAGTCAGAGCTGTAAGAGAGGCCGTCCTCCGCACATCAGGCTCTACCACCAGGGGGCGTGACAGGGCCCTCCCATTACATATATACAGGGAGTGCAGAATTATTAGGCAAATGAGTATTTTGACCACATCATCCTCTTTATGCATGTTGTCTTACTCCAAGCTGTATAGGCTCGAAAGCCTACTACCAATTAAGCATATTAGGTCATGTGCATCTCTGTAATGAGAAGGGGTGTGGTCTAATGACATCAACACCCTATATCAGGTGTGCATAATTATTGGGCAACTTCCTTTCCTTTGGCAAAATGGGTCAAAAGAAGGACTTGACAGGCTCAGAAAAGTCAAAAATAGTGAGATATCTTGCAGAGGGATGCATCACTCTTAAAATTGCAAAGCTTCTGATGCGTGATCATCAAACAATCAAGCGTTTCATTCAAAATAGTCAACCGGGTCGCAAGAAGCGTGTGGAAAAACCAAGGCGCAAAATAACTGCCCATGAACTGAGAAAAGTCAAGCGTGCAGCTGCCAAGATGCCACTTGCCACCAGTTTGGCCATATTTCAGAGCTGCAACATCACTGGAGTGCCCAAAAGCACAAGGTGTGCAATACTCAGAGACATGGCCAAGGTAAGAAAGGCTGAAAGACGACCACCACTGAACAAGACACACAAGCTGAAACGTCAAGACTGGGCCAAGAAATATCTCAAGACTGATTTTTCTAAGGTTTTATGGACTGATGAAATGAGAGTGAGTCTTGATGGGCCAGATGGATGGGCCCGTGGCTGGATTGGTAAAGGGCAGAGAGCTCCAGTCCGACTCAGACGCCAGCAAGGTGGAGGTGGAGTACTGGTTTGGGCTGGTATCATCAAAGATGAGCTTGTGGGGCCTTTTCGGGTTGAGGATGGAGTCAAGCTCAACTCCCAGTCCTACTGCCAGTTTCTGGAAGACACCTTCTTCAAGCAGTGGTACAGGAAGAAGTCTGCATCCTTCAAGAAAAACATGATTTTCATGCAGGACAATGCTCCATCACACGCGTCCAAGTACTCCACAGCGTGGCTGGCAAGAAAGGGTATAAAAGAAGAAAAACTAATGACATGGCCTCCTTGTTCACCTGATCTGAACCCCATTGAGAACCTGTGGTCCATCATCAAATGTGAGATTTACAAGGAGGGAAAACAGTACACCTCTCTGAACAGTGTCTGGGAGGCTGTGGATGCTGCTGCACGCAATGTTGATGGTGAACAGATCAAAACACTGACAGAATCCATGGATGGCAGGCTGCATGAGTGTCTTTGCAAAGAAAGGTGGCTATATCGGTCACTGATTTGTTTTTGTTTTGTTTTTGAATGTCAGAAATTTATATTTGTGAATGTTGAGATGTTATATTGGTTTCACTGGTAAAAATAAATAATTGAAATGGGTATATATTTGTTTTTTGTTAAGTTGCCTAATAATTATGCACAGTAATAGTCACCTGCACACACAGATATCCCCCTAAAATAGCTAAAACTAAAAACAAACTAAAAACTACTTCCAAAAATATTCAGCTTTGATATTAATGAGTTTTTTGGGTTCATTGAGAACATGGTTGTTGTTCAATAATAAAATTAATCCTCAAAAATACAACTTGCCTAATAATTCTGCACTCCCTGTACAGTGCCTTCAAAAAGTATTCATATCCCTCATTTTTTTATTTTTTTATTATCTTCTTGATTCCAGCAATCTTACAGCTTTAGTGACTAATTGTTTTGGTCTTTATTTACTAAGAATTTTATACTCTTTACTGTTCTTATCTTTTAAGTGAATATCTAATGTATCCTTGTTATATTCCACTTTGTTTAAGGTGTATGACAATGTCTTGTTTATACCTCTCCCCTTTTTAGGGCATGAATAATTTCCCATTGTACAGTACAGCTTTACGTAAAAAACGTGTATTCAAATTGTTACATCAATATGTGATTGTATGTTTTGAAAAACTAATAAAAATATTTGGAAAAAAAAAAAGTATTCATATCCCTTGAAATTTTCCACATTTTGTCATGTTACATCCAAAAACGTAAATCGATTTTATTGGGATTTTATGTGATAGACCAACACAAAGTGGCACATAATTGTGAGGTGGAAGGACAATTATAAATGGTTTTCAACATTTTTTACAAATAAATATGTGAAAAGTGTGGGGGGGGGGGGTGCATAAATATTCACCCCCCCTGAGTCAATACTTCGTAGAACCGCCTTTCACTGCAATTACATCTGCAAGTCTTTTTTTAGTATTTCTCTACCGGCTTCGCACATCTAGAGAGTGACATTTTTGCCCATTCTTCTTCTTTGCAAATTAGCTGAAGATCTGTCAGATTGGATGGAGAGAGTCTAAAAACAGCAATTTTCAAGTCTTGTCACAGATTCTCAATTTGATTTAGGTCTGGACTTTGAAACACTTTGATCTAAACATTCAATTGTAGCTCTGGCTGTATGTTTAGGGTCCTTGTCCTGCTGGAAGGTGAACCCCCACCCCAATCTCAAGTCTTTTGCAGACTCTAACAGGTTTTCATTTATGATTGCCCTGTATTTGGCTCCATTCATCTTCCCATCAACTCTGACCAGCTTCCCTGTCCCTCTGAAGAAAAACATCCCCACAACACGATGCTGCTACCACCATGTTTCACGGTGTGGATGGTGTGTTCAGAGTGATGTGCAATGTTAGTTTTCCGCCACACATAGCGTTTTGCTTTTAGGCCAAAAAGATCAATTTTGGTCTCTCTGACCAGAGCACCTTCTTCCACATGTTTTTTTGTGCCCCCCACATGGCTTTTCGCAAACTGCAAATAGGACTTCTTATGGATTTCTTTCAACAATGACTTTCTTCTTGCCACTCTTCCATAAAGGCCAGATTTGTGGAGTACATGGCTAATAGTTGTCCTGTGGACAGATCTCCCCCCCCCCCCCCCCCCCGTGGATCTCTGCAGCCCTTCCAGAGTTACCATGGGCCTCTTGGCTGCTTCTATGATGAATGTTGTCCTTACCCAGCCTGTCAGTTTAGGTGGACGGCCATGTCTTGGTAGGTTTGCAATTGTGCCATACTCTTTCCAATTTAGGATATTTTTTTATAACCTAACCCTGTTTTAAACTTCTCCACAACGTTATTACTGATCTGTCTGGTGTGTTCCTTGGCCTTCATGATGCTGTTTGTTCACTAAGGTTTTCCAACAAACCTCTGAGGGCTTCACAGAACAGCTGTATTTATACTGAGATGAAATTACACACAGGTGGACTCTATTTACTATTTAGATGACTTCTGAAGGCAATTGGTTCCGCTAGATTTTAGTTAGGGGTATCAGAGTAAAGGGGGCTGAATACAAATGCACGCCACACTTATCACATATTTATTTGTAAAACATTTATCATTTTCCTTTCACTTCTCAATTATTTGCCACTTTTTGTTGGTCTATCACATAAAATCCCAATAAAAAATATTTATGTTTTTGGTTGTAACATGACAAAATGTGGAAAATGTCAAGGGGTATGAATATTTTTTCAAGGGCCTGTAAATACATAAAATGTCATCTATCTGCCTGTCCAGCTCCTCCATGCTCCTTTGTCCTCCCATTCACCTCTCCTTGTTTTCTCATCATTTTTCTTGGTGTCTTGTTTCTTTTTTTCATATTTTGCAGCCTATAAGTCTCTTTTCCTTCGCTATGTCCTTTCACTTGTCTTTTTCCTAATAACCATTCCTTATTTCCTGTAGCTTGCCATCCTTTTTCCTGCCTCTTCAGTTTACATTTGAACTAGCTCTTTTAAGGGTGAAATGTTTCCTATGTTTTCTGGTTGTTTAAATTGCCATCAAGGGGTGCAGTGATGGTAAGCAACCACCATGAAGGGTCTGTATGTGGGTTCACACCTGAATATCTACCAGTGTTGAAAGCCCCCCCACATTCCTGTTGGCTTATGAGGCTGCCAATCATAATGGGTAGCAGTGGCAGGATGGTCAAGATTTAGATCCCAGGTTTTTGGGGTCCCTTGGACTCATGGGCGTCTGGGGCGATTTTGGCAGCGGCGTTACACAGTCGCATTTAACCCTTTATAAAAATGCTAGCGGGGGTTAAAAGATCCCCCTAGTGGCTGAATAGCGCAGCTAAAACAATGGTAGAGTGCCGCTTTACCGATAATGCAGCCAGCTGGCAGTGTGAAATAACTCTTGAGATAATTCAGCTTTACTCCATGCCCAGATGTACAGACCCCCCCCTTCAGCACAGATGGACCCCACCTTCAGCACATACCCCCCTTCAGCACAGACCCCTCCATTCAGCACAGATGGACCCCTCTTCAGCACAGACCCCTCATTCTGCACAGACCCCTCCATTTAGCACAGATGGACCCCCCTTCAGCACAGACCCCCGATTCTGCACAGACCCCCCCATTCCGCACAGACCCCTCCATTCAGCACAGACCCCCCTTTCAGTGCAGATGGACCCCCTTTAAGCACAGACCCCCCTTCAGCACATACCCTCCTTCAGTACAGACCCCCCTTCAGCACAGATGGGCCCCCCATTCAGCACAAACCCCCCTTCCCCATTCCATTCAGTACCTCAGATCAGCCATCAGTGCGGCACAGGCACAGCAGGTTCCCTCCCCCTGTGTACACATAAACACTGGAGGGGGAGGCAGCTTCACTCTGCTCACTGTGCCTGTGTGACATCCAACCCGGGACCGCTCAGACAGCCCGTGGCCGCAAAACTATTCAACACCTTCTCGATTTTCCAGGGGGGGGGTCAATTGCCCCCTTTGCTTTATGGAGCGGACGCCCGTGCTTGGACTCTGCATTGTGTTAATAAACATACATACACCTCTTTGCAGATGCCCGCTTGCCATCACTACTGCCCATTAGAATAATTAAAGTGGTGACAGGGTCACTTAGTGGATTTGGCACGGAGATTGTAAAAGGTCATTCACGAGAGCTGTTTGGTAAAGCAGTTAGCACAGGTAGTAAAGACGCATTGTCAAGTTTAAGTACAGGTAAAGGAAGAAGGAGGTAAGAGAGGTAATGGAGAAAAGAGGGCACACCAGCTATTCCCTCTCTTGATTGCTAAGATACCCATATCCTGGAGGGCAGCAAGGCCCGAAGAATTATCCTTTAAACATTAAATATCCCGGACATCACGCTCATGTGCAAAAGTATTTGTTTGCTGCTATAAAGGAAGAGGTAAAGCAGTGTCTGGGTACAAGTTTCGTTGGGCTGAGTTTAGCAGCATTGCCATAAAAGCCTTGCTATGTAGAGCTCCGGTTCACACCAATGCACTGTGTTGGTGTGCGTTTTTATTAATAAAATATTTCAGGCATCATTTTACCGCAACATAGCGTATTAGTATGTACTTGCAATGCTTAGCAGTGCAAGTCATTAATATAGAAGCAAAAAAATGTGTATACATTGGAATCTCGGATTATGAGCATAAACCGTTCCAGTAGAATGCTCGTAATCCAAAGTACTCACATATCAAAGCAAGTTTCCCAATTGAAGTCAATGGAAACGAAAATAATTTGTTCTGCATTGACTTCAATGGGATACAATACCGCATGCAGCCAGAGGCGGGGGGGGGGGGGGGGTTTGCGCTGTAGAGCCTCAGAAACAACCGAAAAGCCCCGAGAACACCTTGCTGATCTCGGAAAGACTTCCTACCTGAGATTTGCCGAGGTCAGCCATGCTGTCCTCTGGCCTTTCTGAACGGCACCAATCGGCGACGTACGGCTCTGCTCGAATCCAGCACCCCCCCCACCTCAGGCCAAAAGCGGTACTGCACACTGCTTTGGCCTGAATCGTGCTCTTTTTGCGAGACAACACTCGCAAACCGAGTCACGATTTTTTATAATACAGTGCTCGTATTGCGAAACGCTCGTTAACCATGTTGCTCGCAATCCGAGATTCAACTGTACTGTATGCACTACTGTGCAAATGTTTTTTAGGCAGGTGTGAAAAAATGCTGTCAATTAAGACATAGTAATGTTAATATTTTATTTTCATCAATTAACAAAATAGAAAGTAAATGAACAGAAGAGTAATCCAAATCAAATCAATATTTGGTGTGACCACCATTTGCCTTCAAACCAGCATCAATTCTTCTAGGTACACCTGCACATAGTTTTTAAAGGAACTTGACAGGTAGGTTGTTCCAAACATCTCCAAACGGTTCTTCTGTGCATGCAGGCTGCCTCAGATGTAACACCATACAGGCTCGAAGATGTTGAAATTGGCCCTGTAGGGCCAAACCATCATATCCAGGGCTTCTTGTTCTTCACGCTGAAGATAGTTCTTAACAACTTCCGGACCGCCACACAACTATATACGTCGGCACTTTGAAGCGGGATATCTGGGTTATGGCAGCAGCTAGCTGCCATAACCCAGATATCCTCATCTTCAGGCGGCGGTCCGGTTTATGATAATGTTGGATTTGCCGCAAGATCACCATTATCAAGAGAGGGGGCCCCCCCGCCACTCTCCCGCAACCTCCGACGCTTACGCTTAGGCGATTGGGTCCTGTACGTGGCTGGGTATGGAGACGAGTGAGGGGAAGATGTCCCCCACCCGTCTCTATACCATAGCAGGGTGGAAGCGACCTCAAAACATCACTTCCGGCCATAGCTCTTTAAGAGCCATTTTTTTTGTCATTTTTTTCAAATGAGAATTGTTCCTTATTTTTTTTTATTGCATTTAAGTCTAAATAAGAGATCTAAAGACTTTTTGACCCCAGATCTCATATTTAAGAGGACCTGTCTTGCTTGTTTCTATTACAAGGGATGTTTACATTCCTTGTAATAGGAATAAAAGTGGTCCAAAATATATATTTTTTTTAAAACTGTGTAAAAATCAATAAAATCAGATCCTTCTTTAGACGACTGGAGGGGGTGCTGACTTCTTTCATCTGGGCTGGGAGGCCACCCAGGGTGGCGAGACAGATACTATATCTCCCCTTATCGGGGGGTGGGCTGGCTCTCCCAAATTTTCTTCTGTATTATTGGGCGGCTGTCCTAGTTACGGTACGCTGGTGGTTCTCCCAGCCCAGACAGAATCCGGCGGTGAGACTTGAGGCGGCAATACTGGGATCATATGCTGCACTGTCCAATCTGGTGTATAGGGGTCCAGGCGCCCCTCACCCTTTGACGGCATCCATGAAGACGACTGTTAGAGTGTGGCGGGTGGCCAGAGCTATTTACTCTACGCCGAATCGTATCTCTCCACACACTCCATTATGGGTTAATCCCAACCTGCCTCACCTCTGCGACCTGCCTGAACCCTCACAATGGGCCAAGCGCGGGATCACCACCTTAAAACATGTCATAGCAAACGGTAGGATCAAGCCCTTTCAAGAGCTGAGACGACAGTACTCCCTCCCTAACTCCCTCGAGTTTAAATACTACCAGCTGAGACATGCGATGAGGGCCCAATTCCCGGACACACTGACCCTGGAACCGGACTCAATCGAGCGACTGTTGACGTCGAGCGCAATGGGAAAGCCCCTTTCCACTCTGTATATGTATCTGACGGTGGGCCACGATGTTACACTTACCCGGGTAATGGATAGATGGAGGGGGGACATTCCAGCTTTGTGTATTACATTCATAGACATTAATAAACATACATACACCTCTTTGCAGATGCCCGCTTGCCATCACTACTGCCCATTAGAATAATTAAAGTGGTGACAGGGTCACTTAGTGGATTTGGCACGGAGATTGTAAAAGGTCATTCACGAGAGCTGTTTGGTAAAGCAGTTAGCACAGGTAGTAAAGACGCATTGTCAAGTTTAAGAACAGGTAAAGGAAGAAGGAGGTAAGAGAGGTAATGGAGAAAAGAGGGCACACCAGCTATTCCCTCTCTTGATTGCTAAGATACCCATATCCTGGAGGGCAGCAAGGCCCGAAGAATTATCCTTTAAACATTAAATATCCCGGACATCACGCTCATGTGCAAAAGTATTTGTTTGCTGCTATAAAGGAAGAGGTAAAGCAGTGTCTGGGTACAAGTTTCGTTGGGCTGAGTTTAGCAGCATTGCCATAAAAGCCTTGCTATGTAGAGCTCCGGTTCACACCAATGCACTGTGTTGGTGTGCGTTTTTATTAATAAAATATTTCAGGCATCATTTTACCGCAACATAGCGTATTAGTATGTACTTGCAATGCTTAGCAGTGCAAGTCATTAATATAGAAGCAAAAAAATGTGTATACATTGGAATCTCGGATTATGAGCATAAACCGTTCCAGTAGAATGCTCGTAATCCAAAGTACTCACATATCAAAGCAAGTTTCCCAATTGAAGTCAATGGAAACGAAAATAATTTGTTCTGCATTGACTTCAATGGGATACAATACAGCATGCAGCCAGAGGCGGGGGGGGGGGGGGGGGTTTGCGCTGTAGAGCCTCAGAAACAACCGAAAAGCCCCGAGAACACCTTGCTGATCTCGGAAAGACTTCCTACCTGAGATTTGCCGAGGTCAGCCATGCTGTCCTCTGGCCTTTCTGAACGGCACCAATCGGCGACGTACGGCTCTGCTCGAATCCAGCACCCCCCCCACCTCAGGCCAAAAGCGGTACTGCACACTGCTTTGGCCTGAATCGTGCTCTTTTTGCGAGACAACATTTGCAAACCGAGTCACGATTTTTTATAATACAGTGCTCGTATTGCGAAACGCTCGTTAACCATGTTGCTCGCAATCCGAGATTCAACTGTACTGTATGCACTACTGTGCAAATGTTTTTTAGGCAGGTGTGAAAAAATGCTGTCAATTAAGACATAGTAATGTTAATATTTTATTTTCATCAATTAACAAAATAGAAAGTAAATGAACAGAAGAGTAATCCAAATCAAATCAATATTTGGTGTGACCACCATTTGCCTTCAAACCAGCATCAATTCTTCTAGGTACACCTGCACATAGTTTTTAAAGGAACTTGACAGGTAGGTTGTTCCAAACATCTCCAAACGGTTCTTCTGTGCATGCAGGCTGCCTCAGATGTAACACCATACAGGCTCGAAGATGTTGAAATTGGCCCTGTAGGGCCAAACCATCATATCCAGGGCTTCTTGTTCTTCACGCTGAAGATAGTTCTTAAAGCGGATGGTTCACCTTAAATAAATATTAAAAGCCAGCAGCAACAAATACTGCAGCTGCTGACTTTTAATATTAGGACACTTACCTGTCCTGGAGTCCAGCGGCGTCCGCAGCAGAGGATGAGCGATCGCTCATCACCCTGCTGCTCCCCCCTCCATCCACGGCGAGGGAACCAGGAAGTGAAGCGCTCCGGCTTCACTGCCCGGTTCCCTACGGCGCATGCGCGAGTCGCGCTGCGCCCGGCGATTGGCTCCCGCTGTGTGCTGGGAGCTGAGAGTTCCCAGCACACAACGGGAAAAGCCCGTCTTTTGCCCGAGACTGCGGGCCGGAAGTGGGTGCGGATACCTGTCTTTAGACAGGTATCTGCACCCCCCTGAAAGGTGTCAAATGTGACACCGGAGGGGGGGAGGGTTCCGATCAGCGGATCTTCACTTTAGGGTGGAGATCCGCTTTAACAACTTCCGGACCGCCACACAACTATATACGTCGGCACTTTGAAGCGGGATATCTGGGTTATGGCAGCAGCTAGCTGCCATAACCCAGATATCCTCATCTTCAGGCGGCGGTCCGGTTTATGATAATGTTGGATTTGCCGCAAGATCACCATTATCAAGAGAGGGGGCCCCCCCGCCACTCTCCCGCAACCTCCGACGCTTACGCTTAGGCGATTGGGTCCTGTACGTGGCTGGGTATGGAGACGAGTGAGGGGAAGATGTCCCCCACCCGTCTCTATACCATAGCAGGGTGGAAGCGACCTCAAAACATCACTTCCGGCCATAGCTCTTTAAGAGCCATTTTTTTTGTCATTTTTTTCAAATGAGAATTGTTCCTTATTTTTTTTTATTGCATTTAAGTCTAAATAAGAGATCTAAAGACTTTTTGACCCCAGATCTCATATTTAAGAGGACCTGTCTTGCTTGTTTCTATTACAAGGGATGTTTACATTCCTTGTAATAGGAATAAAAGTGGTCCAAAATATATATTTTTTTTAAAACTGTGTAAAAATCAATAAAATCAGATCCTTCTTTAGACGACTGGAGGGGGTGCTGACTTCTTTCATCTGGGCTGGGAGGCCACCCAGGGTGGCGAGACAGATACTATATCTCCCCTTATCGGGGGGTGGGCTGGCTCTCCCAAATTTTCTTCTGTATTATTGGGCGGCTGTCCTAGTTACGGTACGCTGGTGGTTCTCCCAGCCCAGACAGAATCCGGCGGTGAGACTTGAGGCGGCAATACTGGGATCATATGCTGCACTGTCCAATCTGGTGTACAGGGGTCCAGGCGCCCCTCACCCTTTGACGGCATCCATGAAGACGACTGTTAGAGTGTGGCGGGTGGCCAGAGCTATTTACTCTACGCCGAATCGTATCTCTCCACACACTCCATTATGGGGTAATCCCAACCTGCCTCACCTCTGCGACCTGCCTGAACCCTCACAATGGGCCAAGCGCGGGATCACCACCTTAAAACATGTCATAGCAAACGGTAGGATCAAGCCCTTTCAAGAGCTGAGACGACAGTACTCCCTCCCTAACTCCCTCGAGTTTAAATACTACCAGCTGAGACATGCGATGAGGGCCCAATTCCCGGACACACTGACCCTGGAACCGGACTCAATCGAGCGACTGTTGACGTCGAGCGCAATGGGAAAGCCCCTTTCCACTCTGTATATGTATCTGACGGTGGGCCACGATGTTACACTTACCCGGGTAATGGATAGATGGAGGGGGGACATTCCAGCTTTGGGGGAGGAGGAATGGGAGGAATGTGTCTCCTCCTATATCCCGTCTATGATAGCAGCTAAAGACAGATTCATCCAGCTCAAGTTCCTACATAGGGCCTACTTCACCCCTCATACACTGGCCAGCATATACCCACATCTGGATCCGAACTGTCCCAGATGTGGGGTCGAGGTGGGGACCTTCTGGCACATGGTTTGGGACTGCCCGAAGCTTCGGCCGTACTGGGAGGGGGTAGCAGAGTGGCTTAGCGACTTAGGAGGGACCAGGGTGCCGTTGGACCCCATGGTGCTCCTTCTGAGTTATTTGGGTGAGGTCGAGGGAGACAGATATACTAAGCTATGTATTACATTCTTACTCTTTTATGCTAGGAGGGAGATACTGCTACGGTGGAAGTCGGTGGGACCTCCCACCCTTGGTTCCTGGAGGAAAGCGGTGAACTCGGCATTGCCCCTTTACAAACTCACGTATGAGAGTAGGCGGTGCCCTGCTAAGTACGATAAAGTCTGGTCGGCCTGGGTGGATGCTCGGGGATGGGGGGCCGGGGGGGTGGGGGACTAAAGATGGACCCCCCCCCGCCCAGCATGGGGGCCGTTGCCCCTCCCCTCTCTCCCGGGGCGCCGCCTGATTCGATCAACTGCTGGGATACTCGCGGATTCTGGTTGGATCTGTGAGGATTAGGCGCAGGGGCGATGGTCATTTACCCTAGTGCACTACGGGGACTCTGTTTATTTTATTTTTTATTATTTCGCCTTTTTTGATTTTCCTTTGTTTTAGTATCTGCAACGCTGATATTGCTTGTTTCTGACTGTTACCGGTTCTCTGCAAACCTTATTGTTGACTAATGCATATCTTGTAATGCTGTTTTGTGAATAAAAACACCTTTCTGTAAAAAAAAAAAATCAATAAAATAAAGTAAAATAAATAAGAATTTTTTGTTTTTTAAAGCACCCCATCCTGACACGCTCACACGCAGAAGCGAACACATACGTGAGTAGCTCCTAAATATGAAAACGGTGTTCAAACCACACAAGTTAGGTATTGCCATGATCGATAGAGCGAGAGTAATAATTCTACCCCTAGACCTCCTCTGTAACTCAAAACATGCAACCTGTAGAATTTTTTAAATGTGGCCTATGGAGATTTTTAAGGATAAAAGTTTGTCGCCATTCCACGAGCGGGGCGCAATTTTGAAGTGTAACATGTTGGGTATCAATTTACTTGGCGTAACATTATATTTCACAATATAAAACAAATTGGGCTAACTTTACTGTTGTCTTATTTTTTTTATTTTTTTTAAGTGTATTTTTTCCACTCGTAGGACCGCTGCACAAATAAGGTGTGACAAAAAGTATTGCAATGACCGCCATTTTATTCTCTAGGGTGTTCGAAAAAAATGTATAATGTTTGGGGGTTGTAAGTAATTTTCTAGCAAAAAATAATTGTTTTTAACTTGTAAACAACACATCTGAAAAAGAGGCTCGGTCCTTAAGTGGTTAATGACATGGGTGTGTGTTTGGGGTTGTTGTCCCACTGCAAAATAAAATTGGGGCCAATCTCATACCTGCCCGTATTTCTCAGCATTGAAGATACCATTGATCCTGACCAAATCTCCAACTCCGGTTGCAAAAATGCAGCCCCAAACTTGCAGAGAACCTCCACCATACTTCACTGTTGCCTGTACATTACACTGTACTGTTCTCCAGCCCTTCGCCAACAAACCCCCTCCTGCTAAAACCAAATCTTGAAAACTTTGACTCATTAGTCCAGAGCACCTGCTGCCATTTTTCTGCACAACAGTTTCTATGTTTTCATGCAAAGTTTGCTTAGTCTTGTTTCCACTATTGAGCTATGGCTTTTTGGCCTCAATTCTTCTATGAAAAACACTTTTGACTAGACTTCTCCAGACAGTAGATGTACCTGGGTCCCACTGGTTTACACTACTGGCACTGCTGGACATTTTCTGATGACGGAGGGAAGTAAGCATGATGTGTCTTTCATCTGCTGCATTAGGTTTCCTTAGCCGACCGCTTCGTCTGTGATCCTCAACGTTGCCCGTTTCTTTGTTATTCTTCAAAAAGGGCATGAAACCCCAGTTAAACTTGAAATTTTTGCTTGGGAGAGACCCTGCTGATCCAGTTTAACTGCCTTGTGCCTTGTTGTTGTACTCAGTCTTGCCATGGTTTATGACCTTTGACATGAAACGGTCTTCCACAACCTCAACTTAGTAGCAAAGTTTGACTTTTCCTCACCCAGTTTTAAAGCCTCCTACACAGCTGTTTCTCTTTCTGTTAATGAATGTGTTTCAATGACATTGATGATCATTAGCACCTGCTTGGTATATCTGGTTATTATTACACCTGACTTTAAAAAAATTATTTTTTAAAAGTCAAAGAATCCTAGCATTCCGTTCTAGTACAAATTACTCTTTATTCCAATCATCCGTACATAAAAAGTACAAGAATGCCAGGTTGAAATAAAAAATAAATTTGCAATAAAATGAGTATTATGCTTCCTGGACATTTTAAGCTATAAACAGAGTGCAGTATTCTTGTGGAAAGGACAGAGTGGTCTCCTAGACAGCTCACCCTAGAGCAGTGGTTCTCAATTTTTGGGGACCCCTAACAGTAAATTTATTTTTGTAGCGTGGATTGTCCGCACCCAAGGCAAGACAAGTAATTTGTGCCCCTAACCATGGACACTTAGCGCTCCCTGAGTGCCTTCCACTCGTACAATATTATAACCCCTTATGGTACTATTTAGGATGTACCACTCTTTCTCTTTGTTCTGCTTTCATCTCTCTCTATCCTAATTTCCTGTTTTTCCCCCATCCCTCTCTCTAGCCATCTTTCTTGTTCTTTCTCTTATTCTTTCTCTCCCTTTTTCTTTGTTCCTCCCTCTCTTTACCTCCCCCTTCCATGTATTCCCTATTTTTGCTCCTTCTCTTACTCCTTGGTGGGGGGATGAGTGGCATTGCTGGTGGGGAGTTGGGAAGAGTGGCAGTGCTGGTGGGGGGGAATGGGATGAGTGGCTGTGCTGTGGGGATTTCTGATCAGCCAACTTAGGTGCTCTTGATCAAGGTCATCTGCTGATCTGAGAACTGTAGTGGAGACATTTAATGGCAACTATAATCACAGGAAGTGTTACTCACTGTGTCTCCGGCTTCAACGTGTCTCCGACTTTGTGGTGTCACGTACCAGTGATACCTATGCCGAAATCAGGAGATAGGGTATCCTCCAGCCCCTCCCCCTTTACATTCCTCACCAGTCAGCTGACCTCTAGTCTCTGCCCCCAGCCATGCCATGAACTGAATGGGAGGCTGAGTGGGCAGCCGTGGGCTCCAGGAACAGCCCGACTGGATGGCCGTAGGCTCCAGGAACAGCCCGACTGGGTGGCCGTGGGCTCCAGGAACAGCCCGGCTGGGTGGCCGTGGGCTCCAGGAACAGCCCTGCTGGGCGGCCATGAAAAGGCTGGGAAAACAGCACAGGCTTCAAGAACAGCTCAGGATTCGGTGACCCCTGGCAAATCACCATTCGACCCCCGAGGGGGTCCCGAACCCCAGGTTGAGAACCACTGCCCAAAGCTTGGAATTGTGACTGTGAGAAAGCTCACTCTTGGAGTACCCAAGACATACAAGAATCCACAGCTTACTAGAAGTAAATAACTACAGCATCACTTTTGGGTGGACTCACCCTTTGATTGTACTTAAAGCGGAGGTTCACCCAAAAGTGAACCTCCACTTTTTGGAACCCTCCCCCCCTCCGGTGTCACATTTGACACCTTTCAGGGTTGGAAGGGGTGCAGATACCTGTATAAAACAGACATTTGCACCACTTCCGGGTATAGACTCCCGCGGGAGTCCGGTCCCTCCGCGTCACCCCCCCCCCATTGTGTTCTGGGAAACATGCGGCTCCCAGAACACAACAGGGACCAGTGGAACGCCGCAGCCCGACTCGCGCATGCACAGTAGGGTTCCGGGCAGTGAAGGCGCAGCGCTTCACTTCCCGATTCCCTCACGAGGATGGCGGCGGGGGAAGCCGAAAGCCGAGCTACCGCTCAACTTCGGCTGCTGACGTCGCTGACGACCTGGACAGGTAAGTGCCCATGTTTTAAAAGCCAGCAGCTGCTGTATTTGTAGCTGCTGGCTTTTTTTAAAAAAAAATTGCAGGTGAACCCCGGCTTTAAGGACAGGTTTTGAAAGAAATGTTATTTTAAAGAAAAGATAAAAAGCTTATTTTCCTTTTCTGTTTCAGTAAATTGTTTATTGAAGTTTTACAAGAAACAAAGTAATGAAGGGATACGATAATTAAAAAGGACTTGGCTTTGGCCAAGGGTATGGTTGTGGGCCAGAAACGTTATTATCGGAAATCAGGTTGCAGCAATAACAGTACAAATGCAGACAAACAAAAAAGAGATGACCTGATCAGATATATGCGTAGGATGCAGCCTCAATGACCACAGGCTCAGTATGTGGGCGGACCACCCATATGTATGATACTTCAACACCCCATTGGGGTAACGCAACTGCCAAGCCATTGTCATCTTGAAGAATACCAGAAGAGTATGAGCCATAAGACAAGGGAAGATTGAGAAGTAGTAAGGAAGATAAGGGTGGTCCAGGCATGGGATGCGGTATAAAGGGGGGAAACGGGAAAGTGGGGAGGCTTGTTTTCCTTTTCCACCTCTCTCCCTCCAATATTCCTCATTTGCCTCTCTCTTCTTCCCTCCTTATTCTCTCCTTCAGCACCCCCGTCTCCCGCTCACCCTGTCTTGTGATGCTGTAATGCTTTTGCACATCTGTTTGTGACACATCCTCTGTTGCTGTGTCCAAAGCCTCCTTCTCTTCCCTGGCTGCAGCTTCCTAACCATTCTTTTACGGCTCAGTCATCTTTTCCTCGCACCTCTCCTTCTGTTCCTTCCACATTCACTACTTCCATGACCAGTGGCAAGAGACAAAGTGGGGGGGAATTGCTCGGGGCACGGAGCGGGGGAGAGGAACAACAAATTGGAGAAGGGAAGTGAGAACATGAAGGGGGCGCATTTACGTCCCCCTTTGTTACCCCCGCTGCTTTTATTTCCTGCTCCCTCTTATCCTGTGGGATTCCACTCATGACTACACAATACACACACACAGGTGCACAGTGTTCCAGTAGTGCTTACAATAATTTCTTCTTCCTCCCCACGGTCCCCTCTCTGCCCCCTTTGACAGTAAGGGGAGGGGGTCGATAAGAGTTCTCATATATTCTGGGGGATGATGTCATCTCTTTGCTATGCTAAATGTTTATTTATCTGAATATGTACAGAGGAAGGCGCCTGGCTCTGCTCTGCCACTGACTTTATCTCTGTCCTTGAGTTGTAGTGCCTACGCCCTTCACTTCTACTGTTTACTGCACATCTTTGTAGCCGGTGGGCCAAAGGCTGATGTGGGACCAGAAGTGCAAGTGTGGCCGAGGTATGCTTGGTCATGTGGTGCCTCAACAAATAGAAAGCTGCAGATTTATGTCTCTGAAAAGTAAGATAGATAGAGTATGCAGAAGCGCTTACAATAAGATGACCATATTTTTTAAATTGAATCCGGGGACATATATATATATATATATATATATATATATTGTAAGGGGTTAGCTTGGTAGCGGGGGTGTGTGACCCCCTGGATGGGTTCACTACACACTGAACTATACAGAGAGGCAGCTGAAGACGGTTGAAAACAAAGATTATGGTTTATTCTTCCATATTGCTAGGAACAAGTGCAAGCATCCAAACAGCATAAACAAAACAAAACATAAAATAAACCCTTGCCACTTAGGGCGTCTACCTTTACCACACAGGAACCTGCCTATGGAGTCTGGCACAGCCTACTGCTGAGCAGACACTGCTGGTCATACAGCAGAGAAACAATAGTCTTTTTGATTTTTATCATACAGAAAAAATCAACAACCACCTCACCTCTTCAGAAGTCTTTCTGACTGCTCTCCTTAACTCAAAAAGCCTCAGGATGCAGCAATCAGTAGTCATCCTCTGGATGACATATAGAGGCCTTAATTGCCTCATTCTCAACAGCTGAAGCTTTCCAACGCCCTTAAACCTTTCTGGCTATTTCTGCAGCCGACACCTAATAGTAATTGGTGAATTGTCTAAACAAGGCAGAAATGTATCTCCTGTCTGTGACAACACCCACAGACTTACCTGACTTCCTGTCACAGTATATATTTGTTTACTAGTAATTACGGCAATCAGCGACTCTCGTCGCCACAGCCTGTCAAATCTCACTCTCCAGGCCCCGGCTACTACTGGGTGGGGAGCAGAGGAAGATCTCTCCGCCAGGGAAGGCAAGGAGAAAGGCAGGCAGATGGCTGGCCGTGATTTGAGCCAAGGCAGAAGAACATTCGAGCGAAGCTGAATGGACATGCACCCGAAACTGAAGAAATATTCCCTCCGCACCGACCAGAACATGATCATCAGAAAGGGGCACAGATAATCTATTAGGGTATTGGGGAGGATACAGAAGGTAGAAGAGCTAATAATTAGACATGTGCACAACAAAATTTTTCGTTTATTTCTGTTTTGTTTCTGTTCGTTTATTGTGATTCGTAACTTCGTAAGACGTTAGTTATCGCAGGGCTCAAAATTTCAAGTCCTGAGCTACTAGCCAGGCCTCAAGAGTTACTCGCCACCAGTTGCCCCACCTAATTCATACACTGCCCTGCGCCTAATTGCACCTGTAAACACGCCCTCGTAGATTATCTCATAGAATGACACTGTTAAATGTTTTAGGCAGAATCAAGTTACACAATTAAATATTACCAACAACAACTTTAACAAAATGGAACAGGGCACTGGGGGCAGACCAGAGGGACAGGGCACTGGGGGCAGACCAGAGGGACAGGACACTAGAACTGGGTCTCTTCCCCATTCTCTTGCTGTCTCCTCTGCAACTCCCATCCATCCTCTCTCTCTCTCTTTCTCCCAATCATCTAATCATCAGGAGCCCCTGTGTGCGGCTCCACACTTGCATGTCCCCACTTCCCACTTTTATTCAGGCTGGGAGCGTGGAGAGGAGCTGCAGCACAGCGGGAGGGAGTACAATCCAGCGCTGAGATCCACACAACTGCACAGCCATTGACACCATAGCACAGCACACACTGACACAGCACACATTGAGACCAGTCTGTTCACAGTGCTCAGGCTGAACTGTTGGACACTTACATAAAGCACAAGGAGAAGAAAACTGCACAAACTGGAAGGCTGCCGCTCTCATGTCAGGGCAACTTTCAGTGAGCGCTGCACCGGAGTGGTAATTTTCGCAATCCTCCACCTCACTCATTACTTCCTGCTCCCTGCTCTCTAGCTACATTGGTCAGGGGGAGGGGGCAGGCTCAGAGAGGTCATACTGTTGGGTCCCATGGCTTAATGAGAATTGTAAGGAGAGCACCTGTGTACTGCTCTGCCGCGGCTCACCAGACTACTTTTCCAGAGCATGCACCTTTCCTCTTCGGCCGCCAATCGCATCGGGGCTCTAAGTGTAGGCACAGATTGGAGGGAGATTGGTCATGCAGCCCTGTCATCACTCGCCCCCAGCTTAAATCCACTCGCCAAATGCTAGTAGGCGAGTGGAAATTTTGAGGGCTGGATTAGGGTATTGGGGAGGATACAGAAGGTAGAAGAACTTACAGTCTATTAGGGTATTGGGCAGGATACAGGAGGTAGAAGAGCTAACAATCTATTAGGATGTTGGGGAGGATACAGAAGGTAGAAGAGCTAATAATCTATTAGAGCATTTGGGAGCATACAGAAGGTAAAAGTGCTAACAATCTATTAGGGTATTGGGGAGGATACAGAAGGTAGAAGAGCTTACAGTCTATTAGGGTATTGTGGTGGATACAGAAGATAGAAGAGCTAACAATCTATTAGGCGGCATATACACGACCGAGGTTCTCGCTAGAAACCAGCGAGAACCTCGCTGGGAGCTGCATTCCAGCGAGAACCGCGGCCGTGTGTACGCTCTTGGCGAGCATCCCGTCGGGAATGCCGTCGAGCCGAAATAGAGAGCATGTTCTCTATTTGCTCGACGGCCCGTCGGGATGAATGGCTGGTTGCCATTCCCGACGGGCGGGTCGCCGAATCTGACGGCCGGCAGAGAACCTCGACGGGCGGAACGATGTGTTCTGCCCGTCGAGGTTCTCTGCCGTGTGTACGCCGTCTTAGGGTATTGTGGTGGATACAGAAGATAGAAGAGCTAACAATCGATTAGGGTATTGTGGTGGATACAGAAGGTAGAAGAGCTAACAATCGATTAGGGTATTCGGGAGGATACAGAAGGTAGAAGAACTTACAGTCTATTAGGGTATTGAGCAGGATACAGAAGGTAGAAGAGCTAACAATCTATTAGGATATTGGGGAGGATACAGAAGGTAGAAGAGCTAACAATCTATTAGGATATTGGGGAAGGATACAGAAGGTAGAAGAGCTAACAGTCTATTACGGTATTGGGCAAGATACAGAGAAGGTGGAAAAACTTTACAGTTTACAGACTATTATGGTATATGGGAGGGATATAGAAGGTGGAAGAGCTTACAATTGATTATGGTAAAAGAAAGGTATAAAGAAATCACAGGAGCTTACAATCTATTACAGCATACAGGAGGAATACAGACGATGGAAAAGCTTAAAACTGATTTTGTTATAAGGGAGGGCTATAGAAGGTGGGAGAGCTTACAATCTATTATGATATATGGGACTAAGGATACAAAATGTGAAAGAGATTATAACTGATTATGGTATAAGGAAGGGTACAGAAGGCAGAAGAGCTTGCAATCAATTTGTTTATAGGGAAGGATACAGAAGGCCTTGCCTGTGATAGAAAATCTTCACTATAGTGAGTAGTAGTAGTTTTCAATTACTAGGCACTATCAGAGAAGTGCTTTAGAGGAGAAGTAATAGAAGAGAATGCAAACATCCTCCAAGAGCGAAGAGAAAGGGGAGTCGGAGAGTACCGATAGGACATCTGTGAGGATAGGAATGCAGGATCTGTCATATCTGACATGTTTTTAAAGTCATGGGCTCTGGGGCCGTCACTCTGATCAAGAGCATAGCTATAGCCATAGCAGAGCTGTCTACTATTATGGGGGTCAGTGCTGTCAGTGGATACACAGTGATTTATGCAGGTGGCAGTAGATTTTGTCAAGTACAACATTCATTTAGATACAATAACTGTCTATAAACCTCTAAAATTGCTATGAAAATAACTAATATTCTGTTTTGTTAGACTAATTGCCTAATTGAGACAGAAATTAGGAAAGGGCGGGGGCTTAGTGGTTTCGCTATAGGGCCCCATGGCTAATTATTATGGCCCTGGTCCTGATCAGGCTTCAAGACTATAGGGATACTGATCTGAGAAGAATATGCATATGCAGGGCTGGAGTTTGACTTTACCAGACTTCACTGGGCACATACTTGTTCCAGGTCAGAGAAACACTAGCTGGTTATGATGGGGTCAGGATGGCAATCCCATAACCTGAATCATTTAAAAGATGATAGGAGGAGAGAGCAGAATGACAGAGAAATTAGCTCATCAGTCTGCTGCTTCCCCTTTCCCTGACCAATCACAGACTGGGGGAGAGAAAAAGACCTGTAATGCCCCGTACACACAATCGTTTTTTCCGTCGGAATTCCGCATACATACGGGCACACCAAATTCCGACCGTCCAAAACGCGGTGACATACAACACTACGATGAGCCTAGAAAAATGAAATGTAATGCTTCCGAGCATGCGTCGACTTGTTTCCGAGCATGCGTGTGTGTTTTTCCGGAGTTCCATACAGACGAACTGAATTTTTTCTCTTTCTAATTCCGTCGGAATTTCAGATGAAAAAAGTCTAATGGGGCATACACACGTTGGGAATATCCGATGAAAAAATTCCATCTGAAATTCTGATCGTGTGTACAAAGCATAAGTGTTACTAAACTACAGCTGAGAAAAATCAGGTCTCCCTCTCCGCTAGACATGTCTGTGCTGTGTGGCAGAGCTGTGTAGATATTTTGGCATGTAAAACAGCTCCAATATACTGTATATACTAATCTATATATATATCTATATCTATATATATATATATATATATATATATATATATATATATATATATATATATACATATCAGGGCTTGACAAATTTACTCTGAAACTAGGCGCCAGCTAAAAAAGTCAAGAGCCAGTTTTTTTTTGATTTAACGCCACAACGAGCCCACTCGGAGGAACAGTCAGATTTAACATTACTACAGCAGAGGCACCCTGTCACTGACAAAACCTAGGAGCCAGGGCACAATTTCTAGTCGCAACGGTGACCTGGCTCCTGGGATTTGTCGAGCCCTGATATATATATATATATATATATATATATATATATATATATATATATAGCAGTGGCAGCCGCTCCATTAGGGGTGCAGGGGCGCTTCCTAATCCATGCGCCCGGCCCCTAATCTACATGCAGGGCGCCGGGCACATGGATTTAAATGACATTTTTTTTTTAAACACATGATTAGAGCCTGAGGCTTCAATTGGCTTAAAAAGGGGTGGGCTCAGGGAGCAGTGCTTTGCACCCTGATCCCACCCAGTTGTGTTACAATAGCAAATTAATATTGGCTTTTGTCTTCCTGATTCTCCTCCTGGCCGATCAGGAAGCTAGTTCTGAGATCCGATTGGCCCGAGAGGAGAAGCGACCATATTGGCGCTGAGGAGGAAATGTAGGGGCAAACCGTCGAAGAGAAGACGCAGGGGATAGCCCCTGAGATGGAGATGCCTGCGACCTAGATGGGGTAAGTGCAGGGTTTGCCAACCGAGCGACGGAGGGATTGATAGGAGCAGATCTGTTCAGCCCCTGATGCTGACTCTGCTATCAGTATGCTGTGACAGGCTCCTGAGCAATCCCATTGCACTTCCAGTCCACTGTATGCGCTACTTGAGCTCGCTCGCCATCTTAAGGGCCCGTCTGAAGGGCTGCTGTTAGAAATCACTGGACCCTGTACAGCCTATCTGGTAGAGCCCCCCTCAAATATATAAAAACAAGATTTTCACTTAAAATATACTAAAATCATTCTTAGCTGTGTGAATTCGCCTTTTTTAAATAGTGTTTTACATTTTTGAACAAAAACATTTTAGAATAAAACAAAAAACATTTACATTTTTTTACAAAATATATTTAAAAAAACAATTGTATAAAATTTTACAAGGGATTAAAACAATACAGGGTTACAATTTGTTATTTTTTTTAATGGGACAGGGAAGCCGGCAGCTGTGTCTGTGTCTCTCCCTGCAGCAGCTGAAAGTTGTGGGAGGGTGATAAACCGGTTTTCAGCTGAGTCACATAGGACATCCTGTAGTTGCCCCTCCATCCAACTGCATGGATTTCCTCTGCTGTTTGGGCCCCCTTGTAAGCCTGGGCCCCCCTACAGGAGGACTGGTGGTCCCCCCCTATCAGCGGCCCTGCCCGTCTGTGTTGAGTTTACCTTTGACCACAGTCTATTATATAGTACATTTGTATAACTGATCCTCCCTGCTGGTGTGCTCCTTCTGCTCTCTGCCTGTCTGTGGAGCAGTGCTGTTTTTTAGGAGTGGGAAGAAACTGATTCCAAGCATTTGTCCATTCTCCTCCGGCCCTGGCCCCGGTCACCTCTGCTGGCAAGGCCGGTGGATGAATCACTGCACCCTGCACTCCGCCACTGACTTTATGGCAGAGAGCAGCGGCTCGCTAGCAGACCCAGAGCAGCGTGATGGAAAGCAGATTAACATTTTTCACAACACAAATTTATTAAACAGGATATTTTTTACATAGCAACTCTCTGTTCCTAGTGAAAACTTTGGTCTGTTGACCTTTCAGCGTTAAAGGAAAATTTGAGCTTATACTATGTTGTTGTCAAATGACAAAAAAAAGTGCCCAAACAATTTTACCGCAGATATTGTGCAGGGAAAATAAAGTATTTTTTAATACGCGTAACCTTAGTGAAGTGGAATCAAGATCAGTCATCTGTATGAGAGATGACAGAATACAGTCGGTTAATAGAGAGGAAGCAGTGCTGGAGCAGAAACGATATAACACTATAGTGTGCAACTTGTAGGATAGTGGAGCAGAAAGTAGCGCCAAAGGGAAAAACTATATAAAAGATGGTATTTTGTCAGATAAGAGAAATGCCTTATCAGATAGTGGAGAAGGAAGAAGTACTTGAATGGTAATCTGCATATAGGGCAACAGTGCAAAGCTTATCAGATATTTGAGGAGGAAGCAGTGCTAGAGTGGTACTGTATACATGGTCACAGTGTGTGCCTTTTCAGATAGTGCTGGAATAGTAATCTGTATATAGGGTGACAGTGTGTGCTTTATCAGATAGTGGAGGAGGAAGCAGTGCTGGAATAGTAATCTCTATATAGGGGGACAGTGTGTGCCTTATCAGATAGTGGAGGAAGAAGCAGTGCTGGAATAGTAATCTCTATATAGGGGGACAGTGTGTGCCTTATCAGATAGTGGAAGAGGAAGCAGTGCTGGAATAGTAATCTCTATATAGGGGGACAGTGTGTGCCTTATCAGATAGTGGAGGAAGAAGCAGTGCTGGAATAGTAATCTGTATATAGGGTGACAGTGTGTGCCTTATCAGATAGTGGAGGAGGAAGCAGTGCTGGAATAGTAATCTCTATATAGGGGGACAGTGTGTGCCTTATCAGATAGTGGAAGAGGAAGCAGTGCTGGAATAGTAATCTCTATATAGGGGGACAGTGTGTGCCTTATCAGATGGTGGAGGAGGAAGCAGTGCTGGAATAGTAAGCTGTATAGGGTGACAATGTGTGCCTTATCAGATAGTGGAGGAAGAAGCAGTGCTGGAATAGTAATCTGTATATTGGGTGACAGTGTGTGCCTTATCAGATAGTGGAAGAGGAAGCAGTGCTGGAATAGTAATCTGTATATTGGGTGACAGTGTGTGCCTTATCAGATAGTGGAGGAGGAAGCAGTGCTGGAATAGTAATCTCTATATAGGGTGACAGTGTGTGCCTTATCAGATAGTGGAGGAAGAAGCAGTGCTGGAATAGTAATCTGTATATTGGGTGACAGTGTGTGCCTTATCAGATAGTGGAAGAGGAAGCAGTGCTGGAATAGTAATCTGTATATTGGGTGACAGTGTGTGCCTTATCAGATAGTGGAAGAGGAAGCAGTGCTGGAATAGTAATCTGTATATTGGGTGACAGTGTGTGCTATATCAGATAGTGGAGGAAGAAGCAGTGCTGGAATAATAATCTGTATATTGGGTGACAGTGTGTGCCTTATCAGATAGTGGAGGAAGAAGCAGTGCTGGAATAGTAATCTGTATATAGGGTGACAATGTGTGCCTTATCAGATAGTGGAGGAGGAAGCAGTGCTGGAATAGTAATCTGTATATAGGGGGACAGTGTGTGCCTTATCAGATGGTGGAGGAGGAAGCAGTGCTGGAATAGTAATCTCTATATAGGGGGACAGTGTGTGCCTTATCAGATAGTGGAAGAGGAAGCAGTGCTGGAATAGTAATCTGTATATAGGGTGACAATGTGTGCCTTATCAGATAGTGGAGGAGGAAGCAGTGCTGGAATAGTAATCTGTATATAGGGTGACAATGTGTGCCTTATCAGATAGTGGAAGAGGAAGCAGTGCTGGAATAGTAATCTGTATATAGGGTGACAATGTGTGCCATTAGATAGTGGAGGAGGAAGAAGTACTTGCACAATAAAGTGTAGGTGTCCCAATACTTTTGGTAATATAGTGTATCTCTCATCTCCATATTTTCCTATATCCACTGACAGCTCACAAAGCACAAGACTCTTCTACTGGAAGCAACAGTTAAGTATGATTTTATTTTGAGCACCTTAGGACGGGAAAATGTATCGGATGTGATTTCTGATTGGTTGTCATGTTATCACACACCATAGCATTTATCTATTGTGCGGAGTCACTTTCCGTCACCCTTACTCATTTCATTCATCCCTAACTTTCCCTCTCCCCCTCAGTTTCCTCTCAATTATAATAATTAAAATGTCAAACAGCAATCAGCTTGTCTCTCATGGAAGACGCACATTTTCCACCAACCCCCCCCCCCCCCATTCTCTTTCCAGCTGACCCTCGGGGGGGGGGGGGGGGCATGCAAAGTGGTGTGTGTGTGAGATTGTCATTCCAGATCTCTGACGGACGTTATTTTGTTTCCATTGTGTTACAGAGATGAATGATAGAAATATACCGAATGGAAAAGATGAGGAGCCGGAGGGAGATAGCGAGGAAGAGGGCGAGATTACAGGGCGCGTCCAATTTGTTTCGGAAATCCTTTAATAAACAAAGTTTCACTCTCGGTTTTTAAAAGGACGCCGCAGTCTGTTTCCAGAGTTATCATTGTGAAGTCTTTGGCAGGGCCGTCTTAATAGCATCATGGGCCCCTGGGCAAAGTAATGCTCTGGGGCCCCTACAATGATGACAGTGCAGGTAAACCGACATTAAGTAGGCAGACTGCCTCCCCTTTGCATCTATCAATCTCAGTGCCATCAGGGGGCCCCCAATTTCAGGGCAGCTGCTTTGGGGAAATTGCATAGGCCCCCCCTGCAGCAGGGGCCCCTGGGCAGTGACCAAGTGTTCCCTCTCATTAAGACAGCCCTGGTCTTTGGAGTTAAGGTCATCTTTGATAGGACACTGACATTTTTAATCGTTTGCTGATCCGTACTTTCGTGGTGATATTTGTACCAATTAACCACTTAAGACCCGGACCAAAATGCAGGTAAAGGACCTGGCCAGTTTTTGCGTTTCGGCACTGCGTCGCTTTAACTGACAATTGCGCGGTCGTGCGACGTGGCTCCCAAACAAAATTGGCGTCTTTTTTTCCCCCCACAAATAGAGCTTTCTTTTGGTGGTATTTGATCACCTCTGCGGTTTTAATTTTTTGCGCTATAAACAAAAATAGAGCGACAATTTTTGCTTAAATAAATATCCCCCAAAAATATATAAAAAATGTTTCCCTCAGTTTAGGCGGATACGTATTCTTCAGTATTACAGGTACTTATATAGCGCCATACATATGTATTGTACATACACATCAGTCCCTGTCCCCAAGGAGCTTACAATCTAAAGTCCCTGAGGCGCCGTACACACGGCAGAGATCCTCGACGGGCAGAACACATCGTTCCGCCCGTCGAGGTTCTCTCCCGGCCGTCGAATTCGGCGACCCGCCCGTCGGGAATGGCAACCAGCCACTCTTCTTTAAGGCGGGCCGTCGAGGAAATAGAGAGCGTGCTCTCTATTTCGGCTCGACGGGCTTCCCGACGGGAAGCTCGCCAAGACCGTACACACGGCCGAGGTCCTCGCTGGAATGTGCATTCCAGCGAGGTTCTCGCTGGTTTTCAGCGAGAACCTCGGCCGTGTGTACGGCGCCTAACTCACATTCATACATACACATACTAGGGCCAATTTATGCAAGAGCCAATTAACCTACCAGCATGTTTTTGGAGTGTGGGAGGAAACCCACACAGGCACAAGGATGACATACAAACTTCATGCAGGTAGTGCCATGGTTGGGATTTGAACCAACAACCCCAGTGCTGCCAGGCGAATGTGCTAACCACTTAGCCACTCACTGTTCTGAAATTGTTTTTAATGGATGTGTTTGATTTTTTTTTTCATATTCTTTCAATATAATCTTTGTTTTACAAATAAACATTTAATACATGATAAAAGATCCCCACAGCATAATGGGTTATATAGAGCCAAAGCACAGCTATGATCTTCTAGAAATCTTAAATGTTGGACCATGAAGGAAGAAGTCACTGCTGTGGCATTCATTTGTGTGTGTAAATTGTAGCTTAAAGTGGAACTTTACCTAAAGAGGGAAGTTCGTCTTGTTTGCCACAACCCCCCCCCCCCTTTTGGCCCTTTTTTATGAGGTGGGCGGGCTTCTACGTTGGCCCGCTTTACCCCTTCGCCCCCAGACTTCACAAGTCTGCTGTACCATTCACAAGGCGCAGCTTGGCTCGCTCGTGCAGTAGGAAGCCAGTAAAATCCAATCACTTCTGCTGCAGCCACCTTTATTGTTCTTTTTCAACTACACTATATATACTTTAAAGGGGTGTTCCAGCCCTAAGTTGTGTTTATTAAAAGTCAGCAGCTACAAAAAGTGTAGCTGCTGGCTTTTAATAAACACTCACTTACCTGCTCCTGCGTTCCAGCGACGCGCCGACCGGGGCTCCGCTCCTCTGCCCCCCTCCCCGGCCGGCGTCTCCATCCTGACTGTGGGCACCCAGCCGTGACAGCCTTCGGCTTCACGGCCGGGCACCCACTGCGCATGCGCGAGCCGTACTGCGCATGCGTGCGCGGCGCGGCTCGCCGCTGATTGGAGAGGCGATCGCATGGGACCTGTCAGTGTCCCATGTGATCGCTTACAGGGAGGGGGCTGGTGTAGGCGATTAAGCTTAATCGCCTAACCAGCCCCTCGGCGGAAGCAGGAAGTGGGACAGGAAGTCCCACTCCTACTGAAGCCCCCACTCCCCCCCCCAAAAAAATTACATGCCAAATGTGGCATGTATGGGGGTGAGGAGTGGATTGAGAAGGGGTCATTTTTTTGGGTGGAACACCCCTTTAAGTGATTGACCTACAAAGAATTTGCAAAGCTATTTTCCCACTGAACATGCATTTTCATTCAGTTTGTGCGAATGTAAAACGTTATATCCTGTGCTGTTCAAATGTAAAGCTTTGTTTTAAAATGGAACATTATGCATTTGGCCACTAGATGGAGCTAAGTATCATAGAAATGTCCTATAATACTTAGCTCCATCTAGTGGCCAAATGCAGTATATTACAATTTAATACAGTGATTTATATTCAAGCCTATTTACTTTAGTTTTCTTTGCCATATTCACACAGAAGGAATGTACATGCATTTTTGCTAGGTGTATGGCTATGCAAATTCTTTATAAATCAACCCTTAAGCGTATAGACTGTGGGAAGAAGACTTTGCTAGAGCCATTGCCGGAGACTTAGGGGAGCCAGTGCAGGAAATCTCTGATGTGTTTACCTTGGCCAACTATAAATACTAGGGGGCAGATTCACGTAGATCGGCGCATTATCATTCCGGCGTAGCGCACCACTTTTCCGTTAGACTTGCGCAATCTAGCCGCGTAATCCGGCGATTCACGTAGCTTTTACGCAAGAGCTTGCGCAAACGTAAGGTTTTTTCCGTAGGCGTAAGGAGGAGTAATACAAATTGGGAGGGACGTGGGCGTGTTACATTGAAATGAGCCGTGACCCCATGCAAATGAAGGGCCGGCCGACTCGCGCATGCGCGCGTGAAGGAAACCATGTCAGCTCCGTTGTGCGCATGCTCACAACTCGGGAGCGGCGCAATCATTGAAATTGGAAATGGACTAGGGCAATGTTGTGAACTACGCAGACAGCATAAATAGACACACACAAACGCCCTTCCATTGCAAAAGTACATCCCTTTGTGTCCCTTCCCATTGAATCAAGTGCTTTTGCTCTGTTGTTCGTTAGAGTGTGTTTTGTAGTTGTGAGATTAGTGTTCTGTGTGATCTTGTGCTTGTTGGTAGTTTTGTGAAAGTGTATTTTGATAAGTGTTTGAGACTGTTTGTTTGATTGATAGATTTCTGAGCGTTTGTTTTCTTGCATTTTTTTTTCATCTGATTTTTTTGTGTGTGTTTCTTGCTGAGTGCTAGTGTGATTTTTGGCTGTTCTTTTTCTCTTTGTGTGTGTTCTTGTCTGATTGGTTGTGCTTGTATTTGTGACAGATTTTTGGTGACTGCTAGTGAGTTTGTTTGGAAGTATGACTGAGAGAAAAAGAAAGCTCAATTTTACTGTGGGGGAAAAAAGAATTCTTGCCCGGGCCATTACCGACTATGGGCGTTTTCTCCACGGCCCGCAGAGTGCCACCACCACCCCGGCCAGGAGGAGGGAGATATTGGATATAATCACGGAGCAGGTCAATTCATCGGGGGAGGGGGAGACACGGACCCGCTCTGGGATAGAAAAGAAAATAAATGACCTCCGGCGTGAGGTGAAAAAAAAACTGGCCGCAATAAATGCCCATGCCAGGGGCACAGGAGGGGGCCCACCATGCCGGGTTAGATTTTCAGAGACGGAGCGTGTGGTGGCCCTGACCTTTCACCGGCATGAAGTGGAGGGCCTGCCAGGCTTTGACACAAGTCCGGTCCCCGCGGTGCCAGGTAAGGTTTTTATTTCTCTCAGGTGTGTAGCATGTGTGGGGGAGGGGGTGAAAGGGAATATGTGGCAAGTGTGTGGATCCTCCAACCTGTGAATGTTTTGTGTCATCCACAGCTGTGCAGGAGGGTGCAGGGCCATCTGGACTGACCGCTCCAACCCCAGGACAGCAGCCTAATGAGGCCCCCCCAACAAGGCCAGAGTCCGCAGAGGAGGAACAAGAGGAGGGGGAGGATCATGCGGAGGACGATCATGAGGAGGAGCAGAATCATGAGGAGGAGGAGTCCATGGAAGGCACTGGCCCTTTGGTTTCTGCGGACTCTTCCCCTCTGGCTGCAAGAAGCCTGCCCTCCCTAAGGGTCAGCCCCCCCCCCTCCTCCCCCAACATGGCTCCCCTCACAAGGGCCTCCCCTTCTCCCCGGCCACAACCATCAGCAAGAGCCAGGAGGTCATCCCCAAGCACCAGGGGGGCGCCCAATCTCATGCCCGCCTGTCTGAGAAGGAACCTGGCCACCCAGACCCGCCTTCTGAGACAGCTCTGCCAGACTATGGGGCGGGTGGATCAGAGCCTGTCCTCCATTAATGATAGCCTGGGTAACCTGGACTCCCACTCCCGGGCCTCCACAACCTGCCTAAATGACCTGCAAACTACAGCAGCAGGCGTTGGGCAGGATGTGAGGGCCCTTACCCAGGCTATCCAGGGCAACACGGCAACACTTGGTGCTGCCCTGGACAGAATAGCCGTGGCCTTGGAGGGCAGGCCGCCAGGTGGGCAGATCTCAGGGGCTGCTCCTCCTTCCCCGGCTTTTCCCCTCCCCCATGCGTCTCCCCTGAGGGTCCGGGGCCGTGGCCGGGGGCGCCCCAGGCGTGGCTCAGGCAGAGGGCAATAATTTTTTTTTCCCCCTTTTGTTTGTTTTGAAAGCTTTTTTATTTTTGTTCTCTGCTTTTTTTTGTTTTTTCTAAGCATTTTTTTTTTCAATGCATTTTTGTTTGTTTGACTTTTTTGGCATATTTTGGGTTGTGAATGATGTTTGAATGTGGGGGTGACATTCCTGCTGGAAAAGGGGTGTCACCCTCAATTTTGGTGGAGAAGGGTTCCCCAGGACCAGGGAGAAGTGATTCCCAGGTCCGTGTGAATGGTGTATGAATGTACAGTGACATAATTGGAGCCTTGACGTGGCGTTACTGCTCACCAGTCTTGCATGGTGGACTGGTGCCAATCCAATTTGATGAGGATGTGGGGTGTGTGTGCTAGGGACCATAGTGGTGTGCATGCATGCATTCTCATTGTGCCATGATTAATGTGTGTGTTTAACGTGCAAAGATGCCCAATATGAGCTGCCTCCTGACTGCTCTTCCCTCAGAAGACGGGGTATCCTCGGTTAGGGGTTGATTTTCTGGTTGGGGGGTCAGATCATCACGTAGCTCAACCTGCAGGCCCTTCCTCACTGCGAGATTGTGTAGCATGCAACATGCAGCGATGATATGGCACACGAAGTTTGGGGAATACAACAGTGTACCCCCAGACTTATCCAGGCATCGGAAACGTGACTTCAGGAGGCCAAAGGTGCGCTCCACCACTGCACGGGTTTTGATGTGTGCTTCATTGTATCGTTCCTCTCCTGGGGTTTGGGGGTTCCGGATAGGAGTCATGAGATGGGGTCCCAGTGCATATGCAGAGTCACCTGTAAAGGAAAAGACAGGAGAATGTTAGTCATGCATGTGCCACTTCTGTTGTGCATCACGGGAGGGGATAGTCATGCCTGACTCCCATGTCACTCACCAACCAGCCAGGTGTTCCCATACACGTTCTGTTCGAATTCTGTTCGGATGTGGCTTTGATTGTAGATGTAGCTGTCATGGCTGGACCCTGGGTGTTTGGCACGGACGTGCCATATGAGGCCTTGGGCATCAACTATCACCTGTACGTTGATGGAGTGCCAATTCTTCCGATTGCGGTACATGTGCTCGGTCTCATGGGGGGGCTGGAGTGCCACATGTGTGCAATCTATGGCCCCGATGGTGCGTGGGAATCTGGCAATTCGGTAGAAATCTGCCATTGCCTTGATTCGAAGCTCCTCAGTGGTGGGTTTGATGATTTGGTTGGCCAAGCGTGTGAGGATTGCAGGGACAACCTGGTGCACACATCTGCTCATGGAGGATTGTGACATCCCAGCCACCACTCCACTTGTACGCTGAAAAGAGCCACTGGCAAGGACATGGAGTGTTGCCAGGACCTTCACCAGTGGCTGCACTGCATGTGAGCGTTGTGTTGGGCTGGTGATGTCCTCCTGCAAGGTTGTGGTTAATTCCAGGATGGCATGAGGGGGGAATCTGAAGATGCGAAAGACCTCTGAATCATTCATGCCAAACAGGTGTATGCGGGTGCGGTATACCCTCTCCCGTGCCATCCTCCGTGCCCTCCTCCTTCTTTGGTCATCTATATTCACTAGTGCAGCTATGAGCGACGATGCCCCTAGCATGTTGGCAGTCAAATTGTAGTGCAACACGTGTGTGTGGTCTGCTCCTCAGTAACGGTGTTGCTTTATCTGACAATTAGACTTTTTTTCAAAAGTTAGATCAGCTTTTATGGGCTCTAACTTTAGACAGGACATTTTGCAGTTGCGCACATCGCGTAGCCTGCGCAGCAACTGCGTTTTTTTGTGGATCCCCGTAACTCCCTCATTAGCATATTTGACTAGCAAATCAATGGTGTGTCTAGCGCAGTTTTGCGCGAAGGGAAGCGAATGTCTAACTCAATTACGCCGGACCAAAAAACGTAGATTTCTGGCGTATATTGTTTTGTGAATCGCGTCCAACTATACGCACGCGCACATTTAGACTTACGCACGCGCAACAGCAGTTGCGCACGCGTAATCGCTCTGTGAATCTGGCCCACGGAGTCCACTAAAATTAGATTTTAAAAGGAAAACTGTAAATTTCCCGTAATAAACTGTGATTCCTGGCAACCGGGGAAATCATTTGGCAAACAGCCAATGTTTTTTTAGGTAGTAATGAATGTATGCCTATAGTGGAACTAAAAAGCATTAATAAATAGATAGGAAGGTATATTATATTTACTTGTTCTAAACTTTATTTTTTTACATTTCTTCAGTTACTTCCTGGTTTCTTGCCTAGGCCAAAATTATGTCATAGATTCCCAGGAGTCTTCAAAAAGGGGAGGAGGGGCTTCCTTAGCTAAACACACCCTCCTGCCTGCATGCCTGAGCTAAGGGCAGATGGAAGAAAAATGCTAAATTAATTATCTGCCATTATTTAAGGTATTGTAGAAATGCTTAGGAATGCTAAGGAAATAATTTCTCATTATATAAAAAGAAAGCATGAGGACATGGATGGATGGATGAGTTTGCCTTGGATACTAAAAGTGAATTAAATAGCGTTTTTTAAATTTGTTGTGCTCAGATACAGTTTAGTTCCACTTCGCAGCCCCAGTCGGGGCAAAATCTAACTTTTAACCATACCTACCTCCCACCGACCTCTTACCTATTTTTCTGGTCACTCCACCATCCTTATCTGATGAAGGCAGATATTCTCACCTGGTTCCCCTAGTCCAGGTTCCTCACTGCCACCAGTTTCGGTGCAGAGACCCACAGAAATGGCCCCTGAAACCACCGGTCTTCTTCTGTCCCTATGTGATGACGTCACTCTCTTCTCTCTCCCGAGAGGACGCCCGCCAGCAACCAATCAGTAGGAAGTGTCTGCATCTCACAGACAGTGTGAGATGCAGTGTGAGTAAGGCTTACCTGTAGGCAGGGCCGGCGCTAGCGCAAGGCAACATGGGCACTTGCCTTACGGCGCCAGGGGACAGGGCGGAAAATTGACCGGTCCGTCACAGTCGCCTGATCATCGAGATGTGTGGTGTGGGCTGCCGCTGAGGGTGGCATCTGAAGGACGAGTCCCCGCAGTGGCGCTGACCTGTGCAGTCACTCTGTCTCAGTGTGTGACAGTCTCACTGTCTCGTCCTTGGCTACGCGGCCTACACGTCCTACGTCAGATTATACTACCATTCCTTATGGATGGGAGGCTGCAGGTGCAGGCTACGAATCCCGACTTGTGCTGATCAGACACAGTAGAGACAAGAGCGTACATCCGCCTATAACTGATAATGTCTTTGCAAAGGGAAACATATCCCCCCCAGATGAATGTCTGTGCTAATGCACAGGGGCCCTTTCGCTGGCGGAACACCTCTCTCCAACCTCAGGAAGTTTTCCACTACCAGACAGGACTCAACCAGCGTCAGTCTCCCCCAGTCAGCTCTTTAGAGTGGGCTGCAGGAATACTAACACTGGGCCACACTATGACGATACGTATTCTTTTACATATTTTTGCTAAAAAAAAATCGCAATAAGCATTTATTAATTGGTTTGCGCAAAAGTTATAGCGTTTACAAAATAGGGGATAGTTTATGGCATTTTTATTAATATATATTTTTTTTTTACTAGTAATGGCGGCGATCAGCGATTTTTTATTTTTTTTGGTGACTGCGACACTTTTGACATATTTTTGGGACCATTGTTATTTTCACAGCGAAAGGTGCTATAAAAATGCTATAAAAATGCACTGATTACTGTGAAAATAACAATGGCAGTGAATGGGTTAACCACTAGGGGGTGCTAAGGGGTTAAGTGTGCCCTAAGGGAGTGATTCTTGCTGTAGGTGGTGTGGCTGTAGGGCCGCGTACACACGATCAAATCTATCTGCTGGAAACGGTCTGACAGACCGTTTCAGCAGACAGATTTGATCGTGTGTACGGGCGGACAGACAGATTTTGCCAGCAGACAGATTTTAAAGCAGGCTTTAAAATCTGTCTGCTGGGAATCCGTCCGTCTGACATGTCTGCTGGTTAGTACGCCTAACCAGCAGACATATCTGCCAGGCACATGCGTCGAATGGATCCGACGCATGCGTGGAAATAATTTACTTCCTGGTGCGGTGACGTGGCGGCGTCAACGTCACCGCCACGTCACTGCGTTGTCTGCCGGCGGGGATTTTGGTTTGATCGTGTGTACAGCGATCAAACCAAAACAGCCAGCAGACAAATCTGATCAAATCGGTCCGTGTACGCGGCCTAGGTGTGACGTCACTGATCGTCGTTCCCTATAACAGGGAACAGACGATTAGTGACACTGCCTCTCCCCATTCTTCAGATCCTGTGACCCGATCGCGGGATACCTGCGGCGATCGGGTCTTAGAGCTTCGGACCAGGACCCGAGCGTGTGCGACCCAGGGCTGGGCTCTTAAAGGCGACGTGCGTGTGCCCAGCCGTGCCATTCTGCCGAGGTATATCTGCGTTAGGCGGTCCTTAAGTGGGTAAATACATCTTCATAAAATTTACACAAAAATTAAAAAGGAAAGGTAAATTTTAATAACATTCAATTACAATATGACTTGTGTTGTAATTGTGTACGCTATATTTTTTCTTTGCTATTTTTCTCCCCACAGAATAGTAGTTTACAGAAGGAACATAACATTGTTTTTACTTTCTTTTCAGCTCAAGGGAAGTGGCAAGAACAGGGTTCATGCAGCCACCACATATAAGGACTGGTAAGCTGCTATATGTGACATTTTTGTTCTTTGGTTTAGATATATTTTTTATTTATACACATCTCCTACCATTAATCCCATTCCCTAGGCAAAATGTGTCAAAGGAGTAGCTAAGACTAACATGGGAGTATTTTTGGAAAACTCCTTGTTTATGCAGTAGCTACTTCTGTAATGATTAATGTTTTACAGACCTGTATAGAGAACATTACATTACGGGTAATAAATCTGCACGCTTCTCAAATCTGTCTTACAAAAAAAAAAAAACATGGCAAGGAAGCTGAGACAAATAGGGAGCATTGTAGCCAGGGCCGTCTTTACCATAGGACAAACAGGGGCAGCTGCCCAGGGCCCTGTCACTGTTGGGGCCCCAAAGCAGAGCTGCCAGTTAAGCCCCTGTGCTGCCCACAAATCAGCGCTGAAAATCATCAGCGGCACACAGTACTGCTTCCCTTCCCAGTGTTTTAAAATGTACAGCACCCCTGGCTTCCCTTTAGACGTGCACTTCTCCCTTCCTGCCACTGGGTGCTGCTTGTATGTAAAAGTGAATTAGAATGTGATTTTATAGCATCCCCAGTTTGCTTTTCCCGAGGCTGACTTCTTCTTCATGTCCTGCTCCTCAAGGTATGTCACTGTTTGCTAATCTATATTGTAAATAGAAGTTTTCTGTAGAGTGTGCCCAAAGTCTTTATAATATTTGATGATTCACTGCAGGCCTGGTCAGTGTTTTAAAAAGTTCCTGTATTTTACACATGGCATGGCATGGGGTCACAGCACCGTCTGTCCATTCTGCTTTAGCACCATGGGACCCCATGCCATGCCATGTGTAAAATACAGGAGCTCTTTAAATCACAGACCAGACCTGCAGTCCAGGCTGAGTAAGGCCTCAGATCACATGGCATTACTGTCTGTATTTAACTGCTTGATGGGCTCATTTTGGGTCTGGCTGGTTCACATGTATCATACTTGCCAACTGTCCCGATTTTCCCGGGACAATCCCGCTTTTGGCACCCTTGTCCCGATCGGAGGCCATCCTGCTTAAAATCCCGGGATTTTGCTTTTTGTTCTGGGAAATCAGGACTGTTTTTGGCATCAGATCTGTTTCTGGCTTCAAAAATATGGCCGCCGCAAGATCTTTCCTGTTTCCCCCCTAGCTCTCAGATCAACCCAGATCTGAACTCCGCTTCTCCAGCCCTCTGCACTGCAGCTCCTCCCACTCTCCCATTCGGCCGTACAGAGCAGCAGACACAAGTGCAGAGGATGGCTGGCTGTGTGGATCCCTTCCAGTGTGTCCCTCCCTCGCGATGCTGACTCATCCCATCCCCCCACCTCAAGTGGATGTGCTGCAGGAAGATATTGGCTGCCCAAATCGTGAGTACCAGCTTCCCCCTCCCTGCTCGATCCCTCTAACCCTGCCAGGCTGTCTGGGTTCCCCTCTGACACTGTCCTCTGCTCCTCTCCTGAACCTGTGCCTTCCATCTGCACTGCACCCCTCAGCCTATACTGACCTACTCCACCTCACCCTGCACCCCTCACTATGCACCCTGCACCCACCCCACAGCACCCTGCACCCCTCACTATGCACCCTGCACTCAAACCACAGTGCCCTGCGCCCCTCACTATGCAGTCTGCACTCACCCCACAGCACCCTGCACTCATCCCACAGCACCCTGCACCCCAGTTTGCTGCTCCCCGTCCACGCCTCCTGTTTTTATGATGTTGTACCGAGACCATGACATTTTTATCCTGCACCACGCCTAAAATGAATGCCCCCCAATCTAAAGCTAAAACTTGGAATTTTTTTGTCTGTGAAGACTTTCCAGGTCATGGTATTTATAGTTGTAGTTAGGTGCATTCAACTGGATTCTTTTGTTGAAGAACAGGGGTGCAACTGAAATCCGTAAAAAAATCTTGGTGGTGACCTTTCTCTTTGATACCTGGCAATGACAATTGGTTCAATATTATAATTGATCCTAAGACCCCTTTTACACTGGAGTGGTTTGCAGGTGATATTGCGCTTAAAATAGTGCCTGCAAACCGACCCGAAACAGTCGCTGCTCTGTCTCTGGTGTGAAAGCCCAGAGGGCTTTCACACTCGGATGGCGTGCTAGCAGGGTGGTAAAAAAAAGACCTGCTAGCCGTATCTTTGGAGCGATGAAGGAGCGGTGTGTATACCGCTCCTTCACCGCTCCCGCCCATTAAAATCAATGGGACACCGCAGTTGTACGCCTCTGCGAAGGCGCTTGGCGGCAGTTTTTAACCCTTTCTCGTCCGCTAGCGGGGGTAAAACAACACAAACAATAATACAGTGGAACCTCGAATTACAAGCATAAGGGAATTACGTTCCAGGAGAATGCTCGTAATCCAAAGTACTTGCATATCAAAGCGAGTTTCCCCATTGAAGTCAATGGAAACAAAAATAATTTGTTCCACATTGACTTCAATGGCATGCAATACCACATGCGGCCAGAGGTGGGGGATAATTGGAAACGGCCGAAAAGGCCTGAGGACACCTCAACAAACCTCGGAAAGTCTCTGTAACGGAATGCACCGTGACAGACTGAGATATTCCTATGTCTAGGGTCACCTTATGTCCACTAGGGCCATAGGGTGACAAAGAATCATAATTCATATATTACATGAGATGGGACATTATTAATACTTCATATTTCAGGACTGAGATATCACAAGGAGTTCATGATGACATGACCAGGTCAGCCAGACTGTGAGTCATACCTTTGTATAATAGGCTATTGAAATATCTTAAGGTGTTGGCTATTCACTGTAAAGACATTCCGTTGAAGGTGTTGATTGCACCCACTCTCACAAGACTCTGCCATTGTGTGATAAACCTGTCTAGATAACTTATTCAACTAGATGTCTGTGTTATTATTCAAGGTTAATTGAACCCTATTGATGATACGGTGCCGTCATGTCTAGCTACCAATTAAAGAATTATCCTCAGTGAGTGAATAGGGGGGTGGAGATTGCATTGTCCTGTGATTAACTGCATTATGCTTGAGACTGTATAAGAAGCTGAGAAAATACCAATAAATTGTCATATCTTTGAAGCAAGTGCAGAGCTTGAGTCTCGTCTTGTTTATGGGAATGGATATGGATCGTGTATGCAGTATTGTCGGAGTGTGTCAGATAAGCTTGTCGTGGATGGATGGAAGGTCGTAAGCGGTGGTGACCGTTACATTTGGTGGCACAGCAGTGGGATGATTCCATCATCAGAAGGACAGCTACAAGGGCACATGACAATGGAGACGGTGTATGAACGGATGAAGCTCTCTTCCCTCATGGACTTACTGGAGAGCTGGGGCAGACCGGCCAGCAACCGTAAGAAAAGGGACATTATCGCAGAACTGGTCGAAATGGATAGAGCTAAAAGGCCCGCCGTAACGGACAGGACACCCGAGGAAGAAAGTTTTGATTGGGCTGTTAACCTAAGACTGGCACATTATGGTCCTAACCCTCCACCGGAGATCAGGGACCGAGTTATTGCGGCTCTGAATGCCACCTTGCGACAGCGAAGAAGTGCTGCAGCAGCTGAAGAGAGAGGAGAGGTGCAGATACCAGTCTCCATGGAAGAGGAATTCCAAAAGAGGTTACAAGAGATGCGGATACAGCATAGAGGACCAGTATCAGAGGAGGTCCTGTTGGGATGGTCGGATGTGATTCGGTGCCAACTCTGGAAGGAAGCGTTAGCTCTGGAGCAGCAACACCAAGGAAAGGTTCTGCCCTCCATCTATGCAAGGTACTGGCCGCAGTATGACGTACGAATGCTGTTGTTGGGGGAACAACCGAAGCATTAGTGGATAGCAGAGTTAAGCAGGCTGATCCGGGCAGAGATGCAGCTGGACGAGAGCTACAGAGCCCTCCGGTGGTATGTAGCCCAAGAGTGCCCGTGGTCAGCGGATGACAGCCCCTCAGAAGGCTATGACTTTGATGGCCTGGGATTGTTGTATTGGAGGATGTCCAGTGATCCCGACTTCGGGGATGATCGGGAGTGGCGCTTGGAGGACATAATGGAGCACAGAGAGAAAAAATTGAATATCTCGGGAGGCCACTGGTCACAGGAAGATTTAGAATTTCTGGCCATTCAAGAATGGGAGCTGGAGGTCGCCTACAGACAGCTGCTAGACTCGGCTCAGCAGCAGGGTGGGGCTCCCATTGCCTGGGACTATGAGGAAAGGTCAGATAACTGTGAAATCCTGGCTGATGAATCGGCAGTGGAAAAACTGGAGATTGCCATCCCTAAAGCCGAAGCGGATGGTGTGGAGTTCCAGAGAGCCGGGGCGGTTGGCCCCTTTCTCCAGCAACAAGCTGAGGTGGTAAAGCTTTTACCCCCAGGTGAATCACTGGCAACAGAGCAGGGTGCCCCAAGCCTCTGTTCCCAACTAGCAGAAGAGGGGGACCCTGTGGTAGTGGATGGGACTGTGGTCTCCACTCACAGCAACCCAGCGGAAGAGCTGGCAACAGAACAGAGTGTCATAGGCCTCTGCTCCTCACTAACAGAAGAGGGGGTTCCTGGGGTAGTGGATGGGACTTCAGTCTCCACTGGCACAACACCAGAAAATGGTACAGGACTGGGACAGGAGGATGTCGGCTTTGCTTTGGCCCAGACCCCCAACAGCATGATGGACTGAACCCAGCCACCCTGCCTTCTCCCCAGCGGCAGGCGTGTTCTCTGAGAGAGGCAGAGGTTGGCGGGGTGAGTAATGCTCAGTTTGGAGCCATTTATTTGGGGTACAGTATGGATACCAGCATTGGAGGACTGGAACTACTGACGGACTTCGGAGTCAACCCGTTTGGGGTTCCCACCTGTGTCCGTCACCCACCGAAAGGGGAGAGATGTAACGGAATGCACCGTGACAGACTGAGATATTCCTATGTCTAGGGTCACCTTATGTCCACTAGGGCCATAGGGTGACAAAGAATCATAATTCATATATTACAGATGGGACATTATTAATACTTCATATTTCAGGACTGAGATATCACAAGGAGTTCATGATGACATGACCAGGTCAGCCAGACAGTGAGTCATACCTTTGTATAATAGGCTATTGAAATATCTCAAGGTGTTGGCTATTCACTGTAAAGACATTCCGTTGAAGGTGTTGATTGCACCCACTCTCACAAGACTCTGCCATTGTGTGATAAAGCTGTCTAGATAACTTATTCAACTAGATGTCTGTGTTATTATTCAAGGTTAATTGAACCCTATTGATGATACGTTGCCGTCATGTCTAGCTACCAATTAAAGAATTATCCTCAGTGAGTGAATAGGGGGGTGGAGATTGCATTGTCCTGTGATTAACTGCATTATGCTTGAGACTGTATAAAAAGCTGAGAAAATACAAATAAATTGTCATATCTTTGAAGCAAGTGCAGAGCTTGAGTCTCGTCTTGTTTATGGGAATGGATATGGATCGTGTATGCAGTATGGTCGCAGTGTGTCAGATAAGCATGACGTGGATGGATGGAAGGTCGTAAGCGGTGGTGACCGTTACAGTCTCCATTCCCAAAGTTTGCCGAGGTCAGCCAAGCTGTCCTTGGGCCTTTCCGTGCATTTCCGAACGGCGCCGTTCTGCTTTGCTCGGCTACGGCGCCCCCCCACCCAAGGCCAAATGTACTCCATTTGGCCTGAATCCTGCTCATTTTGCGAGACAACACTTGCAAACCAAATTAGGATTTTTTTAAATACAGTGCTCATATTGCAAAATGCTTGTTAACCGCGTTACTTGCAATCTGAGGTTCCACTGTAATATAATAATAATAAATTTTATTCAATATTGTAATAAAACCAAAAACACTGAGATTTGTCCAAACAAGTGTGCAATATTACTAGTTACTGTAATACTAGACCCTGTATATTGGTTTAGTAAACATCCCGGGTATGACATTTTTTGACTAGACAAAGTCCGACATCACAATCAGGACAATGGAATCTGGTTTCCTTTCTGATTTTCATTCCACTGTCATCTCGCTTCGAGCAACAAACCATGCACATCCTTGTAGGTGCTGACTTTTTCTCAGTTGGTGGAATGTAGTCCATGAAGTGACAACCAGTCAGGTGTTCCAGGGTTGACAACGCCAACAGCACGACCTCCAGCTTTATTCACAGCCATTGATGGTGTTTGGTGGTTCACAAAGATACGTCTGGCAACTTTCCAAATGTAGTCAGAATGAATCACAGGCTTGTCACTCTTTTTTTTTAGCAGAATGTAGGCATTCCACGAGCATTACTCAATAAAATGCCTGAAGATCTTCTTGTAGTACTTCTTTTGCTGTTTCCTCATTGTTGGGTAGAATTTCATTACCTGTACGGCTCTGTCGACACCTCCGATAAACGGCGGTGCATCCATTAAGGGCCCACCCCCTCTATGTAAAATGGATAGATTTATGCATTGCGCCATGGCCGCAACTGCCTCCCATGGTGTTATTGTAGTCCAGGGGTCTCCAAACATTCTAAACAAAGGGCCGGTTTATTGTCCTTCAGACACTTGGAGGGCCGGACTTTGGCCAGCGGGAGTGGAATTTTTCCTGGCATCATTGTTAGTAAACATCTGGTATTAGGGGAAGGAATAGTGACCCGTTGTTGGTATCATAGGGAGGAATAGTGCTCTATTAGTCGTGTCAGTGGAAGAAATGGTGCTCCATTGTTGGTGTCCGATGGCAGAATAGTGTCTCATCAGTGGGAGGGCTAGTGCCCCAAGGGCTGGATAAAGGCAAGCAAAGAGCTACATCCAGCCCTCGGGCTCCAGTTTGGAGACCACTGTTGTAGTCTATCACTACTTGTGGCTTACTGATTTCTTTCCCACCTTTTGTGCGTACCATAACAGTGAAGGTATTATGAACTGTACTCATTAGGCACACATCTTTCTTGTCATGCCATTTCAGTGCCATCATTTTGCCTTTCTGCCAGGCAACCATCTCTTCAGTCTTCAGCTGCTTATTGCCAAACATTGGTGGCATGTCGCATCTGTTTTGTTTTGCAGAAGAAACTCATAAAGTTCAGGATGAATGAATGAATGAATGAAAACTTGTATAGCGCGGCACATGCGAACTGAATCGCCTCTGGGCGCTTGTTGTTCCTGTCTCCTTTGATATCAAAAGAGAAAAGTCTTGACCTTTTTCCTAAATGCTAGGTGGTTTTCCTCCAACCGAATGCTGGTTGGTAAAGCGTTCCATAGTCTGGGACCTTGGATCGCGAATCTTCTTTCTCCTTTGGACTTGAAGTTGGCTTTCGGAACCTGGAGCAGGTTCTGATTCGTGGATCGCAAAACGCGATTGGGGTTATGCGCTTTTATTATTTCGCATAGATAGAGGGGGGCATTCCCATGGACACATCTATGCGTAAGACAGAGAGCTTTAAAAGCAATTCTGTCTTTAACTGGCAGCCAATGAAGGGCTCGCAGTGAAGGTGAGATAGATTCCCAGGGTTTTTTCCCTGTCACAAGTCTGGCGGCCGTATTCTGAACGACTTGCAGACGAGCGATTTGGTACTTGGGGAGTCCGAGGTAAAGGGCATTTGCATAATCCAGCCTGGAGTTTACAATTGCTCCCACCACGACCGATAAATCTTCTTTAGGGATGAACGGAGTGAGTCTGCATAGTAGGCGCAGTAGATGGTGAGATCCGCTGACTACTGACCCTATTTGTGCGTCCATTGTCATAAAGGAGTCAAAAATGACCCCTAGGCTTTTGACTTTGGCGCTAGGGGTGATGAGCTTGCCCAAAATAGGCGGGGGGGTCCACGCTGTTGAAAGTTGATTCCTACGCTTGGCGTGAAACAGGAGAAGTTCTGTTTTCGCTCCGTTGAGTTTAAGATAACTCTTTGTCATCCAGTCCTCTATCAAAGAGAGACATGTCTTTAGATTGAGGTGGTGATCCTGTCTATTGCAGATGCGGAAATACAGTTGCGTATCATCTGCATATGAGTGGTAGAGCAGTTTTTGGCTGCTGATAATCTCAAAAAGAGGACGAAGATATATGTTAAACAGCACTGGTGACAGAGGCGATCCTTGAGGGACTCCGCATGTTACTGTGCGTTTCTCAGACGTAAAAGATCCTAACTTCACTGTTTGCGATCGGTTTTCCAGAAATGAGGAGAACCAAGATAAATCGCCTTCTGCGACTCTGGCTACTTCAGCAAGCCGAGTCAGTAACAGTTTGTGGTCTACAGTGTCGAAAGCGGCACTTAGGTCCAACAGAACTAGAAGACAAGATTCTCCTTCGTCTGCGGCCTTGAGAACATCGTCCCATACTTTCAGCAATGCTGTTTCCGTCCCATGTCCGGGACGGAAGCCTGATTGCAATGGGTCAAGTAGCTTGTAGGTATCTAGATGCTGTTGCAGCTGTTGTACCACTACTTTTTCCATTATCTTTGAGAGTATGTTGAGGCTTGTTATGGGACGGCGGTGGAGTGGGTCCTTGGGGTCCATGGAGGGTTTCTTAAGGATGGGTTGGATTATACCCTCTTTCAACTGTGAGGGCACTGTGCCCTCCAAGAAAGACTGGTTGATAAGCTGCGTGATGGGAGGAGCCAGGATGTAGGTGCATTCCTTCAGCAGTTTTGTGGGGATAATGTCATTTGGCGCTGTGCCATTACGCAAAGCGCCAATGACATTCTTGGTGGTCTCAATGGAGATGGGTCCCAGGGTAAACTTACCTGGTATAGGAGAATTACTATGGGTGCTGTGTGAGAGGCTGCAGGGGGGGCTGAGGGAGACGTATAAAAGTTGTCGGTTGTTATGCAATAGCCCTAATTTAGCAATGGCTCAATGACTGAGTGAAAGAACGGAAGATGTTGCTATTCCATAGTGTATTGAATAGATATTCCTGCGCTACTATGGGGCAAAATTAGGAGCTTTGGTGATGAAGTTACGCGACTTGTGACGATATGCGTTGGAACAGACGGAAACCAGAAGTGATGTCCAGGCCCACAAGCTCACTGCTCGTTTGTTTATCTGCCTTTTCACCAATTTTAAATGTGAGTTATTCTACGTTTTTGCTTTGTTTAAATACATATTCTTAATACATACTACACTATGGAAGCATCTTCCTTCTTTCAATCTTCCCTCCTCCATGACTAATATGGTTTTACCTGAGATGATCTCTTGCTGACCCTACACTGTGAGGAACATATAGAAAGCAGTATCCAGGCTGTAGTTTAAATGGAACCATCAGGAAGGAACGCTGAAGGGATTTCCTTGTGTATGAACACCTATCCTTACTTGATTCTGCCGATTACCTTACAGCAGTAAGGTCAGGGCCGGATTTGCTCTCCCTGCCGCCCCAAGGCCAGGTTCCACAATGCACCCCCTTCCCACTAACCCAACCCCCCCCCCCCCCCAAATCAACGGAGAATGGCAACTGGAGGGGACAGGGGTGACACGGTTAGTTCAAATATTTTTTTTTTCTTTTTTTTTTTTACTTTTTTAGCACTTTTTTTTATTATTAATTTTTAGCTTGTCATTTACTTGTTTTTATTTTTGTGTAATATTCTTATTATTTTTAATATTATTTTTCTTATTCTTTACTTTTTAGTTACTTTTTTAATTTAATTATTATTATTTTTTATCAATTTTTTCACTTATTTTCACTTATTGCTATCAAACAGGAGAAAACAATTCCCTGTGTGATAGCAATTGGAGGTGACAGGTTCTCTTTATTGACCCTGTCATCTCCAAAACAGAAGTCCTAGCGCTGTGCTAGAACTCCTGTCACAGCTGAGATGGGAAGAGCACAGCTCACCCCTCTCACTGTGTACATCGGCGGCAGGGACAGGAGACAGACTCGGCGGCTGGGGGGAGGACGGAGGAGTCCCAAAGGCAGAGCAAGCCGAGAAAGGTATGTGGGGGTAGGGGAGAACGGACAGCAGCACACATTTGACAAGTGATTTTGATGACATCGCCGTAATCACTTAATGAGCGAGCGGATTCCCCCACTCAATTCTCCCACACAGCAACTTACCTGCCCTCAACTGTATGTTACGGCCGTCGGGGGACTCCATGCCACTGCCCCCCCGAGTAAGGTAAGAAGTTAGCACACCCACGGGTGTGAAACACATCGAAGATTTCAAGCACTGAAGTCACAGTGTCACTCTGTTGATACAATTCAGCACTTTATTTCTTGCACTAGCACTTTTTCACTTATTGTGATCTATTTTTATTTCTGAACAGGATTTGCACATTTGCTTTGCACTTTATATGGACTTTATGGAATTTATGGCATGCACTTTATAGACTTTTTATGAAATGTAATTGCATGATTTTGTTATATATAATTTGTATTTATTTGGCACCATTCATTCACTATGGCCTCGTACACATGACCGAGGAACTCGTTGGAAAAGACACATCGTTTTCCTCGATGAGTTCCTTGTCAGGCTTGTCAAGAATCTTGACAAGCTGTCTTTGCGTACACACTGTCAAGACCAAACCTTCTCGTTCTCAAACGCGGTGACTTCAATACGTACAACGGCAGGGGAAGTTCGATTCCAATGGCACAACTCTTGGGGCTGCTTTTGCTAATTTCATGTTACTGTGTGTTAAGTAAAACTTTGGTAAGAGACTATTTGCACTTTTCAGTCTGTTACAGCGTGACAAATGTGCTATCTCCATTACAAACGCTACTTTTACCGAAGGTGCTTGAGTTTCTAAGCATACACAGCAACGTGTTTTTCGACGAAAAACAAGCTCGACGAGGAATGTGACAAGGAAATTGAGACTCCCGTCGATGAAAAAGAGAACTTGTTCTCTTTTTTCCTCGTCGTGTTCCTCGACAGTTTTCTCGATGAAATGCATACACACGACCGTTTTCCTCTGCAATAAAGCTCTCCCACCAAGTTTCTTGATGGATTCTGTCGAGGAAAACGGTTGTGTGTACGAGGCCTAAGAGTTACTTCACTTATTTTATTATTATTTTATTACACATATATTATTTTATTACACATATACTTTGTGGCACTGTATAATTTATTTGGAGCGCAACACCACTATATTGATTTTTTAACATACGTTGCTATTCCATAGTTGCTGTATTTTGGATTGAATTTTTTTTCCTTTTCCAGTGTATATGACTGAATTCCAAATGTAGCCAGTTGACGATTTGCGTAGGATTTTATGCCAAATCATGCTCTCTTTCATGTAATGTATTGTACCCAGCTGAGCCTTCCCTTGTAGGCCATTGGACTTCCATCTATGCTGATATCTCTTTCTGCCACATAGCTCTGTTGGAAATTCTTTAGAATCATTTGGGATACTTTCCACATTTTCTTTAGTTTTGGTGCAGAATGAGTAGTTTCATCAAATTCTTTGTTGTTTTTGAAGTGTAAACATTTCATAATTAGGGAAACTTTGTACTCTGACATGACCATGCCAAAGAATGGAGTGGCAAGTAATTTATTAGTTGTCCTATACAACTTCTGCATGGTGTTTTCCCACCACTCCCTGAAGTTTTATTAGGTCCAGAAAATTCCAAATGTCATCTTTGGTCACTGATTCCCACTTTCTACTTCTTGGAAACTTCTGATGCAGAGTAGCTAATTGTTGTTTTTTGTACCGGTTTGTCTCAATAACTATTTTTTCAATAATCTCATCTGTCAGAAATAATTTTAAGTACGCCAAGAGATTGTCATGTTTAAAGTCCACTTTCATACCAGATGTTCCAGTAAATGTGAATCTTAGGGGCACTGCCTGATCTGAACCACAGTCAATAGAGCACCAAGTTGGCAAATCACTGACCTTAGTCTGATGACGAATTTCCCCACGAATCACTATCGCTCAATTCTGCAAGTGATTCTAATTCACTATCGCTGTTTTCTAAAACTGCTTTTGACCTAAAGGGTGGCTTTTTGGATGCCATGGACGTTCTCACGTTTCCAGGGACAAAGAACAGTAAAAGTGCAATCAGAAGAATGGACAAAGCACTAGGGACAAAACTGAGGTGAAATGGTTTTATACAGTAACGTAATCCTAACAGATTACAACAGGCCCGTATTGGCCAATCGGGAGAACCGGGATAATTCCCGGTGGGCTGGTCGGGTTGCGGGCTGGTTCGATCCGTCATTTTATTTAATCGGCCTCCGCAGCCGTCTTCCAGGTCACTTATAAATTTAGCCCCCGGTGCGGCGGCCTGTAGCGTGGCACTTGTGCTGCATACATGGGGCGTACTTGGCCAGGGGGAGGGAGTGACTGACGCCCGCATTAAACGGCCGGTGATTGGCCAGACTGGGTGCATGTGATACCAGAGGTGGAGGCTGGGTCTGGCACAGAGCTCCAGTACAGGTCGGGACAGGGCTTAGTGCTGGGTCAGGGACAGGGATTAGGGCTGGGTCGGGAACATTGCTCCAGTACAGGTCGGGGACAGGGCTCAGTGCTGGGTCAGGGACAGGGATTAGGGCTGGGACGGGAACAGGGATCAGGGACAGTGCTCCAGTACAGGTCGGGGACAGGGCTCAGTGCTGGTTTAGGGACAGGGATTAGGGCTGGGTTGGGCACAGGGATCAGGGCTAGGTTGGGGACTGGGCTCTGGAGCAGATCGGGGACAGGGATCAGGGCTGGGTCAGAGACAGGGCGCTGAAATGGGTCGGGGACAGGGCGCTGGAATGGGTCGGGGACAGGGCTCTGGAATGGGTCGGGGACAGGTGGAAGGCAGAGGATGCTCATCCAACAACACTCAGCCTGAGTGTGGATAATAGAAAAGCTGGTAAAGTTTGCCTGGAGCAGGGAATGCAGCGCACAGGAGCGGGGGAAGGTGAGGAGGAGGAGTGTAGTACACAGCACACATTTGCAGGTAAGTTGTCGTCCTCTATGTTCGCACCTGGAGGGTAGGTCGAATGCAATGAATGGAGCAGAATTGTGTGCATAAAGCGTTGTTCTGCTAATTAGGAGTAAAGCTTGACATACCATGTGAGATGGCAAGGAGGCAGCGCACTAATAATGGACTGTACATAGGAATATGCCGAGCAATAGTACATATGAATGGCTCTTGGGATTCCAGACTTTAGACGGCACAGCAATTTAGCACTGTGTGTTTTAATGGCCTGAAGTCCTCACCATTCTTCATGTCTGCTGCACATTATTAGCTGTAAAACCAGCAATTTTTGAAGGCACTGGGAGCATCTGTGTCTGTGCGGGGAGGGTACAGAAGTATGAGGAGGGTATAGAGGTATGAGGAGGGTACAGAGGTGCGAGAGGGTATAGAGGTGTGGGGAGGGTACAGAGGTATGGGGAGGGTACAGAGGTGCGGGGAGGGTACAGAGGTGCGGGGAGGGTACAGAGGTATGGGGAGGGTACAGAGGTTTGGGGAGGGTACAGAGGTGCGGGGAGGGTACAGAGGTGCGGGGAGGGTACAGAGGTGCGGGGAGGGTACAAAGGTGTGGGGAGGATCCTGTTATTTATTGTTCTAATAAATCTTCACTGTGAAGCAAAACTTAGGTTACTGTATTTGCACTGAATTGGAAATATTTTTTGAAAAATACTATGAATTACAGGCTGTAGAGAACAGTGCGCCATTGCAAACTTATATTTTGAGGTTTTAATTACATTATTTTAATAGTCGTGAACTAAAGTGGGCTGGTCTAGGGCATGAAACTCCAGGGCTTAAAATTAGTCCCACTCAGGCCCTGGATTACAATGTATTGTTTGTAGGTCATGTTTTGAACTTTTTGGAATTTCCCGCTGGTTCCGCCCCTCCTGCGTCGCTCACAAGGAAAGGAACCTGGAAGACGGATGCCGGCATTGGCCGGAGGACACATCAGGAGGACATCAGGGGATCGTAGGGACAAGGTAAGTAACACTGCAGGGATACTACAGTATAATAAGGGAAAGATTATCCGCACTCCGGTCATTGCTTTTAAAAATTTGTAGTACTTATTAACAAACAAGCCACAGTGGACAAACGCAAATAGGAATGGTTGACGCGTTTCAACCTATAAGGCCTCAGTCATAATGACTAGGGCCTTATAGGCTGAAACACGTCAACCATTTCTATTTGTGTTTGTCCACTGTGGCTTGTTAATAAATACTACATATTTTTAAGAGCAACGACCGGAGTGCGGATCATCTTTTCCTCTACTTGACTGTGGACCGAGCACCCGGGAGCCTTGCTTTCTATGTGATGTATGGGTAGTAGCACTGCCTTTTTTCTTTATATACTACAGTGTAACCCCAGCGTGGCTCGAGGTTACTGCTTTTGGCACTGAAAATTAACCCCTGAGGTACAGTCAGGATTACCGCCATGAAGGTTAAAGTGATTGGCAACCTCTTGGGCAGTGAGTGAGTTAGTGGGTAGATTCAGGGTCCTGTTCCTAGCTGCATTGTGACATGGGCCATGCATTGCATTTTCTCAATGAATGCAAAGCATTCTCTGACTGGATAAGGTGAAGGACATGATGTCACTCCCCATGCCTCTCCACCTTGTCCAATCAGAGAGGTTTTTCCATTCAGTGAGAAAATGCAAAGCAATCTTTGAATGGTGCCCATACCGAGTGGGCAGCCTCCTGTGCTCACATTGCAGCAGGGCAGCCACTCCACGTGGGACCCTGAAGCTAGTGGTGGTCATGGTAGCAGTAGGGTGACCACATTTCCAAACTACCATTCAGGGACACCCCCCCTTCCCAAAAATCAGCTTGTGCTGTAACAAATCACAGCACAGTGATTGGACACAAGAGGCGGGATTCACGATTTCTCCAATCACAATTACCAGATTGGCCTGGGGGGTAGCTGTGTCCGTTTCGATCTAGGACACTGTATTATCCTGGAATGAAGGTGCCCGGGACAGACCTGCAAAATGCAATCCGGGAGATGTGGTCACTCTAGGTAGCAGTGGTGTCTAGTAGTACAGTGAATTACAGCTTCTAGAGGCATGCGGCAGGTGTGAATAAAATTCTATACCTAAAATGTTTCTTTAATTTAACCCTTAAAGGTTTCAATCATGTTCCTCTTATCCCTTCCTTCCCTAAAGCTGTATATATAAACTTCCTTCAATCTCTCCTGATATGTCTTATCCTTCAGACCTTTCATCACTTTTGCTATTCATTGCTGGACTTGTTCTATCTTATCGATATCCTTTTGTTAGTGAGCTCATATCCCTGTGTAAGCTATGACTCTGACAACTTACGGATTAGACGGGACTTTTTTTCACTCTCAGCAGCTGAACAGGAGAGAAAGAGAGCTAAGGATATGGTGCAGGGGAGGGCTGCAACGGCAAAACACAGGTTCACTTTAAAGAACTTTTGATTGCCATGAACACTGCAATTATGGATACTGTGTCACATATTGGGAACAAGTGGTTTTGACACAAATGGATTTATTGAGTGTGAATCGAATGTTCTGTAAAGAGGAAGTAGTCCTAATAACAAGTACAAGGAAACAACAAGAGGAGTCAGATCCAAAAAATTGCTAAAGAGCTGAATATACAAGTGAGATCATACAAACAAATACAATTGTTACAAGGTTGTGAAGACGGTAGAACTAGACGCATAAAGGGGCAGATGGAGAGAGATTAAAAATACAGAGGAGGACAAGGGAAGAGAGAGAGAGGAGGGGGAAGAAAAGAAAGTAGTGAAGGGAGGGAAGGAGCCAGAGGAGAGAGGGGTGTAAGAAGTATTGATGTCATTACAGATGTGTATCAGAACTTTCAGCATGACATCATAAGTTGGACCTGTCTCTCCCTCCCTTCCTTACTCTCTCCATCTGTCAGTCATCAGAGCACAAGGAGTCAGACAGTGGATAACAGCCACCTCCATCCACATACACACACACACAGCATCGGGAGCTGGAGGGACCCCAGTCTCTGAGACCAGTGACAGCAAGTGGCAGCTTCTGCGTCATCCAAGGATACCGGAGCTTGTGCTTATTCCCAGCACTCTACAGAGGTAAGACAGATGGAAGGTCTACATTGTCCATATAGAACATGATACACTGGGGGAGATTTACTAAAACTGGCACACACAAAATCTGGTGCAGCTGTGCATAGCAGCCAATCAGCTTTTAGATTTTATTGTCAAAGCTTCATTTAACAAGCTGAAGGTAGAAGCTGATTGGTTACTATGGACAGCTGCACCAGATTCTGTGTGCACCAGTTTTAGTAAATCTCCCCCTTTTGAAAAATATTCCTACTTGCCGAATGCTAAAAGATGACAAGTGCTCACTGCTGGACTTATGAAATATTGTGCCAACGGTGACAACGAATCAAACATTACCATTGACTACTTTAAATTTCTGATAACAACGAAAGGTGGTTGCTGACTGGTTGTTGCAGGTTGTTTGGGGAGATTCAGTAGGGAATATACAGCACATTTCTGACAGAATAGATATACCGGTAGTTGGAAGACTTGTGGCAAACTTGATATTTTCATTATGAGTATAGATACTTGTGATAAAGTTAAAACTATTTTGTTGTATTTTATTGTATGCAATAACAATCTACCTATCTTTTTATGTATGTATTTATCAATCTACCTTTTTATTTATCACTATCTATCTATCTATCTATCTATCTCTTTATGTATGTATATATCTAGTGGAAAGAAGTTACTGCGCTTATTCAAAAAACAATTAACATATAGAAAAAAAGCCGCAACAAAAAATGTTATACAACATTATACATAGTAGACAAAGACTATCTATCTCTTTATTTATCACTATCCATTCTATCTATCTCTGTATGTATATATCTGTCTCTCTCTTTATGTATCACTATCCATTCTATCTATCTCTTTATGTATGTATGTATGTATCTATCTCTTTATTTATCACTATTTATTCTATCTATCTATCTCTTTATGTATGTATGTATGTATGTATGTATGTATCTATCTATCTATCTATCTATCTATCTATCTATCTATCTATCTATCTATCTATCTCTTTATTTATCAATATTTATTCTATCTATCTATCTCTTTATTTATCACTATTTATTCTATCTATCTATCTCTTTATGTATGTATGTATCTTTCTCTTTATCAATATCTATCTATCTATCTATCTATCTATCTATCTATCTATCTATCTATCTATCTATCTATCTATCTATCTATCTATCATGGGCCATACATTATACAATTTTCGTTTTTAGATTTACCAAAACCATATAATATGAGGTCAAACCTAAACACTTTCAATTTGTATGGAATTAGACAGACCCTTGTAATACATAGTTGAAGGTAAATCTAAAGGAAATGGAACAAGAACATTGTATAATGTATGACTAGCTTTATCTATCTATCTATCTATCTATCTATCTATCTATCTATCTATCTATCTATCTATCTATCTATCTATCTATCTATCTATCTATCATCATATGAGTAATATGAATAGTAGATTTAATTAAGACCTCTTCCATAGTGGAGTAAATTGTTGTTTATGTTGCGTTGTGTAATTATTGCATTGCATCTTTGAGACAATTGTGCAACACATTTTCTCTTTACCTTCCCCTGAATTCAAGAGATTGTTGCCCTGTATCTTATTGATACATATATATCTTTATATATATATATATATATATATATATATATATATATATATATATATATATATATATATATATATATGTACATATATCTCTCTATATCTATCTATCTATATATCTATATCTATATATATATATATATATATATATATATATATATATATATAGTTATATCTATAAATATCCATAGATATGCATACATATATATATATATATATATATATATATATATATATATATATATATATATATATATATATATATATATATATATATATATATATATATATATATATATACATTGTTTTGTAACACTATTTTTAATCGGCCATCTTTGCCTTACAATAAGTTGCAGTATGCATGCTAAAAAGTATGCTTTTTGTACTGTATCCAGTCTAAAGACACGTTATCTGTATTTTCTTTGTGACAACAATGAAAGATGGATTCTGATTGGTTGTTATAATTTACTGCACTTGTTCCTTGCCTTGTCAACAGTGAAATCTTAAATGAAATAATCAAGAATACTATTACTGATCAAACTATTTTGAGTGTTCATTCTGAATGAAGCAATTGGAAGTGCAATATGAGCTTTTTGTGTTGCCTGTAACACCCAATGAGACACTTTTATCCCATCTTTTAAGTTGCTCCAAAAATGTCCCAGCTGGGAGCAAATCCATTGCTTTCAGCAAAGCCAGAATCCTGGCATTCACTGTCATTAAAACTTTTGTGTTGTAATAACTGTATAAAGTTGATAATTAAAGGTATAGTATTAGGGTCTGTTCAGAGACCCCCGTTCCCCCCTCAACGTCCAAAGAACCCACGCTGTGAATGTACTGTTTTGTTCATATGTACATTTTGGACTGTATTGTTCTCTTGAATAAGGGAAATTATATTTAAAAAAAAGATTGTATTTTTTAAATAGATTTAGTTTTTAATGTCATATGCCTTTATTAAGATTTTTCTCAACATTTATAAGCAGAGCATCATGTTCAGCATAGTTACATAGTAGGTGAGGTTGAAAAAAGACACAAGTCCAACCTATGTGTGTGATTATATGTCAGTATTACATTGTATATCCTTGTATGTTGTGGTCATTCAGGTGCATACAGTAAGTGACAATGACAGTGGTTTATAAATAAGAATAAAGCAATTAAAAAGTGATCATTGTAATCACCCCTGGCAGGGTTATAGTTTGTCCCATCCCCTGTAACTGTCACTATTTGGGGACAGATTGGTCTGCATGTAAATGCGAAGAAAAACATCAATAAAGGTGTATCAAATAAAAAAAAAAAAAGGAATTAAAAATAGTATAACTCCATGTATAACCACATACAGTATAGTCAACGGAATACCATAGCGTTCACAGCTGTGGTCCTTTAATTCTTCATGAGTCATCTACTCTATGTAAAGCGCAGTTCTAACTGTTATACAAATTGCGCTCAACATTTAGAAAACTGAAGTGGGTGTTAAGCTCTTATAACATAGCGGAATTTTTAATTTGGTGAAAAAATTGACACTTAAAGCAGAGCTCCGCTGTAAAAAAGATATTAAAAGTCAGCAGCTACAAATACTGCAGCTGCTGACTTTTAATAAATGGACACTTACCTGTCCTGGAGGCCAGCGATGTCAGCGGCAGAAGCTGAGCAATCGCTCATTTATCTGCTGCCCACACCGCCATCCTCCTCGGTGAGGGAACCAGGAAGTGAAGCGTTGCGGCTTCACTGCCCGGTTCCCTAGTGCACATGCGAGAGTCGTGCTGCATTGTGCTCACTGGTCCCCGATGTGTCCTGGGAGCCGAGTGTTTCCCAGAACTGGGGGGGGGGAGGGACTGACAAACTACCCGCAGTTTCCCGCAGAGTCTCCCCCGAAAGTGGGGGCATATACCTATCTTAGACAGGTATCTGCACCCCCCTCCCCCTGAAAGGTGCCAAATGTGGCACTGGAGGGGGAGGGTTCAGATGAGAGGAAGTTCCACTTTAAGGTGGAGCTCCGTTTTAACACTAGGTAAGAGTTTGAATAATGTTTTTAATTAATATGTCAAAAAGTGTCAAAAACACAGAATGTGGGGGAGCTAATTCTTCTACAGGAGTTGGTCAAAACATTTGATTTGGATGATGCTTTGCTGAATAAATATTTTTAGATTAAAAATAATTGTATTGCACATAAATATTTATACCATGAAAGCAATAAAATTTGCAGGCAAAAATGTTATACATTGTTTCCCTCTCGTGCATCAGGAATCATCGCCCTTCCCCCAGTGATGCTGAATCCACCCCTATACAGCCGCCTGCAGCTCACAGGTGGCAACAGATTTGTGTATGACTATCTTGGTTACTTGGGGAGCCACAGCTGGTCTGAATAATGTGTCCGGTTTTCAGTCTGCCTGAAACCTGGACACAAGATTCAAACCCTGGACTGTCTGGGTGAATCCCGGACAGGTGGCAACCCTAACGTAGACTCACCTTCACAGCACTTCCCAAACATGCCTTTCTTTTCTACTGCAAAATGCTCAAAGCTCTGAGTATAGGGGGGCACGTGAGCTCCTCCTTTGATGCAGTGTCACAGTACAGAGGGCAGTGACATGATTGCTACCAACCAATATCTAATATTTTGTGGCACCCGTAACAGAGGAAGTGGGGGCAGGGGAACTTAGAATAATGACCCATGCACACAGGTGGTTTGAGGCTTTTGACACAAATTGTGTTGATTTGTACACACGCACAGCTATACATCCTTGGAATGTGGATCTTGTGCCAGTCCAGGGGCGGACTGACAACTCATGGGGCTCCCGGGCAATAGGAGATTATGGGGCCCCCGGGCAATAGGAGATTATGGGGCCCCCGGGTAATAGGAGATTATGGGGCCCCCGGGTAATAGGAGATTATGGGGCCACATAGTATACACACACACATACAGTATGCATACACAATATACACATACACAGTATAGATACACACAGAATACACATACACACACTGAAAAGGTACTGGAGAGGCGGGGTAGTTATAATCTTGGTATTTTTTTAAAAACACATATTTTTACATACTGTCCCTAGTTTTACTGAGGCTGGCAACCCTGATGGGGCCCCCTAGTGGCATGGGGCCCTCGGGCAGTGCCTGAATGCCCAAATGGTCATTCCGCCCCGTGCCAGCCTATACCTACTTACAGCCATTCATTAATATGGGCGGCTGTGCACTGGAGGTGTCTCTCTCTCTCAGGCATGGAAACACACCTCCAGATTACATCCGAACTGGCTGCGTGCTTGAGGCCCAACTGTGTCATGGGTGGGCTTTAAAGAGACCCTGTCCCTTAGCTCTGAGTGCCAATAAAAAAGAAAAACATCCAAGAGGCCATGGAAATTTAAACATTATTCACATGTATAAATCAGTGAAAGGAAAATAATTATTTGGAGAGATCACTGGGCTTGGGTTAGGCAGCTCACAGCAAACAGGACTGCCCTCCAGTGGGTACCCAGAACATGATTCAAAGCACACACCGGCAGAAGGGGCACCAGACCAAACGGTGAATGGGGTTTTCATTTGGGAAAAATCCATTCACTCCAAAATCAATTGTTAAAAGCAAACATCTTTTTAAAGTATTGTCAAACGATATCATGTCATCAAATGCACTTTGAGAATTTATGAATATTTCTATGAATGTAGCCTTCTAGTGTATTGCTGGCTTTATATTCCATGCAAACATTTACGTATCTACATTTTTAACCCACAATGCCATGCTTCCTCCTATGATTGTAATTAACATGAAATTTAACATTAACACCCTTTGAAAACTTTTGAAATTGAAAAATACATTTAATAATGCATAATGATAAGTATGGTAAAACTAAAGATATCAGGAATCCCTAGTGTACAAGGTGACAGTCTGATTCTTTTAGTGAACTTATAAGACTGCAATCACTAAATGGTAGATTGCCAGCCAGGAAGCCCACCTTTCAGGTTCCCGCCATCTTTTGTATTCATTGGTTGCTAGGACCACTGGAGTCCTAAGAACCAATAATATCATGTGCATGCCCTGCCCCCAACATCACTGGAGGACAGAAGTAGAATTTCCGCTGTCCAGCTCCCACCCTCTGCCGGCCTGGTGCTAAAAGGTACACAGGCACTCTGATGGGGACACATGATGTAAGGGTCGGCAGGATGTAAGGGAACACTTTGATGGGAACCCTGATCAAAAAAAAAGCAGTCACTTCCAGCGCTCAGGAGGGGGGGGGGGGGCGTAGTTAGTGGATGTGTCAGTGTGTTTTTTATTTAAATTTGTATTATTTTTTTACAATTCACTTTTTATTATTTATTGCAATTTTTTTTCTTTTTTTAGCCCGGTTGGGGGACTTAGGTGAGATATCAGGGGTCTTAACAGACCTCTGACATCTCCCCTTTGAGACATAGAAAGGGTCTAAGGACACAGATTCCCCAGTCCATTTCTCAGCAGCCTCAGCTGCACTGAAAATGAATGGAGAGGAGACAGAGGCTTAACATGGGTTACGCCTCATATAGCAGGGGTAACTTTACGACGCCGACGTATATCAGTACCCCGGGCACATCTACGTTTCTGAATCGGTGTATCTAGCTCATTTGCATATTTTTAATGGGAAAGTCTAATGCGTCCAGTGTAACTATGCGCCCACGATACGCCGGTGTAGGCAAGTTACACCGGAAGACTAAAGCCATGTTTTTTGGCGTATCTCGCTTTCTAAATCGGCGTAAAAATGCGGCACTTTAAAGCGGGAGTAAACCCATCTATTTACCAGTTTCATTTCCGACACGTGCCGGACATGTAACACTCTAATTGGTTGTGCTCTCAACCAAACTCTCAAACTATCCATTGGCTGGTGTCATAACTGATCACATGTGCAGCATCATGGCAGTTGTAGATTAAGCCGAGGCCAAGATGGCAGCTTCTTTGGCTGAAGACGATAGAAGGGTTTACTTACACTTTACGTGGTTTTGAATGTCAGAAAGCAGGGCGGGGCTTATGGTCATGTGACCACTGTGATTGGCTGTCACAGCACTCACATGATCGGAAAGCTCCCAATCGCAAGCAGCGAATGGGAGCTTTCCATTAGCGGCCGGTAACTATTCTGGGAGCGAGCAGGGTGCGCGCTCTCAGCACTGCTCTATTGTGCTGTTGCGCGCAAATATGCGACCGATCGGCGTCAAGGCCCGACTGCTGAAAGGCCACATATCTGCATGCGCTCTGCGCAAATGGCTTAATAAATCAAGCCCACAGTGACCACATCTGAGTCATAGCACAAACTTGAGCTTCGGACCTCTGCTAGATTAAAACTTAAGTGACCGGATCTTTGAACTTTAAGAGATGATTATATTTCTACTGGTGATGGAAAAAAAAAGTCTGCTGAAATAACTGTACACATAGAAACCACCCCTGATCTCTGCCTCCTATAGACACAGGCTAACAAATGGCACTGATGATCAAAGTGCAGAAAATGAGTAATAACGGTGTTTGCTCACTGTGGGGTTTCTGTACTATGTAATCGCACTATGCCATCATAACCTCTGTAGCCCGCTTATGCTTAAAATAAACATTAAGAATTTGCCTGTAATTTTTCAATTATGATCTCAGGTTGAAGTCTGACATTGAACGCAGATGTGTGTGATTTATGTCCGATGCAGGTGCCTTGGAGAGTTTTACAACTTGTGCATGAAAACAGCTGCGACTTTCTGAATAAATAAACTTTAATGCATAAGAATGCAGAGGCAGTCCGCTTGGCTTGTGTTTCTGGAATGCCTCTGATTTCAGGGATATTTAAAAGACGTTAATCATAATGTGCACGTCGTGATGGGTCTGCGGTTTTATGGTAATGTAATCCAGAGCCGTCGCTGAGGATTATTACCGGTGATATGAAGAAACCCACAACAATAGGTCCTCCGATTTAATCGTTTGCGGGTTAAATAAAAGTGCCTCAATGGAAGCTTGTGGTCTCATAAGTGTGAGCAAAGAAATTTCTGAACATTATCCTTGAACTCCAGGAATACAACTAAAGACATGTTGCAATACATGGAACTATATTAAGATTTTTGGTTTTGGTAAGCTGGTGTTTTGATGCAGGCATCATATCCTATCAGACAGCCCAGTGGCCTAACATTTCTCTAGTGTAGTTAGACAGTAGAGTTTGGTCAGTGACCCGCCCCCTAACATATTGATTGGACAAGGAAGGAGAAAGTCCACTCTGATGACATAATCTCTTTGCTCATCCAACTGCAAGATACCTTTGTATAACTAATAGCACTGGGCAATGCAGCAGAGCCTGATTAATTAAGGCTGGGTTCACACATACAGTATCTCACAAAACTGAGTACACCCCTCACATTTTTGTAAATATTTTATTCTATCTTTTCTTGTGACAACACTGAAGAAAATGACACTTTGCTACAATGTAAAGTAGTGAGTGTACAGCTTGTATAACAGTTGAAATTGGCTATTAATGTCTAAACTGCTGGCAACAAGTGAGTACACCCCTATGTGAAAATGTCCAAATTGGGCACAATTAGCCATTTTCCCTTATGTGACTCGTTGGTGTTACAAGGTCTCAGGCCGCGTACAACGACCAGTTTCCTCGCCAGAATCCATCAAGAAACTTGGTGGCAGAGCTTTTTTGCCGAGGAAACCGGTCGTGTGTATGTTTTTCATCGAGAAAACTGTCGAGGAACTCAACGGGAGTCTCAATTTCCTCGTCTTGTTCCTCGTCGGGCTGGTTTTCCATGAGAAACACATTGGTGTGTATGCTTAGAAACCCGCGCAACTTCGGTAAAAGTAGCGTTTGTAATGGAAATAGCACATTTGTCACGCTGTAACAGACTGAAAAGTGCAAATGTCTCTTACCAAACTTTTACCTAACACGCAGTAACATGAGATTAGCAAAAGCAGCCCCAAGGCTTGTTGAAGTGGAATCGAACTTCCCCTCCCGTCTCTCATACTGGTCACTGGAAGTTCAACATGGCACTTCGCGGCAAAGAACTCTCTGAGGATCTGAAAAAAGAATTGTTGCTCTGAATAAAGATGGCCTAGGCCAGTGATGGCGAACCTTGGCACTCCAGATGTTTTGGAACTACATTTCCCATGATGCTCCACTACACTGCAGAGTGCATGAGCTTCATGGGAAATGTAGTTCCAAAACACCTGGAGTGCCAAGGTTCGCTAATCACTGGCCTAGGCTATAAGAAGATTGCCAAGATCCTGAAATTGAGCTGCAGCAACGGTGGTCAAGATTATAAAGCGGTTTACCCGGACAGGTTTCACTCAGAACAGGCCTTGTCATGGTCGACCAAAGAATTTGAGTGCACATGCTCAGTGTCATTTCCAGAGGTTGTCTTTGGGAAATAGACATATGAGTGCTATAGACGTATGAGTGCTGCCAGCATTGCTAAAGAGGTGGAAGGGGTGGGGAGGTCAGCCTGTCAGTGCTTAGACCATATGCTGCACACTGCATAAAATTGGTCTGCATGGCTGTCATCCCAGAAGGAAGCCTCTTCTAAACATATTGCACAAGAAAGCCCACAAACAGTTTGCTGAAGACAAGCAGACTAAGGACATGGATTACTGGAACCCTGTCCTCTGGTCTGATGAGACCAAGATAAATATATTTGGTTCAGATGGTGTCAGGCGTTTGTGGCGGCAACCAGATGAGGAATACAAAGACAAGTGTGTCTTGCCTGCAGTCAAGCATTGTGGTGGGAGCGTCATAATATGGGCTGCATGAGTGCTGCGGACACTAGGGAGCTACAGTTCATTACGGGAACCATGAATGCCAACATGTACAGTGACATAATGAAGCAGAGCATGATCCCCTCCCTTCTGAGACTGGGCCGCAGGGCAGTATTTCAAAATTATAACCACCCCAAACACACCTCCAAGAAGACCACTGCCTTGCTAAAGAAGCTGAGGGTAAAGGTGATAGACTGGCCAAGCATGTCTCCAGACCTAAACCCTATTGAGCATCTGTGAGGCATCCACAAACTGAGGATCACAAGGTCTCTAAAATCCACCAGCTTCGTAATGTCATCATGAAGGAGTGGAAAAGGACTTCAGTGGCAAGCTGTGACCTGTGACCTGTGACCTTCATGCCCAAGAGGGTTAAGGCAGTGCTGGAAAATAATGGTGGCCACACAAAAATAAATTACACGTTGGGCCCAATTTGTACATTTTCACTTAGGGGTGTACTCACTTTTGTTGCCAGTGGTTTAGACATTAATGGCTGTGTGTTGAGTTTTTTTGAGGGGACAGCAAATTTACACTGTTATACAAGCTGTACACTCATTACTTTACATTGTAGCAAAGTGTAATTTCTTCTGTGCTGTCACATGAAAAGATATAATGAAATATTTACAAAAACGTGAGGGGTGTACTTACTTTTGTGAGATATTGTATGCGAATTGAATGCGCTTTGAACCACATCCAATACACATGACGTGTGAAAGAACATTGCTTTCTATTGTGCCTGTTCACATATGTCCGAGAGTGACTTCCATTGACTTCCATAGGAAAGCTTCTCAATCGCACATGTCATTCAGTTGTGATCAGGATAAAATCCTGACCTGATCCCGTTCGTAAGTTGACCTGAAATGCTGAGCAACTACTTTGTCAATTAGCTTTGGAAACTGAGCTTCAGTTCGCACTGCACAAGTGTGAACCCAGCCTGTGATGGGGACACCTGATGTAAGAGGACACTGTGATGGGGACAATTGATCTAAGAGAATCCTGTGATGGGTACACATGATGTAAGGGAGCACTGTTATGGGGACTCTGATGTAAGGAAGCACTGTGATGGGGACTCTGGTGTAAGGGGACACGTGAGGTAGGGGGACACTGTGATGAGGACACATTATGTAAGAGGACACTGTGATTGGGACACATGATGTAAGAGGACACTGTGATTGGGACACATGATGTAAGGGAACACTGTGATGGGGACTCTGATGTAAGGGAGCACTGTGATGGGGACTCTGGTGTAAGGGAGCACTGTGATGGGGACACGTGATGTAAGGGGACACTGTGATTGGGACACATGATGTAAGAGGACACTGTGATTGGGACACATGATGTAAGAGGGCACTGTGATTGTGACACATGATGTAAGAGGACACTGTGATGAGGGCACTGTGATGTCCCAGTGTCTCTGGTGTAAGGGAGCACTGTGATGGGGACACGTGATGTAAGGGGACACTGTGATTGGGACACATGTAAGAGGACACTGTGATTGGGACACATGATGTAAGAGGGCACTGTGATTGTGACACATGATGTAAGAGGGCACTGTGATTGGGACACATGATGTAAGAGGACACTGTGATTGGGACACATGATGTAAGAGGGCACTGTGATTGGGACACATGTAAGAGGACACTGTGATTGGGACATATGATGTAAGAGGGCACTGTGATTGTGACACATGATGTAAGAGGGCACTGTGATTGGGACACATGATGTAAGAGGACACTGTGATTGGGACACATGATGTAAGAGGACACTGTGATTGTGACACATGATGTAAGAGGGCACTGTGATTGGGACACATGATGTAAGAGGACACTGTGATGGGGACACATGATGTAAGGGGACACTGTGATTGGGACACATGTAAGAGGACACTGTGATTGGGACACATGATGTAAGAGGGCACTGTGATTGGGACACATGATGTAAGAGGACACTGTGATGGGGACACATGATGTAAGGGGACACTGTGATTGGGACACATGTAAGAGGACACTGTGATTGGGACACATGATGTAAGAGGGCACTGTGATTGTGACACATGATGTAAGAGGACACTGTGATTGGGACACATGATGTAAGAGGACACTGTGATTGTGACACATGATTTAAGAGGGCACTGTGATTGGGACACATGATGTAAGAGGACACTGTGATGAGGGCACTGTGATGGGGACACATTATGTAAGGGAATATAGTGATGGGGACTCTGATGTAAGGGAGCAGTGTGATGGGGACTCATGATGTAAGGGGGCACTGTGATGGGGACACATGATGTAAAGGAGCCCTCTGATAGGGAGGGACAACTGATGTAAGGGGATAATGTGATAGGGGCTCTGATGTAAAGGAGCACTGCAATAGAGATATCTGATGTAAGGGAGCACTGTGATCGGGACACCTGATGTAAGGGGACATTGTGATGGAGACTCTGATGTAAGGGAGCACTGTGATCGGGACACCTGATGTAAGGGGACATTGTGATGGAGACTCTGATGTAAGGGGGCACTGTGATAGGGACATCTGAAGTAAGGGACCACTGTAATGAGGAAACATGGTAAAAGAAAGCACTGTGATGGGAACTCGTGATTTAAGGGGACACTGTGATGAGGACACGTCCTATAAGGGGACACTGTGATGGAGGCACCTGATTTAGGGGGGAACTTTTATAGGGATACCTGATGTAAGGAGGCACTGTTAGGGGGACACCTGTCATGTGTTCCTGGAATAGCTCTGATTTCAGGAATATTTTAAAGACATTAATCATAATGTGCACGTCGTGATGGAATAGCAGTTTAACAGTGATGTAATCCAGAGCCCACGCTAAGGATTATTAACTGATGACATGAAGAAACCCACAACAACAACTCCTCCACTTTGATTGATTGTGGGTTAAATAAAAGAAAACGTCCAGATGGAACCTGTGTGGTCTAACACAAGCGAGCAAAGAAATTTCTGCACATTAAATCTGAACTCCATTAATACAGGTAAAGACACTGAAACATTGAACTATTTTACCTGCCAAAATATTTTAGTTTTGTCAGAGAGCACAATGACCTAACATTTCTCTAGTGCAGTTAAGCAGTAGAGTTTGGTCAGTGACCCGCCCCCCTAGCATGTTGATTGGACAAGGAAGGAGAAACTCCACATTGATGACATCATCCCTTTGCTCATTATGCTCTCTTCAGCTGCAAGCTACTGCTGTACAACTGATAGCACTGTGCAATGCAGCAGAGCCTGATTGGTTTATAGTGCTGCCCCTCCCTCTCCACAATGTAAGCCCTACTGTATGGAAACTAATATAAATAAATCTATAGATCCTTATGCTGGCAGCATTTCAAATATATAAACAATAAATAAAATCAGTTTTCTAATCTCTAATTCATAGCGTAGGGAAGAACTACAACCCCCGATCGGCTTTTTATTATTGATAATTGACATGTATACAGTCTAATGCGAGCACCAGACAAGCGTCCAAGAGTCCAAAATCTTTTAGAAATAAAATTGGTTCACAGTAGGATGACACAACATATCCAACTCATTTTGGGGCCAAACCACTTTCCCTTTACCAGGGTTTAACATCAAATCAGAAGTTTAAATGGACTCAAGTCCAGGTTTATTATATTGATCTGTATAGGTTGTATATGAAAGATCAGTCAGTTGCATAATGTGCCAGCACTTGTGTCATTAGGAGGTTCTTATTGTTGACTGCATCCCCGCTGGGGAGTTTCACCTTCTTCATTTGTCCTGATGACCACCACAATAGAGAGTGATGAGGAATTCAAGGTGTGGCAGACCTAGCCTAGCCTCTTGCTTACAGATCATGGGCCCTGGCATTTGGGGGAATGGTGCTCTTTGTGAGCTGTATGCCTGGGGAACCTTGAGGTGGCGTTACTTTGGATTCAGGTCCATATCCCCCCAAGACACATAGGGCCAGATTCAGGTAGAGTTAGGCTGGAGTATCAGTGATACTCCAGCCTAACTCTCACTTTGAGCCGGCGTTTCTGTTTTCTTTAGTCAGAAAACAAGAAACGCCGGGTTGGAGTTCCGATATGAGCGGCGTAATTGAATTTCGCCGTTGCATCGCAACTGCAATTTAAAAAATGGCGCTGGGGGCGTTCCCGCTGATTAACGCCGAAAATAAGTTAATCAGCGGCAATCGTCAATTCACGATCGTATTCGGGCGTGACTTTCCGACGTTTCCGTAAGCGATACGCGGCGTAAAGATAAAGCAGCCCCCTAGTGGAGTATCCTATGTTAAGTATAGCCGTCGTCATCGCGTCGAAAAAAAAAAATTTGCGTCGCTTGCGTAAAACGTCCATGAATGGGGATTTGACGTCATTGACGTTCACTGACAGAATTTGGAGCATGCGCACTGACAGTCGACGCATGCGCAGTACGTTCGCCGCGGGATCGCGCCTAGTTATAATAATACACGCCCCCTACCCGCCCAATTTGAATTCCGCCGGCTCATTTTCGATACGCCGCCGCAATTTTAGGAGCAAGTGCTATGTGAATAACAGTACTTGCTGCTAAAGTTTTGCCGGAGTAACGTAAATGAGAAACGTTACTCCCCAGTAAAGAAGCGCCCATCTACCTGAATCTGGCCCATAGACTCTGGGAACCTTGTTTATGTCATATTAGAAATAGTGACTGATTCATACTGTTGGGACACGTACTGTTAGATGCTAATGTCATCAACTCCAGCCACCTGTCTGTCTGTTGTCTGCTATAATGTAAATGAGCCTAGTATAACTTCTAAGAGTCTTTCACCCATGGTTGCTTGTGCTAATTAATCCTGCAATTGTATGAAGGAGTCCTGTGTTGATATGTATGATAATGTGTATTGTAATTAGGGAGTTAATTAGTTAATTAGCTCATGTTAATTTATGTTTCTGATTACAGGTGTATTGTTAGAGTAATATGAGCAGGAGGTAGGAACCTCCTCCTCTTTAACTGTATATAATACTTGTATTCTGGTTCTAATAAACAGTCCATGTTCAGCAACTAAACAAGTATCGTCTTGTTTTGTGCTTGTGAGCGGTTGGAATATCTGATATCTATATTAAGACTGGGAGGAAGCGGTATAGGATGAAAGCACTCAAGCAGAGTGTTGGACGTTTTGTTACACAACGTTTTTCGGTTTGCTCTGGAATAAGAAGTATGGGTATATCTTCCAATGGGGACACCTAGGGATATGGTGACAAAGCTTCCCCCTTATTTGGAGTCACACGAGACACTTTGTCCCAAGACCTCCCCTTAACCAGAAAACCACCATGGGCTCCAGCCATGGACAGCCAGATCTCCTGTAGGTCAGGTCAGTGCAGCGATGGGTAGCTAACGTACCAAGTCTGTCTGTTTGATGACATTCTGTTTTAATCATTAGAGAACATTATCCAAACTTTGATGCTCGGCAGCCACACCAGTACAATAAACATATCTGTTATATATATCCCAGGGAAGCTTACGATGTACTGACAGGGGATTCAGTTACATCTGGTGCTTCTCTTGGGGACCATGGCGCATACTTTAAATATTACTGCGGTCTACTGCCTATAAATTTTTTATTTATTAGAATTATGTATTGCGCAGAGCGGTTCTCAGCTGGTGGTATGTGTGCTCTAGGGAGAAATAGAGACAATTTTTAAGATCTGCTTCTGTTTGTTAAAGATGAACTTTGGTATAATCAGAAATCATCTAAATACAAGAGCCATGTGTATTCTTGGTGTAACGTGTGCAATTTTTTCAGATCTCTGCAGTAATCCAGTGTGAAACATTGTCGCAGGAGCTTCTTAACCACTTGTCATCTGCCCGCCGTCAATTGACGGCGGGCAGACGACTCCATTGTTCTGACATCACGTCATATGACGTGATGTCCCTTTAAAGCCGCGGGCGGGCGCGCGCGCGTCGCCGGCGGCGCGCGCGCGCGCACCCGCCGCTCCGCGGGGATCCCGTGCGAGTGCCCGGGCACACGCGATTGCTCTGTAAGTGAGCTGGGACGTGCAGCTCTGTATGTAAACACAGAGCTGCACGTCCCTGTCAGGGAGAGAGGTGACAGATTGTGTTCCTTGTACATAGGGACACAATCGGTCACCTCCCCCAGTCACCCCCCCCTCCCCCTACAGTTAGAACACTCATAGGACACACATTTAACCCCTTCCCCGCCCCCTAGTGGTTAACCCCTTCACTGCCAGTCACATTTATACAGTAATCAATGCATATTTATAGCATTTTTCACTGTATAAATGTAAATGGTCCCAAAAATTTCAGAAAAGTGTCCGAAATGTCCGCCATAACGTCGCAGTCCCAATAAAAAAATCGCAGATCGCCGCCATTAATAGTAAAAAAAAAAAAAAAAAAAATGCCATAAACTATCCCCTATTTTGTAAACGCTATAAATTTTGCGCAAACCAACCGATAAACGCTTATTGCATTTTTTTTTTACCAAAAATATGTAGAAGAATACGTATCGGCCTAAACTGAGGGAAAAAATATTTTTTTTATATATTTTTTGGGGTTATTTATTATAGCAAAAAGGAAAAAAATATGGCATTTTTTTAAAAATTGACGCTCTATTTTTGTTTATAGCGCAAAAAATAAAAACCGCAGAGGTGATCAAATACCACCAAAAGAAAGCTCTATTTGTGGGAAAAAAAGGACGCCAATTTTGTTTGGGAGCCACGTCGCACGACCGCGCAATTGTCAGTTAAAGCGACGCAGTGCGGGAAGCTTATATTTTGTCTGGGCAGGAAGGGGGTGTAGGTGCACAGTAGGTAAGTGGTTAAAGACCATTTACTGTCGCTTTCTCCCCTTGGGCACAGTGACTGGTCTTGTCTCCGTCCCCTCCTGTACTGTTCTGCAGGCAGCCTGTAGTGGGTGGAATTGATGGGACCCTGCCACAGCTCTGCTAGATTTGCAAAGGCATTTGGTTCATGCAATGTTTTTTTTTAATGACTTGGAGTTCAGCTTTAAAATCAAAATAAGACTTTTTATTTTATTTTGCATGAAGCAGTGAAGGGTTAGAACCACTGTCAGGTTGTATTGCTGTCTATGTTCTTGTGTCAGAACAGAAAAGGGTGGCAAATCTCTCTGGGAATGGGACAAAGAAAAAAAACAAGACACATTTTTAATAACTTGGGGAAGTGTTTAAATAAGGTGACAAGACATCTCCGATTTCAGGAGGCAGTCACTGGAAAAAAGTAGGGCTGTTACTGATCAAAAATTTTGTGTTCGATTAATCGTTTTTTTTTTAATCAATTAATCGACTAATATTGATTAATTATAACGCACGTACAGATCCAACTACTTTTAGCTGATCTCCTTGCAGGCTGATCCCCAGTGCAGCTACTAACCACTGGATAAATGCATAGCAGGATACAAAAAATATTAAACGGTACCAAAAGCAGTCCTAAAAACATGTAGCTAAGTATGATACTGGTATAAAAATGTGTACAATGATACCACTGCTGAATCCAGATGAGGAGGGGTTTATCTCAGTCCGTCGGCATGTAGATGTCCCATGAAGGGAACTATCACAACTCCCAGTGGATGGTTGTAGAATCCCAGGTTGATAGAGGGAAGTGATAGAGGGAAGTGTAAGAGCCCTTGCGTGTGGCAGTTAGTAAGGTACCGCCGGTATGCAGATATGAAGGCACAGCAAAGGAGCCCTTCAGATGGACACGGCAAGCCCCGCTGGTGTCCGTGACGTCACCGGATCTCCGACGGAACTCCCTGAAGCCCCAGAAGCCGGCGGAGAGCTGAGTGCCAATCAAATATATTATGATCGATCAAAATAATTAAAGATTAATCGATTAATTAAAAGTTAATTTGCACAGCCCTAGAAAAAAGTGTACCTGATTATGCCCCAGTAAGCTGGGCAGAGGGGGTCTCTGGGAGATGTGTGTAGTCCTCATAGAGAGATGGCAAGAGAGATGGAGAGGGACAGTACAGTGCTGTATATATATACAGAGATCCAATAACTCATAGTATTTTATTGGAAAATTACAATTGTTTATGATACACAGTGCACAGGGCAAACTAAATGTCCTCCAGTTAGTATTTACATCTACTTGGATGAGATGTCTTGGAGGTAGGGTGACCACGTGTCCTGGATTGCACATTCATTCCAGGACAATACAGTGTCCCGGAATGAAACTGACACAGCCAGCCACTTCCACCCCCCCCCCCCCCCGGGCCAATCTTATGCGCCTAAAACAGGCAGCCACATCACCACTTTACTCACTGACAGTACTTGTCCTGGCCGGGAATGCCTGGAGGAAACACAATCACCGCCCCCTGCTTGTGATTGGAGAAATCATAAATCCCACCTCTTGTGTTCAATCACTGCGCTGTGATTCGTTACAGCACAAGCTGATTTTTGGGAAGGGAAGGTGCCCCTGAATGGTAGTTTGGAAATGAGGTCACCCTACTTGGAGGGGGTAAGTGCTAGTCCAGTGGTCGCCAACCTTTTGGACCACATGGACCACTAAACTAACATGAATTTTACATGCCTTATCCATACAATGCTTTGGCTCTCTACCTCCCTTCCCCTGCATCACACTACTGCCTTATACACGCAATACTCTAGTTTCTGCCCACTTATCTCACAGAGATTATCTCACAGAGATCAATCCTCATGTTCCTTTCATTTGTTTTATTATTGTTTACTTAAGCTAAGGCAAGCCACATATTGATAATGACTTTGATGACAGTGAATGCTGCTAGCAGGCAGTCAATTGGTAATCTAGGCTCCCACCAGAACATCTGAAAATAAGGGGGGAAGCCTGTACTCTATGCTTGGTGCTGTTATAAGCATAGATTGTGGATGCTACACTGCGGGTCCTTTTGGCTTTGGTCATAAACACCCCCCTTTGCGTCTTCGCTTTTGTATGAGAAATGCCACACTTAGCACTGTTCCCCTTAGAGTCCTCATGCCATTGTTTTGCAGAATGTCCAGTGTGACCACACCTGAAACACCTTTGAGAATCTCTCCCCCTCAGTGAAGCAACTGGTTGAGTAACCATAGATTAGGGTCGGTGAAACTTAGAAGGTTCTCTCTGGGGAGAGTTAGGATGTTAGTCCTCTTTTGGAACACTGGTCATCTAGTAGAAGTTGATTTAACGTCCAAATATTAAGAATTGGTGGTCTCTAATAAAAAAAAAAAGTCCTTTCCAATTGTGATACCCGTGAAAACATGCAATACACCTCCAGAATAGTGATGTTCCTAAATTGAGAAAAAAGATTCCTCCACCAACGTATATGCTTCCGCTTACCAAAATCATAGATCTCGTGTTACGGAGATCATATGCGCTTGAGGCTCACAACCTAGCTAGAGTAATGATGGCTCCCAGCACTATCCCTCCACTTCCTGGTAAATGTGTCTTTGGTGGGATCTAAAAATCACCCACTCAGCAATAGCACATATCCAAATGGAAGGAAACAAAACAGGCTCCTATAGCGTAATCCAGTCATATTAAATTGAATACATAATTAAAAACATATACACTCACATATTGTGGATGGATAAAAAGCGTGTCAAATTGTTGTAGCTGGCCGGCTTCCACAGCCCATAACTTCGGGGACTCTACATGACGTCAGCACGCCTTATCTCCCTAAGTACGTTTCGTCATATATGATGTCGTCCAGAGTGCCCTTGGACGACGTCATATATGACGAAACGTATGTAGGTAGTGCATTTCAAATATTTATTTTGTTTATTTATCACTTTGTGTTCACTGTGTTTTAACATTGAGCTTGATTTCACTATTGGGGGAGTTCTCTCATCATATTTGACACAATACGTAGTGGCAGTTAGTTGTCACTGTATTGTGCTGCACTTTAATCATTTAATTTGTTTTTCACTTATGTTTTATTAGTGCAAACAGGAACATTTGAATTCTGGGTGTACACAGTCATCATTTAGAGTACACTTTATTGCAGCGCAGCTATTTATTTCCATATTGTCTTTATTGTGTATATCTCACAGTACTAGCCACAGCAGTTTATTAGTTAATTTGTATTCGCATAATTAGACAGCGCCGTATTTACCATTCCACATCTATTAGAAGTACTAGCTGAATGTCAGCCTCCTGTTTCTTCACTAACTTCATTAAGTCATGGAGAGAAAGAGTTCTGTCAGGTAACATAATTTTGAAGATGATTGTGAGAAGGCGATGACGAGATAGCAAGCCTCGTACTAACTGACTGTTTCTTACAGGGTCCGCGCAGAAGAAGGTATAGTAGTTTGATATACTAAATGTGACAAAAGTAACTGTAATTGATTAGTAAAGTGGCAATATCTTCTCCTTCTTTCTGATGAAGACATAGGGAAGTCAGCAACCATCTGCTCGTAATTGTAGTATGGCTCAAAGTGATACAGTACCTGTGTATAGTCCGGTGCATCAGTTTGGTTCTGAGCTTACTGGCTCTGCTAAGCTTGGAATTCACCCGGGAAGTGGCGGGAGTCAATTCTACCGGCACCTATAAAGGTGATCTTGCGGACCCACCGATGGAACCACTTTCATCTGAGACCTGGCCGCCTGGCTGAAAAAAAAAACATTCTGGGGGGTTAAGGCAGCTAGTTGCTGCCATAACCCTGCTATTTAAGGTAAAAATAATGACGTACATTTACAGTTGGGCGGTCTGCAAGTAGTTTTTAAACAGCCAGAATACAGGAACAATTACCTAATAATCTTTGGTTTTGGTCTGGATAAAATACAGATATTGTAGTAATGCATCTCCTGTAGGCAAATATGTGCGGTCAGCTCCTCTTTTGCTCTACTTCCTCCTTCTGTGGTTTTTAAGCCATTCCCCCACAGACAGGAAAAGCTAATACACAATTAAAAGTGCTATGTATGTATCTACAGGGATCCAATCCACATTAGATTAGCAATTTTCTAAGAATACCAAGACATATTTATTTTGAGATGCTTTAAAAATAAATTAAATTGTGCTGTCTTTAAAAGTTGCCCAGTGAAGCCAAGTGCAAGTTTTCTGATATTAGTGGAAGAAAGTTCCCTGGTGGATGAAACTGCATTATAATATACTGTGTTGTATGTGTAGCACTACCCCTGGAGGACTTGCTGAATTTTTCGGGCGGCATGTTAACTCTATTTCCTCGCCGTCCAGGGTAGTAGAAAAGGGTTGAAAAAGTTCAATGTCCACACTTTACACTTCTTTTTCTAATGCCGCGTACACATGATCATTTTTTGTGATGAAAAAAAACGACGTTTTCTGTGAAGTAAAAAACAACGTTTTTGAAATGTCACTTTTCAAAGACGATGTTGCATACACACCATCGTTTTTTCACAAAAAGCGAGGTTACGTTCACCACTCTTTTCCATTGAAGCTCGCTTCATAACTAGCTTCTGGGCATGCGCGGGTTGAAAAACGTCGTTTTAAACAACGTTTTTGCTACACACGGTGATTTTTTGTGAAACAAAAAACGACGTTTTGAAAAACGACACAAAAAATTCAAGCATGTTGGAATTTTTTTTGGGTCGTTTTTTTGAAGACAAAAAACGACGTTTTGCCCACACACGATCAATTTAAATGACGTTTTAAAAAACAACATTTTTTTTCATCGCAAAAAAACGACCGTGTGTACGCGGCATAAGATTTATTTGCAGAACTTGGTAAGGAAAGAAGAAGTGGTTGAAGGGGTGGAAGGGTAAATAGGTAGATAGGTTCAAGTGCATAATCTCAATTAGGAAACACTCCTGCTTCCAGCAAACAGTTCTCATCGCCACACTAGCCAGAGTGGGTATTGCTCACCCGAATAGGTCCCTCTCACTGGTCTAGCAGCCGGAATGGCACACGGAATAAAGTACAGTCTCTGCCACAGACCTTCCCTTATGTGGAGACACTTTCGGTCCCGAATCCCCTAAGGCCGCGTACACACGATCAAATCTTTCTGCTGGAAACGGTCGGCCCGACCGTCCCAGCAGACAGATTCGACCGTGTGTACGGGCGAGCCGACGGATTTGGCCTCCCGACAGATTTCAAAGCATGCTGGGAACCTGTCCGCCCGACATGTCTGCTGATTAGTACGCTAACCAGCAGACATGTCTTCTCGCACACGCGCCGAATGGTTTCGACGCATGCGCGGAAGTGTTTTACTTCCTGGTGCGGTGACGTGGCGGCGTCAACGTCACCGCCACGTCACCGGGCCGTCCGGTGGCAGGGATTTTGGTTTGATCGTGTGTACACGATCAAACCAATATGTCCCCAGCAGACAGATTTGTTCAAATCGGTCGGCCCGACTGATTTGAACAAATCTGTCTGCTCGTGTGTACGCGGCCTGACACAGAATTTAACACCTGGATCTCTCCAGATTCACTTCTGTGGAACTCAAATCTGACAGGTGATCACCATCAAGCCTCTCAGTGTATGGTGCATCCTCCCAAGATAAGCCTTCTCCCAAGATACCAGCCTCTTGCATGGTCTTCTCCAGGATAGATCCTCCCCTGGCTTCCTTCATCAAGTGGCTTCCACCCGCAGGACAGACAGTCTGACTACTGGGCCTACTTAGACAGATCACGACCCTGGACCAACGTGGTCCCGGAGCCAGGATTTCAGGAGCACGCACCCCCGGCCAAGTAGGCCACGAGGTGGTGGGACGACATACCAACGACCCTGGTCCAGTGGTGCCTGTCCCTTAAGTACCCCTCCCCACCATGCACAGCGGGACAATCACCCCCACTGATTGGCTGCCGAGAGGGGGACACCCAATACACCCTGACTCTGCTGCTGCCACCCTTGGCCTGGGGTGGTAATAACACCCCTAGGCGAACAATGGTGGTCAATCCCAGCACAGCCATGGCTGGAACAGAGACTAAATTTGGTCATAATTACACATGTCTGAGTCAACTAACACTCAGACCCCCCTCTAAATTTAAAGCAGCGCCTGCCCAACAGGAGCAGACCGCTACACATGCAATGCCTAGATGTCATGGATAAACCCAAAACACACTTTAAAACCCCCTCAAAATATTCGCACACTTATTGGTGGTCAGTGGCATTTTAAAGACCCACCCAGGTACAGACCGCCCCCTCCCTAGCCTTACCCCTCAGTACAGACCCCCCCACCGTAACCCTCAGTACAAACCTCCCCAGTACAGACACCCCCAGCCTAACCCCCCCTCAGTACAGACAGCCCTTAGTACAGACTCCCCAGTAAACCACCCCCAATACAGACCCCTAAGTACAGACACCCCAATACAGACCCCCCCAGTACAGTACCCCCAATGTCAACCCCATAAGTGAAGACCACCTAGTACAGACACCCCCCAGTATGGAACGCCCAGTGCAGACCCCCCCCCCCCAGTACACACCCCTCTTTAATGCAGGCTTTCTTACCAATCAGCTGCGGTTCAGAGTGAGAGAAGTCCTTTGCTGTTCCATATGACCGAAACCAAGGTGGAGCCTTCCCTTGGGGAACAGGCAGAAGCGGCACTATAGTGCCTAAGGTACTAGCACTACAGCACCACTTCTGAATGTCTGACGGCATCACCGAAAAAAAAATGGACATATTTGAAACTAGTAAGGCTGGGTTCACACTAGTGCGAATTGGATACGGTTTTTCCCACATCTATTTTGCACAGCAGGACATTGTTACCGCCTCTCTATGGAGCTGGTTCACATATCTCTGCAGAAGCTCTGGTGCGATTTCCTCAGGAGTCCTGTGTGTCTTTTGGTTCATTTCAGGTCAGGGCTGGACTGGGACAGAAATTTGGCCCTGGACTTCATCCAGACTGGCCCACTTTGACAGGTCTCTCCCATGGCGGCCAGACAACTCCGGCCCTCCCGGCCACCCAAGCCCCCTCACCCATCACTAGCCACTAGCCGTTCTACTTTATTAGAGTAGAACGGCTGATACTGGTACTCTGATAGGCAGTACCTGTGGGGAAGCTAGACATTATTTCACCCGGGAAAAAGAATCAGTTTGGTGCCGTCCCTTATGGGACAAGATTAGGGAGAAACTCCCAGGCCATAGCTGTTGAGTCAGCTGTCTGTCCCCTCCCCCATGCTCCTCTGTCGTCCCTTCTGCTCCTCTGGTCCTCCCCCTGCTTCTTTGTTCCCCCCAGGTGAGGGAGGGAGAGGAGGTAAGCTCTGCGGGAAGGGAGAGACAGAGGAGCGGAGGGGGCAGCGGTCCACTGTCTGTCACTGAAGCCGGCCCACTGAGCCATCGGCCCACCGGGAAACTCCCTGTAGTCCCAATGGCCAGTCCATCCCTGTTTCAGGTCGGAATTCAGCCAAAAACTCAGGCTGAAATCGGACCTGAAACAGTGAACAAGGACCCACCCGACCCCTGCTGTGTGTCGATGCGTGCTCATATGTGAACCCAGCCTAAATCATTTTTTTCTAAAACATTGAATGATCACTGACTTGGCCTTGCATTTGTTGCCTGTTCCCATGGAGGCCTACAGTAGTAAGTACATTCACTACAGATTGTTAGTATGTGGTGAGAGGGTATCTCTTAGGAACTAAAGAAGCACTCTGCCCAAAATGGATATTCCAGTTATGGGTGAATGCCGGTGAACTGAATCACCCATTAGCACCTGACATCCCTCAGTAACCTTTTTGTGCAAGGTAATCATTTAATTAAAACATATGAATATGGAAAAAAAAGTAACTTTGGGAGTTGATGGCGTCATTGGTCTTACTTGTAGCTTAACAATGAGGAGTTCTAAAACTTTTTCTTGCAGTTAAATGTGAGAGGTCATTGTACATCTTATACAAGTCATCTGGGATAGAGTTTGACTCGGCTAGAAAATTAGCTGCAGCCTTTATTACCGAAGGTTAGCCAAAAAGGACATCTTCCACTTGGAAGCGTATGGAGAGCATCTCGGCTCTGTCCTTGGTCTGTCATGTCTCAGATAGGCTAAAGAGGAACTTCATGCTTACCCCCTGCTCCAATTTTTTAAATCCCCTCTTACCTAATGCTGCGTTGTACTCAAATCACATAGTCTCCCACCCAGCGAATCCAGCATTGTCCTGCTATGACCCACTTCTCTGCTCCTAACGCCTGGGCCTCAGCCATTTTCTTTATCCGTGTAATAAGGTTTAGGCTGCCAATGAAGTGATTCCTTCTCTTCCTTTCATGAATGGAAGCCAATGCCTCCTGGGATATGTGCCCCAGGTGAGAATGGAGGTAGAAGAAGGAGGTGGTCCGAAAAACCCCAAAAGGATGTTAATATGTTCCCCTTCACAGAGCATATCTAGCAATAATTTTACATTTTTTTTTCTATCTTTCTAATTGTTTCTTTGGAGCAGGTGTATATACATGACCCTATAGGCAGCTTCTGTTGTTCAGAATACCTTTTACTATGCTATTAGGGAATAGAGTCGGGGCAGTTTTTTAATGTAGTCAGGTGCTGGACTACAGAAACATGGAGAAAGGGACCTACTTGCATCCTCTTCCATTGAATCTCTGGAGGCATTTTGTGGAGAGACTGAGGGGGCCCCCCTTTCTACAGTGAGGGGTCACTACCGCATTCCAGGGACTGGTGAGAGGGCTATTTGCCTGTTACTGATACTGCTAGCATACATTAAGAAACTAAGAGCAGGATTGTGTACCCAATCCATATTGCACCTTTCAAAAACCTAGACTGTACCTATACCAACCAACATCTATCTTGCACCTGTACCAAGACTATACTGCACTTATACGGTACCTATAATGCATACAGGTTAATTGGCACTGTTGTTAAGTGCACCAATGCTCTGAAAGGGCCCCAACGATAACTGGCAGAAGAACAACTCAAAGGACTGTCCCTCCCATAATTATTATTCTGCAAGTCCTAACCAGCAGACAGACATATAGAAATCGGAATTGTTTGGTCCCCAATACAAAGTAACCAGCAGACAGATACTGAAGCAGTCTCTTTGATGTACACCAGAGTGGACTTTGAACTAGTATGTCATTTGGAAGCCCCTTGTGCCTAACCCTTGATATACCTCATCGTTATTAAATGGTGCATTATATCCTTCTCATGTTAATTTTTTTGTTTTATATTATATTTATTTTTACATTTATTTTTGAGTGACTAAACAACTTTGACTCAGTTTGCAGGTTGTTTTGTGCTTTTGGTTTGTTGTTTGATATATGTTGTCTTTATATGATGTCTATAGCGGCAACCATCTACCTCTTTATGTAATATATAAATTTGTATTCTTGAACCTTTGCATTAATTGTAATTGTGTGCTTGGCGCCTCATGATTTGCCTACCGTGTCCTAACAAGCTAAATAGAATGCTGGCTCTGTACATCTCTCAGGGACTCTAATATCTTCATCAAAATTTCCAGTTCCTTTCTGACTGCCATGGCCTTTACGAAACCAAATAACACACCCACCTTATGAATTTTTCCATAAAATGAAATAAAGAAAAGCTTAAATAATTAAGTGTTATACCTTCTTTGTAAGAACAGAGACAAACTGTTGGTGGGAAATTTCACACTAGAATCTCAGAGGGGTGCTTGTACAAGAACTGAAATTCTTCTTCTTTTTGAACTCTTCTTCTCTTAAACAGATTTTTTTAACTTTTTTTTTTTTTAAATATTCTTTTTATATATTATGCATTTATGCCTTATGAGAAAATAGCAACCACCTTATTGATATCTCTTTTTTTTGTTAGTATGTGTGGCTATACTAACTTAAAAAATACTTAAATTATATATATTAGGGCTGTTACCAATCAAAATTTTTGTGTTCGAGTAATCGTTTTTTTTTTATCGATTAATCGACTAATTTCGATTAATTACAACGCACATACAGATCCAACTTCTTTTAGCTGATCTCCTTGCAGGCTACTTCCCAGTGCAGCTACCAACCACTGGAAAAATGGATAGCTGAATACAAATAACACACAAAGGCAGCGATCGATGGAAATAGCATTAAAAACTTTTATAGTCTTCAAGTAGGTAACCAAATAAATATTGCACTGGAGATAAAATCGATGTAGCTACATAAACTCTAAAAATGGTGCGCGTAATACCAAACGGTACCAAAAGCAGTCATAAAAACATGTAGCTAAGTATGATACTGGTATAAAAATGTGTACAATAATACCACTGCTGAATCCAGAAGATGTAGATGTCCCATGAAGGGAACTATCACAACTCCCAGTGGATGGTTGTAGAAACCCAGGGTGATAGAGAGAAGTGTAACAGCCCTTGTGTGTGGCAGATAGTAAGGTCCCGCCAGCATGCAGATATGAAGGCACAGCAAAGGTGCCCTTCAGATGGATACGGCAAGCCCTGCCGGTGTCCGTGATGTTACCGGATCTCCCACGGAACTCCCTGAAGGCCCAGAAGCCGGCGGAGAGGTGAGTACCAATCAAAAGAATTTTAATCAATCAAAAAAATTCAAGATTAATCGATTAATTAAAAGTTCATTTGCACAGCCCTAATATATATATATATATATATTTAGTTATTAACTACTTCCCACCTTCCGCCATATTTTGGTGATACAGGCCCTTTATTATTATTTTTCTTCCTATTATTATCACTATTATAACTACCACTATTTTGACTATTATTAGTACTGTTATCAATTTTATTATTGTTTTTTCTGTCTTCTCTATTATTTGTTTTATATGTTAGCCCTGAAGAAGAGGGGAACCGTCTCCCTTTAAATGCATTGGATATTCTTAATCAGTGAATGTGTTTAGTAGTTATCAACCCAAATACCAGTTTGCTGTGTATTTTTCTTCTTGAGCTCTTTTTCTCTTGAACAGATTTTTATATATTATACAGTATATGGCTATAACAATTTCCAAAAATGATTTAGTATGTGATTTATCCATTTCTTTCAACCTTCCGCCATATTTTATTGATACATCATTTTTATTTATATTACTTTTATTATTATTATTATCACTATAGTAACTACCTCTGTTATTTCTATTATTATTACCATCAATAATATTTGTATATAGCATTAAATAAGAGGGAGTTCTTTTCCCCCTGAAAAGCACTGGCTATTAATAATCATTGACCTATGTGACCTTGCTAGGTGTTCCTATCCCTAAAAATAAAAAATAAATGAGATAAAGAAACCCTAGGCCAGGGTTCCATGGAACTCTAGGGTTCCTCTGGAGGTTTCTAGGGGTTCCTTCTCTAGCAATGAGCAATTCTGCCTCTCAGATAAGTTCCCACTGACACTTTTTAGCTATTTGTAAGGGGGTACTTCTTCCCAATGACCACAAGTGTAAAGTGGATTCTTTCCCAATGACTGTCACACTAATGTACATTATATTGTCATACATAGTGGGACCATAGGCGTGCCAGGCACACCCTAATTACCCTGTGCAGCACAGATTACCCCTATTACCCTGCCCCTACCCCCCCAACTGCACTGCTAGCTCTCCTCTCCCACTGGCTGTTACCGTGAGGATGTTTTAGGATGAGTGGGCAAAGGGCCTGTAAATATATAATTTACCTGCCCCTTCCCTTTCTGAATAAACATCCTGAGATGATCGGTAGTGTGTGTTTGAGCTTTGAGGTGCACACCCTAATTCAATAGGCTGCACACACCTATGATTGGGGTACCTGCCTTTACACGCACATGACCTTTAATGACATGTCAGTCTTAGTCCATAGGGTTCAATATTAAGTTGGCCCACCATTTGAAGCTATAACAGCTTCAACTCTTCTGGAAAGGCTGTCCACAAGGCTTTCCACAAGGTTTGGTTCCCCCACCCCAAACTCACTCATCCATGTCTTTATGAACCTTGCTTTATACACTGGTCCAAATCTTTTGGTGAAGGAGGGATTATGGTGTGGGGTTGTTTTTTAGAAGTTGGGCTTGGTCCCTTAGTTGCAGTAAAAGGAACTCAAGGCCTCAGCATACTAAGACAATTCGGTCAATTTTGTGCTCCCAACTTTGTGGGAACAGTTTGGGAATGACCCCTTCCTGTTCCAACATGATTGCACACCAGTGCACAAAGCAAGGTCCATGATTCACGAAAGAGAGCTCTAAAAAACACCACTGACTGCTCGGTTCTCAGTGCTCCATGAGCAGAGAGCTGATGACTATCAGTCATTGGCTCTCTGCTCTGGCCTCCCTCACATACACACTATCACTGGAGCAAGCATTTGACCAGATCATCGTCATGGAGGGGTCATTCTGCACGATAACACAGGAGTAGATGGAATACTCTTACCGGAAAACGTGGATCTGCTTGTCGATGACAACAAATCATAAGCACATGGAAGGACTCTGCTCGAATCTGCTCAGCTGGACGAAGGCCCGATGGTAGACTCCACACAGGGTATCCAGATGATTGGCTGTAGTCCTGGACTGGAACCTCACCGTGGGTGAATTCGCACAGACTCAGATTCAAAGGCAAAAACAGAAGGTCTGCTTACTCCAAAGCGACAATCAGTGGTAAAAACAAAATTGATATCCACTCAAAGGAAGGCACAATCGTGAAGTATGGAAAACTTGGTATCCAAGCCGGTCATGCAGGAGAAAGAAAAAAAAATGCTCCGGATGGTGCAGGTAAAAAAGGGATAAGGTTTTTATTTATACATAAAAGTGATCACTATAGCGTAAAAAAGATAAAAGCAATATGAGGAGCAGGTGTGGGCTTGGTACACCTGCTCCCCATATTGCTTTTATCTTTTTTTATGCTATAGTGATCACTTTTATGTATATTTGGTTTTTATAAATAAAAACCTTATCCCTTTTTTACCTGCACCATCTGGAGCATTGTACAAGCCTACAGACCCTATCTTGTTTGTAACCTCGGCCCGACCGTCCCAGCAGACAGATTCAATCGTGTCTACGGGCGAGCCGACGGATTTGGGCAGCCGACGTACGCTAACCAGCAGACATATCTTCTCGCACATGCGTTGAATGGATTAGACGCATGCGCGGAAGTAATTTACTTCCTGGTGCGGTCAGCGCGCCGTCTGCCGGCGGGGATTTTGGTACACGATCAAACCAATACACCCCAGCAGACAGATCTGTTCAAATCGGTCTGTCCAACCGATTTGAACAAATCTGTCTGCTCGTGTGTACGGGGCCGACACTATGTGTGAACAGAGCGGCGGCTGCCTGCGGAAGCTGAGACTTAAGCCTAGTACACACGATCAGTTTTCCAGATGGGAAAACTGCGATGGAGCTTTTGGCCAGGAAATCCCGGCCATGTGTATGCTCCTTGCAGTTTTTCCGACGGAAAAACTGGCCACAAACCGCCGGACAAAAAAAAAGAACCAGTTCTCTTCTTTCTTGCCGGAAAATCCCTGCAGACTTTTGCCCAGCGGTTTTTGGCAGTTTTCCTGTTGGGAAAACCAGCCGTGTGTAGGGGAAAGACTGAACCAAGCAGGTTCTTGGGATTTCTGACGAGAACTTTTCCCGTTGAAAATCCCGTAAGGCCTTGTACACACGAGTGAATAAATCCGCTGAACATGGTCCGACGGACCATTTCAGCCGAAAAATCCGCTCGTGTGTAGGGGCAAACGGACCGTTCTGTCCGGATTCCTCCGGCGGAAAATTTCCAAAGCATGCTTTGGAATTTTTCCTCCGGAGAGCTGTCCGTCAGATATGTCCGCTGGTTAGTACGGCAAACCAGCGGACATATCTGCCCGCACATGCGTCATATCCTGTGAATGGAGTGTTTACTTCCTGGTGCGGTGACGTGTCGGTCACGTGGCGGCGTCAACGTCACCGCCGCGTCACCGCGCTGTCCGCCGGCGGGGAATTTGATCCGATGGTGTGTACAGCCATCGGATCAAAGCAATCTGGCGGACAGATCCGATGGGAACGGTCCGTCGGACCGTTCCCATCGGATCTATTCCCTCGTGTGTACAAGGCCTCAGTGTGTACTAGGCATCAGTTGCTTGTTGCAGAGAGAATAGAGTAGAATCACCAGTGGCCTGGGCACCCTAGGCAGCAGTGTGACCTAGGCGGCTGCCTAGTTTGCCTAGTGGTAGCACTGGCCCTGCTTGTAGAAGAACTATAAAAAAAAAACAGTTTTGGATGAAGTTTTTTTTTTTTTTTTTTTTAATGTTCCTGGTCATAATGTTACAATCTATCTAGCCCTGATTCCTGACAATTATGTAAGCTAAGAGGAGGCAGGCATGAAGATGAGTCATTCTGCCCTGAAGTACTTAGCCCGCACATGGGACCAATCACCTCTCATCACTTCAAACAACAGGAGCAATGTGGTTGGTTAATGTGGGTATTGGCTCCAATTTGCATCACTTTTTATGCGTCAGCCCTAGTTTTTGATCTAAAATCGGAAAGGCTCTGTAATTCTGTGGTTTCTCCATACTTATAATAACATAACTCCGGAGTTCTGGACACAAGATACAAGTTATGTAACTGAAAGTTCTGTGGCAGCCAGAAAAATTATTAGAGGAAATGGAATGTGTTAGTTACAAGGAAAAAGGTGCTCATAACTGAATTGTTCCCATACAAGATGCATGGCACCTTGCTAGTGTTCCATTTATGCCCAACTTTAGCCAAATCCCCAATGTTAAGAAGCAAAGGCGTACCAATTAAAAAGTGAAGCTAGCCAGCAGGCTTTGCCCAGTAATGACACTGAAAGAAATTTCAAGTGAACCTGTGCTTTGGCTAGGGATGGGCGAACGGTTCGAGCCAAGCATAAGTTTGGTCTGAACATCGTTTGTTCAGGTGTTCGTTGAACACCCATAATTTTCTGTGTGCTTGGTAGGATGTTCTGCCACCGAGCACACAGTCAATAGGTTGTTAAGGGGCCGGGTCAGGAATCCGGATGCCGCGTACTTAACAATGAATGAGTCATTAGCTGTCAGTGAGCTTCCCTGTTGACAGCTGAATGTAAAATAAATGATTGCTGTCAAAAGAATAATTAAATAGAAACAAAACGGCGTGCCCCTCCAAAATCCATACCAGACCCTTATCCGAGCATGCAGCCTGGCAGGCCAGGAAAGGGGGTGGGTGAGCCCCCTATCCTCAACCATACCAGGCCACATTCACTCAACATCAGGGTGTGCTTTGGGGCGGGGGGCTCTTTCCCACAACCCTGGCCGGTGGTTGAGTCAAAAATAAATAAAGACATAAGCCAGTTTTTGACAACTCCTTTCTTTAAAAAAAGCAACAAAAACAAATGTCCCCCTGATGTAGATCCATAATCAATCATAGCTCCTGCCGCACTGCTGGACCAGAATGAACAGAAAAAAAATGCTCAGCCCACGAAAAAGACTGACCGCCAGTTGGTGATGGCAAAAGGAGCAGCACCACCAGGTGACATCACCATGCTGTCTGAGCAGGCATTTGGCAGTCAGCCTTCCTCAAGGGTAAATCGTTTTTTGTTTTGTTTTTTCGTATCCGGTGATGTGGCGGGCGTCATGATTGATGATGGATCTACAATGTACTCCTACTCATTCACATTGGGGGCGAGATCCCCTTGTTAAAGGGGACTTCCATATTCTGATAAGCCCCCTGCCCACCGACCTCCACAACCACTGCCCAGGTTGTCAGGAATAGGCCCTTGTCCTGTGGCGTCACATCCATATGGGGCCAAAGGCTCTAATTGGCTTCAAAAAAGGGCCTGTTATGCATGGGGGGTGAGGCCATTTTTTTTCCAATAGCTGGCAATGACTCAACCGCAAGTCAATTTAAATGTCTTTTTTTTTTTTAATTTCCGTTTTGCAGTGGCTTCTATACATGGTACAGATGTGACACTATACGGGCAGACTAAGGGGGCCTCCTAGGCACTATATTTAAAGGAATTTTACATTTTTATTGTTTGACTGTAAGCATCATTAAAATCACTGCTCTGGTAAAAAACATCTTCTAATATATATATATATATATATATATATATATATATATATATATATATAGCATTGATACATTTCCCCCAGGGTAGTACCCAGGACCCTATAACCTTTTTATGGCCAATAGCTTGCATATAAGCCTTTTAAATGGGGATTTTTCATTTTCGGGTCCATTGGAATTAAATAGAGTTTGAATCTCAGGGCCAAACTTTTTCCCCATCCAGGAGTTCTGGTGTGAACCGAACAGGGGGGTGTTTGATCCATCACTAGCTTTGGCCATGGATGATAAAACAAAGTAGATTTTCTGGAGGTAATTATTATTATACATGATTTATATAGTGCCAATAGTTTGCGCAGCGCTTTACAACATGAGGGCAGACAAAACAGTTACAATACAATACAGGGAAATTATCTCTAGGACCCCAAAGCAGAAGTCCATGAAACCACTTCTGCCGCTTAGTTCCCTTATGCTCCGGAAACTTCCTTCAGAGGCAGGTGGGAATAATCAAACGTTCAGCTAAGGAACAGACCAAAACAATCAATCAATGTTGCATTCACCACAATGGTATCTAATTTCCTGGGGATGGCCTTGGGCTAGATTTTAAAAAATTTCTGCTTGACCTAATTTGAATTTTTAGAGTTTAGATGAGGGGTAGAATCATTTGGCATAATTTAAATGAGGGTTGTACTTGTACTAGGAAGACTTTTTATTTTATTTTATTTGATGTAAAACACTTATTCTGTATGATCAATAAAATCAAGAAAAATAATTTTAACAAAAAAGATTTTTCAGTTTAATAGCAGAATAAAAACATACAAGTGATACAAAAAAAGTATAAACATGTAGACATACATTTAATGTGGACCTAGGATTCGATGTATTTGGTCATGTTGTATGCAAGTATGTTAAGTAATATGTAAGTTTAAGACCTCCAGATATCCCTGACAAATCACGACGGAAGAGGAGACTGAGGAAATGCTTCCTCATGCCTGCAGCAGACTGTAAGCATTGTATCAGCCTAGGCAAAGTCACTGTAACTAGAGGCCAATGACTAAATACTAAAATCCCTGCATCTATAGCCACCGACATTCTAACACTAACCTATCTAGCCCTGAAAAGAAAAAATCTGTATACATACCTTTTCTACAGGTGATCCGACCCGATCTCCAGCGGCGGAAGCTCTGCTGAGTACACGTTCGACAACGACTGTGAAATAAATGGTAAGTGACGTCACCCATAGAGTTACTATGGGGCTTCTGTTGATGGACGTGTCCTCTGCACCCGCCCACACAGCTTTGGCTGCGGCTGACAGCTCAGCGTGGGATCAGAGCTTCGGGCCACTGGAGATCGAGTCAGATTGCCTGTAGAAAAGGTATGTATATTGATTTTTCTTCTTTATAGGGCTAGAGAGGTTAGTGTTATGTCGTGTACACACGATCGGAAATTCCGACAAGAAAACCGTGGATTTTTTGCTGACGGAATTTTGGCTCAAGCTTGAGTTGCATACACACGGTCACACAAAATTTCGACCGCCAAGAACGCGGTGACGTACAACACTACAACGAGCCGAGAAAAATAAAGTTCAATGATTCTGAGCATGCGTCGACTTCATTCCGAGCATTTGTGTTTTTTTGTGCGTTAGAATTGCATACAGACAATTGGAATTTCCGTCAAGAACTTTTCCAGCTCTCAAATTTTTGCTGATGGAAATTCCTTTAGAAAAAGTCTGATGGAGCCTACACACAGTCGAAATTTCCGACCAAAAACTCACATCAAACTTTTCTTGTCGGAAATTCCGACTGTGTGTACGCGGCATTACACTTTAAGCTTTTCAGAAAAATTATGCTGTCACTATATACTGTGACCTGTCAACAATTTAACCACTTAAGGACCGCCTACTGCACATTTACGTCGGCAGAATGGCACGGCTGGGCACATCAACGTATATATACGTTGGTTTTAGTACCCAGCCGTGGGTCACAGGCGCGTGCCCGCGGCGCAATCCCGTGACCCGGTCCGAAGCTCCGGGACCGGGACCGCGGGACTCGCGGACCCGATCGCCGCTGCAGTGCGGCGATCCGTCCCTGGAGCTGAAGAACGGGGAGAGCCGTGTGTACACACGGCTTCCCCGTGCTTCTCTGTGGCCGTAGCATCGATCGCGTCATCCCTGTAATAGGGGGACGCGATCGATGACGTCACACCTACAGCCACACCCCCCTACAGTTGTAAACACACACAGGTAACACTCAAAGTTACAGCGCCCCCTGTGGTTAACTCCCAAACTGCAACTGTAATTTCCACAGTAAACAATGCAATTTAAATGCATTTTTTGCTGTGAAAATGACAATTGTCCCAAAAATGTGTCAAAATTGTCCGAAGTGTCCGCCATAATGTCGCAGTCACGAAAAAAATCGCTGATCGCCTCTATTAGTAGTAAAAAAAAAAAAGATTAATAAAAATGCAATAAAACTATCCCTTATTTTGTAAACGCTATATATTTTGCGAAAACCAACCGATAAACGCTTATTGCGATTTTTTTTATATATTTTTGGGGGATATTTATTATAGCAAAAAGTGATCAAATACCACCAAAATAAAGCTCTATTTGTGGGGAAAAAAGGACGCCAATTTTGTTTGGGAGCCACGTCGCACGACCGCACAATTGTCAGTTAAAACGACGCAGTGCCGAATCGCAAAAAGGGGCAAGGTCCTTTACCTGCATTTTGGTCCGGGTCTTAAGTGGTTAATCATCCAGAAATATAAAGTTACGGAAGGTTCTTTTTTAGGTAAACGTCACCCATAATCAGTCTAGAAGTCACCGAACAACATAATTGTTGCTGTTGGGTTCTTACCACACATTACACATAATGTGAGCAGCACCTGTCCATGCCCTCGGCCATTCATATGCTTCCACCCATCTCTGCACAGCGGCTTGGCCTGAACCTGACCGAGGTTGTTGGGATAATCATTGAATGGCAAGTGAAGCGAAAATTCAGACAAACAGATAAAGTCAGGTCTTTGGAGAAACGTGCAGACATGCACAGAGAAAGCTGCTCTTTTTTTTATCCAAGAACAACAGAAAAAGCATCTGACCACAGAACGCAGCCAGAATCATCTTTGAATGTAAAAAAAAAAAAAAAAAGTTTAGATGTAAGATAAGAGTCATTACAAAAAAGCAAAGCTCCGGCCAAGCAGCTCAATACACATTTGAAATACAATACATGCATGTGAACAGCTTTACCTGCTAAGTACTTATCTTAGTGTCCTGCAAGTTTGCTGTTACACTATTTAGCTGAAGCATAACACCACTCTGTTAGGGTGAGAGCCTACTGCTCTACAGTAAAACCTTGGATTGCAAGTAACGCGGTTTACGAGCCGATAGATCTTTCTGCAGAGGCGCATTGCGGGCAGTATTGCCGCGGTTTCCTATGGGAAGGAGCCGTGAAGGAGTGGTATACATACCGCTCCACTCACCGCTCCAAAGATGCTGCTGACAGGAGATTATTTTTCTCTCCCGTCAGCGCATCGCCTCACTGTGAAAGCCCTCAGGCTTTCACATTGAGTAGGCAGTGAAGGAGTTTTTCAGGCAGTATAGCAGCGCTATTTTTAGTGCTGTACCGCCTAAAAAACTCCTCAGTGTGAAAGGGTTCTTAGTGCATTGTCTGCACCTGAGTTGTCTGCAACGGAGGATATTCATCTGGGTTCCCACCTGGAGCGGCTATTCCCTTTTCCCCAAATTTTAATCTATGTATGGCCAACAAGGTTGTACAGAAGTCAATCTACTTTTTTGACTCCCCTGTAAACATCAGAACAGTTTGTGATTATTTTTGGCTGTTCTGGGTCTCACTGGCTGCAGGCTTGACTACTTCTACCTGCCTTCTGGTGGATTCTAGAATATAGTTGGTTGGTAGAGGCAGACTTTCGGCCTGAATATTTATGCAGTCTCAGCCAAGTAGTGGGAAGTGCCCAGTAGGTGAAAGTCTGCAGGAGCTGAAGTCTGTAGTAGTTAATCCAGGTCCCAGCTCAGTAAGAGCTGGGGGAGGGGGGCCTATTTGCTGGAAAGAGTTGGAGCTGGATCACTGGGGAATTAACTGAGGATCTGGCCTGGAAATTTACAGGAGGCCGATATTGGGCAGAGGTGCCAGGCATGAGAAATTGCTTCAGGGCTGCTTTATTGGGACCTTCCTCTTGCTGGAGTCCTGGGAGTGTCTGCTCCCCTAGTATTCCCCCCCCCCCATTGGTCGGCACTCACCACTTACCCCATCTAGGTCCCAGGCAGCTTTGGGGTCCTTCCTGCGTCTCCCCCTCCTCGGCGGCTTCACCCTGCATCTAAGGCTTCACAGCGTCTTTCTCCTCTGCGGCTTCCCTCCTCCTTCCCTCAGCATGGCGGTCAATATGATTACTTCTTCTCTCGGCCAATGGGGTCTCAAGACCCGCTTTCTGATTGGCTGGGAGGAGCATCGGGAAGATAATAGTTAATATTAATTTGCTATTGTCACACAACTGGGTGTGCTCAGGGGGCAGTGCTCTTTATTGAAAGCAATTAGAGCCTCTGTCTTTTGAAAAAAAAACATTGAAATTCATGCGTTCGGCGCCCTGCATGTAGCTTAGGGCCCGGGCGCATGGATTAGGGGTGGCACCCCCGTGCCCCTAACAGATGGCCACCACTGACAGTATCTATATCTCTATTTAACTGCTATAGTATATATATACTGTATCTAGCTTTTTTTTAATATATACAATATATCTCTATCTATATTTATCTTCTATCGTATATGTTTCTATTTAGCTTGTAAAGTATCTACCTATCTATCTATCTATCTATCTATCTATCTATCTATCTATCTATCTATCTATCTATCTATCTATCTGTCTTTTTAGTTATTTTATACACATACATATTTTGTGTCACTCATATTCTTTTCTCCCTTCCCCCTAGAAATGACACAGTGTATATAACATTTGCATCCTTTCTACAATTTGGTTAATCAACACATGGACATAATCCTATAAATATACAGTGCCTTGAAAAAGTATTCATACTCTTCGAAATTTTCCACATTTTGTTGTGTTACAACCAAAAATATGTCTGTATTTTATTGGGATTTTATGTGATAGACCAACACAAATTGGCACATAATTGTGAAGTGGAATTGAAATGATTTTACAGATTTTTTACAAATAAATCTGTGAAATGTATGGCATGCATTTGTATGGCGCCCCCCTGAGTGAATACTTTGTAGAAACTCCTTTCCCTGCAATTACAGCTGCAAGTCTTTTTGGGGATGTCTCTACCAGCTTTGCACATCTAGAGAGGGACATTTTTGCCCATTCTTCTTGTTCTTTGCAAAATAGCTCAAGCTCTGTCACATTGGATGGAGAGTGTCTGTGAACAGTTTTCAAGTCTTGCCACAGATTCTCAATTGGATTTAGGTCTGAACTTTAACCGGGCTATTCTAACACATGAATATGCTTTGATCCAAACCATTCCATTGTTGCTCTGGCTGTATCTTTAGTGTCGTTGTCCTGCTGGAAGGTGAACCAACACCACAGTCTCAAGTCTTTTGCAGACTCTTAACAGGTTTTCATCTAAGATTGCCCTGTATTTGGCTCCATCCATTTTCTCATCAACTCTGCTCAGCTTCCCTGTCCCTGCTGAAGAAAAGCATGCCCACAATATGATGCTGCCACCACCATGTTTCACAGTGGGGATGGTGTGCTCAGGGTGATGTGCAGTATTCGTTTTCTACAACATATGGGGGGTTATTTATGAAAGGCAAATCCACTTTGCACTACAAGTGCACTGCAAGTGCACTTGAAAGTGCACTTGCAATTGCATTCACTGTAGATCTGAGGGGGACATGCCAGGAAAATAAAAAACAGCTTGCACATGATTGGATGATAAAATCAGCAGAGCTTCCCCTCATTTCAGACCTTCCCCTCGGATCTACAGCGACTGCACTTACAAGTGCACTTTCAGTGCACTTGTAGTGAAAAATGTATTTGCCTTTCGTAAATAACCACCACAGTGTTTTGCTTTAGGGCCAAAAAGTTCAATTTTGGTCTCTCTGACCAGAGCACCTTCTTCCACATGTTTGCTGTGTCCCCCACATTGCTTCGCACAAACTGCAAATTAGACTTCTTATGTATTTCTTTCAACAATGACTTTCTTCTTGCCACTCTTCCATAAAGGGCAGATGATGCATTGAACAGAGCTCAGTGAGATGTTCAATGCTTGGGATATTTTTTATAAGCTAACCTTGTTTAAAACTTCTCCACAACTTTATCTCTGACCTGTCTGGTGTGTTCCTTTGCTTTTTATGATGTTGTTTGTTCACCAAGGTTCTCTAAGAAACCCTCTGAGGGCTTCACAGAACAGCTGTTTTTATACTGAGATTAAATTACACACAGGTGGACTCTATTTACTATTTAGGTGACTTCTGAAGGCAATCTGTTCCTCTAGACTTTAGTTAGGGGTATCAGAGTAAAGGGGGCTGAAAACAAATGCACACCACACTTTTCACATATTTATTTGTAAAACATTTTGAAAATCACTTTCACAATTATGTGCCACTTTGTGTTGGTCTATCACATAAAATCCCAATAAAATAAATGTTTGGTTTTAACATTAAAACAAAAATGGAAAATTTCAAGGGGTGTGAATACTTTATCAAGGCACTGTACATCAAAAGCAGGAACAACCTTTAATGTGGAGAACCCCTTGTATTACAATATTAATAAACTTAAGTGTTTCCAGCAATATCTTGGCTGATTACTCAGACTCTAATCGATTCACTATGTCCTTCCAGTCCCATGTCATTCCTGCATAGATATCAAATGATAATCAAATAGAATTTGGAATGAACCTGATGAAAATGCAGAAACACGAGACCCTGTAATTCATCCTTTTATGTTCCAATGGTGCTGAATGATTACATATCCAGCCATAATGACATTCCACTAACTCCATCTGGAGCTCACAGCATTCCGTCATGAGAGGTACGAAGTATAAAATGATTATAATGAGGAACTTGCTCTGTATAAAAAAGGATGTTTAGGTTTTGGCTGGATGTACTCCATATTTACGTAAACTCAGTTTTAATTGCTGTCTAATGAAGTGATGCTGTGCGAGGTCTCCAGTTGGGGGGGTTACTGTACATAGTCCCCCAGAAAGGCTTGATTGGGAGACCTTGTCGGGGATGTCCCTGGGGGCAGACATGGATTGTTTGCAGGCTTTGTGCTGATATTGTACAGGCTCTAACAAACCATATGGATTTCATACAATGCAAATGCTCTAATTGTCCACAATCATTTTCTCCCCCCCCCCCCCCTTGCCTCTTACGTCTATGGCTCTCTCACCTGTCTTTACTTATCCATGTATGCTTTTCTCTATTCTTCCTTCTTCAATGTGATTGCCTCATTTCCTATTCCCTTCCAACTCTTCAAATTCTCTTATTCCCTTTGTCACTCTTTCTCACGCTTTGCTTTTATGACCCTATCAGTTCTATACTATAACAGCCATACATGTCTTTGTTCTAATTCTTTCTTCTTTTTCTCCTTTATCTGTTTTCAGTTTTATCCCTCTCCCCTTTTCTATTTTTCTGCCTTTTCCTCCCCTTCTTCTTCCCATATTTATCATTCAACTTTACCTCTCCGTCCCATCTCCTCACCATCTTCCACTTCAGCGATCTGCACCTCTTCTTCCCACTCCATCTTTACTTTCCTTCCGACTCCATATCGCCTCATCTTCTCCAACTCCACCTATCTTCTCCTTTCCACTCCACCTATCCTTCCCTCTCCTTTTATTTTTTTCATTCCACCTCTCTTATCCCACCAACTCGTCTTTTCCTCTCCTTCCTGTTCTGCCTCCTCTCTTCTTCCACCTTCCTCACCCCTCTCCTTCCACACCAATTGTCTTCTCCTTCCCACTTAATTTTCTTCTCCTCCCTACGCCACCTCCCCTTAATCTTCCCACTCCATCTCTCCTCTCCTTCCCACTTCACCTCCTGTCTCTTTTCCTCTCCATCTCTTTTCTCCTCCCTACTTCACCTCCTGTCTCCTTTCCCCTCCATCTCTTCTCTCCTCCCCACTTCACCTCCTGTCTCCTTTCTCCTCCATCTCTCCTCTCCTCCCCACTTCACCTCCTGTCTCCTTTCCCCTCCATCTCTTCTCCCCACTTCACCTCTCCTCCCCTTCCTTGTCCATGTCTTATCCACTCCATCTACCCTCTCCGTTTCATTCCATCTCTTCTTCATACTTCACTTTTCCTCTATTTCCCATTTTGTCTCTTACATCCTTCTCTTTCCATATTTCTTTTTGTTCCCACTCTATATCTTCTATCCTTTCCACTCCATCTCTCTATACATTCCTACTCCAACTCCCTCTCCTTCCCATTCCACCTCTCTTATCGTTTCCAATTTGTCCTTTCCTCTCCTTCCTGTTCTGCCTCCTCCCTCCTTCCACCTTCCTCACCCCTCTCTTTCTCTCCTTCCCACACCAACTCTCGTCTCCTTCCCACTTAATTTTCTTCTCCTCCCTACCCCACCTCCCCATTCCATCCCACCCCATCTCTCCTCTCCTCCCCACTTCACCTCCCATCTCTTTTCCCCTCCATCGCTTCTCTCCTCCCCACTTCACCTCCTGTCTCCTTTCCCCTCCATCTCTTCTCTCCTCCCCACTTCACCTCCTGTCTCCTTTCCCCGCCATCTCTTCTCCCCAGTTCACCTCTCCTCCCCTTCCCTGTCCATCTCTCCTGTTAGTCCATTACATCTCTCATCTACCTTCCACCTCACCTCCCCTTCTCCTCCCATTACTCATCTCCTTTGAACTCCACCTTTTCTCTTCATACACTCCACCCACCCTTCTCTCTCCTTATCATTCCATCTCTTTTTCATACTTCACTTTTCCTCTATTTCCCATTTTATCTCTTCTATCCTTCTCCTTCCATATCTCTTTTCCTTCCTACTCCACATCTTCTATCCTTTCCACTCCATCTCTCCATACATTCCTTGTCCAACTCCCTCTCCTTCCCATTCCACCTCTCTTGTCCATCCAATTCGTCCTTTCCTCTTTCCTGTTCTGCCTTCTCTCACCTTGCGCCTTCCTCACCCCTTCCCACACCAACTTCTTTCTCCCTATGCCACCTCCCCTTTCCTTCCCACTCCATCTCTCCTCTCCTCCCCACTTCACCTCCCGTCTCCTTTCCCCTCCATCTCTTCTCCCCAGTTCACCTCTTCTCCCCTTCCCCATCCATCTTTCCCGTTAGTGCATTACATCTCTCACGTACCTTCCACCTCACCTCCCCATCTACTCCCATTACTTCTCTCTTTTGCACTCCACCTTTTCTCTTCATCCACTCCATCTTTCCTCTCCGTTTCATTCCATCTCTTATTCATACTTCACCTTTCCTTTATTTCCCATTTTATCTCTTCTATCCTTCTCCTTCCATAGCTCGTTTCCTTCCCACTCCACATCTACTATCCTTTCCACTCCATCTCTCCATACATTCCTTCTCCAACTCCCTTTCCTTCCCATTCCACCTCTCTTATCCCTCCAATTCGTCCTTTCCTCTACTTCCTGTTCTGCCTCCTCCCACTTTCCACCTATCTCACCCCTTTCCTTCCCACGCCAACTCTATTCTACTTCCCACTCCATTTTCCTCTCCTAACCATTCCAGCTCCCCTTCCCTTCTCACTCCATTTCTCCTCTCCTCACCACTTCACCTCATATCTCCTCCCCTCTTCATCTCTTTTCCCCAGTTCACCTCTCTTCTCCTTCCCTTACCATCTCTCCTTCTGGCCCACTTCATCTTTCCCATTACATTTGCCATCTACTTTCCACCTCACCTCCCCTTTTCCTCCCATTTACTCCTCTCTTTTCACTCCACCTCTCTTCTTTCCATTCCACCTCTCTTTTCCACCCACTCCATGTCTCCTCTCCCTCACACTCACTCCACCATTTCTCTTTGTCCACTCTACCCCACCTAACACTTCATCTCTCCCCTCCTCCACACTCCACTTCATCTCTCCCCTCCTCCACACTCCACTTCTTCTCCTGCCCACTCAATTTCTCATTTTCTTATTTCCGTTTTTTCTTTTCCATTCTATCTCTTCTTTTTTCTCCTGCCCACTCAATCTCTACTGTTTCTCTTTTCCTTTTTTTTTTTTTACCTTTTCCACACCATCTCTTATTTTCCACAAGTGAATATGCGCAAGGGGTGAAAAACACACAGGTACCTCAGCAGTATAAATAATAATGAGCTTAAGATTGATAAGAATGAATAATTAGTAAAAAACACAATGTACAGGAAATTTTGTACAGTATGAGAGGGTAGCTTAAAATAAAGTCCAAGGCTCAGGGGCATGTAAATAATAGAGAGTCCGAGGATGAGTGAGAAATTGTTTGTTGTGGAGATCACATATACATGCTCAGGGCTGCCATCATGGGAGAACAGAAACTGTGTTCCAAGTACTGTCAGGAAAAAACAAGGGGAGAGGCGCCTCTAAGAGTAGATGTTTAGGTAATTTAATAAGTTAATATATACAGGCAACTCACGTTTAGTGAAGTAAAAACAAGCATTGTATACAAATTCTTGGGAGGGAGAAGTCCTCAGGTCGGTCACTGGTGTTCTGATGCGCTGCACTGTCTCTAGTAGTCCTTTTCCAATCGCAGTAAGATGTTGGGGCCGGCGGCGGTGGTAGAGCTGTAGGGTCAGGCTAGAATTTTGAATTCTGCGGCAATCTGAACACGGTGACGTCACTGGTATGACGCGGCAGTCGCGCTCCTTTATCAAGCTCTAAAGGAGCGTGACTGCCGCGTCATCGCAGTGCGCCTGCTCGGAAACGCGTCGCATACCAGTGACGTCACCGTGTTCAGATTGCCGCAGAATTCAAAATTCTAGCCTGACCCTACAGCTCTACCACCGCCGCCGGCCCCAACATCTTACTGCGATTGGAAAAGGACTACTAGAGACAGTGCAGCGCATCAGAACACCAGTGACCGACCTGAGGACTTCTCCCTCCCAAGAATTTGTATACAATGCTTGTTTTTACTTCACTAAACGTGAGTTGCCTGTATATATTAACTTATTAAATTACCTAAACATCTACTCTTAGAGGCTCCTCTCCCCTTGTTTTATCTCTTATTTTCCCTTTGTCTCCCCTAAGTTCTTCTTTCCATTTTCTTTTCCTCTTCTTTATCATCAGCCTTTCCTTTCCATCTCTCTTCTTCCTTCTTGTGCCCCATCCTTCTTTTCCATTTTTTAACTATCTCCATTCCTCTTTAGCTCTCTTCTCTGTTGGTCCTTCTCCCTATTCTCATCTGTTTTTATTTCATGCACCCCACATGTCTCCCCTTCTACACCTTGGTCTTTGTGCTTGCATTCTCTTTACACCTCTGTTTTCCTCTTCACCCTCATAGTTTGTATAGTTTGTATTTTTTTTCCCATATGCTTCCTTTTAATGTCAATATATCTTCTCCTTCTCTTCACAGGTGATTACATTTTTTGCCAAAGCTACTAATGATGTCCCTCCTTTCATTGTCCCTCGTAATCATCTTGTTTGGTGGATCGCTCTCTGCTCCTCGAACCACCACACAACCGCAGTGCCCAGAGGCAGAAGGGATCCAACACTTGCTGAAACGCCTGCTTATTTTGGAAAAGTTGGTGAGGGACATAAAGGGACAATGTTCACCACCCTGCTGTGGCAATGTGCAGAGTGGTGCCGGTAAGTGAGAAGATTTTATATTACTGACTGGCAACTTACCAAATTAACAGGGCTTAATTTTCAAATTCTATATCACACAATGGCCTCTTGAAATGTTTAAAGGGGTTGTAAATGTTTGCTTTTTTATTTTCTAAAAAGGTTCCTTTAAGCTAGTGCATTGTTGGTTCACTTACCTTTTCCTTCGATTTCCCTTCTAAATGTCTTTTTTCTTTGTCTGAATTTCTCACTTCCTGTTCCTCCTCAGTAAGCTTGCCCCCATCATCCGAGCCATTCTGGCTGGGGGTTAGTCAGCGTGCTCGCCCCCTCCCTTGGGACTACATCCCTGCGGGGAGATACTGCATCATCCGAGTCGTTCTGGTTGGGGGTTAATCAGACTACATCCCATCTGCAGCGTCTCCCCGCAGGGATGTAGACAAGTGCTTTGGATTAAAAGCATATTTCTGGAATGAATTATGCTTGCAATCCAAGGTTTTACTGTAGATGTAAGTTATAGAGAAGGAGAAGGTTGGGTGTGGGGGAAAAGCTGAACATTGGTAAGGCTGTATGTGGTCAAACCAGATTGGAGAGGGTTTTTTTTTTTTAAATAGTATTATATTTATACTTGACAGCCCTGCACTAGTTCATACCAATAACATGTTCCTTTTATTTTTATTTATTTATTCAGATAATTTGTAAATGAAGCGAGGAAAAAAATAAGATTAAAAAACTGTGTATGTAAACCCAAGAACAAAAATGTAAAACATTGCAGCTTTAGGCTGCATTCACACCTAGGCGTTTTGTTGCCCTACGCCCGACGCTGTAGCAGCCTGAAATACGCTGGAGGGGCGAATTAACATTGTCGGCTATGGAGATGGTTTACATCTCCACGCCGAACGCAGAAACGCCGTACACCTGAAGCTCAAAACAAGTCCTGGACCCTTTTTTTCAGGCGTCTTCGGTGTTCGGGCATAGCCGACAATGTAAAAATCACCCCTCCAGCAAAAAACAAGGCGCGTTTTGTCGCCGCAAATCGCGGGGACAAAACGCCTATTTAATGTCGCCGCAATACGCCGCATACCGCCTACGCCTAGGTGTGAATGCAGTCTCAAAAGCGGAGTTCCACCAATATAAAAGTCAGTAGCTACAAAAAGTGTAGCTGCTGACATTTATTAATCGGAAATTCACCTGTCCCAGGTTCCAGTGATGTGGGCTTACGAAGCACCGCTCGTCTACCCCTCCTCTCTGCGGCGCCGTCATCGTGAGTGTGGGCGCCCAACTGTGTCTTCACAGCCGGGCACGCACTGCGCATGAGCGAGCCGCGCTGTGCTCTGTGATTGGCCGGGCAATGATCTGGGACCTGTGACCTGTCCCAGATCATTGCCGAGAGGGAGGGGGGAGAGGTGAACTTGCTTCCCGCGCCACGGTGCCCAGGGAGGAAGTGGGAGCTGGAATCCTCTAAAAAGAGGGTATTGGCTTCCTCCTCCCCCCAAAAAAAATCAGGGGGGTCACAATCCCTTAAAGCGGAAGTTACATTTTTAGGTGGAACTCCACTTTAATAGTCCTTTGATGTGGTGGCCGCATCTATTTTCTTCAAGTAAGGAAAACATTTATTGATCTTGCCCGCACAATCTATTGTCCTTGTAATCTTTAACAATGTTATCAGCCCTCCGAGTTCTCTGTTGTGGAAATATTATGAAAATAAAGAGAGGGACGCATTTGTCATCCAAATCAGGGGATCAGCCAAGGGTGACAACGCTGATCTACCATAGATACAGTACAGTGAGAAGGTATTATTACCCTCGGATAGGAAGAGTGCTACCGACAGGATCACCAAGTATTAATAAAGAAAAATAGGCTGCAATGTATTATATTTTTGTTTGGTTTTAGATAAACTTTGAGTACTTTGAAAAAGTATGGGGTAGATTCACGTAGAAATGCTAATCTATAGGCATGCCTAGCGTCTGGCTTTTAAACTAGGCCGCCGCAACTTTTTCAGGCAAGTGCTTTATTCTCAAAGCACTTGCCTGTAAAGTTGAGGCGGCGTAGCGTAAAAGAGCCTGGCCAAATTCAAATTCGGCGGGTAGGGGCGTGTATCATTTAAATGAATCGCGTCCCCGCGCCGAACGAACTGCGCATCCAAATCTCAGCGTCAATTCGACGTGTAAACAACGTAAACAGCACTTACGCCAAACCCTATTCACGAACGTTTTACGTAAACGACGGGAAAATACTTAACATTGTCTGCGCCTCATATAGCAGGCATAATATTATGACGGTACTACGCTAACGCAAACGATGTAATTGAATAGCGCCGGCCGGGCGTACGTTCGGGAATCGGCGTATAGGCTCATTTACATATTTTAGACGGGAACGCCACCTAGCGGCCAGCCTAAAATATGAAAATAAGATTAGACAGCGTAATAGACTTACGCATGTCTGATCTAAGGAAAATCTATGCTTAACTGATTTTATGAATCAGTGGCATAGATTGGGCGCATAAAACGCAGAGATAAGACGGCTTATCTCCTACCTGAATCTACCCCTATATCTTTACCCAGGAACATGGTTGGACAGCCACATGGGGTTCCTGAGCGGCAAGTTGGTCATCGCTTTTCCATCTGAGATGTTTCAGTTATTTAGAACAGTAAGAAAACTAACACATTACACGGCATTACGTAGCCCATACAAGTGTATTAACTTACATTATCATTAGACATTACAGCACGCATATTACAGAAGTATAGACGGGGCTGTTGTAATGTTTAGGGTGGTGTGATTTTTCCAAAAGCCCTTCCTAATGGAACATTTGTTTAAATGGAATATTTTCATTCCACCAGTTATCTGTCACCCTCCCTTGCATCCATCCCCTCCCAAAACAATCTGTCCTTTGAATAGTTTATGTAGAAGCATTGAAGGTATTCACTCATCCCTCCCCACCCCCTCCCCAGCCCAGAGGGTGTAGTTTTCATGATAGTAGGCAAAAACATAAAATAATTCCATTATGTCTCTCTGGCCCACAGCACATCCAGAACGTCTGGTTTATAGCACAGGCACACAATAATATTACAGTTTATGCAGCTTATATACAGTTGTTTCCAGCTTATTAGTTTTCATAAGTGTAAGCTAAGTACAAAAGCCAACGTGGATAGAACCTTCAGTTACTAGTGTACACAGAGGGCCTCTGGGCAACGGAGAGCGTAGTCTGTACCTCCCAACACAAGGACATAGTAGACAGTATTAAAGCGGAGTTCCACCCAGGAAAACCATATTTGGCCAAAGTCCTAAAAAAAAAAAAAAAGGAAAAAAAAAAAATGAATACTCACCCGAAATACCTGTTGCTATGCAGAAGTCCGTAATCTGCCTCTTCCACACCCCCGTCTCTTTTCTTCTGCTTCTTCTCCTTCTGAATGGGGCGCGCTGCTTTCTGGGAACTGTGTGTGTTCTCAGAGAGCAGCGCACCCATTCACATTCGCGTGAGACTCACACAGGCGCAGTAGGAAATGGGCAGTGAAGCCGTAGTGTGAATGGCGGCGCAGGACCTGGAGCGATCGTGGGACCGGCATCGGGGGGGGGGGGGGGGGGGCATCAGCAAGGCAAATAGGACAAGGTAAGTGTCCTTATTAAAAGTCAGCAGCTACACTGTTAGTAGCTGCTGACTTAAAAAAAATAAAAAATACGGCTTGAACACCCCTTTAAGCAGCAAGTCATATCATCTTCCCAGTCCCAATAAGGCAGTACTGTATATCAAAGTGAATTTGCATAGCTCCCAACTGTCCCTGATTTTGTCCCTCTTTCCTGCTCATTTGTCCCTCCAGTTGGTGGCTGAACGTGGCTCTCGCACCCGATGCTTGGGGCTGGTTATACACGCCGCTCTCCGCCCTTTATGATGGGCAAAGTACTGCCCATCATAAAGCAGTGGCGATCATGCGGCCACTTATAACCATATACGCTCCTTTGAGAAAAGCATCTGCCCCTTGCTGTATAGAGCGAGCGGAGAGCGGCATGTATAACCACCCCAGAGTATCTGGAGCGAGTAACGTTTTATTGCGCATGCTGAAGCCTGACATACAGCTGTTCAGGCTCGGAGATTTCCGTGGCTTCCAACTGTGTAAGCGCGGCGTCTGTGCAGTCGAGACCGGACCCTATCCGATAGGGTAGGAGTCTCCATGTCTTTCAAGCAAAGGGCCGGTTTACTGTCTTTGAGACTTCAGGGCTGCCTTATTCTGATCAATGGGGGTAGAAAATGCCCCAGGGCCGAGCATCAGTGAGAATAAACATGGCCCCAGTGTTGGTGGGCAGTAGGAGGAGGAATTGCTATTAGTGGAAGAAATAGAGCCCCATTGTTGGTGTCTCTTGGAGGAATAGTGCCTCATATCGTTGGGAGCAATACTGCCCCAAGGGCTGGATAAAGGCTAGCATAGGGCCACATCTGGCCCTCGGGCCACAGTTTGGAGACCCCTGCGATAGGGGAATCATCTCTACAAAACACCGGTACTAAACCTTTAGCCCAGGTTCACACTGGGCTGCGGGAATGAAGTCGCGCAAGTTCAGCTGAACTCGCATGATTTCACTCCCACCTGTCAGTTCCGATTTGGCCCACGATTGCAGAGACATCTGTGAATGTTTCTGCGCAAATGTCAATATAAATCACGTGCTGAAATTGCAAAAAGTAGTACAGATGCGGTGTCGCACCGATTAGGACAGTGCCTTTGCCAGCAATTGCCGCTGATTTGACATGTCAAATCGCACCAGTGTGAACCAGGGCTAAATACAAATTCTAAATTGCTGCATTTGTATATTTCAAAAGCCAAAATAAGGTTGGGTTCACACTGGTGCGAACACAGACATTGCATGTGATTTGCACCGCGACGTGAATTCAGCCATACAGTTGGTATGGCTAAATTTGCTTCGGATTCAGAACCAAAATGGTACAGGGCCCTCTTTTAGTCCGCACTGGAATTGGATCGCGATCCGATTCCTGTACTATTTCACAGTTCGCAGTGCAATCTGCGAACCGATCTGCAAAAACCAAAAATCAGATCCAGATAAATAGTTTTTGTAAATGGCAGTTTATCGATTGGACCCTCAAAAAAAACGACATCATTTACTCACCTTGTCCTGTATTTCTGCTCGGAGAGCAGTGGTGCCAATTGTCTGTGTCCAAACGTAAAGCCCAATTCAATCGATTGATCCAGACAGGATAAGTATAGTATTTTTTTCCCATCAACAGTCTCTGCGAACACAATAAGGCAGAGCTAGGTAAATCCATGTATCAAACAGTGGGTGATTGAGCAAAAAATTATTACAAAACAAATAAACACATGAGTGTAAAGTGAAATAATAATAATATCAACAAGATAATGTAATATCAACAAAATAATGTGACAAAAAGTCCAAGTGAATCAGAAAAACAATGTGCAAATGTGCAAATGCCAACATGTGCAAAAAAGGGGGTCCGTGATGATAGCAAGGCTGCTATGGTAGATGCCCACTATTCCGAGAGAGATGTGAAAACTTCACCACACACAGGGTCTGGTCTCCCAGAACTCTCACCTCAGAACAGATAATGAAGGCCTTATAGACTATCCACCACACGGACGTCTCCTTTATGGATCCTGCTATCCACTAGGGCCGGACTGGGAATAAAAACCAGCCCTGGAAAAAATGTCATACCAGCCCCATTATTATACCATCCCAACAACATAACGTCATTATTTTCTTGTTCATAAAAGGGAAAACCTTGCATTTTAAAACTGATTTGAACAGCGTATTATATATAGATATGGCAGATATGAAAGCACATAGGGCTATAAAATATATATATAAAACAGCAAATTACAGTTAAAAGCGGTAACAGTGGAGCAATTATCATAGGGGACACCTGAGACTCTGGGAATGTGGGGGGGATTCTGATGACCAGAGACGACCTTTCCGCAGAAAGAATACACTAAGGTAAGGGGGGTTACTGATATAAGAGGGAAACCTTTATATCGGTGCCCCCTTACATTATTGTATTTACTCCCCCCTTACATCAGTGACCCCCCCCCTCAGACTGGACTAGCGGTGCTGTGACTGACCTCCTCTCAGGTGCACCATGCAGGGCTCAATCAGTCAGCTCCGGCTTGGTGACTCTGGTTTTCCTATAGTTTCCTCTCCACAGTTCACACAAGTCTTGCGAACTCTCCTCCCAAAAAGTACAAAGTTACACTCAAGTAACCAATGTGTATAAAAGTGAGAACAAAGATAAGAACCTGTATGTCCACAATATTTGAAGTTAGGTTATCAACCTTAACGTGCAAAAGGTGAATACAACAGTGAATGGTGATCACAATCTTCTATAAAACATATGTGAATAATCTACCACTGTGTTGGTAGGTTTCCAATATGATGAACACAATCACAGAAATTAAAACAAATATCAATATATGTGAGTCCATCTGTCCTGAAGGTAAAATGAGTTGATTGGACCTTTCCAGTAAGTTTGAATGAAAGGGAGAGACGTACACCCGGTGTGACGTGACACAGCGCCTGAGTCGCCTGTTTACAACGCTTGTTTTTATCTTCTTGCTGTAAGTGCAATCTTTTTATTAAATCGTTTTTACTTGAGATAATACACGATTGGAGGTTCTCTGTTTTTTCTTCTTGTCCCCTGCCTCTGAGACTTCAGGTACGCTCTTTAGACCTATCTATGGGTGGATAGCAGGATCCATAAAGGAGACGTCCGTGTGGTGGATAGTCTATAAGGCCTTCATTATCTGTTCTGAGGTGAGAGTTCTGGGAGACCAGACCCTGTGTGTGGTGAAGTTTTCACATCTCTCTCGGAATAGTGGGCATCTACCATAGCAGCCTTGCTATCATCACGGACCCCCTTTTTTGCACATGTTGGCATTTGCACATTTGCACATTGTTTTTCTGATTCACTTGGACTTTTTGTCACATTATTTTGTTGATATTACATTATTTTGTTGATATTATTATTATTTCACTTTACACTCATGTGTTTATTTGTTTTGTAATCATTTTTTGCGCAATCACCCACTGTTTGATATTGTTATTTCTTTATCGTACATCACGGGACACAGAGCGCATAGTCATTACATATGGGTTATATGGGTACCTTCAGGTGTGGACACTGGTGTAATCAACTTCACAGGAAGTTCCTCCCTATATAACCCCCTCCCACTGAGAGTGCTTTAGTTTTTTCGCCAGTGTCTTAGGTGTTGGTCACGTCTAGCTGTCCCTCGGAGGTCTCGGGACCCAGGATAGCTAGCCGGATCCGTCCGAAGTGCTTCAAAGCCAAGGTGTACGGTACCCGGGCCCTGCTGGAGTGGGGTTTTGCCTATAATGCCTCTCCTTGGAGGGCTGGATTCTGGGCTCCAGTGCCTTAGTCTCTTCCAAGAACTAAACGCTACTGATGCCAGGATGCTATATAGGTCCAGGGGTGTGGGTTCCTTAAACACAGGACCCCGGTCCCTGAAGGTCCAAGACAATACCCACGGAGATGGGGGAAGGCTGGGCCTCTTGCATTTTGCAATACCCTGCGGCGTGGAGCAGGTAAGAGGGAACCTGCGGGACTTGGTTCGACAGTAGGTATCCCCCTGGGGGTTCTGGGTTGGCTAACAGTATGCTTGTGCATCAGCCACTATCTCCACTATGTCTGTGTAGGCAGGATGGGATACTAATGTTTACCCAGATAACATGTAGATATATGTATACTTGTGTAAGTTATATATTTGCTACTCACCCCAGGTATGCCTGTTAACACTGATACTGCAACCCCACATGTTTTAAAGAGGAAATTGCTGGTAAAAACTCCTGTTTCTTAGGAAGCCCATGGGGACAGCTTCCTCTCTGTGTGTGCACTACAATAAGATTAGTGCTTACCTGGTGTCTGTTGGTGCTGCCTAAACGCTGGTCCATGTTGTTCCTCTGCTCTGCTTCCTCCATGTGGTTTCAGCGTGGTGCGCGCGATCGTGCGCGCGTGTGCGCGCGCGCGTGCACGCCGCCTTTTATAGCGTCGGCGTGCGTCGGGGGGGCGAGCCAGCAGCGTCAGGGTCTGTTTAAAGGGAAAAACTTTTTCTCTGGCTGGTCTTTCCCTCCTGGAGGCAGAGGAAGAAAGGATACAGAGCGTGCAGCTGGGTCTTTTGGCCACACAGGGACACCTAGTGGCGGTTTTGTGGATCTTCAGGTCTAGGACTTAGGTCCACTATTGACCAGAAAAAAAAAAAAAAAAAGGAAGTTTTTTTGCTTAACCACTTAAGGACCGCCTCCTGCAGATTTACGTCGGCAGAATGGCACGGCTGGGCACATCAACGTATATATACGTTGGTTTTAGTACCCAGCCGTGGGTCGCGGGCGTGCGCCCGCGACCCGGTCCGAAGCTCCAGGACCGGGACCGCGGGATTCGCGGACCCGATCGCCGCTGCAGTGCGGCGATCCGTCCCTGGAGCGGAAGAACGGGGAGAGCCGTGTGTACACACGGCTTCCCCGTGCTTCTCTGTGGCCGGAGCATCGATCGCGTCATCCCTGTAATAGGGGGACGCGATCGATGACGTCACACCTACAGCCACACCCCCCTACAGTAGTAAACACACACATTAGGTACACATACAGCGCCACCTGTGGTTAACTCCCAAACTGCAACTGTTATTTCCACAGTAAACAATGCAATTTAAATGCATTTTTTGCTGTGAAAATGACAATTGTCCCAAAAATGTGTAAAAATTGTCCGAAGTGTCCGCCATATTGTCGCAGTCACGAAAAAAATCGCTGATCGCCGCTATTAGTAGTAAAAAAAAAAATTATTAATAAAAATGCAATAAAACTATCCCTTATTTTGTAAACGCTATAAATTTTGCGAAAACCAACCGATAAACGCTTATTGCGATTTTTTTTACCAAAAATATGTAGAAGAATACGTATCGGCCTAAACTGAGGAAAAAAAAATGTTTTTTTATATATTTTTGGGGGATATTTATTATAGCAAAAAGTAAAAAATATTGCATTTTTTTTAAAATTGTCGCTCTATTTTTGTTTATAGCGCAAAAAATAAAAACCGCAGAGGTGATCAAATACCACCAAAAGAAAGCTCTATTTGTGGGAAAAAAAGGACGCAAATTTTGTTTGGGAGCCACGTCGCACGACCGCGCAATTGTCTGTTAAAGCGACGCAGTGCCGAATCGCAAAAACCCCTTGGGTCATTTGCCAGCGTATTGGTCCGGGTCTTAAGTGGTTAAAGGGACTCAGCCTTAGATCCAGCAGTATCTGAGTCTACCTTGGACTCCGGCTAACGGGCATTGGTGTGTCAATACGCACAGGTTTCCTCAGTATTGCCACCTCCCAGGCGGGTAAAAAAAAAAAAAAAAAAAAAAATTTTAAAAAAAAAAAAAAAAAAGGAAAAAGAGAGAAATTAGTTCTTTTTCATTTTCCTCATACCTGCCCTCATATTGGTTACTCCTAGCTGCAACAGTCAGGTGTTGGCTATAGGGGTGACCCAAGGTTGTACAATGGCTCCAAAGGGATCTGGACCAGCCAAGGCTGCTAAAGGTGCCAAAAAGCAAAAGGGGTCTCCATCGGGGTCAGAGGATTTGGGCCAGGCTTCTACGGCCCCACCCTCGCCAGTTAGGACACCGAGTGGCATAGTACAAGAGCCATTGGGGGTGCTGGGGGCAGAGGCGGCCCCCGATCCACCCATTCCCGTTTACGTGACGGAAGAAATGCTAGCAGCCACCATGAGTGGGCTAGAGAAAAGGTTAACTGCGTTGTTTTCCCGTCCTTGCCCAAGTAGCAAGCGGGCTAGATCCCCCTCACCCAGTGTGGGGTTTTCAGAGGCGGAGGTCTCCTCTTCAGAGGAACAGGACCCACAAGGGGATCAGGCAGACCCAAGTCCCGACGGTTCAGACAGGGAAAATTCCACTATAGATGAATATTTTTCGGCCTCTCAAGCGGAGAGCCTGTGGATCCAGTCTTTGACAGATATGGTTCGCACTGCCTTTAAACTTCCAGTGCCAGAACTAGTAGCCCCGGAGGTATCCTCATTGGGTTCTTTAAAGGCTCCATTAACTTGTGCGTCTTTTCCAATGCACCCCCTTCTGCGGAACGTGATTTACCAGGATTGGGCTCGACCTGATAGAATTTTTGTACCTCCTAAAAGATTCTCTATTCTCTACCCTATGGAAGAGGAATATGTAAAGAAATGGGCACTCCCTACAGTGGATGCGGCCATTTCCTGCGTGAATAAATCCCTGACTTGTCCGGTTGAAAATGTCCATATGTTCAAGGATCCGGTCGACAAAAAATTCGAGACCCTACTGAAAGCAGCTTTCACCTCAGTAGGTGCAATGGTTCAGCCAGCAGTAGCAGCCATTGGTGTTTGTCAGGCCCTGAAGGATCAGGCAAAACATATATTAAAGGACATGCCGGCTCAGCATACTCATGAATTAGCAGAATTCTCTAGGGCTCTCTGCTTTGCAATAGATGCTATTAAGGACTCCATCCAACAGGCATCCCGTTCATCTCTACTGATGGTTCACATGCGTCGCCTTTTGTGGCTAAAGAACTGGTCAGCAGAGGCACCCTGCAAAAAGCTTTTAGCAGGGTTTCCCTTTCATGGGGGAAGACTATTCGGGGAAGACCTAGATAAATATATCCACACCATATCAAGTGGAAAAAGTACTTCCTTACCGGTCAAGAAAAGACCGCGTGGGCCCACGTTTAAACGACAGGCCATTGCAGGCTCGGCCCCTTCGACTTCCCGTCAGTATCGACGGCCTCCCGGGCGTTCAGCAGTTAATAGCCGCCCACAGGGACAAGCCGCGGCAAACAAGAGGCCCTGGTCTCGCAAGCCGGCTAAACCAGTCATCAAGTCAGATTCATGAAGGGGCGCCCCCACTCTCTTGGGTGGGGGGAAGACTTCAGTTTTTCTCCGAAGTCTGGAAGGCCAGAATTCCCGACTCTTGGGTTCGGTCCGTAGTAGCCTCAGGCTACAAACTAGAGTTTCGAGAAATCCCCCCTCCTCATTTTCAGGGGTCAAGTCTTCCAAGCGACCCGTTAAAGAGGGCCTCTCTCGTAAAGGCGTTGGATCGCCTTTTGCTCCAAGGAGTAATTGTAGAAGTACCAACCCAAGAAAGGGGTCTGGGATTCTACTCCAACCTTTTTGTTATACCAAAACCCAATGGCGACGTCAGGCCTATATTAGACCTCAAACGCCTAAATCGCTTTCTAAGGATTCAGACCTTTCGTATGGACTCCATACGTTCAGTGACAGCCAGCCTGCATCAGGGCGACTTTCTAGCATCTATAGACATAAAGGATGCATATCTGCATGTGCCGATTTACCCAGCACATCACAAGTTTCTTCGTTTTACGATAAATCAAAGTCATTACCAGTTCGTAGCCCTCCCTTTCGGGTTGGCAACCGCTCCACGGGTATTCACAAAGGTGTTAGCCCCGGTGCTAGCCGTCCTAAGGACAGAAGGCATCTTGGTCCTGGCATACCTGGACGATCTCCTGGTTATCGACAGATCAGCTTCCAACCTCAATCATGCAGTAGTCCGCACAGTGCGGCATCTAGAAGAGTTCGGGTGGATTGTGAACCAAGAAAAATCAAGGTTACAACCCACAAGACAGTTGGAATATCTAGGCTTTCGGTTAGATACAGAATGCCAGAGGGTATTTTTACCTCAAGAGAAGATCAGGTCGTTGATTCAAACGATTCAAGTAGTCTTAGGCAAAAAGAAGCCGACTATTCGCCTATGCATGCGACTGCTGGGAAAGATGGTGGCCGCCTTCGAAGCAGCGCCCTATGCCCAGATCCATACCAGAATTCTGCAGGCAGCTATTCTCTCTGCTTGGAACAAGTCCATACAGGCATTAGACCGTCCATTAGTTCTTTCCCCAGGAATCAGGCGCAGCCTGTACTGGTGGCTGATCCCTCAAAAATTATCAAAAGGGAAAACCTTTTGCCCCATCTCGTGGGAAATAGTAACCACAGATGCCAGCCTAACAGGTTGGGGGGCAATCTTAGGAAAACGGACCCAGCAGGGACAGTGGTCAGAGGCAGAAAGTCTGCTTCCCATCAATGGGGCTGCTCGGTTGGCCCTTGGCCCTGGTCGCCTGGACTCTCCCCCTGCAGGGTCTGCCAGTAAGGATACAGTCCGACAATGCCACGGCAGTGGCATACATAAACCACCAGGGGGGCACAAGGAGCCTAGCGGCTCAAAGGGAAGTAAACCTGATTTTTTCATGGGCCGAAGCCCATGTACCCTGCATCTCAGCAGTGTTCATCCCAGGGATAGACAATTCTCAAGCAGATTTTTTGAGTCGTCAACAGTTACTCCCGGGAGAGTGGTCTCTTCACCCCCAGGTATTCCAAGAGATTTGCCAAAGATTCGGAGTTCCCGATGTGGACATCATGGCAACAAGATTCAACAAGAAGTTGGACAAATTCGTATCCCGAGCCAGGGACCCCTCGGCCTACGGGACCGATGCGTTGGTTTGCCCCTGGCACCAGTTTTCTCTCCTGTATGCGTTCCCTCCACTACAGATGATTCCCCGCCTTCTACGAAGGATCAGGGTGGAGCGCAGGCCGGTGATCCTGGTGGCCCCAGCCTGGCCCAGAAGGGCTTGGTACGCACTCATCGTGAGGATGTCAGTAGGGGCACCGTGGCCACTCCCCCTGCGCCCAGATCTGCTGTCTCAGGGCCCGATCTACCACCCTGCTTCACAGCAGCTAAATTTGATGGCTTGGCGGCTGAATCCCTAATTCTTAAGGGCAGAGGCCTCTCAGCCCAAGTCATATCTACGTTAATTCAAGCTAGAAAGCCAGTCTCTAGAAATATCTATTACAGAGTCTGGAGAACCTATGTGGAGTGGTGCGAGTCTCAAGGAGGGCATCCTCGCAAGTTTTTTATTGACAGGATCTTGCGATTCCTCCAGGTTGGCGTTGACAAGGGGTTGGCTCTTAGTACTCTAAAGGGGCAGGTGTCTGCCTTATCGATATGGTTTCAAAGGCCTTTGGCCACACATTCGCTTGTAAAAACCTTTTTGCAGGGGGTCTTGCATGTAAATCCCCCTATTAGAGCTCCCCTCTGCCCCTGGAATTTAAATCTGGTCTTGTCAGCTTTACAAAAGCAACCGTTTGAACCTCTGACAGAAATCCCTCTTGTGCTGCTAACCCGAAAGTTGGTTTTCTTGGTGGCTATGGCTTCGGCCAGAAGGGTCTCCGAGCTGGCAGCCTTGTCTTGCAGGGAACCGTACCTGATTCTGCATAAGGACAGAGTGGTTCTGCGGCCTCAACCTTCTTTCCTTCCTAAGGTCATATCCAGTTTTCACTTGAATCAGGACCTAGTCCTACCATCCTTCTTTCCTACTCCCCAGTCCAGAGAGGAAAGACTGCTTCATACTTTGGACGTGGTCCGGGCCATGAGGGTTTATCTTAAGGCTACAGAGAAGATTCGGAAAACAGATGTGCTTTTCGTTCTTCCGGATGGCCCCAAGAAGGGTCAGCCGGCTGCCAAGTCTTCCTTGGCTAGGTGGATTAAGCTGATTTTTCAGGCCTATGGTCTGAAGCGCGTTCCACCTCCCTTATCAGTTAAAGCCCATTCTACGAGGGCCATGAGTGCCTCTTGGGCGGCACACCATCAGATCTGTATGGCACAGGTTTGCAAAGCGGCAACCTGGTCTTCCGTACATACGTTTACTAAATTTTATAAGTTGGACGTCGCAAAGGCTACGGATGCAGCATTTGGGCAGGCGGTCCTACGGGCAGCAGTATAGAATCCTCTGGCCCGGTTCACGCCCCCTTTTTTCTGTTGGTGGAGCTATTTTTTACCTCCTGATATATTTTCTGTTTGGCTATTTTTTGGCCTTACGGTCTCCCTCCCTTCATGGAGCATTGCTTTGGGACATCCCATATGTAATGACTATGCGCTCTGTGTCCCGTGATGTACGATAAAGAAAAAAGGATTTTTAATAACAGCTTACCTGTAAAATCCTTTTCTTGAAGTACATCACGGGACACAGAGCTCCCACCCCTCTTTTTGGGGAACATTGTGTAACCTCAGAGAAATTGCTTGCTACAAAACTGAAGCACTCTCAGTGGGAGGGGGTTATATAGGGAGGAACTTCCTGTGAAGTTGATTACACCAGTGTCCACACCTGAAGGTACCCATATAACCCATATGTAATGACTATGCGCTCTGTGTCCCGTGATGTACTTCAAGAAAAGGATTTTACAGGTAAGCTGTTATTAAAAATCCTTTTTTCTAGTTGCTGTGTATGCACTTTATTGTGTTTGCTGCATTCATTTCACTGTAATTCTAAGGGAGATTTTTTGTATTAGCGCAGAAGCCCTCCTTTTACATTTAGGTAAATCCATGGCTTTTTTTCTCAAACAGTAGGTGCTGGAACTCAACCACGATGCCCCAAAACCACTCCCCCCCCACCTGCACCCTCCAAATCACATCAAATAGTGGGTGTGGTCAGTCAAATTTCACGAACAGTAGGAGGGTTTTTAAAGGTCATTAAATACCAGGATTGCATTACATATAGAGTGCAGAGTTCGGGGTGGGGATGGGTTACACACAGAGTGCAGTGTTCATGGGGGGGGGGGGTTACACGCAGAGTGCAGAGTTCAGGGGGGTTGTACACAGAGTGCAGAGTTCAGGGGGCGGGGTTAAACACAGAGTTCAGAGTTCGGGGTGGGGGGTTACACACAGAATGCAGAGTTAAGGGGGGTTAGTTACACACAGAGTTCAGGGAGGGTTACACACAGAGTGCAGAGTTCAGGGGGGTTAGTTACATACAGAGTGCAGAGTTCAGGGGGGTTGCACACAAAGTACAGAGTTCGGGGGGGAGTTTACACACAGAGTGCAGTGTTCAGGGGGGTTACACACAGAGTGTAGAGTTCAGGGGGGTTACACACAGAGTACAGAGTTCAGGAGGTGGTTACACACAGAGTGCAGAGTTCAGGGGGGGTTACACACAGAGTGCAGAGTTCAGGGGGGGTTAGTTACACACAGAGTGCAGAGTTCAGGGGGGTTTAGTTACACACAGAGTGCAGAGTTGTTGCTTGTAAGCACAGAAACTGGACTTGTGGTAAGCAGGCACCAAAGAGTCTGAGCCGGAAGTGGTGGAACTGAGTTCCACCAACTTCCACTTGAAAAAAATCCCTGGGTAAATCATTATATATTTTTTTTATAAATGGCTGTTAATAAATGGAACCCATTCTGTATAATACAGTATACTTACCTTGTCCTATTTTTCTGCAATTGGTCAAGGCAGGGTTATTTTATTATTATGTTTTTTTTCCTGTCAATAGTCTCTGCAAAACTAAAAAGCAGATTTAGGTAAATAGTTATTTCTTTTTAATTAATGGCTGTTTATTGATGGTACCCCAAGTCCTGATTCACAGTGATGCGATTTGACATGTCAAATCGGCGACATTTGCCGGCAATGGCCCCGTCCTAATGGTGTCAGTGGCGCTGCAGCGATTTACTTTTTGCGATTTCGGCCCGTGATTTACATTGACATCTGTGCAGAAACTGCACAGATGTCTCTGTAGTCGCGCCCGAATTCGCGACTGACAAGCGGGAGTGAAATTTGTGCGAGTTCAGCTGAACTCGCACGGCTTCATTCCCACAGCCCAGTGTGAACCTTGGCTTAATGAAACCATTGTGTACACTGTAATATACTTGTCACTGTGCCTGTGTCCAAACACAATTCCCAATTGAAAGCTATTGGTCCTGGCAGGGTTTCTATAGTATTATTTCCTGTCAACAGTCCCTGCAAAAACAAAACGCAGATTCGGGTAAATATATTTTTTTTAAATAAATGTCTGTTTATTAATGGGACCCTAAATGAACCCATTCTGCATTATATATGTACCTTATCTTGTATTTCTGACCCACGAGCGGTGGCGCCAAATCCTCTGCGTGCCTGCGTCCGAACATAAAGCCCAATTCAAAGCCATTGAACTTGGCAGTGTTAGTATAGTATTATTTCCCGTCAACAGTCCCTGCAAAAACAAAAAAGCAGATCTAGGTAAATAGCTATTTATTACTATATGCCGCGTATGTCTGACCGTCTCTTTGAAGAACTGAAAGAGCCAGCCAGACACTTAAATCCAAATTCCGTTTAGCCAGCGGCTATGGAACCAAAATACCAAGGTCCTTTTTATACAAGAACAGAAGTGCATTCTTCAACCCCCTTGATGTCTTATAAAGTTTATATGGATCTTTTTAATTGGGTAGCCAGTCCACCTAGTATTCACGCCATGCCAGAGATATTATCAGCCACCGGAGTGTGCGGAATGGTAATGATTTGCTGGATTTGGATGACGCCAACTGCAAGCATATCCAGGTGCTTTTGTCTTTAAAATATTTGCCCATTAGATTGCATTGATGACGATCATACTTCTTTTTCGGGATGGAAAGGGGAGAGGGGGGGGGGGGGGGGGTTTCAGTCCAATTTTGGCAAAGGTGACTTACAATCTTTGTGTTCCCTCTAGACCCATAAAATTGCTGTTTATCCAGATCCACTGACTGTAGAAATACTCTCTGTAACTGGAGCGCTTTCAGCGCTTTTTCTGTGGGAGTAGAAGATAAAAACATGTTTGAAAATCTCTGCCAGTTTTAAATAGTTTCAAACAGTTTGGGGATTTATTTAAGATCGTTTATACAGTTGGCCTTCAGTTTTTCGTTAATGCATTTTGCCCAGCAAATTCAAGGCTTTTAAAGGTCAACTCCAGGCAATGAGTTAAGTCAGTCCGGGAAGGGCTAATGCAGGAAACTTTGCAGCTGTGTCAAAGTAAAAAAAAAAAAAAAAAAAAAAAACTTAATATCTTTTACATTTTAGCTAGTAACAGTCAAATTCAACGTGATTTATTTTGTAATGTTAAAGACTAACTACTGCTGGCTATATTATGACTTTGATAAATTAAAACTTTTGCAGACATTCAGTTTGGCAAATGACATTTACAAAACAATTGCCGTAAGATTTATCAGGGATATCGCAGTGCTTGTGAAGTAGGTCTGTAGCTCTTTTTCTTATAATTCCTTTCTGTGCAGCCCCTCTCTTGTCCCTGCCTTTACTGGTAAAATCAGAGGGGCTTACAGTAGTTAGGGCTAGAAGGGAGCAACAGCTGGTCATTGAATATTTGTAATGTAATGTGTTCATATACCATTTGGAGAATAGATAGATTGGGTCTGAGCGTGGTTTGCAGGTGGAGAGGAAGATGCCAGGATTACTGTAGCTGGAGTTAATGGAAATGGTCATGGACACTGAAGAGAGGAAGCAAAGTGGGAACTGATCAGGGACATTGAAGAGAGGAGGCAATGAGGGAACTGATCATGGACAAGGGGGAGATAAGGCAAAGAGGGAACTGATCATGGACAAGGGGGAGAGAAGGCAAAGAGGGAACTGATCATGGACAAGGGGAGGGGAGGGAAGGCAAAGAGGGAACTGGTCATGGAAAAGAGGGAGAGAAGGCAAAGAGGGAACTGATAATGGACAAGAGGGAGAGAAGGCAAAGAGCGAACTGATCATGGACAAGGGGGAGAGAAGGCAAAGAGGGAACTGATCATGGACAAGGGGGAGAGAAGGCAAAGAGGGAACTGGTCATGAAAAAGGGGGAGAGAAGGCAAATAGGGAACTGATAATGCACAAGGGGGAGAGAAGGCAATGAGGGAACTGATAATGGACAAGGGGGAGAGAAGGCAAAGAGGGAACTGATCATGGACAAGGGGGAGAGAAGGCAAAGAGGGAACTGATTATGGACAAGGGGGAGAGAAGGCAAAGAGGGAACTGATCATGGACAAGGAGGAGAGAAGGCAATGAGGGAACTGATCATGGACAAGGAAAAGAGGAGGCAAATAGGGAACTGATAATGGACAAGGGGGAGTGAAGGCAAAGAGGGAACTGATCATGGACAAGGAGGAACAAAGGCAAAGCGCAAACTGATTATGGACAAGTAGGAGAGAAGGCAAAGAGCGAACTGATCATGGGCAAGGCGGAAAGAAGGCAAAGATGGAACTGATCATGGACAAGGGAGAGAGGAGGAGGGAGAGAGGAGACAAAGAGGGAACGGATCATGGACAAGGGGGGGAGAAGGCAAAGAGGGAACTGATCATGGACAAGGGTGAGAGAAGGCAAACAGGAAACTGATCATGGACAAGGGGGAGAGAAGGCAAAGAGGGAACTGATCATTGACAAGGGGAGAGAAGGCAAAGAAAGAGGGAACTGATCATGGACAAGGGAGAGAGGAGGAGGGAGAGAGGAGACAAAGAGGGAACTGATCGTGGACAAGGAGGAGAGAAGGCAAAGAGGGAACTGATCATGGACAAGGAAGAGAAGAGGCAAAGATGAAACTGATCATGGACAAGGGGGAGAGAAGGCAAAGAGGGAACTGATCATTGACAAGGGGAGAGAAGGCAAAGAAAGAGGGAACTGATCATGGACAAGGGAGAGAGAAGACAAAGAGGGAACTGATCATGGACATGGGGGAGGTTAGGCAAAGAGGGAACTGATCGTGGACAAGGAGGAGAGAAGGCAAAGAGGGAACTGATCATGGACAAGGAAGAGAAGAGGCAAAGATGAAACTAATCATGGACAAGGGGGAGAGAAGGCAAAGAGGGAACTGATCATGGACAAGGGGAGAGAAAGCAAAGAAAGAGGGAACTGATCATGGACAAGGGGGAGAGAAGACAAAGAGGGAACTGATCATGGACAAGGGGGAGAGAAGGCAAAGATGGAACTGATCATGGACAAGGAAGAGAGAAGGCAAAGAGGAAACTGATCATAGACAAGGGGGTGAGGAGACAAAGGGAAGAAATGATCATGGACTGGAGGAAAAGGAAGCAAAGAGGGAACTGATCATGGACAAGGAGGAGAGGAGGCAAAGAGGGAACTGATAATGGACAGGTGGGGAAGGATGCCGGGATGACTGTAGATGGAGAGTGAAGGCGTTAAATTGGGAACTGGCCATGGACATTGAAGAGGCACAGAGGGAACTGATCATAGACATATGAGTGAAGAGGAAGTATGATAACTGCTGAGGGCCAAGGGGTAGAGACAGGCATTGCAGCTGATCACCTACTATTTGTTAAAGATGCAGAGAAGGGTCTGAGCATGTGGTGAAGGGTGAACAAATGGAGACAAATGAGGAACTGATCGTGGACAAGTTGGAGAGGAGGAAAAGAAAGAACTAATTATGAACAGGCGATGTACCCCATACTCATTCACATAGGGTGAGGGGGCTGGGATCTGGGGGCCCCCTTATTAAAGGGGGCTCCCAGATTCCAATAAGCCCTCCGCCCGCAGACCCAGACAACCAACGGCCAGGGTAGTTGGGAAGAGGCCCTTGTCCCCATCAACAAAGCACCAACCCCTTCCCCCCATGTTGAGGGCATGTGGCCTGGTACGGTGTAGGAGGGGGGCACTCGTTCCTGTGGGGGAACTTCACACAAAAAATGTTTTAATTTCCGCAGGGGTTCCCCTTCTAGATTCTCCACACACGAGTTGCCCCGCAAGTCGGATCATCTTGATCCGACTTCTGGTGCGACCTCTATTCAAATCAATGGGCTCCCATAGGGAATCATTGATTTTGAATAGACAAAGAAACGCTAAACGAGGCTTAACTCAGAGTTAAGCCTCGTTAAATCACGTTTGCCGGCGTCTTACGTCTTTACAGCTCTAACGCTGGAGCTTCAGAATGCACTGGTCCATGGTTTTTTTTTGCAGCTTAAAAACGGCTCAGCCATTTACAGCTCAAATACATCATGGTGGGCATAAGGCCATAGGCCAACATAGAGAGACGTTTTTAAGCTGCAAAAAACGCTCAGAAAAGTGTCTGTAAAAACGTCTGTGGACATGAGGCCTAATATTAACCTGGTCTAAGTTAGTTTTATCCTTTCTTATACAATGTATGACGTAATCTTTTGAGTAGTTAGATCCATGCTAAAATTGTTTTAGTAAAACTACTTTTAGTTTATGTTGTAACTACAGCTCAATATTATTACCATGTGATCTTTTCTTTTGCTGACACTATTTGTACTTATGTATGCTGATTGTTAAAATTCAATAAACACATTTGACAAGGAAAAATATATCTGATGATGGGTTCTCTTTAATTTCTTTTTGGGAGTTTTTCTACACTATGGCAGCCAGGAGACAAAGGGAAAGTGTAGACAACATACTGCACACACGTAAAGAATAGCAGCCCCTAAACTTTGCAGCACAACATTTAAAACCTTAGATCATGCATAGTAATAATCCGTAGTCTTAACGCTCCGTATACGGCCCTTGAGACAGTTTTCTTTCCATTTACAAATTGAACATTTTGAACTAGTAGATTTAATTTACACATTAGCCGACTGTGGGAAACCTGTCATAAGCCTTTGCTAACAAAGTCCAAATTACTTCCACAACCATCCTTCTTTCCAAGTTTCTGTTGCCTTAATAAATCCTTACTGGCTCTCACTTTCAATATATGGTTTGAGCTTAACCACTTAAGCCCCAGACCATTTGGCTGGCCAAAGACCAGGCACTTTTTGTGATTCGGCACTGCGTCGCTTTAACTGACAATTGCGCGATCGTGCGACATGGCTCCCAAAAAAAATTGCGTCCTTTTTTCCCCACAAATAGAGCTTTCTTTTAGTGGTATTTGATCACCTCTACAGTTTTAATTTTTTGCGCTATAAACAAAAACAGAGAGACAATTTTGAAAAAAATTCCATATTTTTTACTTGTTGCTATAATAAATGTCCCCCAAAAATATCTAAAAAAAAATATTTTTCCTTAGTTTTGGCCGATTCATATTCTTCTTCATATTTTTGGTAAAAAAATTGCAATAAGCGTTTAGTGATTGGTTTGCGCAAAAGTTATAGCGTCTACAAAATAGGGGATAGTTTTATGCCATATTTGTTAATTTTCTTTTACTAGTAATGGCGACCCAGCATGCCCATAGTGTTCAGGCACTAATCCTGACCTGCCCATCTGACTTACTTTTAACAGAGAGGTCATACCATCTGGTAAGCACCTAGTATTTCCCCAGCACCTGAGGTGGAACACGAATAATCCAATTTGGTGAAGGTTCCTTTCACACCCCAGAACCAGCACATCACAATCCTGACACAGATTTGTGCACAGACTTTTTGGTTTCCAATCAAGAAATTATTCTTCCTGTTATCTTTTTATTATTTCTACACCAATACTTATCTTTGGGACTCCAGGTGGACTTTTAACTGTTATATTTACTATCACACCCACACCAATGTATTGTAAGACGCTCAGGTCTTACTATTAATGTTGTTATTTTTGCTATTGTTGTTTTTCACCACCTATGTTATACAAGTAATCACATTATGTATGAGTGAATTTTTTCTCATTCAGTCCTAGTGGCGCCCTCTATTGTTTCTTTATTTTCAGTAATGGCGACAGCTGTGATTTTTGTCGTGACTGCGGCATTATGGCGGACACATCTGACACTTTTGACACCTTTTTGGGATCATTGTCATTCTTACAGTGATCAATGCTATAAAAATGTACTGATTACTGTAAAAATTACACTGGCAGAAAAAGGGGTTATCCTGTAGGGGGCGCTGAAGGGGTTAAGTGTGTCCTAGGGAGTGATTCTAACTGTTAGGGGGCGTGGCAACGAGTGACACTAAAAGTAAGTGGGCTTAGCACTATATGACCATATTCTGTGACCAAACCCCCGTATTTTTGAATATGTACAGGTGTTTTTAACTAGCCTTGCAGCATAAATGTCATTTTTGAATGTGTGCGCTATAATCTGTTTTACTGTCTTCGGTCTTATAGCAGCACCATCTTAGATGTATAGAATTTTTTTTGGGTGTGCCCCCCAAGTATGTTTTTGTATTTGCTACGAGTGACATGTCACTGATCGCTGTTCCCGATGAGAGGGAGCAGACGATCAGTGACATGTCACTAGAAAGAACGGGGAGATGTTGTGTTTACACTGACATCTCCACGTTCTTTAGCTTCATGACCTGATCGCGGGACACCAGTGGACATCGAATCCACAGGTCCCGCCGGCACAGGCACAGAGCTTGTCGTTACCTCGTGGCGACAAATCAAATGGGACTTACCTCTACACCCATTTTCCCAGCCGTGCCATTCTGTCGATGTAAAAAGTCATGCGGCAGGCCTTAAGCGGTTATTATTGCTTTTGTATATGATCCCTGTAATGGCCAACACCGTTTACGATCTTCCATCAACCCACCCAAGACAGCTTATCCGACACTCCGACAATCCATGTAGACACGACTCATTCCATCCTCCAGAATAACCGAGACACAAGCTCTGGACTCTGGTTCCAAACGAATGAATGTTTTAATGGTAAACTCAGCTGGTTATATACAGTTACAAAAGCATGCTACAGTAATCACAGGGACAATGAAACTCTCCAATCCACATCCCAGACAGACATTCTGGCACCGCACCTAGAGGAGTTAATTATTAGACATTCCCCAGATGTCCCGACTCCGACAATAAGCTATTCACCTGCATAATGAACATGCCTTTGTAGACGTAATTGACATGCTAATCCGAATACACCTGAAAAGCGACGTCTGACCTTTAGAGGGTGCTCAGTCACATTCCACATCTTATCATCAATAGTATTTTCACACAAAACGGTGTCATTAGCATCACACAATGAAATATCTAGGAGCAGACTTAATTAACACCTCAACAGACTATTGACCTGTTCATAAGGAACAACTTGTAATATTTCAAGATATCCTGCAATACATGAATTATCAGTAATGTCCTATCTTATGTAATTCATGATATCATTCCTCACGGGCCATCCCATTGCAATCCCTTACCAAACCCCTTAATTACAGCGCTATATAAGTACCTGAAATAAATAAATAAATATATCTTCTCTACAATAGAATTTTCTTTTTACAGGTCTGTAGTTTCTGATTGAAAACATTCATCCTTTTTAAGTGTTAATACACATTTGCTTTGCATTTATGCATTGGTATCAGCCCAATACCAGTCTTTAAAAATTAGAAGCAATGGCTTGAGAACAAACTGAACTCAGCTCTTTGAAGACTCATGGGTGTAAACCATCTGGTCTAGATCCTTTGTTCACCTTTATTTTGTCTAACGTTTCCCAGCGTTAAGCCACTGTGCTGCATTTGGGATCACATTAAGAATTATGTTACATTATAAGAAAGCTCAAATAATAGGGAAATGTCATATTTTTTCAGCCAAGGCTAACTGGAAAGCCTCTGTAGTTATATACAAGTTGCTCAAACAGAATAATAACATTTATGTTGCTACCCGTTTTTCTACCATGGGAATAGCTGAAGTGATCCAAAGTTTAGCAATCACGTTTCTGGCTAGGAATATTTGTTCTCTGTAAACTGGAGTTAGGCCGTCATAAATTAGAGTGTTTCCTTAAGGCTCCAGGCAGATAAAAAAAAAAGACATACATTAACACAGCTCTGTATTCAGTAATACATCTGTTTTATTTTTTATTACATTTACTGTGTTTAAATAAGGCCATTGATGGTGCAAATTTGTTTCCTGCAACTACGGGTTGACAAGGGGAATCTCTCCCGCTGAGCAATTGTGTGCATTAGTTTCGGGGGGGGGGGGGTAGACGGGGAGAGGATAGTTATTATTGCTAGCAGCTGTAGCAGCTGCAGGGATAATTACAAGTGAATCCAGCAGGTTGGTTGTACCCAAGTTGATTGATGATCAACTCGGTACATTGAGTCTGCCCACCCACGGTTCGTATCTCGGCCGGGTCAGCTGGAACTGTCTATGGCCAGCCTTAATATAAGCCTCTTACAATCCCATGTGCATGAGAGCTCTGCCTGGGAAGGGAAGGAGCAGCACAAGAAACCAGTCAGTCAGCTGTGTTGCCAGAACAAGGTGGTAGGAGTAGAGAGCAGAGAGACAAGCTTGTCAGTCTGCTGCTTCTCATTTGACTGTCTAGTCCTGGGGAGGCGGGAGACCAATAAGCGTTACTTAAAGGGACACTAAGGCCGCGTGCACACGATCAGTCCATCCGATGAGAACGGTCCAAACGACCGTTTTCATCCGTTAACCGATGAAGCTGACTGATGGTCTGATGTGCCTACACACCATCGGTTAAAAAAAATAATTGTGTCAGAACACGGTGATGGAAAACACAACCGCGTGTTGAAAAAAAAAGTTTAACGCTTCCAAGCATGCATCGACTTAATTCTGAGCATGCGCACCTTTTTAACCAATGCTTTTGCATACTAACGATCGGTTTTGACCTATTGGTTAGGCATCCATTGTTAAAATTTTAAAGCAAGTTCTATTTTTTTTGACCGAAGGATAACTAATCGATGGGGCCCACACACGATCGGTTTGGACCGATGAAACAAATCTTCAGTCCGTTTTCATCGGTTTTGACCGATCGTGTGTACGCGGCCTTAAGGTTCAGATTTTTTTTTTTTTTTATCAAACATGTTATACTTACCTCCACTATGCAGTCCATTTTGCACAGAGTGGCCCAAATCATCCTCTTCTGGGGTACCATGGCGGCTGTCTCGGCTCCTCCCCGCAAGAGCTAACCCCCTCTGGGAAGCTCTCTCCTGAGGGTGTTACCTTGCGGGCGTGCTCCCGTGTTATAGGCTTCTTTCACATGAGGCAGACTCCGTCAATACGGAGTCCGCCAGCTCCCGCCAGCTCAGAGGGAGATCTCTGCTCACTGTGCGGGGAGGGGCTTGTTCAGCGTCGCTGTTTCCTATGGAGAGATCTGATGAAAATGGACATCATGTCCGTTTTCATCAGATCTCACCCGATTCGATCTGCAATGGATGGATGGGGACGTATTGCCATCCGTCTGATTTTGGCGGATCGGGTCGGATGTCGGTAGATATGTCTCCACTGACATCCGACGCTCCATAGGATTGCATGGAGCGGCTGTTCCAGTCTGCTGACAAAACTGACAGGCAGACCCGAACGGCCTGACCGTGTGAAAGGACCCATACACTCGCCGTGCATAGCCGCCATGTGTATGACTCGGCCCCGCCCCTCGGCGACCGCGTCACTGGATTTGATTGACAGCAGTGGGAGCCAAAAGCTGTGCTGCTATCAATCTATCCAATGAGGAGCCGATCAGCCATGGAGAGTACGATGCGGGATTGCGCCCACAGGAATTTTGGGCTCAGGTAAGTAAAACGGGGGCTGGGGGGGCCGGAGAGTGAAGGGTGTTTATTTACCTTAATGCATAGGATGCATTAGGGTGAAAAAACACAAAGCTTTACAACACCTTTAACTACAGCACAGAAAAATCAGGTCTTCTGCCATGCCAGACAGACTGTGCAGTATGACAGAGCTATGTAAAGCTGGGCATAGAAGGATCGAAATTCGGCCAGTTGAACAGGAACCGGCTGAATTTCAATCCATCTACGTCTGTTCCCATGCATGAGAAGTCGATCTAATGATCAACTTTTCGCAAATGGGCTTGTTGAAAACGTTCTGTTCGATCAGTGCTTCAGCACTGATCAGACTACTGGCAATATTGGATGAAAAGAAATAAAAAACCTTTGGCAGGCAAAACAGGTCCCCAATATGTATTTAATATCTTTATTTACGTAGCTGATTGCCTGGAGTTCAGCTTTAAAGCCCAACTTCACCAAAATATTTTTTTTTTCATAACCTTAGCTAGAGTGGAGAATGATTAGAACCCTTGGCAGATCAACCTTTGAACTGGTTAGTCATGTCCCTGAGCTTCTTTTTCTGAAGACACCTTGTGAGTCAGGGTGTGGATTGTTGACACCAGGACAGGAAGTAAGAGAAAATCTCTCCAAAGAGAGAAGTTCTGTGGCTTTCCCACTCCATTCTAAGCAAAGAATAACTTTTTGGCTGTTGGGTTGATCACTGATCTTGTAATACCACCTGTAACATAGTGTGTGTGTGTGTATATATATATATATATATATATATATATATATATATATGTGTTAGTTGTATACTATATAAGTTCCTGAGTTCTCTTTTCTTTTCTTTCAGATGACCCTTCCAGTCTCAAGCCTATTCCTTGCCCCCAAAAAGCTGATGACTGCCCAGGGGGCTGTGGAGGTGATGAGAGGGGTACTTGTGTCGACGGGCAGTGCCAGTGCAAAGAAGGCTTCATGGGAGACAAATGCCAGCTGAAGACCTGCCCTGAGGACTGCAATGACCAAGGCCGATGCAAAAATGGACGTTGCATCTGCTTTGAAGGATATTCTGGTGTATCTTGCGGCATCAAAGCTTGTCTAAACAACTGTCACAATAACGGGCAGTGCCAAGATGGAGTTTGCATTTGCGACCCCGGATTTTCCGGCGAAGACTGCAGCTCTCGAGTCTGCCCCAGGAACTGTCTCAACCGGGGAAGATGCGAAAATGGAATTTGCGTTTGCTATTCAGGATATGCAGGGGTGGACTGTGGCTCTAGAAACTGCCCTAATAATTGCAATGACCGGGGCGACTGTGAGGATGGTGCCTGCGTGTGTGACACTGGTTTCACCGGACCAGACTGTGGCACCAGAAGCTGCCTCCATGACTGTAATGACAATGGCAAATGCGTTGATGGGGTCTGCGTTTGTAACCCTGGGTACTCTGGGGAGGATTGTGGGTATAAGGGTTGTCCTGAAGATTGTAACGAACAGGGTCAGTGCATTTCTGGCAAGTGTGTGTGTGATGCTGGATTTGTCGGGCCAGACTGCGGCACTAGAATCTGTTCGCCAGAATGCGAGAGAAGGGGCAGATGTGAAGATGGTGAGTGCATCTGTAACCCGGGCTTCACAGGGCCAGATTGCGAGATCAGAACTTGCCCCAATGACTGTCACAAACAAGGCCAATGTGATGATGGGAAGTGTATATGTGATCCTGGCTACACAGGATCGGACTGTGCATTAAAGGCCTGCCCCAACAATTGCAACAACCGGGGCCGTTGTCAAAATGGCATTTGTATCTGCAACCCTGGATTTACTGGGCTGGACTGTGGATCCAAAGCCTGCCCCAAAAACTGTAGCGGAAATGGGCAATGCATCAATGGCAAATGCATTTGTAATGCTGGGTTTATTGGCCCAGTGTGTGGGACCAGATCTTGCCCCGCTGAGTGCTCCAACCATGGCCGTTGTGTTAGGGGCATTTGCGTCTGCTCGCCTGGTTACACAGGAGTGGATTGTAGCATCAGGACTTGCCCCAAAAATTGCCACGACCAAGGTCGATGTGAAGGAGGTGTGTGTTTTTGTGACCCTGGATATACTGGTCTGGATTGTGGAACTAAGAGATGCCCCAATGACTGCTATGACCGGGGACACTGTGAAGATGGCTTATGTGTTTGTGACTATGGATTTACTGGGCAGGACTGCGGGTCTAGAACCTGCCCCAATGACTGCTATAACAGGGGTCGATGTGAAAATGGGGTCTGTGTTTGTGATGCTGGATATAGAGGAGAGGACTGCAACATCAGAACTTGCCCCAACGACTGTAACGATCAGGGGCGATGTGAAGATGGGGTATGCATCTGTAAATTTGGATACACTGGTCTAGATTGCAGTTCTAGTAGCTGCCCCAATGATTGTTACAACCATGGTAGGTGTGAAGACAGTGAATGTATTTGTGAACCTGGATATACTGGTCAGGACTGTGCCCTCAGAACATGTCCTGAAAATTGCAATGACCGTGGCACCTGCGATGATGGGAAGTGCATTTGTTATTCTGGATACACAGGTCCCAACTGTGGATCCAGAACTTGTCCCAACGACTGTAAGGGCAGCGGTCGGTGTGAAGATGGCATTTGCATATGTGATCCTGGATATACAGACATAGACTGCGGACTAAAAACATGTCTAAATGATTGTCAGAACCAAGGACAATGTGATGATGGAGTATGTATCTGTAATTATGGATACACAGGCTCAGACTGTAGTGAAAGAACTTGTCCAGAGAACTGCAATAACCATGGAAGTTGTGAGAATGGAAAATGTGTCTGTGATCCTGGCTATGTCGGTTCGAACTGCGGCTCTCAAGCTTGCCCAGAAAATTGCCATGTCCATGGACAGTGCCAAGATGGAGTCTGTATCTGTAACTCTGGTTTTACAGGGCTTGATTGTTCATCTAAAGCCTGTCCTAAAAACTGTAACAACAACGGGCAGTGTGTCAATGGAAAGTGTGTCTGTGATGCCAGTTTCACCGGACCGGTCTGTGGTACAAAAGCTTGTGCAGAGAACTGCAGTGGACGTGGCAAATGTGTGAACGGGGTCTGCACATGTAAGAAGGGTTACACTGGCACAGACTGTGCAATGGGTAAGTGTTGAAACTTTTACTAGGTAGATTTACAGACTTGACTCTAGAAACATGGAAGGGATAATCCAATTGGTTATCTTGGATCTAATGCATTTTGTTTTAAGAGATATAAATATATATATATATATATATATATATATACTGTGTATATATATATATATATATATATATATATATATATATATATACTCAGTAAAAGCCTTGTTTCTCTGTATATGTTTCAATTTACACGGATAAGATTAGTAACATCAAAGGATATCTTAAACTCTAGAACAAAAATGTAATATATTCCAGCTTACAATTTCTTATATGCTGTGGCCGTCTTCGTTTTCATATTTCAGACTAAGGACATTTTCAAGTACAGAAAGTATATGTTAATCCTGCCAGAAATGCTGTGTCCTTGTCACTTCCTGTGAGCTGAACTGAAAGCACAGACAATGTAATATTCTCTCTTTAAACTACAACACCCCCCCCCCCATCAGCACTCCTATATAATGGAGAGGAATAGAAAATTACATGCCTGAAGTCCATCCAGGGTGACCACAATGGCTCCCTCCATAGATATAGTGAGCGAAGCCACTTAGGGACAGCAAGTATGTTTTTTTGTAGGTTTATTAGATGAAAATAAAGGGAAAAAGCCTGAAAAAAGCAAACTATTGTGGCCACTACGTATACTGAACGGTAAACTGCAAAATCTTGCATTTTAAATTATTTAAATCAAATTAACACATCTATCTGCATAAGTATTTTTGTTTTCCTTTATTGCGATTTTACATAGTTTTTTTATTATTGTAAATAGTTTTTATTACATTTTTTACAATTATAAATCTTACATACTTTGCAAAACAATTTGCAAATCATTCATAAAAATGAAAAACATTCTCAAAATACACATTAATACATAAAAAATACATATAGGTACATAAATGGATTCATCCTCTAACATACCTTTAAAAAGGAATCTATACTGCAGAGTGTACTTTTAATTCTCCGGGCCTAGGATCTAGGTAATAAACAAGAGAAAAAAAGATAACGAGAGACATGGGGGCAGACCCCTTTCCCCATCCACACCCCTCCACAGACAAAAAAAACGAACAAAAAAACACACGATTATTTTTCCCAACAAAAAAACTGTGAGGAGAGCTTTTGGCCAGGAATCCCAGCCATGTGTATGCTCCTCGCAGTTTTTCCAATGGGGAAACTGCCCAAAAACCGCCGGACAAAAAAAAGAGAACTGGCGGTTTTTGGCAGTTTTCCTAAGGGAAAAACTGCTATGGAGCATACACACGTCCGGGATTCCCTGCCAAAGCTCCATCGCAGTTTTCCTGTCAGGAAAACCGGCCGTGTGTAGGCGAAAGACTGAATTGAGCAGGTTCTCGGCTTTCCCCTTAGGATTTCCGACGGGAATCCTGCACGTGTGTACGGAGCATGACATTGCTTTTGTTGAAAAGCTACAGCTACCATCAGAGTTTTCAAACTCAACACTTCCCGGAATCTTGGATGCTACAGTGTGCAGTTCTTTCTGTTGGTCCCTACTGTACTATTATGTAGGGGCTGACAGGAGAAAACAGTGTACAGTGGGGAACTAGGGATCCAACATACCTGGAAGTGTGTCCAATGTAAAAATCCTCCTGGAGAATGTAGCCCTTATGCCACGTACACACGATCGGAAATTCCGACAACAAATGTTCGATGTGAGCTTTTTGTCGGAAATTACGACCATGTTTGTAGGCTCCATCGAACATTTGCTGGTTCTCAAATTTTCTGACAACAAAAGTTCTTGTCGGAAGATCCAATCGTCTGTATGCAATTCCGACGCATAAAAATTCTATGTATGCTCGGAATCAATTTGACGCATGTTTAGAATCATTAAACTTAATTTTTCTCGGCTCGTCGTAGTGTTTTACGTGGCCGCTTGACGTTCGGAATTTCCGACAACATTTGTGTGACCGTGTGTATGCAACACAAGTTTGAGCCAACATTCCATCGAAAAAAATCCATGGTTTTGTTGTCGGAATTGTAAAAAATTTAAAGATTTCCCACCCATTGGAGAGGGGTAAGTATGAAGAGTCTTCTTTTGCAGGTTGCATCTTTATACATTTTTTGGGGAGTGACAGAGTCACCTAACAATAGTTCAGCGTTTACAGTATACCTATTTTTTTAATATACACATGTGAAATGGAGGTAAATGTGTCTCTCTGCCATGTGTCTGTAGAGAACTGTTGCCCCTATGTTCACGGTAGTTTTACCAGTTATAAATAAACAATCTGCTTGTCACAAAATGTTATGAGTTATACTGTGTTTTGTAGAAGTCGTAGACATTGGCGCTGTCACTGGTCTTCAGGTGATATCACAGGAAGAATCCGCTATCTCCCTGGAGTGGGATCAGCCACAAGCTGCCCCTGATTCCTATGACATCTCTTTCAAAGCCAAGGTATGCACAAAAACTATTTGCCACATTGATCATCGCTGTGTTCATTGTTGAGCATTATGTTGGAATGCCACCAAATAGTCCTTATTTTTATATAATAAGTTTGAATTTTCTTACTGAATGTCTAGCATTTATGTGTTGCTTTTGACATATCATGCAGCACTTACAGAATACAGGGAACCATTCATATCACTCTGTGTTCCTGAGCAGCATAAAACATTTTTACCCTGCCCCCAAGGAACTTAGAATTCTGTGCCTTGCCCTTGCAGAGCTTGGAATTATGTGCACTGCCCCAGATGAGCTTATATATCTGAAGGATTTCCTGGGGAGCTTAGAGATCTTTAGCCTGCTCCCAACTAGCTTACAATTCTGTACGCTCCCTTTAGGGTCCTTACAGTTCTGTAACCTGCCACAGAGGAACTTGCAATTCTGTACCCTGCTCCAATGATCTTACGAATCTGTACCCTGCCCCTCAGGAGTTTCAAATTATGCAACCTGTTTTTTTTTGGAGCTTTTAATTCCTTTCTCTAACCTCAAGGAGCTTATAGTTATGTATCCTGACCCTGAGGAGCTTATAATTCTGAACCCCGTTTATGAGGAGCTAACAATTTCCTTCTCTGACCCAGATGAACTTACAGTACTGTACCCTGTCCTTGAGGAGCGTGCAATTGTTACCCTGGTCATACAAGCACACACTTGCTCCAACACTGTCTCCTGGCCTAGGCCAGCAAGGCCCAGGCTTAGGGCAGCACTTTGCAGGTGGGCAGCACGGAAAGAGTCCCCAGCTCTGTTAGTGTAGCGCCAGTCTTATGCTACTTGGCTGAGAGGCAAATTAGTCTAGAGCCCCTATAAAGCAGCCACACTGCTTCCGCTATGCGGACGGATGGAATTTCGCAACTGTGTGTGTGTGTGTGGGGGGGGGGGGGCTGCTTCTAATTTTGACTGTCCTATCATCCTGGACCACAAACGTTCCTCACTGTGCTGCACCATTGGCATGGTTATATCTTCTTAGTCCTCTTCATATCAGAAATTTGTGCTTAAAGTAGAACTATAGGCAACACTTTTTTTGGGATCAGTGGCAGTGCTGGCGGGGAGTTGGGAGGGGTGGCAATGTTGGATGGAGTTCTGATCAGCCAACTTAGGTGCTCTTGATCAAGGTTATCTGCTGAACTGAGAACTGTAGTGAGGACTTTTAATGGGAACTATAATCACAGGTAGTGTTACTCAGGATGTGTAAAGCGACAGGTTCACTTGAAATTGAATTGGCCGTTATTCATTTTTGCATTTTGCACATCTATCTCTAGTACAGAAAATACATTTTAAGCATTTATACTAAAATAGTCAATTGTGGGGCTTGCATAGTTACACGGTTGGTAAGTTTGAACAAAGCCACCAGTCCACACAGTTCAACATAATTCAACAAGTATGAGATCACTTGTTTACTGCATTTGTTATCCAGCTAATATTATGTTGTTATGCAGAAGGAAAATGGCGTTATATCCACCACGATCGAGGGTTCATTAATATCCTACTATCAGACTGGGTTGGCTCCTGGAGAAGAATACATTGTGAATATCCAACCCCGCAAAGGCTCAACATTAGGACCGGAAACTTCTATAACTGCCAAGACAAGTAAGGTCATATAAGTCCTTGCAGACTACTCTACTAGAAATAAAATGCCATAAAGGAAATCCTGCACCCGTTCCATAAAGTTTAACCGGTTAAGGACTGGCTCACGCCGATATACATTGGCAGAATGGCACATACAGGCAGATTAACGTACCTGTACGTCGCCTTTAAGATGCGGCCATCAAGTCCATGGGACCCACAGTCGGAGTCATGGAGCTTCCGACGGGCACGCGTGTCCACAATGCTGCGATCTTAAAGGGGACGTATATATATACTTCCTTTTGCCTGCCCGTACCATGATATAGATGCACTATAAACCAAAAACGATATATAATTTATTTTTAGTATTCAAAGCAAACTCACCCATCTATTCATGTCTCAATGCTTTATTTTGCTTAGAAATGACTATAACCCCCCACCCCCAAGAATTTTTGGCTGTGGCCACCGTGAGTAAAATATTTAATATACTATTTACTTCCTGGATTCCATCTGCCTTCACCCCGGCCATGCAGACAGGAAGTGGAGAAGTGGAGCTGTAGAAGCCCCTCCTCCTCTATTAAAAGCTAATGAGATGTTTGCCTAGGCATGGAAACCTGAAAGCAACTGAAGAAATGTAAAAAAATAAGTTTTAAAAAAAGTAAATCTAATATACATTTCCATCTGCAGTATTTATTGATGCTAGCAGCATAAGTATTAAAAATATTCAGTGCTTATCAAAAGAGTAAAGTTTGGCTTTAAATGGACCATTCAATTTTAATAGAGGTACTATGACTAAAGTGACAATTCTATAGAGACAGCTATGACTTTGCAGAGGGTGTCGGGAATAATAAAGCGCATCTACACTTCACCTGTAGAGCTCAAAGCCAACCTTTGAGAGAAGAGATGTTGTCATTGTTATCGGCAGGCTGACTGGTAGCGAGTTATACGTTCCACACTTGCCGCTTTATTAGTGGAAATACCGGATCCGTCCAACAAAACTTGGATCGAACTCCCAGATTTTGTCCTTTGGAAAAAAAAAAAATACCAATGAGGCAAAACAGAGTGAACTAGGCACTCGGTGATTCAAAGGAAATGTAGATTTACAAGGTCATACATTTTTTCAGGAAGAAGTAAACATGGACTCCGTTCCTGAATACCACTGCTGGTATTCTGAATGCCAAATGCAGTGAAAAAAATAATAATACATTTAAATATTTTGTGTTAATGCTAGACTAGTTTAATGGGAGTCTCACTCCTACCTTGGCCTAGCTGTGTATGTAACTGAGGTACACTAGTTCCCAAATGCACACTATTGCTGCAAGTCCATTTTGAGAATGAAAAACAAATTAGCTGATGACATCATCGGAGTAGTGAAGTTTTAGTGAATAAAGTTTATTTGAGGAACAATGTTAGTATACATAAACAGGCCAATATAGGGTGTCCATCTGCATGCCTCACTGTGCCTCACTTTGCCTCACTGTGTCCACGTGCATGCCTCACTGTGCCCATGCCTCACTGTGTCCATGACTAGACTGACGTTTAACATGGGAGTCTATGGAAGGGGCGCCCGGTTTGAAAAATCGATGCTCCCCGGTCGTAGGTCCCCCAGACAAAAAACTTTGCACATTGGTAGAGGAGACATGGAGCTACATGTCTGCCAAGTTCCGGGTCTAGGGGACCTATGACTGGCTGGTACCGGGTCCCCAAAAATCACTGGAGAAATTGCTGTTTAACATAGGAGTCTATGGAAGGGGTGCCCGGCTGTGAAAAATCAGTGCTCCCCAGCCCTAAGTCCCCAGACAAACTTTGCACACTTGTAGAGGAAGAGTGGAGCTACATGTGTGCCAAGTTTGGGGTCCAAGGGACCTATGGCCGGCCAGTACCGGGTCCCCAAATTTCGGAAAATCCGGTGCGAAAAGGTGACTCGAGTATAAGCCGAGGGGGACATTTTCAGCACAACAAAATGTGCTGAAAAACTCGGCTTATACTTGAGTATATACAGTATATACAGTTTTTATTTCTTGCGTATTATTGGGATGAAATGCCAGTAGCTGTACATATTCAGCGACATGTTACAATTAATCTTTAGTGACGCCTCTGTGTTACTAAGTGCTTGCTTTATTTTTTAGGAATTGAAGCACCACGTGGACTCCGTGTGACTGATGCCACATCCTCCTCTTTATTCATAAGATGGGATAAACTCCAAATTCTACCTGATCGATATATTGTGACTCTGATCCATCCGAATGGCAAGGAAAAGAAAATAAGGATCCCTGGAAAGATGGATAGAGCAAAAGTCTCCGGACTGGAGGCAAATATAGAGTACAGAATCATACTTAGAGCAGAGAAGGAACAGGATCAGAGCCAGGACACAGAGGCCACCGCAGTAACAGGTGACAAAAGGGCAATGGCGGGGTAGGGTGTGGCGTGAAGGAGTGCTGTCCTTTATATCTTTATAGTATATTTTCTGAAGGTTTCCAGGCTCTGTCCTCTCCACAGTGGATTCCAACTACTGCTTTTCTTCTCAGGATTATAAAATAATGAGATAACCCAAAAGAGAGAGGGAACCCTTGTTATAGGGTTCATGCCCATTCGTTTAAGCCCAAGTTCAGATATATGAGCTGAACAATGATTAAGCCTACTAAAACTTATCCAAAAATATATTTTTGTATGGGCTAAATCTTTAAATGTAGGTAATCTATTAGTTCTGGATAGAGAAAGACAGGGCTTGATTACTTGCTCCGTTTTTTGCTGAACATGTCCCTGATAGGTTTATCTCAGCTGAATCAGAGCTGTTTCTCTGGGGAATCAGCATTCTAAATACTCCACAACATTGTGTAGATAATGTACTCCAAGGGAACCATAAACCTTAATTCACAGCAGAAACGTGCTTGTCTTGGCCAGTTTGTGGATGTAGGGTGATCTCCCTGCCAGGGTCTTGGACAGAAAGCTTGGGCAGGAGATCAAAGTCCATATTACTTATCTACTTTACTCAGGCATAAAATAAAATAAGAATATTTGAATCCCACTTTAACATAGCAATGAAAGACTAAAATGTGAAAAGTGTCTCAAAACATTTCAGGAAAATTTTGTGTAGTATGATGTACCCTTGTGTTTTTGGTTACAGCTGAACAGGGGTCTTGCCGGAGATTTTGGATCAGACATGCGGCTGACTTTATTTTAACATTCATCCCTTTTCTTTGCAGGATTTCCTCCCCAGGCACAATGGATAAAATCTACACTTCTAATTTTCTGAACTGTAAATTCTTCTTATTTCTAAACTGTAAATGTTTAAAGTTTTGAAAATTTGCACATTTGTAGAAGTTCCATCTTAAATGCTGGACACCCAGTTTCCTGTTATACCGCGTATACACGATCGAAAAATTGCGACAAGAAAACCAATGATTTTTTTTCCGACTGAATTTTGGCCCAAACTTTGTGTTGCATACACATGATCACACAAAATTCTAACCGCCAAGAACACTACGACGAGCCGAGAAAAATGAAGTTCAATGCTTCCGAGCATGCGTCGACTTGATTCCAAGCATGCCTGTTTTTTTGCGCACTGGAATTGCATACAGACAATTGGAATTTCTGACAAGAACTTTTACCGTCAGAAAATTTAAGAACCAGCTCTCAAATTTTTGCTGTCGAAAATTTCGACAGAAAAAGTCCAATGGGGCATACACACGGTCGGAATTTCCCAACCGAAACTCACATTGAACTTTTCTTGTCGGAAATTCCAATCATGTGTACGTGGCATTAGTGTTGTAGATAACACCCTACTATACTGCATGGCCGGTTTCCTGTAGGATGAATGGAGTGGAGATTCTAACCCCTCCTGACCACCACATTTTGAGATTGCCAACACTGAACCAACAACATTGAACATTTTACAATTGGTTTGGGACCATCTTTGAATTTCTTATACATTTTAATTAGCAACGAGGATCTTCACTTTTATATAAGGTAGCAGTTTTGTCAACTAGTTTTACAGTGTAATATTCTTTCAGCTACATCCTCATGACTGATTAAGAGCTTTTATGAACAAATCAACAAGGTCTTCAAGCCAAAATAGCTCAGACTAAAGCCCTAACTGATCCCTACAGCATTTATTGACTTCATATCAGATATTCAATGGGTTGTCCAGTTTAATAATAAACCATTTAAAGCTATATTTATATTAAGATACACACAGAGGTTACCCTCTGCTAGTATTCTCAATTAAACAGACTAATCCACTCACATACACTGGTTCTCACAGTGACCCATTATGCCTATGTAATTTCAAATCTCACTGGAGGTAAAATTTTTGCCCTAATGCAACTGGTCTCATTGCAATTCAAGCTTTATAGAAGGTGAGAATACCTCTCTGCTACAACCATGTTCTACACTATACTGTATATACACTATATAAAGATTGTGGACACCTGGCCATTGTCAGAAACCATGAATCAAACCAAGACAGAAGTACAGTTAAATCACACTTGTTTAACCACTTCCCGCCCGGCCAATAGCAGATTTACGGCCGGGAAGTGGTTATGAAATTGTGACTAGCCGTTCTCAAACGTCTAGCACGATTTCAATGCCGCGCGCGCCCGTGGGGGCGCGCAGCGCGGCGATCGGTGATGCGGGGTGTCAGTCTGACACCCTGCACCTCCGATCTCGGTAACGAGTCTCCGGCGGAGCCTCGTTACCACGTGATCAGCCGTGTCCAATCACGGCTGATCACGATGTAAACAGGAAGAGCCGCCGATGGCTCTTCCTCACTCGCGTCTGACAGACGCGAGTACAGGAGAGCCGATCAGCGGCTCTCCTGACAGGGGGGGTTCGCGCTGATTGTTTATCAGCGCAGCCCCCCCTCGGATCGCCACACGGACCACCAGGGAGTGCCCACACTAGACCACCAGGGTACTAAAAAAAAAAAAAAAAAGGACAAAAAAAAAAAAAGGGGCAGTAAAAAAAAAATGTTGCCAATCAGTGCCCACACATGGGCACTGATTGGCAACATTGATCCATCAGTGCCACCCCTCAGTGATCATCAGTGCCACCCCAGTGTCTGTCAGTGCCAATTCATGCCCAGTGCCCACCTATCAGTGCCCACCTGTGCCACCTATCAGTGCCCACCTGTGCCACCTATCAGTGCCCACCTGTGCCACCTATCAGTGCCCACCTGTGCCACCTATGAGTGCCCACCTGTGCCGCCTATGAGTGCCCATCTGTGCCGCCTATGAGTGCCCATCTGTGCCGCCTATGAGTGCCCAGTGCTGCCTATGAGTGCCCATCAGTGCCGCCCATGAGTGCCCATCAGTGCCGCCCATGAGTGCCCATCAGTGCCGCCCATGAGTGCCCAAAAAAATCGCAGAGGTGATCAAATACCACCAAAAGAAAGCTCTATTTGTGGGGAAAAAAGGATGCCAATTTTGTTTGGGTGCAGTGTAGCATGACCGCGCAATTGTCATTCAAATTGCGACAGTGCTGAAAGCTGAAAATTGGCTTGGGCGGGAAGGTGCGTAAGTGCCTGGTATGGAAGTGGTTAATAATACTAATAAAAAAAAGATAGACAGAGTAAGCGTAGTCAAAACATAGCCAGAGTTAAGGAACCGGATCAGATAGTCAGCCGAGCCAAAAGTCAGAGGACCAGAGATATACGTAGTAGAACAGCAAGCAGGATCAGGTGCCAGAAGGGATGGCAGCCAAGCAAAGTCTTTAACAGGAACGCAGGAGAAAGTCTCTGTGATGTTGACCAAGGGGAAGGCAGAGAGCAAATGAGCTTGAAGGCTTAAAGCGGAGGTCCTTTAAAAAAAAAAAAAAATTAAAGTCAGCAGCTACACTGTAGCTGCTGACTTTTAATAAGGACACTTACCTGTCCTAGTCGCCAGCTTTGTCGCCCCCCCGCCGAGGCCGATCCTCGATCCTGGCAGCTCCAGGCGCCACCATCCATAGTAAGGGAAACAGGCACTGAAGCCGTGCGGCCTCACTGCCCGTTTCCTACTGAGCATGCGCTTTGTGAATGGGCCGGCTGCTTTCTGGGATACACACAGTTCGCAGAATGCCGCGCGCCCCATTCACAAGAAGAAACAGACTGTAGGAGGAGGAAGAGAATCGACCGTGAAAGAGACAAGGCAGATTCTGCACTTCCGCATAGCAACAGCTATTTAGGGTAAGTAAAAAAAATGTTTTTTTTTTTTCATTTTTTTTTTTAGATTTTTGGTGGAAAGATTATTTTCAGGGTGGAACTCCACTTTAAGTAGGCAGGACTGACGAGCGGGATCCTCAACAGGTGAGTCACTGTGGAGAGATAGGAGCTGGCAATTAGCCAACAGCTGAACAGCCAGCTCAGAGAAGGAAGGGCTGAGCCCAGCCCTGACAGCTATCTCACGTAAACTATATGTAAGCTACAACACCAACACTGTAAACGAAACTATACAAAATTACCAAGTTTAGGTGTTTCTAGTCTGGTAGTACTGGTAATGCTACAGGACACAAATACATTCTAGACAGTGGTGCATTTCCAACCATGTGGCAACAGTTTGGGAAAGGCCATTATCTGTTCCAGCATGACTGGGCCCCTGTGTAAAAGGCACAGATTGACGAATTTGATGTGGAGGAACCCAATTACTCTGCTCAGTCCAGCTAACACCTTTAGGATGAACTAGAATGCTAATAGTGAGTCAGGTCTTCTTGTCCAACATCACTACCTGATCTCACTAATGCTATTTGGGCTAAATGAGCAGAAGTGTTTACAGACACACTCAAACGATGAGTGGAGGCTGCTATAGCTGCAAAAGTGTGGGCCAACTACAATTTAATGCCCATGTTAATATAGTTGTAATAGTTAGGTGTCAGGAAAATGTGGCTATATAGTGTAGCTGATATTATTGTGTTTAATTGTATCCAAACACCAAAACAAAAATGTAATATATTACAGCTTGCCAGTCTTTAGATTATAATTTTTTCCAGGATTTTTTCCTCTTTATTTTCACCTTGTAATCCTGTCAATCACACACTCCTCCTGTCCTAGGAGGGCTATGCTTACTTATACCACTGTATCTATAGAAGCAGCAATGGTTGTCACCCAGGCTAGACCTCAAACATGTCTTTATTTATCTCCATTATATTGGAGGGAATTAGTTATTTACATAAGGAAAATAACATTGTTTGTGCTTTCAGTTCAGATAGCAGGAAGTGACAAGGACACCGCATTTTTGACACCATGAACATTTATTTACACCACTCGCTGAAAATGCTCTTATGCTGCGTACACACGATTGGAATTTCCAACAAGAAAACCGTGGATTCTTTAATGAAGGAATGTTGGCTCAAAATTTTGTTGCATACACACGGTCACACAAATGTTGTCGGAAATTCCGAACGTCAAGAACGTGGTGATGTACAACACTACAACGACCCGAGAAAAATGAAGTTCAATGATTCCGAGCATGCGTCAAATTGATTCCGAGTCAAAAACTCATGTCAAGCGTTTCTTATCGTGTGTACGTGGCATAAGCCTTTAAAAATTATAAATACTCCAGCCACCACATCTAAGGACTGATAATATATAAAAGAATTGTTTTGTGTTTAGCAATCCTTTTACTTGGATAAAACTATTAAATAGACTTATTCATAATAACATTTAAACATAATCGCATTGTATAGCCTATTTGTGAATCAATGCTAATTAAGTGATATTGATTGCAAAGGTCAATGTGGAAATTTTTTACAGAAATAATTTTACTTTTGATACAATGTATTCGAATAATAATATCAACAATAATAATAATAATAAACCTTGACAATACTATATTCAAAATTTGTTCCAGAGAATATAACACATTCCAGTTTGCATACCAAATTTAATCATCCAATAATATTTTTTTTTTACATTATTTCTGGAAGTTATTATATATCAACTTTAATATAATTAAACGTTAAAGTTTTGCAATAATGTTCATGTAGCTAAGTTTTTTCATCTTATATCACCACAGTTGCACCACAGCTTATGAAAACCTCACTCTTTCTTACGAACCAGGACTGTTTATCTCATCGTGACTTGAGAATACTTTATAGATGTTTACTTTTTAAATGTTGAACAATATAGTTCATCTTAGATTTGATTATAAGTAGGGTAACTGTCATCTTCTTAATTTGATGCTTTACTAGCTGGAGAAGAAAGAAAGCGGTTGAATGTTGAGGAGAAAGACAAGGACCGTGGATCAGTGGGAACCTCTCGTAACGTCGATACCTCTGAAACTACAATACAGAGAAATCAACATTTTTCATTGGTACCCAAAAAAGACCTCTCACTAGGAGGGGAGGATGATGGTATTCTTACCAAGGAAACTAGAGAGATCATTACAGAAGGACAAAAGGGAAGCAAATTAATACACACAACAAAAAACATAACAACAATTATTACAACCATATACCAAACCCGTCATCTTAAGAATGGAAGAGTAGTTAATATTGACCATGAAACTGAGGATTTAGATTACTCTTCTAACATACCATCCCACAGTGAAGAGGAGATTGTAATAAAACATGTAAAGGTGGATGATGATTTAGGCAAAGTAAACCCTCCGGATAGTAATACCCACTTACCAGGAAGGAAAGCAGAGAAATGGATGATTACAAAGAACATTACCCATATCACAACAGTTTCTAAAGAAAGTCCAAGCAAATTGCAAGAAGGAGAAATAGAAGATGTACATCGAACTACAAGCACCTATTCTAAAGTTCGCCTTCCTAGTGGTGGACGTCTACCAGAAACCTCCAGTGTTGCCAAAAAGCTTCGGGAGATTGAATTGTTGAAAAAGCAAGCAGTAAGTCAGTCTAGTAATGATGGGGAACTCACCCAAGTTTATCCAGAGGGTCCATCTAGTCCATCACAACCTGAAGATATTATCTATAAATTACCACCCACTGTACATAAGGATCATCTGGGTACTTTAGAACATGAGACAACACCAGAAGCACCAGCAAAAAGCAATTTTGAAACGGAACAGACAGGAGCTAATGAAGAAAATAATTTAGGAGATGATCAATCTGATCCTACAAAATCCAGAAAGCAGATTACAACTTTAGTGAAGGTAAACAGAATTGTTAACACCAACAGAAGAAAAGTGATAGGTAGAGATGAGGACAAGGTAGTCTATAACGAGACAGTAGCGGTAGGAATGGGAGATGCTGTCAGGGAACCCGGAGCAAAGGGCAAAAATCAAACCAGGATATTGGGACCACATATGAAGTCTGTAATTGAGAACTTACCAGAGAAACTTTCTTTATATAATGGAACATTTATTCAGCGTTTGGAGAGTTACTTAAGGGCTACATCATACCCACTGAGAGGCAACCAAACAGTGGAATCTGTATCCAAGGCAATATTTCTTTACTTAATAAAATGGAAACCGGATAGTTTTACAGGAATGGTGTATGATCGCCTACCTCAAAAGACTCCAGGTGCCAAGGGGAACTCAGAACCCATTGGGGCTTCACGATTGCAAGGCAATTTTGGAAATGCAGAAAATAGTTTGCCTAATTTAGGCAATACTACACATCAATCAAAGGAGGGAGCAGTATTGGTGCCAAAGGCAGACTCTTTAAAAACTGTTTCGCTTCCTCCAATTGTAAAGACACTAGGAAGAGTGGAAGCTGTTGGAGATATAGACGGTTCTTCTTCTGAAGTGACAGATAAAAATGTGGATGTACAACACAAACCAAAATATGAAGTAACAAATGTGATTGATTCAGACTCATCTAAACCTATTCCTTCCAAGTTGGTATTAGATAAAAGTAAAGGTCCACAAAAACCATCTCCAAAAAGGCCTATCACACCACAGAAAGAAACCGAGAGGAAAGAAGATGAAAAAAAGTCAATTTCTGAAATAAAGAAGGTAGAAGAGACCAACAATCAAGATGAGTTGGAAAAGTTCCCACCAAGTTCACATGCTACGGATTATGAAACCCATTCAAGGATAAGCGTTATAGGAAAGCCAACTAAAAACCCCAAAGAGAAGCCTTCTATAAGCTCTGTGGTACAAAGTGGTTCACCAAATGTCGACCACAGTCCAGATACTAGTTTACCTCTCAAGCAAACAGGCGAAAGAGGGCACCTTTTGCAAGTCATAGATGAACCTAATAATAATCAAGAGAAACCCTTAGTAATTAATCAGATTCCAGACTCTGGTGAAAGTCCAATCAAAAGTCCAACCTTAGCAAAAGTCCCAGGTCCTGGGACTCAAGGAAGGCCTAGCATCCACCAGAGAAGTCCCACAAGCATGGTCATTTCATTAGAAGGTCTTGGATTTCTGTGGGACAGGGTAATAATCCTATATAGTCCATGGCCACCCATGGATGGTGTCACTCCCCAAAAGATGGAGGTGGACAGAGGCATCAGGCAGGTGGAAATTCACGATCTTAGCCCAGGGACCAGCTACAGATTTGACCTTCATGGGCTGCTGAGGGGCCGCTCATCCAAGTCTTACTCGTTGGTGGCGGACACAGGTACTACGTGATCTAAGTTGCAATGATTGAGCAGAAAAAGTGGGAAGTAGGGGATACTTTTGAGTTATTTTCTTTTATTTCCGCCCTGCACCCAGATCCCATTTTTTGGGGGATGGTGTCATTCTCAAGCAGATTAGGAAAAGTGTTATTTATGGGTTTTGTGATGACTGGTCTGAATTATATCTCAATGTGCTTTCTTTTCCTTCTTGTAGGAGCGCTAAACATTGGGATCTGTCTTCTTATTGTATCTTCTCTTCCAATTAAATCTTTGTCTTTAATTTTAAATATTTTTTTTCAAAATTCTGATTTTCCTCCATTCTGTCTTTTCAGTTGAACATGTATCTTCAAACCCTCTCTTTGTCTTCCTGTAAGTGGACCTGTATTTTCAACATTGAAAAATGAAACCAAGTATTGAGCTGCCTAAGTGTGCACTATTTCTTTCCACAGTCCTGTTCTTACTCTTACTAGGACAACATTTTTGAACCTTGACTCTAGGTCTCAGTCAAGCTTTCTTAACTCAATCCTGGGATGAACCCATTCAAGGCTATCAGATCTGTGCCTACACAAACTTGTAAGCTGCATACCAGTAACAATCCAGCATAAGTCGGCCTAGGCTCCTACGTTTTATGCAGGATCAAAGCCATGATATGCCACTCGCAGGTTTTGGTGTTCATTTTTCCAACACTTCTTTAAAAAATAAAAAAATACTACACGTATGTACAACAAGTAAATTGAATCACAAATTTACTACAGAAAAAAAAAGTTGTTGGTTGAAACAAGATCTAAGTCAACTATGCTATTCACAACCAGCAAAGTTGCATTATAAAATTGTACATTATGTATTATACAACTCCGCTGTCATCTACTAGCAACATGATGACATGATGGCAATGCCACAGATTTGTTTATGTCCCAATGTATGTTGTGGAGACAGGTCTACTTGAGTTGTGTTTATGTTCAACAAAAACCCAATATGTGTTTTACCCTCTCTTTTTTGCTTATTTGTATTTGTTCAGTTTTTTCCCCCCTCTGTCTCGATTTCCGTTATCCGTTTGACCACTTACAGATGAATAACAGCACAGTTTTACCTCACAGGCCTCTCTCTTCCTCTGCCGCTCGCTCTGTGCTCACCGTATGGCAAAATGACACCGCGACTGACCTGCTGATAACACCTTTACCCTTCAGGCAATGTGAACGCACCATTGTATATATATCATATTGTAAAAGATGTGAATGTGCAAGGGACGCGTGTAAGTGTGTGTAGACATATAGATATACATTATTCTTGTTTAGGTGCATTTCATAGAATGGAAGAAGATATTGGCCAAGTTGCTGTGTGTTCTTCTTATCAGCTGGTAGCTGGAGAGTTTACAAAGCAGAAACAGAATAGGTCATGCAATGCCTCATCAATTGCCACATTGAGCTTTTTAATCTAGCATAGGGTGATCTGGCTTAAAAGGGGAGTCCATCTAAATAAATATCTGAGATTTTGAAATATGTTAGCTAATAACCACTCTTTTAAGCATTTTTGGGGACACCATCATGAACATTTCTCTCGAGGCATTTTTTCCTCTAATGAAATTAAAATGTATCACTTTTGAGCAGAATATTTTTTTTTCTTTTCTCCTGGTTACAGGAGAAGCCAAGAGATGGGGCAGGTGGGATAGTTACATAGTTAGTCAAGTAAAAAACAAAAAAAACAGATGTCCATCACGTTCAACCAAAAACTTTGTAAATTTGACCTTGCTTCCTACAGAACCTCAAACCCTCAACTGATCCAGGGAAGGTAAAAAAACTTTACAAAGTTTGATCCAATTTTCTCTTATGCCTCATACACACGGCCGGACTTTCCGAGAAAAAAGTCAGACTTTTTTTTTCTCGGAAAATCTGGCCGCGTGTAGCCTCCATCTGACATTTTTTGGCGGAAGTCCGATGGACCTTAGATAGAGAACCTGTTCTCTATCTTTCTGTCGGACTTCTGATGGACTTACAGTGGACTTTTGCATGATCAAAAGTCTGACCGTATGTACGAGGCATGATGGGGAAAAGTATTCTTCCTGATCCACAAAGGCAATAGGACACTCCCAGTACAGTTAAAATACAATCAAATACAAGGCATGTATGAGGGCACTGCTCTACAATCTAAAGAAGCCTTTGTCAAATTTTTTAACATGGAGGAAAACTTGAAGTAACTTTCAGGTTTTAAGGAACCCGTAACAATATTTACTACATTGTATATCTACAACATAGGGTACATGTGGTTGTCAGTGCTAAGATTGCTCTTTACATTGGTGGTCAGTGAAATGATTGGTCACTACATTGGTGGTCAGTGGGAAAAATGTCCACCTTACAGATAGCTAAAAAGATAAGTGGTTACTTATCTGAGAGGCTAAAATTGCTCATTGCTCAAGGAACCCATAGCAATGTTTGGAAGAACTCTAGATGAGAATGGCTAATATAAAAGGACAGGAAAGTGATACAAAGGGTCATGTAAGGGGATGAGTTGATCTACACAGTACAATTTCAGTTAGGTAGAGGGGAGATAGGCTTTCCTGAAAAGATGTTTTTTAAGGATCTCCTGAAGGTTGACAGAGTAGTAAACAGCCGGATAGATTGGTGTAGGTAGTTCCAGAAGAATGAGTGGAGCATGGGAGGGGATGATGAGGGGGCTAGAGAGCAAGAGGACTTTGGAGAAGTCTTCAGTTTGCAGAATTCAAACCTTTTTATTCCGACATGATGAGTTCCCCCTTATCTTTTGTAGTGACCTTAAAATAAATAAAATGTGACACCTTTTCTCAAAAAAAAGGCACCGTGAGGTGAATTATGATGGATGTCAAAATGGAGAGCTGGTATCGTTGGTGAGAAATCTCACTGCTGGAGTGCCCAAGATTCCTAAAACTTGGAAAGGGGATTATAGCTGGTAATATCCATCCATCGATCTAGTTACCGATTTTTTAATGGACTTTCCCTTTAAGCAGGCAGCAAATTTTGACTTCTGGTAAATCAAAATGAAAAACCTGGAAAAAAAATCGGAATTAAAACCCCATTCTTTAATTTGCTTTTTTAATGCAAGCATACAATGTATATCTATACCACGCACAGAGGTACCGGTGCAATGAGCAGTGTAAACGTGTTTGTATGAGTGTATGATATATATATATTAATGACAGATGTGTATATCTTTGCTTTCCATGCCATCTGTCATTATTTCATGTAATGTGTTCTAAAAGGTTAAATATAAATACACGCACCCTATAATCTTAATACACGTATGATATACATAGACCTGGTAATGGTGTATGTATATAGAACATACAATTTCACTATATATTTTTGTGTATGTGTGGGAGGAGTTTGTATTGACATACATGCACCCTATAGCCACCCACACATACATAATCATATATGCTCACTGCTTTGTAGCATGTCGTTGTGCACATGTTGCATGTATTGTTTAATGATTCAGCATGTCATTGACAACAGGAAGTCTATAGGTATGGTGGGAGGGGGAGGAGTGGCATAGTTGTAGAGTAGACACAATGGGAAAAGACAACAATTTGGATGAGCCACAAAGGATAACATTTTTTCTTTGCCCCCAACCACAGCTTCATTACCCACTATGCAACCTTCCACTCAGCTGCCAACTGAAAGGAACACTCTGCCACCAACCACAACCATGGCTTCTACAGGTAAGACCATTTTTTTTAAGGGCCTCAAAGTCTGATATAGAATACATCCTTCTCCGTTGTCATCAATCACTGGATATAAGTCCCTGTGATTAACAAGGTATGCGCTGGGTTGAGGTAATGGCAAAGGATGTAAAGCAGTGCCTTGAAATAACATATAAATGCATATAGTGCTGTGAAGAAATAATTCCAGATGGATGCACTTCCAAAAATCCTTTTTATTGAAGCTTCATATGACAAGTGGTTGACAGATGGAGCAGGGGACAAAGAGGTAGATGCGTTTCGCGCAAATATCAGCGCTTAGTCATTACCATGCATATAGTGCTACCCCCGAAGGGGTCCCTGTAATTCATCCAGTCCTTTCCCAAGAATAGTGCAGAGGCACCCAGGCACACAGTAAGGCCGCGTACACACGAGGAGACATGTCCGATGAAAACGGTCCGACGGACCGTTTTCATCGGACATGTCTCCTGGGATGTTTTGGTCTGATGTGTGTACACACGATCAAACCAAAATCCCCGCAGACAGACAGCGCGGTGACGTGGCGGTGACGTTGATGCCGCGACGTCCGCAAACCAGGAAGTAAAATGCTTCCACGCATGCATCGAATCCATTCGACGCATGCGGGAGATTTCGGTCCGCTGGTTAGGCGTACTAACCTGCGGACATGTCCGACGGACAGGTTTCCAGCGGACAAGTTTTAAAGCATGTTTTAAAACTTTTGTCCGCTGGAAACCTGTCCGATAGGCCGTACACACGATCGGATATGTCCGCCGAAACTGGTCTGCAGGCCAGTTTTAGCAGACATGTTCGATCGTGTGTACGCGGCCTAACAGTTCATTCACTCTGGCTCAGTGATCAGTCCAGGGGACTGGATTTTATTGCTGAAGTATTTGGATGGGGTATAGGGTGATATGGGATACTCCAAATTTACAGAATATTTGCAGGAGGACACTTCACTTTGGTAAGCCTCCTCGAACATGTATACATGGCAGAGCTGAGTGCCAGTCAGAACTGCCACCGGCTCTACCACCCAAAAAAAACAGCACACAGTCACGAGAACCCTGAGCTCAGGTCATTAATCACAATGTCACAGGATCATCGGATGCCTCCTTCCAGTATTCACTGAACACTAGACATGTGCCTTCATTTTTGTCCCAATGCATTTTCAGCCCAATTTCGGTGATTTTTGCGTTCGTTTTAACAAACGATAAGGAATGTGCAGAATTCAAAATCTGAAAGATCCGACATAAATAATGCTTTATTTTAGTTTTGTTGCAACGACAGTTCGATAACGATAGAAGATTCGACATGATGGTGACTATAGCAATCTTTGTCTATCGAACCAGCCCATAGGCTATAGAAGAATTCTAATGTTGGTTGACTAGTAGTGATGAGCGGAATACGCCATATTCGATTTCGCGATATTTCACGAATATATAGAAGAATATTTGCGAAATATTCGTTAATATCGAATATTCGTGATATTTTATCAAAAAAATTGATTGCGAAATTCTCGTCAACACGCGAAAACGGAGATCATTTCCTGGATTACTAAACTAATATGCACTAAACACTAACTCTACTTACACAAACTTATATGACTAAACTAAAGCTAATTTTTTTATTTTTTTTATACACAAAACACAGAAGGGCAGAGAAAGTATTCGCGAATATTCGTAATACGAATATTCGCATTGCGAATATTCGGCAACATAAAAGGATCGCCTTAGCTACTCGGCCCAGGGTCTCTAATCATACCAGCAATGCTTTTAGACGTCGATGGAGATCACTAGGATGTGATCTGTTTTAAAAATAATTTGAAAAAATACGAATATTCGCAATATTCGATTTATTCGCGAATACTCGAATATGCAATATTCGTAACGAATATTCGCAATGCGAATATTCGTGAGCAACACTATTGACTAGCAATAATAAATAATAAAGATAATTATTACTAGTGTCATACAACATTAGAATTCTACTATAGCTTGTGGGCGAAACATTTGACCGGAAATGTATGATTTGTGCATCGTACAGTTTAGCTGTTCCGTCAAATCTTCTTAGAACATTTAATGGACACCATGAGCCTTCAATGACAGATTCGACCTTAATTAATTTGAATTTTCAGGCGAATGCATTTTTTAATGACATAAAATAAATAAAAACGAAATTCGGGAGTAACTAAATACATTTTTTTTTTCCGGACGAAAACGAAATTCTGAAACAAAATATTTCAGTGAGCACGTGTCTACTGGACACTCTTCAGTGAGAGGGAGGTTAATGTTTACAATGCTGCAGGACAGCCAGACCCTTTTCAACCTCCACCAGACACTCTTCAGTGAGCTTTCCAGACGAGGTCCTCAAGTGAAACCTTTTGATTAGCGCCAAAAAATCATTTTTAGAAGTAGCCCCCCAACTTTGCCACAGCTGGGACCTTGATGAACATGCAGCAAACTCCACCAGACCACCCAGAGCCCCACAGAAAAAAAATAGTTTTTTTTCAGAGCAGGGAAAGGTTAGAAACCATGCCAGGGGTTTTAATTGTTCTCTTTCATCCCAATTCAAGTGGTTGTAAAGCCTTAAGGCCAATGGCTCTTGCTTCTGTCAATCAAATCCTGTTACACGGGAGCGGGAGGCGGGCCGAGTCCCACTGTCTGTGTCAATGGATGCAGCAGTGGAAATCGGGAGCAACCCTGCGCAGGTTCCCTCATGGAAAGCAGCTTTCCGTTGGCGCACCTGATGAAGAGGATTAGCCAGGAGTGCTGGTGTTGTCACCCTAGGACAGGAAGGGTGTTACTGGCAGGATCATCATGTGAAAATAAACTTTTTTTACAATTATTTTTTTTTACTTATGAAACAGATATAATAAAACACTTTAAATGTATAATTGAACTCCTTGGCATCGGCCTTGCGCTAATATAAGGCATTTTCGGCGCCTAGGCCTTGGCACCGAGAGGCTGCATATTTGCCTAAATTGCGGTCAATACAGCTGGGCCGAGAGTGCACGCCCCCCTTCAAGGTCCTGGCACAGTTACCGGCACCTAACCAAAAGCTCCCGACCGCTTCTTGTGATCGGGAGTTTTCAGATCATGTGACTGCCAATCACCATGGTCACGTGATCTTAAACCCCGCCTCCCGGCATCCGAAATCTCTTAAAGGGTGTGAAGATGTTAAGAGACCAAAAAATGAGGCAAATATAACATTTTTATTTGGGGATTTTGATACAATAATATCAAACGAACATATGAACAGTCAGATATTGCTTTGGTGTAATTTTTATATTGGTTAATAAACTTTCATATTTAATTTATTTCTGTAGCGTCTCCAAGATTTCCATTTGGGGGTCTGCAAGTGAGAGACGTTTCCAGTGACAGTGTCACCCTGGTGTGGAAGGCCAAGCCTAATGTTTTTGAATCTTTCCTGGTCCGCTATGAAGACGTGAGTGATGGCGCCACACCAAAGGAGACCTCTGTTCCCGGGCAGCAGCGTGAGGTGACACTGCGGGATCTGACTCAGAACACCAGATATGCAGTATCAGTGTATGGCATAAGAGGAGGGAAGCTATCACGGCCACTGAAGGAAGAGGTGACCACAGGTATGTGAGAATGTAAAAAGCGTTTAAAGTGAACCCTTGTATCTAATAAAGAAGCCCATTTTAATTTACACCCTCCATGCAGTTTGGAAAGAGTGGGGAAGTGTTAAAAACCCTGCCAGGTTTTGGCAGCTATTGGGAAAATTTTCCTCATTTCCTGTGTGGTCACTAAGACAGGAAGTGAGCTAAATTTCCCAGACAGTGAGGAGGGGTGCAAATCTTTGTCAGGTTTGCTGTCTCTGTTTTGGTTTAGGTGATCTCCTCACTTCCGTGTCAAATTTGTTTATTAAAGTTTAACAAATTACATAGATACCACAAGTTCAAAAGCAGTACTAAAAAGTAACATATCAGGTAAAATTAAATAATATAGCTCCACAACATAACTGGAAATAGCCTATATTGAATAACCTGTTCTAGGATTAGTGATGTGAAGAACATTTTCTAGCTTGATAAATAGAGGCTGGAACCAAACATGGATAATAAAGATATAACAAAGCCTCAAGACAAAGTTATGACTTATCGACAATATTCAGAAGAAAATAGTGATAAGGGAATATCACTGTTATAAGGCATATATGAGCTTGTCTATGATTTTATAAAAAAAGTACATCAAATTATTGCTATTTGAACCTGAAGAAAAGAAGGAAAAAGAGGTAGAAGAAAAGCATAATAAAGAGAAGAGAAAAAGAAGCGAAAAAGAAGAAAAAGAAAAATGAGAAACAAGGAATTCCTCCTATGTCATCACCAAGACAGTGCTTCTGCCTGAACATACACTGAATGCCAGTTACCTATGTCCCTCTATTTCCGCCAGGACCTCTGAGATCTTTGAAACATTGATCATGTAACTGAGCTCTAAAGGGAAAAAATATTTTCGAACATGCTGCATTTTTTAACGACATTTTAAACGATGTCGTTTTTCGGGTTGTAAAAAAATGATCGTGTGAGGGCTAAAACAACGTGAAAAGCCTGCACATGCTGAGAAGCAAGTTATGAATCGTCTTTTACTAACACAAAATCAGCTAAAGCAGCCCCAAGGGTGGCGTTATCCGCATTGGAACTTCCCCTTTATAGTGCCGTCGTACGTGTTGTACGTCACCACGCTTTGCTAGAGCATTTTTTTAAACGTCCGGGGAACGTCATTTTAATGATGAAGTTGGAAAAAACATAGTTTTTTCTACATGCTGAAAAACAACGCTTTTTGCATGCCGAAAAACCATTGTGTGTAAGCGGCATTAGATTTGAACAGCTTACGGGTTTCGGGAAAAAAGGTCCCTTTCTCAGAGCAACTAAGCCTTTGTGTCCTTTTGTCTATTTTTTCCTTTTTCTGTTGAGATTTTCCAGTCAGGTTGTGGACAACACTGGCGGAGTGTGTGCCTTTGAGGACACACTTGGAAAGCACTTGGATTACAGTCCTTCCTCTGTGATGTCTGTGCTTCTGGAGCACTGGGGTGTATAAATATGATTTATTTGCAAGTTTTTATTGCTTATCTAAAACACATCTTTATCCAACCTTCAAATAAATATCCCCAAAAAATCCTAAATGAAAACAAAATCAATCAAAAAAAACGAAATCTGAGAGCTTCAATCCAGTAAGTCCGAATGCAGGACACTGGAAAAATTATAAAAGTGACTTGGTGCGCTTCTCTACATGATCAGCAAATACCTTATAATCACAAAAATATCTTAGGCCCCTTTTACACTGGGGCGGGAAGTACGGTGGCGGTAATTTTTAGCGGTGCTTTACTGCTAATTTCACAGCGCTATTCGGCTGCTAGCGGGGCGGTTTTACTCCTGCTAGTGGCCGAGAAAGGGTTAAGACCACCCTTAATGCGCCTCTGCTGAGGCACATTGCCGTCGGTATAGCTGCAGTGTGTCCCATTGATTTCAATGGGTGGGAGCAGTAAAGGAGTACACCTCTCCTTCACCGCTCCAAAGATGCGGCTAGCAGAACTTTTTTTCCCATCCTGCTAGCGCACCGCTCCAGTGTGAAAGCCAGAGGACTTTTACATTGGAGAGACAGCAGCGGCTGTTTAGGGTCAATTTGCAGGCGCTATTTTTAGCGCAATAGCGCTTGCAAACCGCTCCAGTGTGAAAGGGCTCTAACAGTGTTATCAAAAAATAAAAACAACAATTATTAGGCAAGTTGTATTTTTTGAAGATTCATTTCATAATTGAACAACTACATTGCTCTTGGTCAATCCAAAATGTTAATAAACCTCAAACCTGAATATTTAAGAAAGTGAGAGCGGTTTTGAATTTCTTAGGAGAATATCTATGTGTGCAGAATTATTGGGCAATTAGTAGTGTGCAGAATTTTTATGCAACTAAGTAAAAAGAAAAAAAGAATTTTCCCATCTCATTTATTTTCATTTGTTAAAATGAGAATAATAAAGAAAATACTCAACATTTACAAATAAAAATTTCTGAAATAAAATAAAAACATCTGTGACCAATATAGCCCCCCTTCTTTTCAATAACAGTCATAAGCCTTCCATTCATAGAGTCTGTCAATTTCTTGATCTCTTGTCGATCAACTTTTTGTGCAGCAGCAACTGCAGCCTCCCAGACACTGTTCAGAGAGGGGCTCTGTTTTCCTTCACTGTACGGCCCCTTTCATACTTGTGCTACTCCAAAGTCGCGTGATTTTGCCTGATCTTGCGCCCGTGATTTTGACAAGACAGTCATACGACTGTGGATCCGACTTTGCCCTACGACTTGAAGCACGACTTCAATGACCAGGGACGACTTTAATGACTTTTGATCCCCCAATAATTAGGTGGAAGGGGTTCCCCCTTCATGAGCATACCGGGCCCTTCGGTCTGGTATGGATTTTAAGGGGAACCCCCATGGCAAAAAAACGTCATGGGGGTTTCCCCCAAGATCCATACCAGACCCTTAGCCTAGCACGCGGCCCTGCCGGTCAAGAAAGTGGGTGGGAACGAGCGAGCCATCTTTGTAAAGAGCATTTTTTCCACTGGCCGCCCAGCAACTCGTTTTGAAAGGCGTTCCCTGAGACCATAACATTTTTTCAAGGGTTCCCGTGCAGTAACAATGTTGAGATTGGCTGTTCTAAAGCATAAGCCAATTGTTTTTTTTGTGTTTTTTTTTTTTGTAGGTTTGTAGAGTCACTGTAATTGTTCATTGGAAAGAAAGTCTGTCGATGTTTCTAGTAGAAACCTTCAGTATTATCTTCAGACTGTAACCAGCATTAGGAGGATAACATCTGGAATGTAATTGGTTGCTGGAGGGAATACAGACACTCCTGTCTTCCTGCAAAACATTCCTCATAGCCACTGTCCAATTATAAGATACAGTATGTTGTGTAGCACATCTCATTCCTGCAAACCAGGACATATCCAAAAACGGCATCTATTTTTAGGACAACATCTGCAGTTTTTGGAAACTCAACCGCTTCAAGTTCTTTCCCATGAAAGCTGTATCATTCCTCGTTCCCTGATATTGGCAGAGAACCAGCAATAGAGATATAGGTATCTGCAATAGATATAATGATGGCTTAGCCATGGAGCTCTCATGGGTTCCTAAGTTAGGAGGAAACAAACATGGTGGTCTTCTGATGTTGAGGGAAGTTATAGAGATGTTCCTTTTGCTAAATATTACTGATCTTCTAGGACTCAAGGGCTGATGGAGATTGTATTTACTTTTGAAAAAAGGATAATGGGGTGATGGTTTGCTGATGATGTTCTAATGATGGCAGAGGAATGATCTATGAGGATCTTTTGGTATCATCAGTATGATAAGTAATTAATAATTTATTAATGACTTAAGGTTTAATTCACTAAGTTAAAATATATGTGTATACCTTGGAGGGTAGAAGAATCTCTCTATTAAACCCCATTTCTTAGATATGATCTGGGTATTGTTCCATCCAAGGTCTCTTGGTGGCTTTGATGCCGTCCTTATCCTGGTTGATGGGTCCATGTTGGATGGCCCAGGCAGTTGAATGAGCAGATGTTTTAATGTACTGTCTTCCCTGATGAAGAATATATTGTTGCTAAGATTCTAAATGCGTTGGATGTTACCAGTCTCTAACAGTTATTATGAACCTGACATCTTGTATCACAAAACTGCAGCTTGACTTATTGTATGCCGAGTACACACAACCGTTTTTCATTATGTGAACAATTAAAAAAATGTAATTGGTCGTTAAAAACGATCGTGTGTGGGCTCCAGAGCATTTTTCTCGACGTGAAAAATGGGCATTAAAAATTTAGAACATGCTCTATTTTTTCTCGTTGTTTTTCACGTAGTCGTTTTTCACATTGTGAAAAACAGTTGTGTGTACACTTTAACGACGGGAAAAAAGGAGCATGCTCAGAAGCAAGTTTTGAGACGGGAGCACTCATTGTGGTAAAACTAGCGTTTGTAATGGAGATAGCACATTCGTCACGCTGTCAAGCCCCATACACACTATCAGTTTTCCTGACGGTTTTCTGTTCAGGTTTACCAAAACCATGTAGTACAAGGGCCTGCCTGATTGCATACAAATGGAAACTCTTGAGGTTTGACCTCATATTAGATGGTTTTGGTAAACCTGAAGAGAAAACCATCAGGAAAACTGATAGTGTGTATGGGGCTTAACAGACTGAAAAGCACGAATCGTCTCTCACCAAACTTTTACTAACACGCTGTAACACAAAAACAGCAAAAGCAGCCAACAGGGTGGCGCCATCCGAATGGAACTTCCCCTTTATAGTGCCGTCGTACGTGTTGTACGTCACTGCGCTTTGCTCAAGCTTTTTTTTTTTTCACGATCGTGAAAAAAAAAAAATATTAAAAGCCAGCAGCTTCAAATTCTGCAGCTGCTGACGTTTAATAAATGGACACTTACCTGTTCAGGGCGCCCGCGATGTCGGCAGCCGAAGCCGATCTGTCGCTCGGCTCTTGGCTGCCCCTGCTGCCATCCTCGTTGAGGGAATCAGGTGATCTATGCCAGGAAGTGAGAGCAAATACCTGTATTACACAGATATCTGCTCTCCCCTAAAAGGAGCCAAATGTGACACCGGAGGGGGGGGGGGAGAATTCCAAAAATTCGAAGTTCAATTTTTGGGTGGAACTCCACTTAAAAATAACTTATAGGAGGACAGTGCTAACATGCCATCCCCGCCCATCGTTTTGCAATGGTTTGCTAGAGTGAACGACATCCAACAGGTGGAATGCATGAGGGCTGCCCTCACAGACAAGACGGAGTAACATAATACACACTGGCTATATAATGTGTTGTACAGAGATTGGACAGTTCATTGCCATGTCATGTTAATAGGTATTTTTTTTGTACTTTTAAATGTGTGGGTATTGGCAAGTGTATAGAAAAATCCCAACCAAAAATTGCCATCTCACGTTTATAGGTGATTCTAGGAATCATGACCCGACCCGATTTAAAAAGCAATGCTTTGGTTATACTCTGTTGTTTAAACTACTGCCATAGTGATCAGTAATCTGCTGACAGCTTGAGGATAGTTTAATGACGTTTTCCCGGTGGTATGTCATATTCTCTATGCACTGTTTGTGTTTCGGTGATGGTCTAATGCTGATGTATTAAAGAGTATTAACGAGCAATTACAGGTACCAAGTAAAATCAGTGAACCATCAAATACACAGCTATGATCTACTCAGATAGTTGACTCATTTCATCTTAATTTGAGTTTTCTAAAATGCCCTACAGCCAAAGAGCACCTCATAGAGTCACATGAAGCCTATACTGTGGACATTTTTCAGTTTTATTGTTGGTAGAGAAACTTCATAGCACTGACATTAGGCCTGCATTGGTTGAGTCTTCGAACAGCTCTCCTGCATTCAAGGCCTTGGTTTCAATAACATAAGATTATGGACAAAAAGGTAATCAGGACCAGGGGCCAAGTCCCGGGGGAAAAAGCGTGGGAACTCCCACCCAAGATCCACTCCCCCACCAAAAAAAAATAAAAAAATGATATGCTCATCATATGCATAATTACTAAACCGCATGATTTTTTTTCCGATCCACTGTTCCTTAGTGATCCTTTATGTTACTGGCCGCTTCCTGTATATGGATTCATCGGGTAGCGTGCGGGTATTCCGTCACTTCCTCAATGCCGCAATGTCTCCTGGGAGCTTTTGTCCTTGTTCCCAGGAGACATTGCAGAGGTCTGCCGCGATTTATCACAGGATTTAGAAAGAACTTTAAGCAAGTTCTTTCTAAATCCCGCGATAACTGGCGGCAGACCTCCGCAATGTCTCCTGGGAATAATGACAAAACCTCCCAGGAGACATTGCGGCATTGTCGAAGTGACGGAATACCCACACACTACCCAATGAATCCATATACAGGAAGCAGCCAGTAACATAAATGATTACTAAGGTTCGCCTGCCCCTGACAGTGACTCGAGCTGGGCATCGCCGCTCAGTGAAGGATTGGCTCAGGCGGCTCGGCTGCTCTAGTCCTGCAAAGGGAACTGCGTTCCTGCTGTGAAAAAAGTGCAGGAACTCCGTTCTCACGCGTTCCCGCAGGACTTGAGCCCTGATCAGGACACCTACAGCTATGCCTGGCTGAAGTTCATCTCAATTTTTTATTTTCAACTTTGATTGATGTATATTTTTAATGGTATAAGGTCCTCATTATACAGGGCTATTATATCATCATCAACATTCCACTGTTTGACAAAGTGATAGGTCGTCTGATCATAGAAAAAAAATTATATTTGTCTAGCAGTGCTGCTTTAAATAACATCTCAGGGTAGATATATAAAGGTACCCTCAAGACAATAATATAATTTTTTAGTTTAGCTAATGCAAATAAATGCAATATGTCTTCATAATAACTTAGATCATCTTGGCAGTATAAGTGACTCCTGTGGTGAAGGTAGCCTATAGAGAAAATAGGAAATACAAATATTTATACCGCGTACACACGATCTGATTTTCCACTCAAGCTTGGCTTGCATACACACGGTCACACAAAAGTTCTCTGAACTTTCGGCCGTCAAGAACGTGGTAACGTACAACACTACGACAACCCGAGAAAATTAAGTTCACTGCTTCCGAGCATGAGTCAAATTGTTTCCGAGCATGCATTGTAATGTTGCGCGTCGGAATTGCTACAGACAATCAGAATTTCCAATAGTAATTTTTTCCGTCTGAAAATTAGAGAACCAGCTCGCAATTTTTTGTTGGCGGAAATTCCAACAGCAAAATTAGCGCTCCCCCGGAGGAGCTGTTGGTTGTTTTGGGTGGCATGATTACCTCTGGCTCTTCCGAATTCCTAGGGGTGCATGATGCATTTAGTAGAACTAAAGGAATGTCCGCAACAGGTGCTCTTTGCTGTGCTCTTTATTACCCAGCCGGGTAAAAAAAATTAAACTTGTGGTGATGAAAGTAAAGTTAAAGGAAGAAAGGAGAATAGCAAATTCAGGCGTGATGATAGGGAAACAGTCCTGCTCCCAAGCGTAACACTTCTCTGCGCCACTCCTGCCAGAGTGGGATTAGTGTACCTGGACAGGCCTCTCTCACTGACCTGGCAGCCGAGAGTATCACTCGAACATTTGTAGGATAAAGTCCCTGCCACAGACCCTCCTTGGTGAACTTCAGGGAGACACCTCTGCCACAGGCCCTCTCTGATTGTAATTACGGAGGAGATCCTCCTTGGTGAATTACGCCTGGGTCTCCTTCAACTTGTCTCTCAGGTACCGACTGACAGGTGATCAATCCTTCAGTGTCCAGCTACCTTGATCCCCGGTGGTTTGTTGAGGCCCTCTCAATGGCGCTCCTCAGACGGACTCCCCATCAATACAGCTTGGGATCCTCAAAGGTGGGAACCCAGTCGCTTACTGGGTCCCCATCGCTGCTCAAATGCTCCAGGCCAACATGGCCCCAAAACCAGGAACACTGCGAGGCAGGCACGCCCGACCAGGTAGGCTACAACGCCGGGGTGCCGTGATGTGGCCACCATAAAGGTGGGTGCCACACTGGATTAAGAAGAACCCAGAACCAATGGTGTCTGTCCCATAAATACCCTCCCCCAGCATGCATAACAAGGCCAAACCCTCCTGATTGGCTGCTGGGGAAGAACACCCAAACCTTGACTCCACTGCTGCCACCTACTGCACAGGGGTGGAAAGAACACCCCAGCACAACAGAATAAGCCCACAGTAGAGCCAAGCTGAGACAGAGACCCTGTTTTGCACATAACAATTTGGATTAGCGTTTAACTACACTCTGATCTACCTCTAAATTTAAATAGCACTGATACCATAAAGTAACCAGGCGCTACACTCACATCTGATTTTTCTTGTCGGAATTTCCGATCGTGTGTACGCGGCATAACTTTCACTTTCAATAATGGTAAACAGGACAAATAGAAAGGGGGAATCTTGTTAAGAGGGGCACAGACAGCAATAAAAACTGACAAGCTTTCTATAACCTCTCTACTCTATCCAAAACGAAAAAAAAAGTTTTGCCTTTAGTTATACTTTAACGCATTCCCAATTGTTCAATAGTTTCCTGTGCTTAGAGAACAGTAACTTGCAATCTGTATGACTATACAGGTGTGCAGGGTTGCATGTTTTATCCCATAATAAAAATACAAATAGGGTATTTATTAAATCGGTGTAAATTAAAAGTCTTATGTTTTCTTAAAAAACTGTGCAAAATGAAACCACCAAACTCCTCATTTCAAGCTGTAAGCTTGAAAGGGAATGAAGAGAGATGGTCACGTCCTGGGGAGCTGGCGTGCGTTCCACCGCTGACAGCCGTGAACCAGCGAGACTGGAAATGCATGGCTTGTGCGTGCCCAGGTACCGCCTCGACGTACGTTTCGTCTACAACGTCATCAGGACGTGACCATCTCTCTCCATTCCCTTTCAAGCTTACAGCCTCAGTGTTGGGATACGGGCACCAACCAAAGTAAGGGGTCACTCGGCATTGTGTTTTATTTGAGTTTTTAAATAAATTGAATACACTATGGCGGCTTCTTTCTCCTCTGTTTATTTCTTCCGCTACCCGATGCTGAACCCGGAACTTTTATGAAATCTGAGCTGATCCATAACCAACTAAGCTACTATTGACCTCATTTTAATTAATCAGGTGTAATAGTCAGAGTCCCGGTCCCTATGAAATGGGAGGTAAAATGGACACAGGGTTTGCGTGTCTGCGGACCGCAGAACTACAGAGCGTAGCGTTTAAATGGAGAAAAGTGCTCTGTCAGTTTTCTCCAGGTTTTGATAGTTCTGAATGGGGCTGTGTAGTTGGAGATCCTGCAGAGACTTGGGCGGGATGGGGTCTCCAACCCTGTGTCCAGATCTTACAGACAGCCAGCAGGTTGGGTTCCCAGCTGAACACTGACAATATAATCAGGGACTGGTCAGAACAGAGAGAGAGGTGGAAGGTGTGCAGCTGGCTGTTGCTGCAGGACAGACCTGTATGTGGGGATCTGTCTGTCTGTCTGCCCTGGAGACTACATCCCTGGTGTGGGGGGACTTCGTGCCTGAGGGACTGGGAGGCTGGTGGAACTGAGGTGACTAGCGAGTCCAAGAGGGGCTGAAGGAAGTCCGGAAGTCTGGGAGACAGTGGGCTGGAGAACCTGTTGAGGCCAGGAGTGGGCCAGGTGAGCAGGTACAGCAAGGCTAAGTAAGCCTAGGAGCCAGGAGGCTTGGTATTTTGAGTTCTATGAACATTAATGGAGAAGAACCCCTGCGTGGGAAATCCTGTATGTGAACTGTTCTTTTGTTTCCTTCAATAAAAATGGGCTGCCATGCCCTCAAACATAACATCTGACTGCTGTGGACTCGCTAAAAAAACGCATTTACCATTGAGTTAAACCCCCAACGTTTACAGTGGTGGAGAATGCGGGCATCTAGACGGTGAAATACGGGTCCTTGCTCCGTGGTGAGTCGCAGCAGGAGCTACTGCTAGCTGTGTGTAGCAGCCAGGCAAACTGCATTGCGCAGAAGTTTTTTTTGGACTGTGTTGCATACAGGTGGTGCATCTGTGAGAAGATTTTTTTTTTCCCTTTTTACTGCTGTGAACTGTATAACAAGCTGCTGTGCATGCGACTGCAAGGATGCGACAGTCAATACATAAGAAGTTCATGTTAAAGCAAGTTAAAGGGGAAGTGAGCTCAGCGTGGCCTGAGAAGATGTCTCCACCTAGGAGGGCCAGTCAAAAGGGGCCAGTGGTGTATGAGACTGTGAATGAGTGGTTCAAGTGGAACCAGACTAAAGAATCGGATGCGGTACAAAGGACTGAGATAGTGGCATCTGATTACATGCAACCCATGCTGCCTACAGAGGAGGTTGGAGACTTCCTGGAAGAGTTTGAAAAAGTCGCTGTAAAGAGTAGATGGCCTAGAGACCGGTGGCCAAAATTGCTGCAAACCTTATTGCTGGTAGAGTACCGGTCGGTTTACCATTTGATGGACGGTGACCAGGATGACTATTGCAAGTTTAAAGAGGAAATCCTTCTTAGAGGAGAGTTCAATCGCATCATGGGCCACCAGCAACGCTCCAGCAAAGCGAGGTCGTCACCCATAGCAACGGGAGAGGCATCACTGCGACAACAAAGCCACGATCGAGCAATGGCTCAGGAGAGCATGAGTGTGCATCAGTGTACCAGCCGTGCGTTTTCTGCAGACATATCGGTTGTCACCCCTGGCAACAGTGGTAAGAAGATTGTGTGGCCTGTAGGGGGTACCGATGAAGAAAGTAAAAATGTGTATTATGGCCGCTTATGTGAAGTGGTCAGTCCAGAAAGGACACAACAGTCTGTAACCACCATGAGGTGTAGCCAACCATCTTTGGAGTGCTGGTCTGCTGTTACCCCTAGCAACAGGGATACTGTGTTACATGCAGGGGGTGTTGGTGGGTCTGGAAAGGCTGCAGTGTTTCTCCATGACCACATGAAAAATTCAGCCTATGGAGACACCACAGATGAGAGACAACGCACTCAAATGAAGGCTATGACAACAGCTACAGGAAGTGGTAAGACTGTTGCAGTTTATGGGACAGAACCCAATGAAGTAGAAGTGTGTTCAGCGGGGAGATTCGCAGTACAGGTGGACTTGCTACGGTGTGCTACTCAGAGTAGGGGGAAGGCACAGGGTAAAGCCCAACTGTCAGCAGGACTAAAGACTGAAAAGGACATGGGGACTCTGTATGTACCTGGTGGAATCCAGCAGAGTACTGGAAGAGCTGTACTAGGGGTGACCAAAGAAATAAGTATACCATGTTCCCTAGTGACAGATATAGGTGCTGTGGGGTTGCCCAGAGAAACCTCCCAGGAGCCCACAGTGTTGGAGCGGAGGGTTTCCCAGGTCAGCTGTAGAGCTTCGCTAGTGGGTAAGGGGCCACCCACAATAGCTACAGCTATGTTTAAGTGTCATGATGATCATCTAAAGGTTGAGAAATGTATTTCTGGAAATGTCATATTTGAGAATGTTGTTGGTGATATGTTTACTAAAAAGGATGGGAGTAGGATGTCTTCCTTGACTACCAGAGGCAGAGCTGCAGGGTTGTCAATGGAAACCTCCCGGGATCTCCCTGTGTTGGAACTGGAGGTTGTTCAGGACCGCTCTAGCACTACTCTGGGGGAACAAGGGGGGACTGCACCACACCATGAGAGTGTGTGGGTGCCGACCACCCGCCTGGTATGTGATCAGTTTGGTGAAAAATGTATTCATACTGTAAAAGCTAGTAGTGTAAAGCAGGATGTGATGGTAGCGCCACCAGAACAATCTGGTCAAAATGGGGTATTGCATCCTGTGGTTTGTGACGAAGCATCGTCCCAATGTGACATAAGTGAAACTGTGCTTGTACAATGTGATGCGTCTAGCGATGACAAATGTACTGTATCGGGTAATGAGACCCAAGTTCCTTTGGTGCCTCTTGGAACAGGTGATGCAGTGCTGCAGAAGGCCTGTCAGGGAAGTACCACTGACTGGGACAGCTGGGCTAAACAATTGCTAGCCATGCTGGATAAGGCTAGGTTGGGTAACACAGATTTGGACATAACCCCTGCTATGCCCAATGCAGGGTGGCCAGTGGCCAAGGGCGTGTTGGCCCCTGCAGAGATTGGTTTCCTCCAGTCAGAAGGACCGGTTAAGGGCGCATGCATGGCAGATGTGTTATCCGCAGCCCAACCGCTGGAAAATAGTGAGCGAAAAAATGCCAATGTGACTTATGACCTGCAGTGGCTCACTGATGCTGTGACGGAAGAGATAAATGTGAGATGTATGTCTGACGGCGCTCCAGTTGAGCACCAGGCTGTGAAGACTGATACCGCCAGTGAGGTGGGGGTCGCTGAAAATGTCTCTACCTTTCCAGCTTCAGTGGATGAGCCCCTCCAAGTCATTGATAAGGGAAAAGTCCCTAGAAAGGTCTTGTATGTAGACGTGGGTCGCATTAAGGTGACTAATGTATTGTTAAAAATGCTTAAAGTCCAGAAAGGCAATTTGCTGTACACTTGGGTGCCTCCATTGTGGTCGGACAAGGTGGTACTGCGTAGTACCAGTAGGTGGAGCCAAGTAGTACAGGCTATTCTTTATGGTGATTACAAGAGGAACTGGTTGGTACCATGTTTATTGGCAGTGTGGCAGATGGTCTCAAAGTTCTCTGAGAGGGTACTTCTAGTTACCGGTTTGGATGGAAGTTGCTCAGGAGAACGTTTGACAACATCAGAAGTCTCTCCGCCTGATGCGGTGACTAGGAAAATTTCTGCTGATGCAGTCCAGAGTGCGGCTGAGCGGTGGTCAGTAGAGGGCACGGACACTGCTTCACCCACTAGACTTTACAGGAAGGAAGGGAGCGAAATGGACGTGGCAGTAGCAGAGATTTTACCTGTCAATCGCACAAAGGTACAAATTAAAGTACCCGGAGACACTGTGGGAGAAAGTGCTAAAGGAACAGGTTCTCTATATGAAGAATGCGAGGGTTTCAGGCAAGGCAGTGTTCCCCTGAGAAAAGAAAATAAGCCCAGGAACCCCAGAAGAGGGAGAAAGCGTAGGATAGAAAAAAGTGGGATCCCATGGAGAGTCAGGGTAGGACTGACCTGGAAGCGCACCCGAAAAAAGGGTTGGGCCTACGCGGCTGACAGCCGGCACAGAGGTGTCCCAACCCTAATGACGTGTGCTGGTGTTCCGCCCCCTTCGGGATTGAAACAAAGGGGGGGGATATGTAATAGTCAGAGTCCCGGTCCCTATGAAATGGGAGGTAAAATGGACACAGGGTTTGCGTGTCTGCGGACCGCAGAACTACAGAGCGTAGCGTTTAAATGGAGAAAAGTGCTCTGTCAGTTTTCTCCAGGTTTTGATAGTTCTGAATGGGGCTGTGTAGTTGGAGATCCTGCAGAGACTTGGGCGGGATGGGGTCTCCAACCCTGTGTCCAGATCTTACAGACAGCCAGCAGGTTGGGTTCCCAGCTTCAGACACTGACAATATTATCAGGGACTGGTCAGAACAGAGAGAGAGGTGGAAGGTGTGCAGCTGGCTGTTGCTGCAGGACAGACCTGTATGTGGGGATCTGTCTGTCTGTCTGCCCTGGAGACTACATCCCTGGTGTGGGGGGACTTCGTGCCTGAGGGACTGGGAGGCTGGTGGAACTGAGGTGACTAGCGAGTCCAAGAGGGGCTGAAGGAAGTCCGGAAGTCTGGGAGACAGTGGGCTGGAGAACCTGTTGAGGCCAGGAGTGGGCCAGGTGAGCAGGTACAGCAAGGCTAAGTAAGCCTAGGAGCCAGGAGGCTTGGTATTTTGAGTTCTATGAACATTAATGGAGAAGAACCCCTGCGTGGGAAATCCTGTATGTGAACTGTTCTTTTGTTTCCTTCAATAAAAATGGGCTGCCATGCCCTCAAACATAACATCTGACTGCTGTGGACTCGCTAAAAAAACGCATTTACCATTGAGTTAAACCCCCAACGTTTACACAGGTCAACACTATTTGGTAAGAAGCCATCTATCTAAACCTTTGGTGACCTATTGGTGAAGCACATTGCACTTTACTTTATTTATTCTTGGAACTGTTATTCACTGTGTATATGGACACACTTCAATCTTTTGATTGTTCTTACAAGGACACCCTCCTTTCTTTTATTGGAGCTCCTATTTATGTGGTCCTATGGATTTCATTGTTTAATCTTTGTTTGTTATTGTTATACAAAGCCATTCACAACTCTGCTACCTCACCAATCTTGTCTTCATATATCATCCAAACTGTCCTCTCAGCTCTTCTCAAGACCTCCTACTCTCAAGCTCTCTTGTCTCCTCCTCCCATGCTCCTCTCCAGGATTTCTCCAGAGCCTCTCCCATCCTCTGGAACTCCCTACCTCAACCTGTCCAGATATCCCCTACTCTTGCTACCTTCATACGATCCCTGAAAACTCATCTCTTCAGGGAAGCCTATCACGTCTCCAACTAATCTTTTACCACTTCCATCAGCTTATTCCCCACAGTTACAACCTTTTGTACCACCTGCCCCATCCTATTAGATTGTAAGCTCTTCTGAGCAAGGACCTCTTAATCCTCTTTTATTTTATTGTATTATAACTGTATTCTCTCCCTTTTATATTGTAAAGCGCTGTGTAAACTGTTGGTACTATATAAATAAGAACGCCAGTATGGTGGCCTGAGTTTATGGGAGGAGCCCGGAGGGTATTTAAGCAGCCCACTCACACATGCTCTTTGTCGGTTCAGTGTGCGGTACTACACGTCACTGGGCCGACTCTTCCCAGCTCACCTCATGTCCGTGAGTCTGCGCATTCAATCGCATTCAAAACCCTCCCGCCCTTCCCTTTTTCGGGGCACTTCTCAGCATATTCTTCTTTAATTAACTACCCATTACTTACCTTGGGTATGCCCCATTTTCTTGGCATACTGACCAGACCACCAAAGCACACTTCAGGTCTATTTATCTTGTCGCATGTTTATGTGATCCACATCTCTCTCGGTCAGAGGGTAATGACCATAAATCCTGTATAATAATAGTACTGATAAATTGGTCTGGGCACCTAGGCTTCAATGACATCTGGAAAGGGGTAAAAATGTTGGCATTGTCCTAAGGTTCTGTATACAGAGGATGGATGTGGGTAGATGACAAGATTATCTATGCAGATTATCATTTGGAAAGTACAACAGTTTTTTTTTTGTATCTTTCTATTCCCTTTGTACTATTCTAGAAGTAGCACATGTCCCCATTCATGAGTTGAGTCATTGTGGGAGTGGGTGCATAGTCCTGAGTGTAATCATCTCATTTAGTTTGTAGTGTTTAATTAAAGATATTTTCCATAGATAGATTGCACTACGGAACCCCCCACTGCACTGCAGCCCCAGGCACAAGGAGGAAACTGACTCTACTAACATTTTCATGCAAGCATTAGCAAGCCAGCAGCAGAAGCAAAAAGTTATTTCTATATACCAGAAATGTTTCAGGCCTCCTATGAGCCATTTTTACTCGCCCGAGCCTTCAAAAATGGTCATAAGAGACCTGCAACATTGCCGCTATTTGCTTGGTTGTCACGCTGATACAGTGTCATTGGTACGGACCTTGAACAAGTATGTAATTCAGAAGTTCTGACTCCGAGTTTCTATTCCACATGCCTGTTTTGGGTCAGTGACTAGAAATAGTCAGTCATATAGCATTTTCAGCTGGCCAGCAAAGACAGCCTCCATAGTTTTCTCATCAAAGGTTTCATTTAATCCAATTCTTTTGTAGCTTCTCCCAGAGCAGGATTGTCCTCAAGGCAACATAAGCAGAAGCCACTCCAGCACCATGCAGGAGTCAATTCCAACACGATTTGGGCTCTGCAGCTGGAATCAGCAATGTGTAAGGCCCTGTACACACGATCAGACATGTCTAAAGAGACTTGTCCGACGGACCGTTTTCATCAGACAACTCTGAACTTGTCTGATGGTCTGATGTGCGTACACACCATCGGACCAAAATCCGATCAGACCAGAACGCGGTGATGTAGAACACAACAACGTGATGAAAAAACGAAGTTCAATGCTTCCAAGCATGCGTTGACTTGATTCTGAGCATGCGCAGATTTTTGGTCCGATGCTTTTGTGTACTAACCATCAGGTTTTAAAGCATGTTTTAAAACTTTTGTCCAACGAACAACGGTCCGATAGGCCATACACACGATTGAACATGTCCAATGAAACTGGTCTGCAGACCAGTTTCATCGGACATGTTCGATCGTGTGTACGCAGCCTAAGGGTATTTTTTTTTTCGTTTTTTTTATTTATTATTATTTATTTAGCATTACTTCTTCAACTCGTGGTTTAACTCCATGGTCATCCTTCCTTCTTCCAGATCTGTGAAGTAAACCAGTGTGAAACTTTGCCTTAGTACATGAGCTTCCTGTAATGAAGACCGGTCACTGCTGCTCTCTCTCCTTGTGCAGGGTGACTGGTCTTGTCTCCGCCCCCTCCTGTAGTTTTCTGCAGGCAGCCTGTAGTGGGTGGGGTCTGTTCTCTGTACAGGCTCTTGTACCACCCAGTAATAATGTCAGTGTTATTTTACAGGGTAACAAAGGTGGCTCTAGGCTTTGTAAAGGCCTTAGGCAAAACTTAGACATGAGGTCCTACTTACGCCCATAATGGGAAAACAAATTCAAGCAATAAAAATGGCTGCAGAAAGATGCACAGATCTACATCACATTTATTCAGCACCACTTCCAGGGCACGTGTGGAGCGGTGCGGGCTCAAGGGGCAGCCCCAGCTGCCCGCATGTCTTGGGAAGATGGCACCTTGAGCCACGTGCCATCATCCGGATGCTGCCGCCACCTAGAGGCCTTTTCTGTCCCGCTCCCCACACCTGCTGCCATCAGAACGGATGCTCCATGGCGAGGCTGCTATTTGCCACTACCCGATTGGTCAGTGAGTTCCTGGGCCACAGAGTTCCAGCGGGGGTAGGGTGAGCCACCGGCGCCGTAATTGGTGATTGATTACAGGCAAACTAGGTGGCCGCGATGCCCCTGTGAGTGCGAGGCCTTAGGCAACCACCTAATTTTCCTAATTATAGAGCCGCCTCTTCAGAGTAATTCCTGGATTTGTAAATACATTTGGTATACACAACAAACATTTATATTCTTTGTGGCTATTGAGGAAAATATTTTAATTATTTTGACATCTAGAGTTCAGCTTTAAAGGGGTTGTAAAGGAAAACATTTTTTTCATAATAAGCATCCTCTACCTGCAGACATTCCTCTTTTCACTTTCTCATTGTTCGTTTTTGCTCATAAGTTGCTCTATTTCTTCATTGTTCTGTTCACTTCCTGCTTGTCTGATTGTTACTCACCACTGTGAAGGGAGGCTTTACTGTGGTGGTCAGTGACGTGCTCGCCCCCTCCTGGGAACTACATCTGTGCGGCAGGACGCTCTATACATGTTAGAGACTTTAAGGAGGTGTGAATTACTGGGCGTGCCGCAATGCATACTGGGAAATGTAGTTCTTACATGAACAAGTGCCGCAAACCAGGAAGTGAATGAGAGAATAGAAACTAAAACGCCGGAGGTGATATAGATGAAGGAATTTAATAGGTATTTACTCGTTTTTTAACAGAATCATTACACTATTCTGTCTGTCTACCTTCCAGACATTAATTTTAGGCAAAAAAATGTTTTCCTTTACAACTCCTTTAAGCCCAATTGACCCATTATTAACAGTTTCATTAAAATGTATATATAGCCAACTTTGTACCCTGTCCCCACTGGGTACATTTTCCCTCTCTATATATCCTTGTGACTATTGTAACTAGGACAGATACTGGTAGTAAATTGTATAGCTGTCACTAGAAAAAAAGTTAGAGGGATTTTTGGGGACACCTGTTGCAGTGACAAATTGCTAACAGGCTTATTTTTCTTACTTTGCAGAGTTTTCCTCTTATTTCCTATTATGTCTCTGAAACAGGAAATTAAGGAAAGTAAAATCTCTCCAGCTGTAAGCAGACCGCAAAAAATCCAACTGATTATTCTATCCAAAACAAAAAATGGTTTCCTATACATATACTTTAAGCAAGGGTGCAAAATGCCATAATACAAAGATGGCCACTAGAGGGAGCATTTACAAAATTAAATATAATAATTAAAATATGGAGGAGCAAAATAGTAAAAAACAAAAACAAAAATGAAAGCCATGTAATTTTAGGTCAATTTTACAACAGCAACCCAAATTGTGCGCTTTTTAAAATATACACTACAGTTTCCCTTTAATGGAAGATCAGAGATGAGATCAGATAGACATTTCACCCATCTGTGATAACAAGAATGGACAATGTTGATAAGAGAGCTCCAGTAAAACACGGGGAATCCCACACCCATAACAATGTTGTTGTTTTCGATACAAGTAAATAAATAGCTGTGAGATGACTAATCCCATAGTACATGATGAGCGAGAGCTGCAAAACATCTTCAACATTCCCAGAAGCAGCACATTCAGCCATTTCACATCTTTTTCCCAAACACAAGGACATCACAATCTGGTTTATATGTGATAAGCGTTCCAGCTACATGCATTGTAAATGTCAGTTAAAAGACCAGTAAATTCTCATGCTGATCTATTGCGTCCGCTCATGGAAGAAAAATGTTTCTTATGTTCTGCCTAGTCTATCCAGCCAAAGTCTAAAAACACATGCTAATCCATCAACAAGTTAAGAGATAAAGAAAGGTTGTGTATACTTGAGCGCCATGATCTATTGTAATGGCGCCAACGCTTTGAGATTGTGGGACTTGTCAAGTAGGTTCCTCAATCACCCCCATCATTCCCACCGCCTGACGTTGGGTTAAACTGGACATAGCAGCCATTTAGTAAACGATTAATAATATTATAACGATTTAAAATGACAAATAATAACAATAACCAAGATCCCAGTATACATAGTTACATAGTTAGGTTGAAAAAAGACACAAGTCCATCCAGTTCAACCATAAAAAAATTAAATAATAATAATAATATCATCCCATATACCCAATTCGATACCCACAGTTGATCCAGAGGAAGGCGAAAAACCCCAGTAAAGCATGATCCAATTTGCTACAGCAGTGGAAAAAATTCCTTCCTGATCCCCCGAGAGGCAATCGGATATTCCCCAATCAACTTTACCTATACATGTTAGTACCCAGTTATATTATGTATATTTTGGAAAGTATTCAGACCTTTCTTTAAGCAATTTACTGAGCTGGCCAGAACCACCTCTGCAGGGAGTCTATTCCACATTTTCACAGCTCTTACTGTGAAGAAACCTTTCCGTATTTCGAGGTGAAATCTGTCTTCCTCTAGACTTAAAGAGTGCCCCTTGTCTTTTGTGCTGACCGTAAAGTGAATAACTCAACACTGAGTTCACTATATGGACCCCTTATATATTTGTACATGTTGATCATATCTCCCTTAATCTCCTCTTCAGTTCCTCTAATCTTTCCTCATAGCTGAGCTCCTCCATGCCTCTTATCAGTTTGGTTGCCCTTCTCTGCACTTTCTCCAGTTCCCTGATATCCTTTTTGAGAACTGGGGCCTAAAACTGAACTGCATATTCCAGATGAGGTCTTACTAATGATTTGCACAGGGGGGCAAAATGATATCGCTCTCTCTGGAGTCCATACCTCTCTTAATACAAGAAAGGACTTTGGAAACTGCAGCTTGGCATTGCATGTTATTTTTAAGCTTAAGATCTACCAAAACCCCCCAGATCCTTCTCCACTACGGATCCCCCCAGTTGTACTCCCCCTAGTATGTATGATGAATGCATATTCTTAGTCCCCAAGTGCATAACTTTACATTTATCAACATTAAACAATTTGCCACTTAGTCGCCCAATTAGACAGAGCACTGAGGTCGGCTTGTAAATTGGAGACATCCTGTAAGGACGTTATTCCACTGCATAGCTTGGTGTCACCTGCAAAGTCAGAAATTTTACTTTTGATCCCAGACCCAATATTATTTAGAAAGATATTAAAAAGTAAGGGTCCCAACACTGAACCTTGGTGTACACCACTGATAACCTTAGACCATTCAGAGTAAGAAACATTAACTACCGCTCTCTGAATTCTGTCTTTGCATTATGCATTAGATCGAAATCCCCAGTGCCAGTTTGAGAACCTCTTACCAAAACTAAAAACCAAGCCCCAGCCGGGACCATAACACGCGCTAACACAAGAGGTCTTCTTACCATCAGATGTTTCCTTTTACAAAAAACACTTTGCTGGTTACAAAAGCCAATGACCTCCATCCACCAGGCTGCTATTAAACAATATCCTGCAAAAAAAAGACCAAAAGAAAAATGAAGCACATCTGCCGTACGGCCTCCTCCAACTGGACGGACGGCTCAGGACCTCCTTAGGTGGGACCCAGTCGATTTCTGAGTCCCCAAGCGGCAGATCAATTGCTCCGGGCCAATGTGGTCCCGAAGCCAGGATCCTTGCATTGCACGCGCACCCCGGCTCGGAAGGCCATTTGCCGGGGCGGCGTGAAGTGGCTACCCTAAAGGTGGGTGTCACACGAGGAGAAGCCAGGAAGATGGCGTCTGCCTCATAAAGGCCAAACCCTCCTGATAGGCTGCTGGGCAAGAGCACTGAATCCTTGACTCCACTGCTGCCACCTGCCAACCTGGGGTGAGATCAGCACCCCAGAAACGACCCACAGCATAGCCAAAGCTGAGACATAGACCCAAATTTGAACAAATCAAACTGGTCAGAGTTAACTAACTCTCTGACCAACTCTAAATTTCACATAGCACCGGTTCTGAAAGTAACCAGGCGCTACATAGCACATAGTCACAGCAAAAATAAAGCAATATAATAAGAAAACAAACTATGTTAAAAGTAAAAGAAGAGGTATAATACTCACCTGACACAATTATCCATGACTTGGATATTGAAGAGCTACACTGCTTAAAGAGTCTTCGCCAACTTTTGATAACATTTTTGTCATGAAAGACATAAAATAAGGACTTACATTGTCTGCAAGGAGATCGACGTTATCCCAATTAAACCTGGTGGAAAAATATAATCGCTTTCAACAAAATTGGCATTTTGTTTACCATTATGATAGAATTCTAGTGGTTGTTCAAACTCATAGGTGAGATCAGTGGCAGCTGGTGCTCCATTTTTTGGGGTAGGACGGCAAACAAACACCCCCGCCAGGTCCACACTTACCCCATCCAAGTCATGGGTGGCTTTGGCGGCTTCCCCGGATTATCCTCCAGGCCAGTCAAGTCTTAAGACCCACTTCCTGTCCTGATTGAGGAGAAGCAGGAAGACAATAGCGAATGTTGATTTGATAATGTCACATGTAGGCAGAGCACTGAGCCCCCGAGCCCAACCTTTTTTGAAGCCAATTAGAGCCTCAGGCTAATCATGTGCTTCAAAACTAAAAAAAAAGCTCATAGAAATCAATGCGTCAAGCGCCCTGCATTGGGAGATTAGGGGCCGACACATGGAGATTAGGGGGGCGCCCCTACAACCCTTATGAACCAGCGGCCATTGGGTGGAATATTGCTTCTAGTTGCAATAATTTTTGAAATCCCTGGTAAAAGGAAGGGGTGAAAATGACTGCAAATTGCCATGTGTGAAAACTGGGCAATTTTTTTTCTAATTTCACTGTAAAAATAAATACAAATTAAGTGCGTGACAAGTTTTTTTTCCTGAAATTACATTGTAGCTCTGTCTGGCGTAGTTGTAAACCATGCCTAGCCGAGTTCTCCTTTAAGCTAGTTTTCTCTGGAAACTCTCCTGTGTGAATTCTCTCCAGCAAACCGCGGGGAATTTTTAGTTGACGTTCCGCTGGGATTCAGCTCACTGAGATTTGTACATGTGGATGTGTGCCAGACCTCACCGCTGAAACTAACTTACCATCTGTCATTACAAAATACTGACACCTGCCCTTATGGAACACTCACGCCAGAGAAGCCAAAATTAATTTGATCGCCATAAATTATATTCTTATCACTTCTATCTGTCAGACACATTTTTTCTGTTTGCTTTTGTGTAATTGAGTAATGGGATAAGAGCGCTGTTACACTTTTAGGCTCTAGACCAACAGTTTCCGAGGAGATGACCTGTGCGCAGGATTCTTAGGTGCTGCACGTTAGGTACATTGTATTCTGGTGTCGTTTTTCCATATAAATTTCATGCCGTAGTGCTGTTTCTTATGACTTTGGCTGAGATGAGGATTAGGTTTAGGAGTTGCAGGGTTATGTTACAATTAAAAATGACACGTATGATGAAGTCTGTTAAGTCTATTAAAGCATATCTAAACCCGAAAACGACATTGAAGCTTATCAAACTTTAGTTGTTGTGACTGCATTAGTTCTCTTTATTTTTACCAGGTGGTCTGGTCAATAATACACTCTGCACCTTAGGGTGGCTCCTCGGTTCCTCTATTAATGAAGGAGTGATGCCCTGTACACATAACTGCTTTTCCCGCCAGAATAAACTCAGACGGAGTTCCGACGGAATTCCGCTCAAGCTGTTTTGCATACAGACGGTCACACCAAATTCCAACCATCAAGAACACGGTGACGTACAACACTACGACGAGCCAAGAAAAATTAAGTTCAATGCTTCCGAGCATGCGTCAACTTCATACTGAGCACGCTTGGTTTTTAGTCCGTCGTAATTGCATCCAAATTCAGATTTTTTTCATCAGAAAAATTGAGAACAATTCTAATTCCGTCTGAATTTCAGACGGAGTATCAGATGAAAAGCTTCAATCCGACTTTTTCCGTCGGTAAATTCCACTCGTGTGTACAAGGTATGATGGAGACACCTTTGGACAGCTGCACTGCCTGAAGAGGGTAGTGTCAGATGGATGAGTAGATTTAGGTGGATTTTACATATTTAACTAACAAATAAAGCATTACTCTATTTCCCGCTCTCTGGGTTAATAGTACCCCGCAAAATGCATACCAGGCGTTATGGGTGGTGTGGATTTTAACCAACTAAGCCCCAGAGGATTTGGCTGCCCAATGACCAGGCCATTTTTTGCGATTGGGCACTGCATTGCTTTAACTGACAATTGCGCGGTCATGCGACGGGGCTCCCAAACAAAATTCACGTCCTTTTTTTCCCACAGAGATTTATTTTGGTGGTATTTGATCACCTCTGCGGTTTTTATTTTTTGAGCTATAAACAAAAGAATCGACAATTTTGAAAAAAAATATATGTTTTTAACTTTTTGCTATAATAAATATCCCCCCCAAAAAAACTAGAAAAAAAACATATTTCTTTCTCAGTTTAGGCCGATACGTATTCTTCAACACATCTTTGGTAAGAAAAATCGCAATAAGCGTTCATTGATTGGTTGGTGGAAAAGTTATAACGTCTACAAAATAGGGGATAGATTTATGACATTTTTATTAATAGTTTTTTTCTACTAGTAATGGCGTTATGGCGGTGATCTGCGACATCGGACACTTTTGACACTATTTTGGGACCATTGTCATTTATACAGCGATCAGTGCTATAAAAATTCACTATTACTGAACAGGAAACATTTCTTGTTTACACAGGCATGTCCCTGTTCTGCAGCGAAGCACGCCGCAGACGAAAATGTTTGTGTGGCAGTCGGCAAGCGATTAAGAAAGCACCCCAGTCAAAATAACCCTAAAAAAAAAGAGGTCCCAAAAAGTTCCATACCAACCTCTCTGGTCTAGTGTGACTTTTAAGGATGATCTCCCCAAAAAATAAAACAATTTAAAACTTCATACCAAACCCTTTATCTGAGTATGCAGTCTGGCTCATGATGCATACCAGTCCACATGGTGGGGGGTACCTTGCTAGGGGGGACCCCCTTGACTAAGCACATTGTCTCCATGTTGATGAGGACATAGGCCTCTTTCCCATAACACTAGGGCGGTGGTTTTGAGACTCTGATGGGGGGTTATCAGAATCTGTAAGCCCCTTTAACAGTCAGGAGCACCCAGATGCCACCCCAATTTAGTCTGGGGAGAAAATGGCCTAATAACATTTGTTTTAGTCTGTATTCACACATATGCAGTTTTAGTACTTTTTGCAGATTTGCACTACAGTCTATTTAACTTGGTTTCCTATTGAACACGTTCTGTAGTGCAAATCTGCAAAATGCAAAAAGCACTAAAAATGCATAGGTGTGAATCCAGACTAAAACAAATGTTATTAGGCCATTTTCTCCCCAGACTAAATTGGGGTGGCATCTGGGTGCTCCTTACTGTTAAAGGGTAAGTATAACTGATGAACTACAGCGCTAATAAATCCAAAATACACCACAAAATTAATAAATAAATGTAAAAAGCTGCAGTGTGTGAAAAGGGGCTTACAGATTCAGGCTACAGGGGACGTTCCATTCAAACAGCGCCACCCTTTGGGCTGCTTTTGCTGACCCTCGTGTTAGTAAAACTTTGGTAAGAGACGATTTGTGCTTTTCAGTCCGTTACAGCGTGACGAATTTGCTATCTCCATTACGAACGCTAGTTTTACCAGAACGAGCGCTCCCGTCTCATACTTGATTCTGAGCATGCACGTTTTTTTCCCCTCGTTAAGACATACACACACCGGTTTTCCAGACGGGAAAAGGTCCACCGGGAATGTTCTCTTTTTTTTTATTGCAGTTTTCCTGTTGAGAAAACTGCGATGAAGCATACACATAGGGCCAGATTCAGGAACACTTGCGCTGGAGTATTTCGATATGCGCCGCGTAACTGTGATGATGCGCCGTCGTTTCTATGTGCCCGTACCCACCAAACTAGATGCGCCCAATAACGGGTCATTTGCGACCGGCGGAACGTTCCGACGCCAGAGTATCGCCAGCGCTTAATTTCGCTGGGCGCATCAGTCGCGCCTATTGATTTCCCCTGCAAATATGCAAATGAGGGATTTTTCCCAATTCACGAACGGATTAGCACCATACGCTGGCTACATGCGCCGCGCGTATCTCGTCCGTCCGGCGCAAAGTTATTTCTACAAAAGGCTGCTTTATCTTTACTCCAGATGGCCACAGGTCAGCAGGAGAGCAGCTACAGCAGCGTTACCGACGATAAGAGCTAGCTGAGCACCCCCACTTGCAGGACAACACCTCTGTCCATGCTTGTCTGTCAAATTTTACAGCCATGGAGGAAGACATCATAGGTCTCCATAGCCGAGATGACGGCTGACAGCTCCTGGCCATTAAAGTTCAGCTTTCTCCTGTGTGTTTGCGGGGAACGGGAGCAGCCATCTCAAAACAAAAGTAACATCACTGCGGGGAGGGGGAGCAGGATATACTTTAGTGCCGAAATGGCGCTTCTACGGGCGCATTTAAACGCCCAACGGAAGGCATTGCGCTGACGTTTCCCGTGAAGTGGTGCCGACGGAAGTTGTGAGCATGCGCACAAAGGGGGCGAGTGGAGCCTCACTCACTGCGCATGCTCCGTGGTTGATGCGCTGAACGTAAGCCTCTGCGCTGGGCTCCGCCTATCATTTACATATGATCACACCCACTTCCCCTTGCGTCGGGTTACGCCAGCGCATTATCGTTACTCTGGCGCAAGTTTACGCGCAACTGCTATGTGAATAACAGTACTTGCGCTGAAAGGGTCGTCAGAGTAACGTAAATGAGAAGCGTTACTCTGGAGCAAAGATGCTCTCATCTACCTGAATCTGGCCCATAGGTGGGATTCCTGGCCAAAATCTCTCATGGCAGTTTTCCTGCCGAGAAAATCGGTCGTGTGTACGAGGCATTACTATGGTTTCCTATGGAACACATTCTGTAGTGCAAATCTGCAAAATGCAAAAAACACAAATGTGTGAATCCAGCCGCATGCCCCGTACACACAATCAGTTTTACCGTCAGAAAAAAGTTGGATGTTTTTTCCAACGGAATTCCTCTCAAGCCTGCCTTGCATACACACGGTCACACAAAAGTTGGGTGAACTTTTGACTGCTAAGTACGCAGTGACGTAAAAGACTACGACGAGCCAAGAAAATTAAGTTCAGTGCTTCTGAGCATGTGTCGAATTGTTTCTGAGCATGCGTAGGAATTTTGCGAATTGGGATTTGTACACACCATCGGAAATTATGATCAGTTTTTTTTCTGACCGGAAAAAAGAGATCCTGCTCTCTATCTTTTTCCAGCAGTTTTCCTGTTGGAAACAGTCTGATGGAGCATACTCATGCCGCGTACACACAACAGGAAAACAGTGGACTGGCTTGGTCCCTTTTCCCCGTGTACACACGGCTGAGAAAACTGGTCGTGTGTAGGCTCCCTAAAAGTGATTCCGTATGGGAAAACTGCCGAGCAAAAAGACAACGCGATTCGCGATCAGAAACATTTAGAGTTTTTCTCGTCCAAGAGAAAACATGATTGTGTGTACGTCGGCAACACGGTCGAGATTCCCGACCAAAAGCTCTCATAAGACCTTTTTCAACAGTAAAACCGATCGTGTGTATGGGGGATTAGTGATTAGTGATGTAGAAAAAAGTAACAGACATATGGAAAGGTAAATATCAGAGATGTCAGTTACACATACAAAAATAACACCAAGAGTAAATATTACAGCAATAAAGACATGTGCTCATGGCAAATGAATTATAGTTTTTTTTTAAATATTGACACATTCTATCCTTTGTATATTTACAGATGTTGTACTATGATCCTTGATGATCTGGCTTGATATTTGATAGATGGTTGATGGTAATCAAAAAAATTCCATGCCCAAGGCCTGAACATTTCAGTTCTGCATGGAAGGAATAAACTGTGGGAGATTGTGGGCCTATTTGTTAGTACAACAGATAATGAGAAAGTGATGTGCCCGGCTGAAAAGAAATGACCCAGCTGTTGTTTGTGGTTTACACGCTGTGCCTCCATCAAAGTCAGAACACACTCGTACTTTGCTGCTCTCTCTGAAGCCTCGTACACTTGGTACGATTGTTGGAAGGGGATTGTCTGTTGACAGACTGTTGTCCTAAAATATTACAGTTGGATGAAAGGCCAGTAAATTTTCGGCAGACAACGGTTTGATGTCAGATTTTTTTATGGTCAGTACACAAATCCGTCGCACAAAAGTCGAAAGCACAAACACGCATTCTCGAAATCAGTGCTCACCAAACAAGAAATTAGCAGAAGGGGCCCAAAGGGTGGCGCTCAAGAGCTGAAATTCCTCATAGTACATCACTACGTTCGTGTTGTCGAACGTCAATTTGCGCACCGTTAGACAAGATCCTGGCACACGCCCTTTTGAACAGAAAATAGATGCCAACAATCGTACCTTGTGTACGAGGCTTTAGGCCTCATATACACTGCTGCTGGTAAACAGAAGTTTAGGAGCAGTTGGTCGTTTTTTTTTTTCAGCTACCCCTAAACTCTCCCCAATGTTATCTTATCAGTACATGTACACAGGGTTGTTGATAGTCATTTCTAGGCTTTTTTGTTTAAAACAACGTTTTCAACCCGCGCATGCCCAGAAGCTAGTTATGAAGAGAGCTTCAATGGAAAAGAGTGGTGAACATAACCTCGCTTTGCTAGAGCATTGTGAAAAAAACGATGGTGTGTAGGCAACATCGTCTTTAAAAATTGAAGTTTCAAAAACGTTGTTTTTTACTTCACAGAAAACATTGTTTTTTTTTCATCACATAAAGTGATCGTGTGTACGCGGCATAAGGTCTGTCGGACTTTTGGAAAAAAAGTCAGATGGAGGCTACACACAGCCGGACTTCCTAGAAAAAAAGCCTTCAGACTTTTTTTCTCTGAAAATCCGGTGGTGTGTACGAGGCATAACAGGTTGTGCCTGAACAAAGACCTTCAGGGCAGGATCACATTATTTGATCAAAATATTAAGATTTAAAATATTGAAAATTACCATCTAAATCTCTCAAAAAAACATTTCCACTGCATTTTAGCCTTACCAAAAAAGGACCAGCTGACATCATGTCAGTGATTCTCTCATTAACTCAGGTGTCAGTGTTGAGGACAAGGCTGGAAATCACTCTGTAGTGCTGATTGCATTAGAATAACAGACTGGAAGTTTTAAAAGGAGGGTGGTGCTTGAAAACATTTTTACTTTTCTGTTAAACATGTTGACCTGCAAGGAAACACGTGCAGTGATCATTGCTTTGCATAGACAGGGATTCATAAGCGAGGATATTGCTGCTACTAAGATTGGACCTAAATCAACCATTAATTAAATTATCAAGAAATTCAAGGAGAGAGGTTCAATTGTTGCTTCAGGGTGCACAGTGAGGAGAGGAGAGTATGAGAATGGCCTGGTGTCAAGAAGGGCAGCAAAGAAGCCACTTCTCTCCAGGAAAAACATCAGGGACAGACTGATATTCTGCAAAAGGTACAGGGATTGGACTGCTGAGGACTGGGGTAAAGTCATTTTCTCTGATGAATCCCCTTTTCCATTGTTTGGGGAATCTGGAAAAAACTTTGTCCAGAGAAGAAAAGGTAAGCGCTACCATCAGTCCTGTGTCATGCCAAAAGTAAAGCATCCTGAGATTAACCATGTGTGGGGTTGCTTCTCAGACAAGGGACTGGGCTCACTCACAATTTTGCCTAAGAACACAACTATTAATAAAGAATGGTACAAAAAAATCCTCAGAGAGCAACTTCTCCCAACCATCCAAGAACAGTTTGGTGAGGAACAATGCCTTTTCCAGCATGGCGGAGCACCTTGTCATAAGGCAAAAGTCATAACTACAGTAAGTGGCTTGGGGAACAAAACGTGAACAATTTGAGTCCTTGGCCAGGAAACTCTCCAGACCTAATCCAATTGAGAACTTGTGGTCAGTACTCAAGAGGCGGGTGAACCAAAAAACCCCACAAATTTTTACAAACTCCAAGCATTGATTATGCAAGAATGGGCCGACATAAGTCAGGATGTGGCCCACAAGTTGATTAACAGCATGCCAGGGAGAATTGCAGAGATTTGTGTCATTCTTAAAACTTTTGGCCAGGGCTGTTTACCCCTGAATCCTTGTCTTGGTGTCAAAATAAGCCAATATAGGTATTAGACATGACTGGGACTGTATTTCATTTGAATGCTTATGCAAATTCTTCTTTAAATTCTTATACAGATGCTGCCCCAGACGGTGAATCTCCTACACCTCCTCGTCTTTCCCCAATATCCGTATCAGATGTGCAGACAGATTCCTTCCTTCTCACCTGGGTGCCTTTGGATGGTGATTTTGATGCCTTTGTCATCCAGTATGGCCCCTCTGGTGGTCCCACCCAGGAAGAGACACTGCGAGGAGACCAGACATCTTTCCTGGTCACAAGGCTGCTGCCCAGAGTCAATTACACTGTACAGATCCAAGGTGTCTGGGGGGATAGTTACAGCAATCCGGAAATTGCCCATGTATTTACAGGTGAGGCACGGAGGGTTGTGGTGAATTGGACTCATATATAAAATATGTATAGAGAGCTGAAGTCTTTAGACAAATCAGATTTCAGATATTGTTTTTCTTTTTGAGCTAACGCTTAATAGGCCACTTTTTCATGTGCTAGCAATGGGATTTGGTGTTTTAGAGATTGATGCAGAGGCAATTGGTGCCAAAAACTGGTAACACACTGACCCAAAATATCCTTAACCACTTCAGCCCCAGAAGGATTTGCTCCCTTAATGACCAGGCCATTTTTTGCAATAGGGCACAGTGTCAATTTAACTGACAATTGCGCGGTCCTGCGACATTGTACCCAAACAAAATTGAGAACCTTTTTTTAAAACCCAAATAGAGCTTTTTTTGATGGTATTTGATCACCTCTGCATGTTTTTTTTTTGTCCTATAAACAAACAATGAGCGACAATTTTGAAAAAAAAAAATATTTTTTTACTTTTTGCTATAATATATATTCAAAGCAATATATATATAAAAAAAAAACTTTTTTTCAGCAGTTTATATTTTTCTACATATTCTTGGTAAAAAAAATCACAATAGGCATATATTGATTGAATTGCGCAAAACTTATTGCATCTACAAACTATGGGATAGAATTAGGGAATTTTTTTAAATAGTTTTTACTAGTAATGGCGGCGATCTATGATTTTTAGCGGGACTGCGACATTGTGACGGACAAATCTGACCAGTGACATTATTACATTGATCAGTGCTATAAAAATGCAGTGATCAATGTAAATATTACACTGGCAAGGAAGGGGTTAACAGTAGGGGGCAATCAAGGGGTTTTCTGTGTTTCCTGGGTGTGTTCTAACTGTAGGGGGGGGGGGGGTGGACTGGCAGGAACATGACAGAGATTACTGTTCCCGATGACCGGGAACAGTAGATCTCTGTCATGTCGTCTGTCAGAATGGGGATCTGCCTTGTTTACAAAGACAGATCCCCATTCTGCCTCTGTACTAGGGTATCAGACAGACATCGAGTCCGCCCGACCCGCGGACATGCTTCCACAGCAGGCGCAAGCGCACGCTGCCCGCTGTAAACAGCTACGGCGATTTGCGCAAGAGAGACAACCTGCCGCAATATAGAACGACATTGGCTGGTCGGCAAGTGGTTAATGTACAACCTACCCTGATGTTAAACCTACCACTTTTAGATGTGGTGCAGCGTGGTGTAGCGGCAGTAATTCACACAGTTATGCCCTGTACACACAATCGGAAATTCCGACAGCAAACGTCCGATATAAGCTTTTGAATGGAAATTCCAACCTTGTGTATGCTCCATCGGCCTTCTGCTGTCGGAATTTCCTGCCAGCAAAAGATTGAGACCTGGTTCTCAAATTTTCCGACAGAAAAAATTCCTATTGAAAAATCTGATCGTCTGTAGCAATTCCGAAGTGCAAAATTTCGACGCACGCTCGGAAACAATTCGATGCATGCTTGGAAGCATTGAACTTCATTTTCTTGGCTTGTCGTAGTGTTGTACGTCACCATGTTCTTGACGGACGAAAGTTCCGAGATCTTTTGTGTGACCGTGTGTATGCAAGCCAAGCTTGTGCAGAATTCCGGCGGAAAAACCATCCAAGGTTTTTCCGACGGAAAATCTGGTCATGTGTACGCGATATCAGGTGCAATGGAAAACTTGTATTGAAATAGCACTTCAACAATTCACAACAAACCTGGTGGGAAGGCTGCTCAACTGGGTACACTCATGGTTTCCAGTAACGTGAAGAGAGCAGGTGTCACCTGGATTGACAGTTTCAGAGTGTCAGGCCCCGTACACACGGCAGAGAACCTCGACGGGCGGAACACATCGTTCCGCCCGTCGAGGTTCTCTGCCGGCCGTCAGAATCGGCGACCCACCCGTCGGGAAAGGCAACCAGCCATTCATCCTGACGGGCCGTCGAGCAAATAGAGAACCTGTTCTCTATTTGCTCGACGGGTTTCCCGACGGGCGGGGCTCGCCGAGAGCGTACACACGGCCGATGTTCTCGGCAGAATGCGGCTCCCAGCGAGGTTCTCGCTGGTTTCTGCCGAGAACCTCGGCCGTGTGTACGGGGCTTCAGAGTGCAGCCTGGCTGTCTTGTGCCCAAGCAGGATGGTGTTCACGAAGATGCAACCCTACACTTTCCCTCCTCGTCGGGACCCTCTCCCTCACTGCTAATACTAACCCTAATGACGCGTACACACGACCGTTTTTCATGACGAGAAAAATTCAATTTTTAAAATTGGTCGTGAAAAACAGTCCTGTGTAGGCTCCAGAGCATTTTTCATGACGAGCAAAATGGTCGATTTTTTTTTTAGAACCTGCTCTATTTTTTCTCGTAGTTTTTCACGTCGTGAAAAATGGTCGTGTGTAGGCTTTACGAGGGGGAAAAACGTGCATGAATGAATGAAAACTTATATAGCGCGGCACATGCGAACTGAATCGCCTCTGGGCGCTTGTTGTTCCTGTCTCCTTTGATATCAAAAGAGAAAAGTCTTGACCTTTTTCCTAAATGCTAGGTGGTTCTCCTCCAACCGAATGCTGGTTGGTAAAGCGTTCCATAGTCTGGGACCTTGGATCGCAAATCTTCTCTCTCCTTTGGACTTGAAGTTGGCTTTCGGAACCTGGAGCAGGTTCTGATTCGTGGATCGCAAAACGCGATTTGGATTATGCGCTTTTATTAATTCGCATAAGTAAAGGGGGGCACTCTCATGGACACATCTATGCGTAAGACAGAGAGCTTTAAAAGCAATTCTGTCTTTGACTGGCAGCCAATGAAGGGATCTCAGTGAAGGTGAGATGGATTCCCAGGGTTTTTTCCCAGTCACAAGTCTGACGGCCGTATTCTGAACGACTTGCAGACGAGCGATTTGGTACTTGGGGAGGCCGAGGTAAAGGGCATTTGCATAATCCAGCCTGGAGTTTACAATAGCTCCCACCACGACCGCTAGGTCTTCTTTAGGGATGAACGGAGTGAGTCTGCGTAGTAGGCGCAGTAGATGGTGAGATCCGCTGACCACTGACCCTATTTGTGCGTCCATTGTCATAAAGGAGTCAAAAATGACCCCTAGGCTTTTGACTTTGGCGCTAGGGGTGATGAGTTTGCCCAAAATAGGCGGGGGGGTCCATGCTGTTGATAGTTGATTCCTACGCTTGGCGTGAAACAGAAGAAGTTCTGTTTTCGCTCCATTGAGTTTAAGATAACTCTTTGGCATGCTCAGAAGCAAGTTATGAGACGGGGAAATTAGCATAAGCAGCCCAAAGGGTGGCGCCATTCAAATTGAACTTCCCCTTTATAAGTGCCGTCGTGTTGTACGTCACTGCACTTTGATCAAGCATTTTTTTTCACGATCGTGTGTATGCAAGACAGGCTTGAGAGGAATCACAACAAATCACATCGAGAAAAACATTGTTTTTTTTGCATGACATGAATAACGGTCATGTGTACGTGTCATAACAGTAGGGATGCTAATCCCCGATACTGAATTTAACTCCACAGGGCATCACTAATCTTACCAGGCAACTGAAGCATCAGTGCTCAATCCCATCAGTTCACAATAACTACCAACAATCTCCCCTAAAACTTAGACTGGCACCATGATGAAATTCAAAAGTTTGCTTCTTGGTCCAAAATAATCTCTTTGTTTCATTTAAATAATAATATTGACCAGCTCTGAACCTACCTTAGCGTCACTACCCCTTTCTTGTAGATAGAGGTCTATACCTGTACAGCCATTATGAACACTTCTGTTCTATCCTTTTCTTGCCTTCTAGAAAAGCCTCAACCTCCACGACTGGAGTCGATTTCCCCATCAGACATCCGCAGCGATTCCGTCCATCTCACCTGGGAGGTCAAAGGTAGCAACTTTGATTCATTTATTCTTTCTTATCGGGATGGAGATGGACGACCACAAGAAATTCCTCTGGAAGGAGATGTGAGGTCTTATGATGTAAAAGAATTAAAGGCCGGGAAGAAATATAAATTTGTCCTATATGGCCTAACAGAAGGAAAGAGAACTAAACCCGTGACTGCTGAAATCAGCACAGGTGAGTGGAGGGTGAGGCCTGAGCAAGAGAAAAAAACTGTTTACTGAAACACTAAAGAGTACATGTCATTGTTCTGTTGGGTTGGATATTTTTAAAGGGGTTGTAAAGGTAAATGTTTTTTCACCTTAATGCATTTTATGCATTAAGGTAAAAAAACATCTGATGATTAGTGGCCCCCCAGCCTCCCCATTTACTTACCTAAGCCCTCGAAAGTCCCACGTTGTGAACGCGCTGGTTTTTGGCCCGTTCTTCATGGCTCATTGGATGATTGATAGCAGCGCAGTCATTGGCTCCTGCTGCTGTCAATCAAATCAATAACACAGCGCACCAGGAGGTGGCGATCATATGGAATATATCAATTTCTTTAACAAAAGTGGAGTTTTTATTTTCAGTTTTAAGTTCCATAGCTCGTTGTTTTAGTTACTACAATGTATAAAGGAAAGAGCAGGAAGATATACGCTTTACAGACCGCAGAAAACAACTCTTGGTTTAAATACATTTCATATTTAAAAACCAATGACGCAATCACATGTAGCACCCTCCTAGGTAGGTGCTAGAATTAGATAACTTAGTATTAGTTATATTTTAGATAGGTAAATTTGGTTGCCACATCGTAGTAAGTGTGGCTGCATTTATTTGGTAGGCAAAAGCATAATCCGCTCACTGTATCCAGTGAAGCTGGAATCTGTAAGTAAAGTCTGCTCAGTGTGTTCAGCTGCTGCCAGTCTGGCCTATAGCTCCCTCTGTATCAAGAAACTTGAGAAATTTGAGGATAAAAGGTGTGAAGCTATGCAGATGGCAGCATAAATATCAATACAGACCTGGCCAATCCCAGAAAGCCAGGCTCTAATGGCTTGCCGGGAGACTGTATATATTCAGTGAGCACTAAGCTCTGGATCTTTTTTCAGAGTTGATTACTCCAGCCTGGGGGAAGGGGGCATGCTCTGCTTTGACACAAAAGCCACATATATCTGTATATTGTGAGCAGGATTGTGAGAGGTGTCACCTACATTTTTCACCAAACATGATAAAGGGCTCCAGGGATTATGACTGCTATAGAAAAAAAAACTTTGGGCCAGATTCAGGTAGAGTTAGGCTGGAGTATCAGTGATACTCCAGCCTAACTGTCACTTTAAGCCGGCGTTTCTGTTTTCTGTAACCAGAAAACAAGAAACGCTGGGTTGGAGTTCCGATGCGATTGGCATAATTGAATTTCGCCATCGCATCGCAACTTTAATTTAAAAATGGCGCCGGGGGCGTTCCCGCTGATTTACGCTGAAAAAATATGTTAATCAGCGGGAATCGGCAATTCACGATCGTATTCGGGCATGACGCAGTGACTTTCCGACGTTTCCGTAAGCGATACGCGGCGTAAAGATAAAGCAGCCCCCTAGTGGAGTATCCTATGTTAAGTATAGTCGTCGTCATCGCGTCGGAAAAAAAAAATCGCGTCGCTTGCGTAAAACGTCCATGAATGGGGATTTGACGTAATTGACGTTCACTGACAGAATTTGGAGCATGCGCACTGGGATGCATTGACAGTCGACGCATGCGCAGTACGTTCGCCGCAGGATTGCGCTTAGTTTAAATAATACACGCCCCGTACCCGCCCAATTTGAATTCCGCCGGCTCATTTACGATACGCTGCCGCAACTTTAGGAGCAAGTGCTTCATGGATAACAGCACTTGCTCCTAAAATTTCGCCAGAGTAACGTAAATGAGAAACGTTACTCCAGAGCAAAGATGCTCCCATCTACCTGAATCTGGCCCTTTGTGTGGATCTTGAAGGCTTTATAAAACTTTGGGGGGAATAAGCCTTAACCACTAGGTCTATATCCTACTTGGTAGCCAGACCTCACTGTTCTGGGTCCTGGAGCCCAAAGACTTTGTAGAACTTTTAGGTGGGAATAAGCTTCCATTCCTAGGTCCACATCTTACCTAGTAGCCGGACCTCATTATTACTCTTAGCTCTGCATAGATCCTTATATTTGTGATCTGAGTGATGCTCAGTGTTCTCTCTGCTGCTGGGTGAAAAGGTTCACTGCTAATAGAACACTAAAAAGGTAACTGTGTTGCCTGTTTGTTTTTGGGAACCCAATAGGTGGGAACCTAATATAGGTTCCTATAAGTCAGGAAATGACTTGAGTTTAGTTAAAGCAGAAGGTCACTTAAAAGTGAAATCTCCGCTCATCCTCCTCCTCTCCCCTACTATAACAATATTGGAAGGTTTTTATTTTTCTGGGAGCAGGTACCTTTTTCTAACAGTATGTGCATTCACTTCCACAATTCTCGCCTAGGCTTGGCTCACCCTCCAAGTAGAAAGTTTGTTCTATGAAAATGGAGTCATTGTCATGGTACAATTAGTTGAGTCCATGAAGGCACCATTGAACAGTCAGATGAGTGATTTTTTAACTTTCTTGCTCTAACAAAGCAGATGTTATGTTTGCTTTATGTTATGGACTTGCTGTACAAAGCCCCAGCTGAACTAAAACTGTTTGCGGCCTGTTTTGCCCTGTACACACGAGCAGAATTCCCGTTAGGAAAAAATTGAATAGTTTTTTCTGACGGAATTCCGCTCAAGCCTGCCTTGCATACACATGGTCACACAAAAGTTCAGTGAACTTTTGACTGCCAAGAACGCGGTGACATAAAAGACTACAACAAGCTGAGAAAATTAAGTTCTATGCTTCTGAGCATGCGTCGATTTGTTTCCGAGCATGCGTCGGAATTTTGCGCGTTGGAATTTGAACACACGATAGGAAATTCCGATCGGATTTTTTCCTGATGGGAAAAAAGAGAACCTGCTCTCTATATTTTTCCAGCAGTTTTTCCATTGGAAAAAGTCTGATGGAGCATACACACGGTTGGGATTCCCAACCAATGGCTCTCATCTGACTTTTTCAAATGGAAAAACCGATCATGTGTACAGGGCATATGCTGAATGTAAGTCCCAGACAAATTAGCGTGTGCTGTTGTTGGGTGTCCCTGTCTTGTACATGGCTTAGCACTGCCATTACCAGCTGACCTTGTCCTCCTTATGATATAAAGTGAAATTTACACTTTAAAGTTATTGACCCTGGAAGACTTGTATAGAACTCAGTATGACTGATTCAGTGTCAGTTTCCTCCCCTCTGTGTCTGAATGAATTTGAAGATCTTGTTATTATAGGAAACAGATTCCTCTGATGAGAGTTTTGGCTCTGCCATCCTTCATGAGACAGGCAGTAAAACTCTGCTTTTTTTTTATTCTTAAACTTAGAGCCAAATTTCATCCCAAAACATGTTTCTAATCTGCAGTTTATTGTCATCTCGGAAATCGTTCCTGAAAAGTAGATTGTATCTTGTTTGGTCCTCTAATAAGACTGTCTACCTTGAAACCCATGTAAATGTAAAAGTTTAATGTGTTCTTTGTGATCAAAGGCTGGGCTGCGGTTGAAGACTGGGTGCGTCTGAATGAGGGGTCATATCTCTTCTCCTCCATACTTACAAAAACATTGCTGTTTAAATAAAAACCCAGCTCCACCTGAAGGTTTTTAATTCGTTTTTGAAAAAAGTAGAGAAAGTTAGAGTCTCTTCCTTTTTTTTTTCAAAGATATTACCCCTCACTTATTGTCAGTACAATACGTGATGAAAACTTTTCCAACGACAAAACCAAAAACATTTTTAGTTGCGTAATGAAGGATTAGAACATCTGATGGTGTTAATATTGCTGTCTATGCTTTCCACATCAACCACGCCTCAGTTTCATGTAGGGTGTCACAAGGACATGAAGTAAATGGGAAATGTCCCAAAGGAACACAGACAGAAATTAAAAACAGACAGAAATATTCCTAGGTTTGTGAAACCTTCCCCTAGACCCGAATGACCCCCAGCCCTGGTGTCGAGTAGAAGGTCCCTTACCTTCTCTTGGGAGGAGCGGAGAGGACAATTTTGACAATATCTGCAGATGAGGTTGGTGATGTAGCTGGTGGCAATGTTGTGGACAGCCTTGTATGTTGTGGTTAGTATTTTGAATTTTACGGTGGAGTAGTGGAAGCCAGTGAAGGGATTGGCAGAGAGGAGCAGCAGTCCCAGATCAGTTAGTACGGTGTATTATTCTAGCAGCAGCATTCATAATAGGCTGAAGGGTCTACATCCTGTATATAGGTAGGCCAGTGTGGAGGGCCGTTGCAGTAGTCAAGGCAGGAAATAAAAAATGAATGAATAAGCTATTTTGTGGTGTTGTTAGTCAACAAGGGGCTAATTCTGTATATACTGTATTGCGGAGCTTAACCACTTAAGACCCGGACCAAAATGCAGGTAAAGGACCTTGCCCCTTTTTGCGATTCGGCACTGCGTCGTTTTATCTGACAATTGCGCGGTCGTGCAACGTGGCTCCCAAAAAAAATTGGCGTCCTTTTTTCCCCACAAATAGAGCTTTCTTTTGGTGGTATTTGATCACCTCTGCGGTTTTTATTTTTTGCGCTATAAACATAAATAGAGCGACAATTAAAAAAAAAATGCAATATTTTTTACTTTTTGCTATTATAAATATCCCCCCAAAATAAATATAACTTTTTTTTCCTCAGTTTAGGCCGATACGTATTCTTCTACCTTTTTTGGTAAAAAAAATCGCAACAAACGTTTATCAGTTGGTTTTCGCAAAATTTATATCGTTTACAAAATAAGGGATAGTTTTATTGCATTTTTATTAATTATTATTTTTTTACTACTAATAGCGGCGATCAGCAATTTTTTTTCATGACTGCGACATTATGGCGGACACTTCGGACAATTTTGACACATTTTTGGGACAATTGTCATTTTCACTGCAAAAAATGCATTTAAATTGCATTGTTTACTGTGAAAATGACAGTTGCCGTTTGGGAGTTAACCACAAGGGGGCGCTGTAGGATTTGAGTGTTCCCTGTGTGTGTTTACAACTGTAGGGGGGTGTGGCTGTAGGTGTGACGTCATCGATCACGCCCCCCTATAACAGGGATGACGTGATCGATGCTGCGGCCACAGTGAAGCACGGGGAAGCCGTGTTTACACACGGGCCTCCCCGTTCTTCAGCTTCGGGGACCGATCGCCGCACTGCAGCGGCGATCGGGTCCGCGAGTCCCGCAGTCCCGGTCCCGGAGCTTCGGACCGGGTCACGGGAGCGTGCCGCGAGCGCGCGCCCGTGACCCACGGCTGGGTACTAGAACCAACGTATATATACGTTGATGCGCTCAGCCGTGCCATTCTGCCGACGTAAATGTGCAGTAGGCGGTCCTTAAGTGGTTAGGTGGCATGATTTAGTCAGTGATTGGATATGGGGGCTGAAGGAGAGGTCAGAGTCTAGGATTACACCCAGGCATGAGCAGAGGGACCAATGTTTGTCCCATTAATCTCAATGGGAAACAATTTGAACTTTTTTGGTTTTAAAGCCGAACTCCAGCTCTTGATATCCCCATGGATTAATTAAGGAACTTTACACATATCTGAAATGGGTAACAATAATTACCTGCTTCCCATAGTCCTCTGAACCCAATAACCAGTCTACCATAGAGGCCTCATATGCATTGGCTGACTGGTGACTGACCAGCCTCCTGGTATGTTGGAGCAGGAAGACCCTACATTCTGGCTCTAGGGAAATCCTAACAGTGGTGTACATCATCTGTGTAAACTCACTAATGTGCAGATCATAAAAGCAGTGGATATTTACAGAGATATAATCTTTATCATTGGTCACCATCCAAAGGAATGCCTGAACCCTGCTCATTGCATGATGTCTTACTAGCAACTTCTAGAAGGTGTAGTTCACAGATAGTTGAGTACATAACCAACCTGTGATACACTGCCACCATTCCTACAATTACTTGTTAATTTAGTTCCATAATATCAAAGGAAACCAATTTTTTTATTACATAAAGGTACATGAAGACATTTTTATGAATTTCTAATTCTTTTTTCTCCTTTCTGGAAAATGTTGTTTGAAAAAGAAGCAGACATTTTTGAGCATCTTTTTCTTAAAGCGGGAGTAAACTCCAATGCATGACTTTTACAAACACAGTAGGTAAGTCTAGCATAAGGCTTACCTATAGGTACCGTAAATATCTCCTAAATGTGCACTGTTTAGAAGATATATACTTTTGATGCAGCCAGTCACATCACTGGCGCATGCATTCTAAAGGAACGGCTGTTTCTTCAGAATCCTGTGTCGTAAACGGCTTCCTAAGATGGTAGTGCCTTCAGCAGTGACTCTGATAGCTCTGGAGAGCTTCATTCTAAGGTAAGTGTTACACAATGTGCTAGTATGGCTAGTAGCACATTATGGCATTGCCTTGCAGGAGGAAAAAAAAACTGTGGTTTAATACCGCTTTAATAACTTTAGTACATCTTGTATTCAGTAATCATCTAGTAAATTATGGAATTTGAATGCTACTGGTAATCTTACGCTTTCCCTTCTACAGAGAAATCAATTCCTCCACGTCTGGAGTCACTTTCTGTGTCTGACATCCTCAGTGACTCCCTCCGTCTCTCCTGGGAAGTAAGTGGAGGGGAATTTGACTCATTTCTCCTTCTGTACCGCGATGCTGAGGGCAAACCCAAGGAAGACACATTGGATGGGGAGCAGCGTAAAATCACCATTGAAGATCTGAAACCAGGGAAGAAGTATAAATTCATTCTATATGGTATTACAGGAGCGAAGAGAAGCAAAGCTGTTACATTGGAGACCGCCACAGGTGATGGAACAACCAACAACTGCTATCCCCCAATAAGTTGCTCATTTTGAGATGTACCCTCTAAGTTTTTTCCTATTCTTTTTGCCTTCTACGTATATCAGTTAATTTATGTTGAATCTGTTTTATTGAGTTACAAACAGTTGCAAAACATTGACAAAACATAGGTCAAGAATAATATCTGTCTATTGAGTGTACAAGTCCAGATTAGAATCGGAAGGACACCAAAAGAACCTGTATCACATATGCATAGTCAGGTAAATAACCTTAATGAACCCAGAAATAAGTGAAATAAACAAAGTAACGTTAAATCAAGCAACCAGTAGACCACGACCAAAACAAGAAAACAAAGGCTCATCACATATGGCCTGAACGTATTGTAAATCTACTGGTAGGATTATTAGACTGATAAAAGTACAGGGGAGGAGAAATAATGAGAGGAAAGAGAGAAAAAAAAGGGAGGGGGGGGAGAAGAAAAAGAAGAGGGAGGGGGCACCCCGCTACTCATGAGAGGGCACCAGGGAAACAGGAGGAGCTGTGTCTGCTATAAAAGAATCAAAATCAGCAGAGAACCGGAAGTGTAACCAAACGGTCCACGTAATAGTGTGGTCTTCACTCTTATCAGTATCCCATGCTAGCATTCTTTCAATATGTTCGATCCTGTCCATTTCACATGCCCAATCAGCCAGAGAGGGGGTCACAGGTTGACGCCACACTCTGGCAATAACTGAACGTGCAGCAGTCAGCACATGGCGGATTAAGCTCTTCTTTATTTGTTTGTATGACCCCGGGATCATAGATAGGACTGTTAAGCGGAGTTCAGTGGGGTATTTGTCACCTACTAGTTTGTCATATAGTTTGACAACCTTGTCCCAAAAGGGAGTGACAAGTGGGCAAGTACCCCAAATGTGTGTCATGTTCCCTGGAGCTTGCACACATCTCCAGCATACGTCAGTGACAGTAGGATCAAACTTATGTAGAATAGTGGGGCAGCGGTACCACCTAGAGAAAATACGGTAGTTTCGTTCTTGGGCATGAGATGAGATAGATCATTTAAAAGAGAGCGCCAGTGTTTTGCCCCACTCCATATCATCCGGAGACAAATTCATCTCCCTTTCCCACTTTGAGAGGAATGATGGTGAGTTTGGATAGGAGACCTGGATTAGCAATTGATATATCAGGGAGAGCGAATGTTCTGGTCTGTCCGACTGAGAAAGCAATGACTCAAAAGCTGTCTGTGGTCTAGTCATATCGTCAATGTTTGGTATTTTGTGCATATAATGTGTTAATTGAGTGTGTTCAAGCCAAGCAATAGAAGGGTTGTGGCATTAAGAGAGAATGTCTGGTAGGGGAATCGGTTGTCCAGCGCAAAGCATATGCCTCAACAGAGGAGCTGCTGATTTATGCCACATAAGAAATTTAGATTTAGCACAAGTCGGAGGGAAAGAGTTAATATCAAATAATGGGGTCAGAGGGCTGGGTCTCGAGGACAACAAACCTTTATGGATATAGGTGTCCAAAATTCGCAATGTAGTGGAGGTCACAAGGGGTAATAAGTCCGCGGGGGGTCTACGTGTCGGGTGCGTCCACGGAAGGGATGTGAGATCGGGAGATATACGGTCATTTTCTAGTGATGTCCATAATTTAGTGGAGGAACCGTGATACCAATCTACTATTCTGATCAAAGACACAGCGTGAAAGTACAGCCACAGGTCCGGGAGGGCAACACCCCCTCTACCCTTAGGTAAAGTTAAAACGTTAAAGCCAATCCTGGATTTTCCATGTCGCCATATAAAGTCCCGAATGGACCTGTTAATCGATTGGAAGAAGCCACGAGGAGGGGAGCTAGGAATTGCCTGAAATACATATAAAACCTTGGGTAGAATGTCCATTTTAACAGCGTTTATTCGGCCAAACCAGGAGATGTTCGGTTTATCGTAGGATTCGAGGCACATCCGCAAAGTTCTTAATAGGGGCACATAGTTTATGTCTGTCAGGGTGGGTAAAGAGGTAGGGATTTGAATTTCAAGATACTTGACTGCTTTTTGCTGCCATTTAAATTCAAATGCAGATTGAACCTGGGATACTGTAGGTTTGGGTAGGGAAATGTTAAGGGCCTCAGTTTTGTCATAATTTACTTTAAAGTTGCTGGCCAGACCAAACTCTGTGAATGCCTCGATAATGGCTGGTATAGATGTGTGGGGCTTAGTCACATATAATAAGAGGTCGTCCGCATATAGGGACAGTTTATATTGACGATGGCCAATAGATAAACCCTGAATATTGGAGTCCTGCCGAATGGCCATGGCTAGATGTTCCATTGTTAGAATGTATAACAATGGCGATAATGGACATCCCTGACGGGTTCCGTTACAAATCCATATTGGGTCAGAAAGCAGGCCATTAGACCGGATTCTTGCCGTAGGGTTGTTGTAGAGAGCAAGGATCTTGCAGAGCATGTTGGGGCCTAGACCCACTTGTTGAAGCGTTCTCTCCAAGAATTGCCAATGAACCAGGTGGAACGCTTTTTCGGCGTCGACCGAGATCAAGCAAGCTGGGATTCTAAATTTTTGGGCATATTCCATCAGGAAAAAAGTTTTGAGGATGTTATCTCTGGCCTCCCTCTTAGGGGTGAACCCCACCTGGTCAAGGTGTATTAGGTCTGGTATCACTGGCAGGAGTCGGTTGGCCAGTAGTTTGGAGTATAAGCGGATGTCAATTTTGGTAAGAGAAATGGGGCGAAAGCTACCGTACAACGTAGGCTCTTTCCCGGGTTTCGGTAGAACTACAATATGGGCTTCCAAAGCCTGTCTCGGGAAAGGTGAATCCTTAAAGATGTTATTATACATCTTCATAAGAAGTGGTGTAAGGGAGTCGCGGAAGGATTTATAGAAACGGGTTGAGTATCCGTCCGGACCTGGACTTTTGTTGGTTTTAGGGATGATATTGCCTGCACAAGTTCTTCCTCGATAAATGGTTGTTAAAGATCCTGCACTAGCTTCGTAGGGATAGTGGGAAGTGCAGTGGCAGCAATGTAGTTGTCAATTTTAGATTGAAAGTCTCCAGGCGACAAATGTGGAGGGTGGGAGGGGAGTTTGTATAGTGAGTCGTAGAATGAACGAAACAATTTGTTAATTTCCTTAGGATGATGGGTGAGTTGGCCGTCAGGTCCCTTGAGTTTAGGAATGGAAGCAATGCTATTTCTAGCATGGAGGGCTCTAGCTAACATTCTACCTGGTTTGTTAGCTTCGACATAAAACAATTTACGTGATCTATCCCTAATGGACATGGCCTTCTGTTCAAACAAGTTCAACAGTTTAAGTCTTGCGTCGGATAAGGCAAGTTGGGTGGTCGGAGATTGAATACCCCCCTCTGCAAAGTTCATTATCTTGCGAAGGTATTGAATGGTATTGGTTACCTGGTCTTGGTTTGCGATATACATATTAGCTAGGGTGTATGTTTTACCGCTGAGGGATATTTTCAAAAACAGGTATCTACCGTCAGGGTCTGAACAGGAATCTAACAGAGTATAATCTACCGATTTGTGGAGGGCAATCGCCCCCCCTCTAGATTTAGATTGGGAGTATGTGCTATGTACCCAAGTTGGGTAATATTTATTTCGCAATTTTGGAATGTGATTTGTGCAGAAATGGGTCTCTTGGAAGAAAATGACGTCAATTTTGGATTTGTGAAAATCATACAGTATTTGTGATCGCTTAGTCGGTTCATTCAAGCCACGGGCATTGAACGAACACAAGTGGAGGGTAGCTGCATCCCGAGGGCCCCCCATGCCTATATCAGTTAATTTAAATAGACCCTGTCACTAATTTTAAAATATAGGTAAAAGCTATCAGGTAAAAGAACAGCAAAATTGAATACTTTAAGTGTTTACATCCAGTGTTTTTTCTTTCCATAATTTATTTTTAATTTACAACGTGCCATTGCTAGAGAAATTGGCCACCCAAGAAGAGTTGACTCCCTAGAAGAGCCCACTCCCTTCTTGCATGCCATAGCCCTCTCCACTTCTAAGAGTCTCCAATTGTGCTGGCTCAACTCCTCCTCCCCTCACCTCCTTACATGGAGACATGTACCTCTTTAATAATCTGATGAAAGCTATGGGCCCCCTTCCCAGAAATATTCACATAAACACAACTTTCCATGCAATAAATATATATGTACTTTATTTTACTGAAATTTGATTTCCTCATAAAAATATGATCTACACAAAGTTTGAATAAAGTAAACAAACTTAACAAAAAACTCACTCCTCTGCAAAAAGTAATGGCCACTCATTACAAAAATGTTATGCAACCCTTTACAAATTAAACAAAACAATTTTAATTCTGCTCAAATCCCCTACTACTACCATGACTACTATGATCTGTCTGTCTATAGTTTATTTCAATGGATGTAAATGTTATTATTTATCTGACATTCACAGACCCCCTGAAACCCATATTAGGGGTCCAGGTTAAGAACCCCGGTTATAGGGTGTCACTTGACTGACAGCTCTAAGCCTACTGGGACTGCTGACATCGCATCGAAAATGATGAGCTGAAACCCATCAGCAGTCCCAGGGCTCTTGGATGTCTACATAAGAGTTTTTTCCATGTAAATAACATGCATACAATGTGTTAAATGTATATACAATATATCCTTATGGGAGGATTGCTTTTGAAATTAATGGTCTGGTGACAGGGTCTTTAATTCCCTCATCAAAAATTATATTATTTGTAATTTTCCTTCCAAGACATCTTTGGCTTCTCATATAGGTCCCAAAAGAGGGCTACAATTAGAACAGAAAAAACTTGACAAGGGAAATAATTGAAATTTGTTTTTAAATGAATGGTCTGGCAATAGTGTTTTTTTTTTAATTAAGAGTGACTATATTTATAATTCTACCTCCAAGACAACTTTGGCAATCTTGACTTCGCTTACAGGTCCCAAAAGAGGACTACCATTTCCACAGAAAAACACTTGACAAAAGAGATAATTAAAAAATGAAACTCTATCTTTGTTAAAAAAATAAACACATAGGGCCAGATTCAGGTAGATCAGAGCATCTTTGCTCTGGAGTAACGCATCTCATTTACGTTCCGCTGCAGAAATTTTAGGAGCAAGTGCTGTTATTCATGAAGCACTTGCTCCTAAAGTTGCGGCAGCGCATCGCAAATGAGACAGCGGAATTCAAATTGGGCGGGTACGGGGCGTGTAGTATTCTAACTACGCGCGATCCCGCGGCGAACGTACTGAGCATGCGTCGAGTGTCAATGCATCCCAGTGCGCATGCTCCAAGTTTTGTCAGTGAACGTCAATGACGTCACTTCCCCATTCATGAATGTTTTACGCAAACGACGCGATTTGTTTTTTTTCCAACGCGATGACGACGTCTATACCTAACATAGGATACTCCACTAGGGGGCTGCTTTATCTATACGCCGCGTATCGCTTCCGGAAACGTCGTAAAGTCACTGCGTCGCGCCCGAAAAAGATCGTGAATTGCCGATTCCCGCTCATTAACATATTTTTTGAGCGTAAAGTAACGTGAAGTAACGATGCGATGGCGAAATTCAATTACGCCGATCGCATCGGAACTTCAACCCAGCGTTTCTTGTTTTCTGGTTATAGAAAACAGAAACGCCGGCTTAAAGTGACAGTTAGGCTGGCGGGTCACTGGATCCGCCAGGCCTAACTCTTCATGAATCTGGCCCATAGAAGCAAAACCTAAATCAACTTCATTGCAGACATTTAACGTTCTTACAATTTCTTGCATAGTTTTGTTGAAAATATCGGACATGTCAGATTTCCCCTGCTACTGTTGACCTTTTTCAAAATAAAGGCCAAGTAGAAGGTACCGATTTTAATAGAAAGACATGCTCAATCCATTAAATCCATTCTGAAGATAATAGTCTTTTGAATTTTTCAAAAGTGTACTATGTTTTTTCTTAGGAAATTATTTTCAAAGATACTAGGGGGAGTGGTTTGCTTACATGCTTGCATTTGTCTTTTTTTTCAAAGGGATTGCCAAACAATAGGTTTAGCATTTTCATGAAGTGCATGCCTAATGTTCAACATCCCCTTGCACTTTATTCTCACTCTGCAAGTATCTCTCCTAAGGTTCAGTTTACAGTTAATTTTGCAAATATTTTTAGCCTTATAAAGTGGACATAGTTGACTTAACTTTTCAGAGGTATGGCCCATTAGAAATATATATTGAAAGTTGTTATATTTCATATGATGTATGTGACACCAGAGATATAATTTACATTCCAACCTAAGTATACAAATTAAGGTTGACTTAATTCATATGTTCTACCTTATTGCAGTCCCAAGAAAAGTTGTCCCAACTGCAGCTAGTACTCTTGTCACTCGTCTGGTAAATTTTAAGCCCTCAGAAGTGACAAAGGACTCTGTAACATTGACTTGGCTGGTGGAAGGAAATGTGCCCTTCGAATGGATTGTACTGCAGTATAGAGAGCCTGAGGGAGGTATTCGGGAGCTTCTAATTCCAGGACAAGACACCTTCATCGTCGTTCAGGGACTGCTACCATCTCAGAAGTATGAATTCACTGTGTACGGACTAAAAGAAAACAAGAGGAGCGAGTCGCTGTCCACTGAGGTCCAGACAGGTACTTCAAATAAGAGACCACCAAATTAATTTATTACGATTAATGCAAAAGAAAATATCAAGTTGGGGTCCATGGAAACCAGACAGGTTTTTAACCTTCATTTGTAAAAAGTACAGCCTCTTTTCCTCCATTTCAAAAGTGTGTCCTTCATTCCTTTGTGGTGCCCTTAACCACTTAAGGACCGCCTACTGCACATTTACGTCGGCAGAATGGCACGGCTGGGCACATCAACGTATATATACGTTGATTTTAGTACCCAGCCGTGGGTCGCGAAGCTCCAGGACCGGGACCGCGGGATTCGCGGACCCGATCGCCGCTGGAGTGCGGCGATACGTCCCTGGAACGGAAGAACGGGGAGAGCCGTGTGTACACACGGCTTCCCCGTGCTTCTCTGTGGCCGTAGCATCGATCGCGTCATCCCTGTAATAGGGGGACGCGATCGATTACGTCACACCTACAGCCACACCCCCCTACAGACAGTTGTAAACACACACATAGGTCACACATCCACTACAGCGCCACCTGTGGTTAACTCCCAAACTGCAACTGTCATTTCTACAGTAAACAATGCAATTTAAATGCATTTTTTGCTGTGAAAATGACAATTGTCCCAAAAATGTGTCAAAATTGTCCGAAGTGTCCGCCATATTGTCGCAGTCACGAAAAAAATCGCTGATCGTCGCTATTAGTAGTATAACATTTTTTTTTATAAAAATGCAATAAAACTATCCCTTATTTTGTAAACGCTATAAATTTTGCGAAAACCAACCGATAAACGCTTATTGCGATTTTTTTTACCAAAAATACGTAGAAGAATACGTATCGGCCTAAACTGAGGAAAAAATATGTTTTTTTATATATTTTTGGGGGATATTTATTATAGCAAAAAGTAAAAAATATTGAATTTTTTTTTAAATTGTCGCTCTATTTTTGTTTATAGCGCAAAAAATAAAAACCGCAGAGGTGATCAAATACCACCAAAAGAAAGCTCTATTTGTGGGGAAAAAAGGACGCCAATTTTGTTTGGGAGCCACGTCGCACGACCGCGCAATTGTCAGTTAAAACGACGCAGTGCCGAATCGCAAAAAGGGGCAAGGTCCTTTACCTGCATTTTGGTCCGGGTCTTAAGTGGTTAAAGCACACAACTTTTTCACCACATTTTCTATATGGCCAGTCATTACTGTTTATACTTCCCATTAATTGTCTCTTTTCATGTACAATATACATTCAGTTCAGGTAAAGTGTATGCCCAGTAAAAAAAATTAAGTTTTGAAAGAAGTAGGAAAAGTTTAGAACCCCAGTGAAGTTTTTATAGCTATCTGGGTCTCCGCTAATGAAATTCACCCTTTTTATTTGATCTGCTTACCACTGTCACCAAAACAGAAAATTATGAAAAATCCAAAATTTTAGAACTGTCAGGAGAACAGCAGGTGAGGGACAACCTTACAATGGGGACACTTGATCAGATGTAACCGCCTAAAAGTGGAAATAGCCTCTTTGTAGAGGTTTCCTCTCCCCATTGATTGTCTGCAGGCAGCCTAGTGGTTAGAGCTGTTGCTATGTACAATATAGTGATGATATCACTGATACTTGTACAATGTAATATCCGGGTTTGCCAAGGAAGTTGGTACACACAAAGTGGAGTTACAGTATATCCATTGTGATTACTGAGGAATGTATTTGAATGACAGTTTCTCTTCCCAAAAGGTTCAATTATTTCCGGATAAGGTACAGCCAAGATATAACATGTGTTTATAAGAAGCGACTATTTCTTTTTATATGGGTTTTAAATCTTCTACTTTATTTCTTTTAGGTTATCCTGAAACTGTTGGTCCTCCTGTTGTCACTGATCTCTATATCTCTCCTCATGGTCCACATGCCATCCATCTCTCCTGGGAGGCGCTAGAGAGCTCTTTCCAGTCCTTCATTATTCGATACAAAGTTCAAGGTCAGGATGGGCCACTGAATACTGTGACAGCTGATGGTATTGATAGGAACCTTCTTCTGTCTGGTCTACAACCTGACACTCTCTACACAGTCACATTACATGGTATCCGAGATGGGAATGAGCAAAGCAGTATGCAGAATACGGGAAGGACAGCGCCTCTAGGTAAGGATAAATAGTGTACAGAGAATGAGATCGCACTAAACATTAATGTGAACTGATAGATGCTTGTTTAAGCAATATCAAAATAGATGTAGTTCATGTGTAAATCACAAAGTGAACAAGTCCATCAATCAAGTGAAAAAAGTTCATAATAAAATAATCCCACAAGTGCCAATAAATCAACCGGAAAAAGTGCTGGGATAGATGAAACCTCCACCAGAGTAACAAGTGGCCTCTTACCAAAAATCAATGATCTCTTAATGAAAGGAGATCATATAGAGCATGGTATAGTTGGAAATACTCGGTATCAATCAATGGGAAGGTCCAATCGAAACAGCCTGGATCCCAGATATATAGGTATCTTTCGATGGGTCATCCACAGGTACATAAAAAACAAGATGCCTCACATAGCATAAAACCTTCATTTATTCGATTAAAAAAGTAGAATTGCACTTACATCAAAATGAAGAAAACATTGCGTGTAAACATATCAGCCGGCCGGCTTACAACAAACAGCCGTATTCCGGGTAGAGAGATTTAGTGTGCGGTGACGTCAGAACGTCTCCTCCCTACGTTTCGTCTGAAAGACTTGATCACGGATAAATAGTCCCCATCTTACTTCTTCTACAATTATCATTGTTATACAGGCTTTATAAAGCATCAACAGTTTGTGCAGCGCTTTACAACATTAGGGCAGGCAGTACAGTTACAATACAATTCAATACAATACAGAGGAATCAGAGGGCCCTGCTCATTAAAGCTAACAATCTAAAAGGAAGGAATACAAAGGGAGGGATACAAAAGTAATAACTGTGGGGATGAGCTGATGGAGAAAGTGGAAATGCTGTTGTTAGGTGGAGGTGGGATAGGCTTCTCTGAAAAGAAGGGTTTTCAGGGTTCGCCTAAAAGTGGACAGAGAAGATAGCCAGACAGATTGGGGTAGGGTTTTTGATAGGATGGGAGAGACTTCAGAGAAGTCCTGCAGGTGAGCATGGGAGGAGGCAACGGGGGAGCAAGAGACGAGGAAGTCTTGAGAGGAATGAAGAGAATGATTTGGTTGGTATTTTGATAAAAGTTTAGTGATGTAGTTGGGGGCCAAGTTTTGTATGGCTTTGTATGGCTTTTAATTTGTTGGGTGAGTGGCAGCCAATAGAGGGATTGGCAGAGAGGAGTAGCAGACACTGAACGGTTGGTAGGGTGGACGAGTCTGACAGCAGAATTCATAATGGACTGAAGGTGAGAAATCCTATGTCGAGTTAATCCAATGAGGAGGGAGTTGCAGTAGTCGAGGCGAGAGATGAATTTGAATCATAGGTAAATTGATGATAATTGATTGGTTTGTAATGTTTTGCGGAGGATATTGTTCCTCCTACCAACCAATTAGGTTCTTGTCTTTTTGTTTCTCCAAAGCAGCTTTAAATTGAAAATAAACATTTCACTGGTTACTGAAAATAAATACTTCTTATGCTCAGTTAACACTGGAACACATCCTTCATGTTCTGGTTTTCGGCTGCCAAATGTACCCGAAACAGGGAAGAAGTAGTACAAGCACTACTTTTTCAGATCACAGCGCAGCAAACTTCAAAGTACTGTGGTCGGTTTGGTGACTGCAAATGTGTTTGCGAAACGCGTTTGGTGTGCCATTTTTCATTTTAATAAAAAAGGAGAGCTCTAGACTTCTGATACAGCTCCTTTTTTCTGGTACCATAGAAAGGTGTTGATAGCAATGACCAATCAAGACGCCTGAGGAGCGGCTGAGGGGATTTCCAAAAATGTATGATTGTGCACTTCATAAAATTAGGGTGTTTAGTCTAATTTAATCACATCAAAGTTTATGAATTGTTGTAAACCTGCTAATGAGCTGTTGGCTTTGAGCAATGTTGGTTTAATGGATGTAATTACTTTAGCCTGGGAGCTGGAATGTTTTACAATGGCTAATGTAAGAAAATCTGTTCCTCCAGGCTTTTCATAATAGTATTTTTATGGCTTTAATAGTTTGTATAACCCAGGCCTGGATAGACATAAGAATATGCCTCATTAGCAGACCACTGGTTATCAGTGTTCTGCTAATTAATGTTGTTGCAGCATCTTGAGGCTAAATAGAGTGAATTGTTTACTTAATTTAAAATTGTCTGTTGTAACGAAATCAAGATGTCTGCAGGCCATGGGTATATGGAATATGCCAGTTCTTTGCTGACCCTACCAGACAAAAAATTCAATCCAATTTACGTCCAAAACTAGCAAATTTAAACTGACTTAAGGCGCCACTGTGTTTTCTTATTCATTTTTGGGGAGTGCCCCAATCTTATTACTGTGATGCCGCATACACATGGTCGGCTCCATTGGACATTTGCTGTCGGAATTTCTGACATTAATTTCAAAACTGGTTCTCAAATTTTCCGACAACAAAATCCATTCTCGTAAATTCCGAGCGTGTGTAGACTATTCTGACACCCAAAATCCATTCCACGCATGTTCTGAATCAAGTACGAGACGGAAGCACTCGGTCTGGTAAAAATAGCGTTCGTAATGGAGATAGCACATTCGTCATGCTGCACATTTTTTAATCTTTTAACCGCTTCTTGACCCCTGTACGAGGATATACGTCGACAGAATGGCACGGCTGTGCAAATTTGCGAGCCGTGTGGTCACGCACGTGCCGTGCCTGCGGGACCCGCGGACTTGATGTCCACCGGTGTCCCACGATCGGGTCACAGAGCTGAAGAATGGGGAGATGTCATTGTAAACACAACATCTCTCCGTTCTGCCTAGTGACATGTCACTAATCATCTGTTCCCCGTCATCGGGAACAGCGATCAGTGACGTGTCACGGCAAGCCACGCCCCCTAACAGTTAGAAGCACTCCCTAGGTCACACTTTTAACCAATTCAGCGCCCCCTACAGGTTAACCCCTTCACTGCCAGTGTCATTTTTACAGTAATCAGTAAATTCTTATAGCACTGATCGCTGTAAGAATTACAATGGTCCCAAAATGGTGTCAAAAGTGTCCGATGTGTCCAGCATAATGTACAAAGTCCATTTTGTTTAGTTTAGAACATGTTCTCATGTTTTTCCACAAACCTCTATATTGAAGGATGTGGCACATATCTATTAGTGGGTGAATGATTACCACCCCAACACTGTGTCCAGCATAATGTCGCAGTCACAATAAAAATCGCTGATCGCCACTAGTAAAAAAAAAAGTTATTAACAAAAATGCCATAAAACTATCCCCTATTTGGAAACGCTATAACTTTTGCGCAAACCAATCAATAACCGCTTATTGCAATTTTTTTTTTACAAAAAAATATGTAGAAGAATATGTATCGGCCTAAACTGAGGAAAGAAACGTTTATATATTTTTTGGGGATATTTATTATAGCAAAAAGTAAAAAATATTTAATTTTTTTCAAAATTGACGCTCTATTTATGTTTATAGCGCAAAAACTAAAAACCGCAGTGTCGATCAAATACCACCAAAAGAAAGCTCTATTTGTGGGAAAAAAAGGATGTCAAATTCGTTTGTTAGCCACGTTGCATGACCGCGCAATTGTCAGTTAAATGGACGCAGTGCCGAATCGCAAAAAGTGGCCTGGTCTTTGGCCAGCCAAATGGTCCGGAGCTGAAGTGGTTAATGCAGCACATTCTCTTCTTCTTTATAATGTTAGGATAATAAAATTGTTTTGCTGCTGAGTTCTGACAAACTGATTTCTCAGAGACTCCGAGAGATTGGGAACAGCAGCAGATGACACATAAGCGCGAATCGTCTCTCACCAAACTTATACTAACACGATATTAGCAGAAGGAGCCCAAAGGGTGGCGCATTTGGTATTGAACTTCCCTCTTATAGTGCCATCGTACGTGTTGTAACGCGTTCTTGGCGATTGGAATTTCCGACAACATTTGTGCCACCGTGTGTTTGCAAGGCAAGTTTGAGCCAACATTTCGTCGGAAAAAAATCCACAGTTTTGTTGTTGGAATGTCCGATCGTGTGTATGCGGCATTACAGTAACGACTCTTTTAGAGGAGAGTTATGTTATTTTGAAGAGGTTTCCCCTCACTTTCTGTTGTGTCTACATGGACATGAGCAGAATAGATGTCAAAATAGCCGACAGGGTGTTTAACTGGCTTTAGATACACATGTATTATAACATTTTTCAGAAGGGGTCATGTTTTTCCCATTGCAGATCTGGAACCCCCGAAAAACCTTAAATTCAGCAATGTGCAGGAGAAATCAGCCATCGTCACTTGGGATCCACCAAATCCTGACACAACCACCTTTAAAGTGTCTTATGAGCCAACTGATGGAGGTAATAATATCTGTTTCTTTCTCATTAAATAGTCCTTGCCCCACTAATTTGTAACCATCTCTGGGTTTCGTACAGTTTTGAGCTTCTTGTTTTGTTTTATAACTTTATTCTGCTGCAGGAGAACCAGAAAGTGTCAGTGTAAGTGGAGGCAGCACAACACTGAAAAGACTGACTCCAGGAACGCAGTATGAGGTTACCGTTGTTTCAGTTCGAGGTTTTGAAGAAAGTCCACCGCTGACAGGCTCCGTCACCACAGGTGCTTCTCACATGGCAATGCCATGGTCTGCAAGGACTAATCAGATTTTATTTTCAAATTACTGGTAGATTTTTCTAATCTTGAGTTTTGTTTTTATAGCTGGAGGTGGCCCCCGCTCTTTGCGTGCTCATGACGTGACAGAAGTGTCAGCTCTTCTGCGTTGGGAAGCACCCACAGGACCTGTGGATCAGTATTTAGTAACCTATAGAGCAGAGAACAGTAAGAAAAATTTATGTTTTTGTTTTGTCAAAATATGTTTGTTGGTTTAGGGTGTAGGCATGGAAGTAGCATAAGGGGTTGCAGGGGTCACAATCACAACCCCACCCCTAGCTCCAGGGGACCCCTGCAGCCTCCCTGTCATATTATCATATGCTCCACAAAGTCCAGCTCCGATCTGCCCAAGGGCCCCACAGCCACGCTCCAATACTGAGCTTCCACTTTGCCTTCCATGGTCCATACCCCTCCATTCTCATTGGCTGGGGAGAATTTGTGAGCCATTTCCTGAATGGAGAGGAACACAGGATTAGAACAGCCCAGGGGCCAGGTCAACTTTTGCATTGGGGCCTACAAGCTTCAAGCTACGTCTCTGGGTGTAGGTTTAGCATGTGCTGCTGGGAACCAAGAAGTTAGGGCCAAAGCATAACTGCTACACCCCTTTAATTCTAATTAAAGAGCGGTAAAAGGACTTGTCACCAGTATCACCTGTGGTTTTCCTGCAAATGATCTTGTCCCTATAACTGACTTAACATGCCTGGTTGTGCACTGTCTATGTGTGGAGGTGGCCATCTTGGTAGACACAGGGCTTTGCTTCCTCGTGTCAAAACAGTTCAAATAATGACTGGTAATTAGGTGACTGGTGGGGTAAAATTCAAGAAGCAGCAGGAAAGGTGGAGGAAATGCATATCAACAGAATGAATAAACATAAAGGAGACAGATACTTGCCCTGTAGGTCCCAATGTACATCTTACACTCCAGCAAGGAGAACAGAGGGCAGCACAGTAATGGCATCACCATGTCTCAATCCAAATCTGATAAGACTAGCATTTAGAGGCACCAGTGCCCTGGATCTCATACTGCGGATGTACAACTATGAAGCTATAGTACATGTGTGCCTAAGTACAGGAAGCACTTTTCAAAAGGTATTTTTTTCATTGTACATGTTTGCAGCGTGGTTACGGTGTGGCCCTATCCACCTAAATGGTTCGATTTTGATGGCAGAACTGCCCTCCGAACACAACAGGGGGTATAATTTTTTTCTGCGGCATGTGTACAACTCTGTTGGGCTGCCTTTGTAGCTTAAAAGGATTTATTTGGTAAAACCTGGACTTAAAGTGGATATCAACCTGATTCATCAAATTTGACCTAAGCACATATACCTGTATTGTTTTCTTATCTCTCTTTAAAGCACTAAGTTCCGTGTGTTTCATTGTTCTGTTATCAGCATGACAAGTTATCCATCAACCAAGATGTAGGAGGTTGCAATACATGGATTAGCAGAGAGCTTGTCTTGTCACGGCACAGCTTTCCAAGTCTCTGCCTATGTGGAGTGGGGGTGTGTAACTTTCCTCCAATCAGCTGTCTTGGCTGTATGCCCAGAACCCACAACCAGTGCTGAACAGGAAGAGAAAATCTCTAACACGTTGTGCACTTTTTAAAGAATATAAAAAGCTGAAGACAGCAGATATACATGTAAAACTTATGTAGGGAGTTTTGTTTCATCTCTGTGTATCATCTGAGACTGTTCACTACACTGAGTATATGTGAGGGTTTATATCCACTTTAAGTCCGAAGATACAGTAATCCTGAAAAAGACCACATGTAACAATGAAAGTAAATTTAAGATTAGTTCCACCTCTGTGATATGCTGTATACATTACGTTCCCTGACTGTCTCTCCTTGCCAATGCTAATAGAACACCAGTCTCTCTATGATGTGTCTTAGATACATCCTACCCCTTATACAGATGTTGATTGTTTTCTTGCAGTTCCACTGACCACCGTACCAGTTCCTGGGGACAGAACTGAGCTTCCTCTGTCCGGCTTACATCCCCATACAGAGTACTTTGTAAGCGTGCAAAGTACACATGGATCCACAACCAGTGCTCCATCATCCACCTCCTTCACCACTAGTAAGCCAGAATTTACTGTTCTCATACAGTACATTTTGTGTTCCCTAGTTTCTTGTGATCTTTGCATACAATCTAAAAGAACAAGTTTCTTCAATTCACTTATGTACGGGACGGGTCTCTTGCAGTGTATGTGTTGCTGTTATACAACCAGACTTTGTGTGCAAGCGTTCTATGTGAAACAATGGCGTTACTTTTCCATCCAATCCAATATGTTAAAGCAGAACTCCAGTCTGTGCAAGTATAGTCTAAATACAAGACCTATGTGTATTCTTACTTGAACTCTGGTCACACACTATTCCTATTACAAGGGATGTTTACATTCCTTGTAAAAGGAATAAAAGTGATAATTTTTATTTTTTTTTAAATAAAAAAATTAAGTGAAATAAAAACATATAAAAAAACATTTAAAACGCCCCCGTGCCCAGTAGCTCGCACTCAGAAGCAAACAAATTTAAAGCGTCTAGTATGGAGATTTTTAAGTACCGACCGTGACAAGTTAGGTATTTATTTACACGGCGTAACATCATCTTTAACATTATACCAAAAAATTGGGATAACTTTACTGTTTTGTAATTTTTTAGTTCATAAAACCGTTTTTTTTCCCAAAAAAGACATTTGAAAAATGATTGCGCAAATACCATGTAAGATAAAAAGTTGCAATGACCGCCACTTTATTCCCTAGGGTGTCTGCTAAACAAAAATATCTAATGTTTGGGGGTTCTGAGTAATTTTCTAGCAAAAAATATGTTTTTTCCATGAAGGAGAGAAGTGCCAGAATAGGCGTGGTAGGCACATTATGAAATACCTTAGAACAAAGCCCCCGCAGCGGCGCCAGGATACGGCTGAAGAGGCTTACATGTTCTTCCAGGTTTGCAGACTCCGGCGCAGTGAGCGGTGTGCCAGAACCCCCCATTCTGGCAAGGAGCCCTGAAGTTCCGGCATGAAACACCGGACCTTCAGAGCGCATGCTCCGCTGATGTCAGCGGCTGCATGCAGGGTGAATATCTTCTAAACCGTACAGGTTTAGGAGATATTAAATGTATCTACAGGTAAGCCCTTTTATAGGCTTACCTGTAGGTAAAAATCACCAAGCAAGGTATACAACTGCTTTAAGAGCTGTGATTCCTAAACCCTCCGATTTGGATGTACATAACTCACATTAAACCTGAGGCCCCGTACACACGACCGAGTTTCTCGGCAGAATCCAGCGAGAACCACGATGGGAGACGTATTCTGCTGAGAAAACCGGTCGTGTGTACACTTTTCGCCGAACAACCCGTCGGGAAGCTCGTCGAGCCAAAAAGAGAGAATGCTCTCTATTTCCTCGTTGTTCTATGGAGAAATTTGGCTCGACGAGTTTTTCGACAGCTGAACGGGAAACTCGACAGGCGGAACGATGAGTTTAGCCTGACGAGTTTCTCAGTCGTGTGTACGCCGCCTGAGAGTGTGCTCTTTTAGGACTATATTGTTAATATGTTTTGGTAAATACCTGAAAAAAATAAAAAAAATGAATAAAAATAAAATAAAAATTGTGCCTGTGACGGTAGGGCTGTGAAACCCAGAATCCCTTGGAAAGTATGGTATACTCTTGTTTCAGCTCCCCATGCACCTCTTACCGTGTTTCCCGAAAATAAGCCTGGGTCTTATATTATTTTTAGGAACCAAAAACGCGTTAGGGCTTATTTTCGGGGTAGGGCTTGCATGCCAGGAGTCCCTAGTGTGAACAGAGTAAAGGTGCCTGTAAAATTCTGGAATTCTCTTTATTACAGAATTGTGTAATGTGGAGGGTGTGTGTTTCTGTGATAAAATTGTGCAAGTACCTTCTTATAGCTCTACTTGCACTTCCATGGCTGCCTGAACTTTCTTTCACAATTCTGAGCACTCTAGAGGGAGGGTGGCCGACATCCTCCACTGACACCCAGGAGACAAGTAGAGCAGAGGATCTGAGTGCCTGCAGACGGGGGGGGGCAATATCCCCCACTGACACACGGGAGACCATGAGAGCAACTTTGCTGAGCGCCTGCAGACGGGTAGTGAGATCCCCCACTGACACCCGGGAGATGATGAGAACAGCAGAGCGGAAAGCGTGCAGAGGGAAGGAGCCGAGATCCCTCACTGACACCTGGGAGACCAGGAGAGCAGCGGAGCTATGCACCTGCAGAAAGGGGGGTGAGATCCTACACTGACACCTGGGAGACAATGAGAGCGCCTGCAGAGGGAGGAGGGCCGACATCCCCCGCTGACAGCCAGGAGAAGAAAAGGAGAAGAGACCAGCCGAGCGCCGCTGAGTGGTATGTAATACGATAGTATTGCAGAAGCACACACCTTTTGAATTTAACTACTATAGGACAGTGTATTCTACCTTTTTCCAACCACTTTCAACTAGGGCTTATTTTCGGGGTGGGGCTTATATTGCAGCAATTCCCAAAAATCTAGGTAGGTCTTATTATCGGGGTAGGTCTTATTTTTGGGGAAACATGGTATGTCTAAATCATGTCCATATGGGGCATAGGGTGACTAGGAAAATATATCTTGGACTACTTAAAATGGGACAGTAATATTTATCCACAATATCTCCCACATTATATGTAAAGACTATTCTTAATTTGTTTAATTCTGAAATCAACATGGTAATTGAAAGAGGATGATGTGTTCAACTCCAGCCACTTGTCTGTCTGTTGTCTGTTATAATGTAAATGAGTCTAGGATAACTTCTAAGGGTCTTTCATTGTGGCTTATGCTAACTGACTCTGTAATTGTGTGAAGGAGTTCTGTGTTGATTGGTGATAATGTTGATTGTATCTTCTGAGCTACAAGACGGCAAGTCTAGCCTAAAGGTCATGTCTCTGAGTCATCATGACTGCTTAAAGGGATTAGTTAATTAGCTCATGTTAATTAGGTCTGGTCACAGGTGTATTTTCACAGTAATATGAGCAGGATATGTATTTGGTGTTGTGACAGGAAGTCAGGTAAATCTGTGGGTGTTGTCACAGACGGGAGATACATTTCTGCCTTGTTTAGACAATTCACCAATTACTATTAGGTGTCGGCTGCAGAAATAGCCAGAAAGGTTTAGGGCGTTGGAAAACTTCAGCTGTTCAGAATGAAGCAAATTAAGGTCTCTATAAGACATCCAAAGGATGACTACTGATTGCTGCATCCGGAGGCTTTTTGAGTTAAGAAGCAGTCAGAAAGACTTCTGAAGAGGTGAGGTGGTTGTTGATTTTTCTGTGTGATAAAAATCAAAAAGACTATTGTTTTTCTGCTGTATGACCCGCAGTGTCTGCCCAGCAGTAGGCTATGCCAGACTCCATAGGTAGGTTCCTGTGTTGTGAAGGTAGATGCCCAAAGTGGCAAGGGTTTATTTTATGTTTTGTTTTGTTTATGCTGTTTTGATGCCTGCACTTGTATCCAGCAATATGGAAGAATAAACCATATCCTTTGTTTTCAACCATCCTCAACTGCCTTTCTGTATAATTCAGCGTGTAGTGAACCCATCCAGGAGGTCAAGCACAACAGTTAAAGTAAACCCAAAATGGAGGATATATTGAAACAGCTGGCTATAGAAAATGCAAATCAACAGCAAACAAATGCAGCTTTGCAGCGGAGCCTTGCAGCTCAACAACAGGCTCACGCAGCTCAACAACAGGCTCACCAAGAGAGCCTTGCAGCTCACCAAGAGAGCATGGCAGCTCAACAACAGGTTTTCCAAGAGAGCATTGCAGGCTTGGAACAGAGACACCAGCAGCAAATGGAGGCCATCGTGAAACAGCTTCAGAGACAGCAGACCGAGGCTGGGAGTCAGGCCAGTAACATATTGACTTTTCGGGTAAGCCACTTATTTCCAAAGATGACTACAGATGATGACCATGAGATGTTTCTGACCACGTTTGAGAGAACAGCGGAAAAAGAGAGTTGGCCTAAAGAACAGTGGGCTGGACTAGTGGCCCCCCTATTATCTGGAGAAGCCCAAAAGGCATATTTTGATTTGGAGCTTGCAGACGCAAAAAACTATGATCGGTTAAAAGAGGAAGTATTGGCACATTTTGGTGTAACCCTGGTCGCTGAGACTACCCGATTTTCTGCTCCATTTAACCTGGCTGTCCCTGAAGTTGGGATAGCGGAGACTCTATCCAAAACTCAGCGACAGGAGGCTAAAGAATTTGTGCTCCGTAATAGGGAGACGTTTTCAGATTTGCCAAGTTGGGTCTCCGGGGTTGAACATGATATTATCACCACACCAGGGGAGAAGGTCAAGTTGAAGCCTTATAGAATCCCAGAAGCCCGGCGAGATGCAATTTGCCAGGAAGTAAAAAAAATGCTTGAGCTGGGGGTGATCGAAGAGTCAAATAGTGATTAGTCCAGTCCCATTGTCTTAGTGCCCAAACCAGATGGAAGTTGGCGGTTTTGTAATGATTTTCGCTGCGTGAATAAAATCATGAAGTTTGACACCTACCCTATGCCCCGCATAGATGAACTGATTGATCGCCTAGGCACTGCCCGGTACATGACGATGTTAGACCTGACCAAGGGTTATTGGCAGATTCCTCTCTTGGAGTCGGCCAGGGAAAAAACAGCATTTGTAACTCCAGAGGGATCTTTCCAATATCGGAGGATGCCTTTTGCGTTACAGAATGCTCCCGCCACATTTCAACGCACCATGGATAAGACCCTTCGGCCTCATCGAGCCTATGCTACTGCATACCTCGATGACTTTGTCATCCACAGTGAGAATTGGGACTCACACTTACCAAAAGTTCAGGCTGTGTTGGATTCCATCTGGAAAGCCGGGTTTACAGCCAATCCAAAAAAATGTACCCTTGGGCTAGAGGAGGCGAAGTATCTGGGGTATACCATTGGGAGAGGTTTAATCAAGCCCCATATAAACAAAGTTGAGGCTATTCAGGATTGGCCACGTCCCACCAAAAAGAAACAGGTTTGTGCATTTTTGGGAATCGCGGGATATTATCGCCGCTTTATCCCCCATTTTGCCTCACAGGCTGCTCCCCTGACCAATTTGACCAAAGGGAAGGAGTCTGTCATGACCAAATGGACTCCCGAAGCAGAAACAGCTTTTCAGGCTTTAAAACAGGCCTTATGTAGTCAGCCAGTTTTAAATTTGCCTGATTTTTCACGGGACTTTGTGGTTCAGACAGATGCCTCAAATGTGGGGTTAGGAGCTGTACTGTCCCAGATTATCAAGGGGGAGGAACACCCTGTTATGTACCTCAGCTGAAAGTTGAAGGCCCATGAGGAGAAATATGCCACCATTGAGAAAGAGTGTTTGGCGGTGAAATGGGCTTTGGATTCTCTCCGATACTACCTCGTGGGTAGACAGTTTGAACTGGTGACGGATCATGATCCGTCACCAGTTCAAACTGTCTACCCACGAGGTAGTGAATGGCACAGAACAAAGAGACCAATAGGAGAATAAATGGCCCTCCAGGAATTTAGTTTTGTGGTAACGCATCATCCCGATGTTAAAATGGGGAATGCAGATGGGTTGTCCCGAGTGCATGCGTGCCTGGCAACCTGTGTCCCAACCCTAGGGTTGAAACAAGAGGGGAGGGGGCTATGTGACAGGAAGTCAGGTAAATCTGTGGGTGTTGTCACAGACGGGAAATACATTTCTGCCTTGTTTAGACAATTCACCAATTACTATTAGGTGTCGGCTGCAGAAATAACCAGAAAGGTTTAGGGCGTTGGAAAACTTCAGCTGTTCAGAATGAAGCAAATTAAGGCCTCTATAAGACATCCAAAGGATGACTACTGATTGCTGCATCCTGAGGCTTTTGAGTTAAGGAGCAGTCAGAAAGACTTCTGAAGAGGTGAGGTGGTTGTTGATTTTTCTGTGTGATAAAAATCAAAAAGACTATTGTTTCTGCTGTATGACCAGTAGGCTGTGCCAGACTCCATAGGTAGGTTCCTGTGTTGTGAAGGTAGATGCCCCAAGTGGCAAGGGTTTATTTTATGTTTTGTTTTGTTTATGCTGTTTTGATGCTTGCACTTGTATCCAGCAATATGGAAGAATAAACCATATCTTTTGTTTTCAACCATCCTCAACTGTCTTTCTGTATAATTCAGCGTGTAATCCAGGGGGTCACACACACCCGCTACCGAGCTAATCCCTCACAGTGTATATAAAAACATGTATTCCTCAATAAATATTGTGATTCCTGCTTGAACCCCAACATGGAGCTTCGTCTCGTATTTGGAGGAGAATCATTTGGATGGGTTTCTTGTTCGGCTAATTGGAGTGTCTGGTAGCTGCCTTGATGTTTGGTAATGGAATGTCCTAAACGACTTTAACCCCTTTCATACTCAGGGTGTCGTTACAGTGCCTGTGTCCAAATATATAAACCTAACTGTATCTGGGGAGAATAAAACTATAGATTATTTTAAAAAGAATGTTCCAATTGTCTCGGTTTTCAGGTGCTGACACCCCCCGGGACCTCACAGCCACTCAAATCACAGCCCGAACTGCTATGCTGACCTGGAAAGCGCCAGACGTTGTACCTGATTCCTATTTGCTCACTTACCAAACACCACAAGGTGAAATCAAGGTAAGATGAACTTTTTACCTAATCAGATGAGTCATTAGAAGGTTGGTCTAGGATGGAGATGACAATGCAGAACTTAAGGGAAAGTGTCATGGTTTTTTGTTCAATAATTCCTGACTAAAGGTCTGAGGCCTCGTACACACGACCGGTTTCCTCGGCAGAATCCAGCAAGAAACTTGTTGGGAGACGTGTTTTGCCGAGGAAACCGTCCGTGTGTACATTTTTCGACGAGGAAACTGTTGAGAAACTCGACGAGCCAAAAAGAGAGCATGTTCTTATTTTCCTCGACGGGAATGGAGAAAATTGGCTCGTCGAGTTACTCGACAGCGGAACAAGGAACTCGACGAGGAAAACGACAGTTTCGCCCGACGAGTTCCTCGGTCGTGTGTACGCGGCCTCAGGAGTCTCCAAGCCAAATTCATTCATTCTTACATTCTTTGAGGTGGACCTATTTCAAGTTCTCTCCCATGTCACTCTGCTCCCTGGTGGCCTCTTCTCTCTTCTCGTCCAACCCTGATCATGTCACAAGCAAATGGGGATGGACGAGAAGAGAGGAGGGGCGGCCGGGGAGCAGAGTGACATGAAAGAGAACTTATTACACATGCTTCCTGCGCTACTCTGCATGCTGGCTAAATCTCGATTCATCCGTCAGGCGCCAGCTTGCCTCGGTGGCCTTGTCTGGAATCCTGCCCTGCACAAAGCTCGACCTTGAAACAAAGATTTCAACAAAAAGGATACAGAGAAGAGGCCATCATTTCTGCCTACCATAGATATTCGACTCTCTATGATGATGAGCCCCCCCCCCCCGATTGCTCTTGATGCACACCAGGCAGTGGTCGTGACCATTTTCCCCCTCCAGTCCTGACCTTAAGCACTCAATTTAACACCCAATATCAGTTTATCTAAAATCGTACAGCTTGCATCCATAATGTTCACTTTGCATAGCTAGAGTAAAAAGAAATACCAGCCCTGGCTTTATACTTTGGTGCACCCTGAGAATATTTCAGGGTCACAGCTGATATAACAAATGTTCTGTGTCCCCCCTTCACCTACAGCCACTAATAACTTTCACCACTCTGTTCTGCAATTGACTTCTGGCAGTTTATGGTTGTAACAATACAGTACATCTTGTATTTAACTGTAAATAATCCTTAAATATGCTTTACACTTTTGTCAACTGTGCTGATAGGCTTTTCATGTCACATGAGTTCAATTGCGGGGTATAGCCCAATATCATCAAAAAATTCCCCCATTTGGCACTGTCCCTAGTCCTCAACACAATCTAATTAGCCTTTCCACCAAACCCTCATCATCTGGGGTGGAAAAAGAACTTAGATTAGAGGATTTTAAATGTGCCTTTATAGGGAAATAATCACCAAGCACTTTATTACAAATTCTAAAATAGTTTAAAGAGAAACAATTTACAGGTACACAAATGCCATTTTCCTTTTTCGATGTGATAACACATATTACAAAGTCATAAAGTAGTGCAGTAGAACCAATGTCACATGATTTCATACTAGCGTCATGGATTAATAAGTTTCACCATGATTATGCTTCCCTAGGATCTACGACACTCAGTGACACACCACCCCGGGTAGCTGGGATTTTGTTTGATGCAATAGAACCATAGATTGAAATGGGACTATTAACAAAGACTGGATGTTCACAGGTTTGGGTGATAATCCAGTTCCAGATCATCTGCTTGGTTGGATGGATAATCTTTTCTTCTTTTTGGCAATCATTATAAATAGGGGCTATTAAGATCGCACACAGTCCACATATTTATATAGTGACACTGCTTATTCATATCTTTTGGTTTGAGATGTTGATGATTCCTGTGTCCCAGTTGTCTGGTCATCATCAAGCTTATTGTCAGTATTGAGTCACATCATGTGTCATTGAGTGGCTTGGATCCTGAGGAAGCATAATGGTGGTGAAACGCATCGATCCATGATGCTATCCATGACATTGGTTCTACTGTAGTACTTTATGACTTCATGATACATGTTATCACATCACATCACATCACATCTAAAATGGCATTTACATACTTGTAAATTGTTTCTTTTAACCACTTAAGGACCCCTCACTGTATATATACGTCCTTTTTTTAAAGATGGATATCTCGGTAACGGCAGCAGCTGCTGCCACAACCGAGATATCCATCTTTTCAGTGAGCGGTTGTCAGGGATTCTAGATGGACCAGGACTGTGTGCCTACACAGAGGAGACCAACACTGTATATAGTGGAAAAAAGGTGTTTATTTACAAAGGTGAGAAAACAAGTGAAAACAGTGCACGAATAACACAAGGCTATATACAGGTTTAGGGGAAATGCAATAATCATAAGCCAGAGCCAAGCCGGGGTCAAATACCAGAAATCATCAAAAGAGGCTGCAGACAGGGAAGGGGCAGGAAGGAAATGTCCAGGAGAGGGATCGGGATCAGGACAGGACAGATCAGGTCAGGTCAGGTCAGGTCAGGTCAGAGGTCCAGAGCAGGTTCAGGGTCCGGTTAGTAAACAGATACCAGGGCGAGTTCTATTTGAACTCGCCGGGTATTTATAGTGGGTGTACTGATTGGGTTCAGGTCACACCTGAACGGAGCAAAGGCCAGGTGTTCCACACTGCTAGGGTCCATCCGCTGGTGGAGGTCAGTACTGCATCCCAAAGGTGATATACCAGCAGGGGGAAGTTCCCCTGACAGCTCCGAACTGCCAGGAGACCCCTGCTGGTGGGACGCAGCACTGCAAGACAAAATATCAATAGCACCAGCGGATGGACCTTTTCCTGACAGTACCCCCCCTCAAAGGAGCGGCCTCTGGACGCTCCAACTATCCGTTGCCGGGGAAAGTCCAGAGTGACCAACTGGGCAATGGGATGCTTGAGCCGAGAGGTGGGTACATCCGGGTCGTCGAGCTGGGGAGCAGGCACCGGGTCAGCGAACTGGGCAGCAGGCTCCGGGTCAGCGAACTGGGCAGCAGGCTCCGGGTCAGCGAACTGGGCAGCAGGCTCCGGGTCAGCGAACTGGGCAGCAGGCTCCGGGTCATCGAGCTGGGCAGCAGGCTCCGGGTCATCGAGCTGGGCAGCAGGCTCCGGGTCATCGAGCTGGGCAGCAGGCTCCGGGTCATCGAGCTGGGCAGCAGGCTCCGGGTCATCGAGCTGGGCAGCAGGCTGGCAGACTGGCACAGGAACAGCAGGCTCCGGGTCATCGAGCTGGGCAGCAGGCTCCGGGTCATCGAGCTGGGCAGCAGGCTGGCAGACTGGCACAGGAACAGCAGGCTGGGCAGCGGACTGGAAGTCATCAACCGGGGCAGCAGACAGGAAGTCATCAACCGGGGCAGCAGACTGGAAGTCATCAACCGGGGCAGCAGACTGGAAGTCATCAACCGGGGCAGCAGACTGGAAGTCATCAACCGGGGCAGCAGGCTGGAAGTCATCAACCGGGGCAGCAGGCTGGAAGTCATCAACCGGGGCAGCAGGCTGGAAGTCATCAACCGGGGCAGCAGACTGGACGTCATCAACCGGGGCAGCAGACTGGAAGTCATCAACCGGGGCAGCAGACTGGACGTCATCAACCGGGGCAGCAGACTGGAAGTCATCAACCGGGGCAGCAGACTGGAAGTCATCAACCGGGGCAGCAGACTGGAAGTCATCAACCGGGGCAGCAGACTGGAAGTCATCAAGCTGGGCAGCAGACTGGAAGTCATCAAGCTTGGCAGCAGCGGACTGGAAGTCATCAAGCTGGGCAGCAGCGGACTGGAAGTCATCAAGCTGGGCAGCAGCGGACTGGAAGTCATCAAGCTGGGCAGCAGCGGACTGGAAGTCATCAAGCTGGGCAGCAGCGGACTGAAAGTCATCAAGCTGGGCAGCAGCGGACTGGAAGTCATCAAGCTGGGCAGCAGCGGACTGGAAGTCATCAAGCTTGGCAGCAGCGGACTGGAAGTCATCAAGCTTGGCAGCAGCGGACTGGAAGTCATCAAGCTGGGCAGCAGCGGACTGGAAGTCATCAAGCTGGGCAGCAGCGGACTGGAAGTCATCAAGCTGGGCAGCAGCGGACTGGAAGTCATCAAGCTGGGCAGCAGCGGACTGGAAGTCATCAAGCTGGGCAGCGGACTGGAAGTCATCAAGCTGGGCAGCGGACTGGAAGTCATCAAGCTGGGCAGCGGACTGGAAGTCATCAAGCTGGGCAGCGGACTGGAAGTCATCAAGCTGGGCAGCGGACTGGAAGTCATCAAGCTGGGCAGCGGACTGGAAGTCATCAAGCTGGGCAGCGGACTGGAAGTCATCAAGCTGGGCAGCGGACTGGAAGTCATCAAGCTGGGCAGCGGACTGAAAGTCATCAAGCTGGGCAGCGGACTGGAAGTCATCAAGCTGGGCAGCGGACTGGAGGTCATCAAGCTGGGCAGCGGACTGGAGGTCATCAAGCAGGGCAGCGGACTGGAAGTCATCAGGCTGGGCAGCGGACTGGAAGTCATCAAGCTGGGCAGCAGCGGACTGGAAGTCATCAAGCTGGGCAGCAGCGGACTGGAAGTCATCAAGCTGGGCAGCAGCGGACTGGAAGTCATCAAGCTGGGCAGCAGCGGACTGGAAGTCATCAAGCTGGGCAGCAGCGGACTGGAAGTCATCAAGCTGGGCAGCAGCGGACTGGAAGTCATCAAGCTGGGCAGCAGCGGACTGGAAGTCATCAAGCTGGGCAGCAGCGGACTGGAAGTCATCGGACTGGCAGGCTGGCACAGGAACATCGGGTTGGCAGGCTGGCACAGGAACATCGGGTTGGCAGGCTGGCACAGGAACATCGGGTTGGCAGGCTGGCACAGGAACGTCAGGGTGGCAGGCTGGCACAGGAACGTCAGGGTGGCAGGCTGGCACAGGAACGTCAGGGTGGCAGGCTGGCACAGGAACGTCAGGGTGGCAGGCTGGCACAGGAACGTCAGGTTGGCAGGCTGGCACAGGAACGTCAGGTTGGCAGGCTGGCACAGGAACGTCAGGTTGGCAGGCTGGCACAGGAACGTCAGGTTGGCAGGCTGGCACAGGAACGCAGGTTGGCAGGTGGCACAGGAGCGTCAGGTTGGCAGGCTGGCACAGGAACGTCAGGGTGGCAGGCTGGCACAGGAACGTCAGGGTGGCAGGCTGGCACAGGAACGTCAGGGTGGCAGGCTGGCACAGGAACACCAGGGTTGCAGGCTGGCACCGGAGCAGGCTGGTCGGATGTCACAAGCTGGGCGGCTGGCACTGGAACTGGTAGAGCAGCTGGCACAGGGACAGATGGCACCGGGACAGGTTGAACAGAGGGCACTGGGACAGGCTGGGTAACTGGCACGATGGTATGAGTTGGGAAATACTTCAGTTTCTTTTTAGACTTAGTCACTACAGGTTTGTTAACAGAAGTGATGTATGAAGAGGATGGAGATAAGTAAGAGGAAGGATTGGAGTATGGCAGAGACAAAGGGATGGTGACTGGAGGAGGTTTTTGTGGAGTAGTTACAGGTGGATTAAAGGCAGGGTAGGTACAATTAGTAGAGACTGGGTAGTAATATTTGGTGGGATGTGGAATTATCTGGGCTGGAGTTGCCATTGGTGATGGACAGATGGATCCTTGGGAAGGCAGGTGGTTACTAGTAGGACTGGAACGGACAGGTGGATTAAAGGCAGGGTAGGTACAATTAGTAGAGATTGGGTAGTAATACTTGGTGGGAAGCGGAATTAACTGGGCTATAGCTGAGGTTGTCATTGGCAATGGACGGCTAGAACCTTGGGAAGGTAAGTGGTTAATGGCAGGGCTGGAATGCAGTGGCTTGGCTGGAAGCAGGAGATCTGACCATGCCTGCAGCACAGGTTTAACAAAGGCTGGATCACACACACCTTGTTTAATCAGAGCCTGCACAGAATCAATACACTCAGATAACTTTTGCTGGGGACAGGAGGAATAATGCTCATCAAAATAAGCCGGATCATCCTCCATCAACCATACCAGGGATTCAACTTGGTCAGGACTGAAGGGGGGAGAGAAGTCATCACCTCCAGCTGGAATAACTGACAGGGCTGGTTTAACACATAACTTGATCAATGGCTGAACATCATTGTAAGACATATAACCCAGATCCACCATGGAATGGGCCGATCGGATGGCTTCCATCAGCTCATCCCTTGTCCATCCCTCCAACACCTGACGACAATACTCCTCATCCTCCTCTGCTAGCAGAGAAAAGTAAGTAATTTCATTGAAATCCATGTTTCAACAAAAACGCACTACAACAGGATGGTTCCCTATGCAGGCACGTCTGGTCAAAAGGGCCCTGGTATACTGTCAGGGATTCTAGATGGACCAGGACTGTGTGCCTACACAGAGGAGACCAACACTGTATATAGTGGAAAAAAGGTGTTTATTTACAAAGGTGAGAAAACAAGTGAAAACAGTGCACGAATAACACAAGGCTATATACAGGTTTAGGGGAAATGCAATAATCATAAGCCAGAGCCAAGCCGGGGTCAAATACCAGAAATCATCAAAAGAGGCTGCAGACAGGGAAGGGGCAGGAAGGAAATGTCCAGGAGAGGGATCGGGATCAGGACAGGACAGATTAGGTCAGGTCAGGTCAGGTCAGGTCAGGTCAGGTCAGGTCAGGTCAGAGGTCCAGAGCAGGTTCAGGGTCCGGTTAGTAAACAGATACCAGGGCGAGTTCTATTTGAACTCGCCGGGTATTTATAGTGGGTGTACTGATTGGGTTCAGGTCACACCTGAACGGAGCAAAGGCCAGGTGTTCCACACTGCTAGGGTCCATCCGCTGGTGGAGGTCAGTACTGCATCCCAAAGGTGATATACCAGCAGGGGGAAGTTCCCCTGACAGCTCCGAACTGCCAGGAGACCCCTGCTGGTGGGACGCAGCACTGCAAGACAAAATATCAATAGCACCAGCGGATGGACCTTTTCCTGACAGCGGTCCTGTACACGATAACGGCAGTCTCCACAGCGGATTCGCCGCGAGATCGCCGTTATCGGTGGCGGGAGAGGGAACCCCCCACCCGCCGCTCTCCCGCGTCCTCAGTCGTTGATAGCAGCGGAGGCGATCAGGTCCTCTTGCTGGCTGTGTGGGGATGCGAGAGAGGGCAAGATGGCCCCCACCTGTCCCCATAGCTCTGCTGGGTGGAAGTGACGTCAAAACGTCAGTCCCGCCCATGCGTCTTAAAGAAACATTTTTTTTTTTTTTTTGCATTTAAGTCTAAATATGAGATCTGAGGTCTTTATGACCCCAGATCTCATATTTAAGAGGACCTGTCATGATTTTTTCTATTACAAGGGATGTTTACATTCCTTGTAATAGGAATAAAAGTGATCAAATTTTTTATAAATTTTTTTCAGTGTAAAAAATATTAAAATATATAAAAATAAATCCGAAAACCAAAAAATGTTTTTTTTAAGGGCCCTGTCCCGAAGAGCTCGCGCGCAGGAGCTAACGCATATGTGAGTAGCGCCTGCATATGAAAACGGTGTTCAAACTACACAAGTGAGGTATCACCACGATCGTTATAGCGAGAGCAATAATTCTAGCCCTAGACTTACTCTGTAGCTCAAAAGATGCAACCTATAGAATTTTTTTAACGTCACCTATCGAGATTTTTAAAGGTAAAAGTTTGATGCCATGCCACGAGCGGGCGCAATTTTTAAGCATGACATGTTGGGTATCATTTTATTAGCGTAACATTATCTTTCACAATATATAAAAAAAATTGGGCCAAATTTATTGTTGTCTTATTTTTTTATTAAAAAAAGTGAATTTTTTTCCAAAAAAGGTGTGCTTGTAAGACTGTTGCGCAAATACGGTGTGACAAAAAGTATTGCAATGACTGCCATTTTATTCTCTAGGGTGTTAGAAAAAAATATATATAATGTTTGGGGGTTTTAAGTAATTTTCTAGCAGAAAAAAATGTTTTAGTCTTGCAAATCTGAAAAACACCCAAGGTCCTTAAGTGGTTAAAATGATTTTAGAATTTGTAATAAAGTACTTGCTGATTTTATATGATAGTGTTGTTATATCCCAAAGAGGCACATTTAAAATTCCTCTACTGTAAGACCTTTTCCCGCCCCAGATGATAAGGGTTTGATGGAAAGACCAATTTGATTCTTTGCATGCCACACTTTTACCCCTTTATTGTGTACTCTAGGTTGTTTCAGGTATTTTATGATCACATTAGAACCCTCTCTCACAAAAACGTCACCAAACCTTTGATATAGATTACCTATCCATCCATAATCTGGATGGATAGGGCTGGAGAATAGCTTTAGGTTTGTGTCCCAGTTACAATTCTCTATTGTCACTTGCTGGCCTATGTATACAATCTCAGGTCCCAGTGCAGTGCACATCTGCAAAGTAAGTGTAATGCTGACTTCCTAAGTCTGGGAATATATACAGAGTAAGCTTTTAAATAAATTCCCAATATCCAGGAAGTTAGTGGTCGCCCCTTACCCTTCTGCACCTGTTGTGTGTGGGTTCATTAACAGATGTTGCTGAGAAATCATTCATCACAAAATTGTTGTTGCAAGTTGAGGTGGTGGGGGGAATATTGTGGCATTTTGTCAAGAATATTATACGATCTTGCCTCATCACCAGTTGCAGTGTCAAAAGCAACAGACATTTTTATCAAAAAAAGTGAAGTGGGAACTTATACCCGTGTGTATTGGATGGGAGGTGATATTCTTATTGAGTTTGGAAACATTTCCACCCTTACATGTTTGAGATGCTCTAGATCAGGGGTAGGCAACCTTGGCCCTCCAGCTGTGGTGAAACTACATATCCCATTATGCCTCTGCCTCTAGTAGTTATGCCTGTGATGATCAGGGTCTTGCAATGTCTCATGGGACTTGTAGTTTCAAAACAGCTAGAGGGCCGAGGTTGCCTACCCCTGCTCTAGGTGATGCTTTATCACCCATTTTTTTCTCTCTTTTAGGAAATCCGTGTTCTGTCCAATCTCACCTTCTTCTTGTTGAGCCAGCTTGACTCATCCACACAGTACAGAGTGCAGCTCCACGCCCTTCGGCATGGCTCCGCTTCCGCTCCCATTTCCACCTCCTTTACTACAGGTGAGTGATAACAGCTTTAGTAATCATCTTTCCCAGTCTTGAGTCAAGCTGTGTTTCTTACTATGTGGGTTGCAACAGACAGGTCTTTGAAAGTGATATGCCCAAATTCAAGCTTTGTTTGTGATGACTGGATGAGGATTTGGTCATGTAGACCTTCCATTGGAGCCCACCAAGCATTGAAAACAGCTATTACACAAATATATGTACCTGCATCTTGCAATATCTTTGTGTAAGTGGGCACCAATTATTAAAGAAAATTAAATGATTATTCCAAATGTGTGAATCTATAATACTAGGACATTAAGGTAGGGTGACCAGACATCCCCAGTTTCAGGGGACAGTCCTCTGATTGAGGACACTGTCACAGGACCAAGTCTGTCCCTGGTTTTGTCCCCAGATTGGATTTAATAGGGGGCAGGGGCAATTTCAAAGACAATCAGTGCAGAATTAAAAAAATAAAATACAATTTAAATTACACATCCCCGCTCTGCTGTGCCTACTAGCATAGGGGGGTTGTATTTTTCCCATTATCTGTGCCCCTTTCTGATGATCATGTGCTGGTCAGAGCGGAGGGAATATTTCTTCAGTTTTGGGGCGTGGCATTCTGCCTTGGCTCAAATCCTGGCCAGCCACCTGCCTATCTCCTTGCCTTCCCAGGCGGAGTGATCTTCCTCCGCTCCCCATCCAGTAGTAGCCAGGGCCATAAGAGTAAGACTTGAGAGTCTGTGAGGCGGGCAGCAACGGGCAGAGAGTCGCTGATTGTTGCCATTACTAGTAAAAAATATGTTCCCGGATTTCATTTAAAAAATCTGGTCGCCTTACGTTAAGGTGGATCATTCTCTACAGTTGGGTTATGTGAAAAGAAGATGGGCAGCAATTTCTCTGATCCTTTTTCGCTCTTGACAAAACATCTCCTGTCTATAACCAGCAGAAAAGAACGCCAGGTTCACATCGGCCATAATGAGTGAATAGTTGCTACAGCCTGTAGGTTTCTCTTGTCCTATGATGTCACTGCAGCTTGATTGACTGTAATCTCAGCTTTTTTCGCTTTGACTTTACAATGTGGGAGAATCTTTAATTGTCTATAACTAAAATAGGGAGTTGAAGAGGTTCTGTCAAAAATAATGATAAATTAACTGGTTTGAACATTGGCTAACTGTGATTTTACTATTAATACCAAGCACAGACTATCTCCATATAAATAACCCCTTCCACCAATAAAGTTCTCCTACAGTTCTGGAGCATGATCTAGCGATTTCAATATATTTACTGCGCTGGGGTTTCATATTTGGTGAGATCTGAAACTTTTTCTATCTAGGCATCAAATCTCAAATCTCAAGTCCATCTTTCTCTATCCTCTCCATTTTTTTTACAAACAACTTTTAGACAATAGGAAAACACAATAAATGTTTACAAATCAGTAGATGTAAGTATACACTCGAAATACGTGAAATAGCAGAGGAAAAAACGAATGTAAAATAAACATCAGTAGTAGCAACCGGGGAGGTATGCAGAACACTATATGACATACAGGTACAGTATGTAACCATATCTAAAGACCTCGAGGTGAGAGGTAGATGTAACTAGGAATGATAAGGCTACAGATCCTCTATCCTCTATCCTCTCCATTATCTGCTCACTTAGTCCCCAGCCTTCTCTGCCCTCCCCATCTCCTCTCCATTCTATCTTCAGTTCTGTCCTTTCCATTTTCGACCCACTCCATCATTAGTTCTCCCTGTCCTCTCCATCTTCCGCCCACTACATCACTGGCCCTCCCTATCCACTCCGTCTTTTGCCAACTTCATCCTTGGCACTCTCTGTCTTCTCTCTTTCACCCCCCACTCCATCCTCTGCCCACCATCATTAGTCCATCACTGTCCCCATCTGCCTACTCCATCTTGTGTCCACTCAATAATTGACCCTCTCTGTCCTATTCCACCCACTCTATCATCGGCCCTCTATATCCACTCCATTTTCTATCCACTCCTTGGCTCTTTGTCTTTCCATTTACCTGCCAACTTATCATTGGCCTTGTCTGTTGTCTCCTTCTTCCACCCACTCCATCCTCTGCCTACGCCATTAATGGCCTTCTTTATCTTCTGCTCACTCAATAATTGTGCCCCTCTTTCTAATCCATTTTCGGCCAACTCCATTGTTGACCTTTTTGCCCTATTCATCTACTGCCCACTCTATCATTGGCCTTCTATATCCAGTCCATCCAGTCCAGCCTTGTCTGTTGTCTCCTTCTTCCACTCGCTCCATCAATGGCCTTCCTTATCTTCTGCCCACTCAATAACTGTTCCCCTTTTTCCTATATTCATCTACTGCCCACTCTATCATTGGCCATTTCTATCTGCTACATCTTCTACCCACTCAGTCACTGGACCACTTCTTCAGCTCTAACTTCGGCTGAATCCATCATCGCCCTTTTCGATCCTTTCCATCACTCCATCATTGGCCTTCTCTGTCCTCTTAATCTTCTACGTCCTCCATCATCATCTCTCCCTGTCGGGTCCATGCTATGTGTTTATGTAGTATAGCTGGCTCTGTAGCAAACATTTATTTTTTAGTAAATTTTCTTTTTCTTTTTGCCAAAACTCAAATCTTTTTGCTGCGGCTGGACACCAGAGAGACACATTCTTTTTTTTTTTTTTTTTTTTATAATTTGCTTTTAATTTGAATGTTTATATGATGAGAAAGAAACTGATAAATATTTCTTTTATAAGCGAAGGACATCTGAAAAATAACAGCAATAAAACATTTTGTGTAGGGAGATTGTTTTGAATGAGACATCATGCAATAAAGCTACGAATGACACTAATAACACAGGACATCTGTGCTTTTTTATTTAATACATACTGGGGTCATGCAATAACCAAATGTGATAACTACATATATAGATACCACAACTTATTTATAAAATATTGTTAGGTTTCCTTTAAAGATGTTTCTTGAAAAAGATGTAAGGCATCTCTTGCCAGCAGTTTGCTGGTACAATTAAAAGCAGTGGCGGCTGGTGCTCAAATTTTTTTGGGGGCGCAAACAAAAAAAACATCAATTGTCGCCACTGTGCCCATTAAACGCAGCCACTGTGCCCATCAAACGCCGCCTGTTTGCCCCCTTAAATGCAGCTAGTTTCCCCCCAAATGCAGCCAGTTTCCCCCCAAATGCAGCCAGTTTCCCCCCAAATGCCGCCAGTTTGTCCCAAGCCTGGCACTTACCTTCCTCGAGTCAGCGCCATCCTCCTCCACGCTCCTCCACGCTCCCTCAATGTCTTCTCCCGTCCTTGATGTCACTTACGCCAATCAGGTGACTGGTATCCAGACCCAGTGCACCTGATTGGCTGAGAGGCGGGTCAGTGTTAGGGCAGCAATTCCCTAACACAGCATGTTTTAAACAGGGAATGCACACCCATTCGCCCGCTGTTTAACCATTTGGGAGCCTATTGGAGCCCACAGGCTCTAATCAGGAAGCCTATTAGAGCCTATGGCTCTAATCAGGCACTCCCAAAACACCCCCACCGCTGTTATTCAGGTGGCCGACTCTCAACAGGGGGCCGAACACCCGAAAAGTGGGTGGCAGCGGCGACAATAGATATATTCATTCAATGCATGAATATATATATTGTTGAGTGACGGGTGCAGAAGAGAACAGGTGGTGCTCCTGCGCCCACTATGGACGCACCGCCACTGATTAAAAGTGTTATTTTTTACCTGTCAGAGTGCCAGAATACTGAAACACATGCTGAAAGAACACAAAGGCATACTTTATCTAGAGGTACCTTGCTTCTGTTTTAAGAGAAATCTTTATGTTGCTAAGGAAGCTCTTATTGAAGGAGTAAAACATCTGGGGAATTACGCACTGATGGAAGCAACCATTTCTTTACTCCAATGCCACATACAGTGCATGAAAAATTATTCATACCCCTTGAAATTTTGCACAGTTTGTCATGTTACAACCAAAAACGTAAATGTATTTTATTGGGATTTTATGTGATAGATAGACCAATACAAAGTGGAAGACAAATGGTTTTCAACATTTTTAACATATAAATATCTGAAAAGTGTGGCGTGCATTTTTATTCGGCGCCCCTGAGTCAATACTTTGTAGAACCACCTTTCACTCAAATTACATCTGTAAATCTTTTTGAGTATGTTTCTACCAGCTTTGTACATCTAGAGTGAAATGTATGCCCATTCTTTGCAAAATAGCTCAAGCTCTGTCAGATTGGATGGAGAGCGTCTGTGAACAGCAATTTTCAAGTCTTGTCACAGATTCTCAATTAGATTTAGGTCTGGACTTTGACCTGGCTATTGTAACACATAGCCATATGCTTTGATCTAAACCATTCCATTGTAGCTCTGGCTGTATGTTTAGGGTCTTTGACCTGCTAGAAGCCGAAACTCCACCCCAGTCTCAAGTCTTTTGCAGACTCTAATCTTCTAAGATTGCCCTGTATTTGGCTCAATCCATTTTTCCATCAACTCTGACCAGCTTCCCTGTTTCTGCTGAAGAAAAACATCCCAACAACAGGATGCTGCCATCACCATGTTTCACGGTGGGGATGGTGTGTTCAGAGTGATGTGCAGTGTTAGTTTTCCTCCATACATAGCGTTTCGCTTTAGGCCAAAAAGTTCAATTTTGGTCTCTCTGACCAGAGCATCTTCTTCCACATGTTTGCTGTGTCCCCCACATGGCTTCTTGCAAACTGCAAATGGAACTTTTTAAGGCTTTCTTTCAACATTGGCTTTCTTCTTCCCATAAAGGGCAGATTTGTGGAGAGCACGACTAATAGCCCTGTGGACAGATTCTCCCACCTGAGCTGTGGATCTCTGCAGCTCCTACAATGGGCCCCTTGGCTGCTTTTCAGAATAATGCCCTCCTTGCCCGGACTGTCAATTTAATCAAGCAGGCAACCTAAATATATTTATGCAGATCCAGCCAATCTTTAGGGAGGTGTGTCCAGATGGTGGTTGGAAGATGCAGAAACAGTCTAGAACCACAGAGAGGGGGGATCTTGTTTCCCTGGAGGAGAGATTTCTAACCAGGAGAGCTGTCTTCCTTCCTGAGTGTCTCGCTGATGGTCCAGCTTGCTCATTGGGGTCCCAACCATGCTCAGCTGAAGAGGCCTACTCAGCCACAAACACTGTATGAGACTAAAGAGGCATGCCATTGAAGACCTGCCCTGAGGATTTCAAAGAGGAGTATACTTGCTGGAGACATTCCAAGCTCGACTATGGTATACCAGATATACCTCATTGCTGCTAAGACCCACAACTTGTACTTCCCCTTTATCCCTTTAATAAATAATGAGACCACCACTGTTAACTCGGAGTAAAAACTGGCCGTAGAAGCCTCCTTTATTTTAAATTAACTTCAAATATTAAATTTAAATAAAACATATAAACAACAACATTTTCTCTGAAAAACAATTCTATCCATAACTAGCGCTGGACTTTGCAGGCACCACAAAAAAATTCTATCTTGTAACCTTTAATAACATTTTATAACATTTTGGCACTGCGGTACCTAACCTCTGGTCATAGGCCTCAAGCCAACAAGCTGGCTCAGAGACGACCACGTGAACATGTGTGAGGGCCGACCATTTTGCCTGATATTCTTTGAACCATTAAAATTGTGTTTGTTCATTCACTAATACATTGTCCAACAAGAATTAGGCACACACACATACAGGCACACACACGCACACACAGGCACACACACACATACAGGCACACACACACATACAGGCACACACACACACACACATACAGGCACACACACACACACAGGCACGCACACACATACAGGCTTACACACACACACACAGGCACGCACACACATACAGGCACACACACACAGGCTTACACACACATACAGGCAAACATACAGGCACACACACACAGACACATACATACAGGCACACACACACATACAGGCACACACACACATATACAGGCACACACATACAGGCACACACACACACACATACAGGCACACACAGACATACAGGCACACACACATGTATAAAGCCCTTTTAAAACAAATCTAGGTTTATAGCACAGTACCTTTCCAGTTTTCTCCATTCAGCCGGGTACTGCACTCCAGGGGGAAGCAGAGAGCACATCACACTCCCCTGCATTTACTTTCACTTTTGAGGCTGACAGAGCTTCTTACAGTGCCGACAGGGGATCAGGAGATCGGGCTCATCTGACAGCCATTATCTCCCCTGATCCCGCGGCACACCTGAGAAACAGGCGGGCCATCTGAAACCGTCTCGCGGGCTGCGATTGGCCCGCGGGCTGGACTTTGAACATGCCTGCCATAGACTGTGTTTCCTGATCCAGATACATGGAAGTTGCTATTTGCCTGGTGGCTGCACTAGAGAATCAGAATTCATGATCTTCATATGTTTAGTGACTCAGGCAGTATTGAAGCCTTTAGATCACCATAAGAGTAAAGCAACAAACATTTTCAACAGCAACATTCATCTAAAACAGCTTGAATACATTTTCAATATAGGTCACATTTAGTTTGACTGTGGCAGCTTCCAATTTTCTGTTTGGAGAAGTTCTGCGGAATCTAATTTTTAATTGCGGAGACTCCAGCCTATCACAATCTGTGCTGAGCAGTGGAAATGCCACTGTCTTCTACAACCATGTAAACTGTCTGTGTAATTGTCCAGAAGGGTTTTATCAACTTTTCCCCCTCACCATGTGCAGAACATGTCCTCTGCATGTTAATCAGGCCTTCTCAGCTGTCATTTTTCCTCTTTCAACATCTGCAAGGCTCCATTCTGCATGGCAAATCTGAGCATTTACTTGTTGAACTAATTGACTTATGACAAACAGGAAGATGTCTTTAACGACTTCAAATTCCTGGCACCCCTTTTGGAAGTTTTGGATCAGTCGGTGCAGAATTTTTGACATCTGATTTATATCATCGGAGTCACGGCAACTAAACTCTGCTGACAAAAGCAACATGCCGTCCAAATCACTTCTTCGAATTGTTGATGACTGTTGTTAGATGAATGACTGGCCTTCTAATTGGAGAAGGAGGGTTCTCTGTTCCAAATTATAATTGCACATTAATTGCTGAGATGTCAAGTCTGTCTTCTTGATGGACGCTCACATATAAATGTAGCTGTACAAATTTCCTGTAGTTGTTTTGGGATTACAGCAAGGCTCTTTACGCTTGACATTTCATTAAAAACTTGAGCATTTTGGTAAAGTTTTATTGTTCAGCTAAATGCATTGGAATCAAATGCATTGGAATAAAAAGGGGGAAATTAAATCATAACTAAAGTAAAAAAAAAAAAAATTACATATATGCTTCCAGTCGCTATCCTTAAAATTTTCATCCTGTTTCTTAAAAATGTTGTGTACATTTACTTCCCATAAATACCTTACAAATGTTCCAGAGATCCCCATCTGCATTCATTTATTTTTATTCTGGTGTCTACACAGTTCATTCTGCTCTATCAGTTTCTCCCTTTGTAACCAGCCTTTCGGATGCACTGCGAGCTGAGTGAGTAATGCCTTATACACACAATCACAATTTCCGACAAGAAAACCACATCATATTCTTTGTAAATAGCATGCTTGCCTCTCAACGTTGCACCGGCGTAGCGTAAAGTAGATACGCTACGCCCGCACAAAGATGCACCACTCTACGTGAATCCAGGCCTATGAATGTGGTTTTCAGGAGCACATGGCGCTCATTGCCCTGATGAGATTATCCATACCAACACACCTTTCCAGATAGTTTACTCAGTCACAACTCACAAAAAAGAAGATCTGGCGATGTTTATTCATCGTATGAACCGTAGACTGTGCAGTTACAACAGGTAAAAAAACGATTCTTCCATGCAGGTTTAGAAGATGCAACAGGTCACACTGATAGTACAGCATAAAATGACTAATACAGAGAAGAGGGGGATGAAAAAACTTAAGCAGCATGCAAACTACGAAGTGGCACAAGAGACAAACTTGATATGAACATTAAATAAACATTACATTATAATTAAACGATTTCATGTAACATGACAATAAGCCTGAGTGAAAGAGCACTACCCTGTCATCACTGTAGAGGAGCATGTTCGTTGGCCACTGAATGGTGTAGACATAAGTGTTCTGTGCTCATCAATTGCTTAATTACTGTTCCAGAAAAAGATCTGAGAGCGTTTAATCAAGCAAATGATGAGCAGGCTGCATAGAAAAAGTCCACCCCATTCAGTGGCCAGCACCCTCCCTTGACTGTGTACATGTATAGGGTTCCTGGGGATGTGTAATTTCACTTTTGCAATCAGCAGGAAGTTCATGTATTGCCTCCCCTGCATCATGTACAATGGAGGCCCAACAACTATGTGATTATGTTCAGGGCTAGCTCACAGGATGTGGGCAGAAGAAAGAAGACTGGAGTAACTGCTGCCACAGGACCAATAAATATGTATGGTGCTCTATTACATCCCCCTATATAATTCAAGCAGTATATACTAGATAAATAAAGAGATGGGGTAGGAATGCTAAGTGCCATTTGCCAGAATTTAGCTTTAATGGGTTCTTCTGGCTGATCATTGGAAGCCACAACCTGAAAATGCTTCCCTTGGCACCGACTGCTCTCCATCAAGAATGCAACACATTCAGTGAAGTAAATGACGACCTGGTGACAATTGCAAATACTATATAACTCTGTAACGGAATGACCCATGACGCCCAGAGACTTTTGAGGGATGGGGGATACTCCTGTGCCAGCGGCACTAAGGACTCTTGGGTCTAAGGTCACCCTGTGCCCCTTTTGGGCATAGAGTGGCTGATAAATAATAATTCATGTATTGGAGGATATCTTGAGATATTACATGTTGTTGTTTAATGTTGACCCACAGCAGGTCAATAGACTCCTAAGATATTCCATTGTCCATTGTGTAATGCTTTAGAGGTGTTAATTTAGATCTGCTCCTAAGACCTTTCCTCTGTGTGATAACACTTTTTAAAACTCTTTAAAGCCCATTGATGATCAGGTGTAAAAACCTTTTTGTCGGAGATAGAAAGTCTGTCTAAGATGTGGATTGAGGGGAACTCATTGTGTGATGCTAACCCTGTGAAAAGTCTATTGATAAGAGGTGTTGTGAGTTAGCAGTCTAAAGGTCAGATGTCTCCTTTCAGGGGTAGGGAATTAGCATGTTTGGCAAAGGAATGTGACTTGTCAAGCTGTAGTAATTACCTCCTCTAAAATGTGGAGACGGGACATCTGGGGGATGACTAATGATTGGCTCAACTGGATGTCAATATCTAAAAGAATGTGATTGAAGCCCGATTGTGTGATGTGTGGGTGGAGAGTTCTTTGTCCCTGTGATTAATTTTAACATGCTGTACTGTATATAAGAAAGCTAAGATAGTGGAGAGGGAGAGACATGCCAAAATTTGGCTTCCAAATCACAGTCCCATTGGTGGAGAGCTGCGTTCTGACACATCACTGAGAGTCTGTCACATCTACAGATCTGAAATCCTCTAGGCAGATCCACAAAGTGCGCTCTCCTGGGCTGAACTAAAATAGAGATATTTTTCACTTGATCGCGCCAACACGTACATGCTTACAAAGCTCCCAAGAGCAGAGAGCAGTTTGCAGGAGGAAATTAACATTACACACGCTCTTAAATGAAGAGGAGTTATTGTACAATTTATATGAAGTGGTATTTATATCTCTATTTTCTGCTTTGTATCTGTATGAATTAAAGTATCATGATCACACCAAAACTTAGTTTTAGACAATTGCTAAAGTAAAAATAAAAATAAATAGGTACATGCTGAAGATGCACAATATACTGTATTTTCTTTTTACGTGTTAAAACATATGCATGTAACTATGATTTCATTGTTTACATCCATGTATCTAGAAAGAGTTGTGTCTGACAGATGGGGAAAAAAGGATTTGTGATTTGGACAATAGGTTTTTAACAAGAATTTGTACCATAAATCACTGAACAACCAACACACTTGGCCTCATTTTGTTCTGATTTATGCTGTAAAAACATGCAAGGGAAAGACATGCCAACATTTGGCTTCCAAATCACAGTCCCATTGGTGGAGAGCTGCGTTCTGACACATTACTGAGAGTCTGTCATATCTACAGATCTGAAATCATCTAGGCAGATCCACAAAGTGCGCTCTCCTGGGCTGAACTAAAATAGAGATATTTTTCACTTGATCGCGCCAACACGTGCATGCTTACAAAGCTCCCAAGAGCAGAGAGCAGTTTTCAGGAGGAAATTAACATTACACACGCTCTTAAATGAAGAGGAGTTATTGTACAATTTATATGAAGTGATATTTATATCTCTATTTTCTGCTATGTATTTGTATGATTATACTACATATACTGGTCTATAGAAGCACCATCTCATAGCAAACTGATATCTCTTTTGCCTGTTTGTTCAGGAGGATGCTAGCAGAACTACTTGTAAATTGCATCTAGCCGGTAACTTAGCATTGTGGCTTAAAATTGAAGTTTAATCTACTTATATTTTCCTCCTCAATCAACATGCAAATTAAATTTACTATCTACTTTATCAGAGGCGGCTCTCTAATTAGGCAAATTAGGCGGTCGCCTTAGGCCTCGCACACACAGGGGCCTTGCGGCCGCCTAGTTTAGCTTATTACAGAGTCGCCTCTTCTAGCAACAGGAGCCTGATCGATCCAACCATCCATCCAGTCCCTCCTGTCTCCAAGTGAGTACACTGATGTAGGGGTGCCCTTCCTTCTTTTCTTCCTTCCTTTCTTTCTTTTTTCTTTCTTTCTCTCCCTTCATCTTTCTTTGTTTCTTTCTTTCTTTCTTTCTCTTTTTTCCTTCATCTTTCTTTCTTTTTCCCTCATAGGTGTGAGTGGGGCCTCATGTCTAGGTTTTGCTTAAGGCCTCGCAAAGCTTAGAGCCGCCTCTGTACTTTATTTTAGATTCAGTGAAATCATCACTGGGTCTCAGTGCTTCTCTGTGTAGACAGGTGCAGTAAGCTAGTCTGCCACTAGGTGGCTCTGTGCTGGAATAGTATCTGTTTACTAGAGAGCTGCACAATTATGGTTAAAATGAGAATCACGATTTCTTTGCTTAGAAGATAGATCACGATTCTCGTGGTGTAACGTCATCTTTCACATTAAAACCCAAAAAAAAAAAAAAATGGACTAACTTTACTGTTTTGTTTTTTTATCATTCAGTGAAGTGTATTTTTTCCCCAAAAGTTACATTTGAAAGACCACTGGGCAAATACAGTGTGACAGAAAATATTGCAGAAATAGAAATTTTAACTTAAGAAACAAGTGTGGTTAAACTTTCTGCATTTACACGCAGAAGTTTGACCTAAGAAGGAAGTTAGTTACAATGTTTCATGTTAAAAATATTTCTTTACACACACAGAAGTTTATCCCTTTTGATCTAAACTTGGCAGACTGCTCGGATATTTTCATTTGACAGCTGAGAAGTCTCTCCAATTGTTACATGAAAGAAAAGGCAAACTCGGCATTGGAGATCGTCAGGGGGGTAGAATCGAGATCACAATATTTTAACAATACATTTTACAGCTCTACTGGTTAGAGAAGATAATGTTATCAAGTGTTAGGCTCTATTTCATTAGAACCCTCCTGTAGCGATGTCATGGTTGAGTCAGGGCCAAGGTTTAAGCCAGATTGGTAGGAGCCTTAGGGCAGATGGGGCATGGGAGCCAAACACACTACATGTATGCAGATGGAGCCAGTAAGTGGAGGCCCTGGACAGGGCTGGGGGCCAGGAAGCGATAGACCTGCACTCAGGCTGTAGTATTTCTCTCCCTAGGTGGAGGCTAGGGCGGGTTGCAAAAGGTTTTGTAGGTTAGGCCGAGAGTACCCTGAGTAAGGCCCCTTTCACACTGAGGAGTTTTTCAGGCGTTACATCGCTAAAAATAGCGCTGCTATACCGCCTGAAAAACTCCTGCTCAGCATACTCAATGTGAAAGCCCAAGGGCTTTCACACCGAGGCAATGCGCTGGCAGGAGAGAAAAAATCTCCTGCCAGCAGCATCTTTGGAGCGGTGAGAGGAGCGGTATGTATACCACTCCTTCCGATTTAAAACAATAGGAAACCGCGGTAATACGGCCTGCAATGCGCCTCTGCAGAGGCGCATTGCGGGCAGTATTAACCCTTTTTTGGCCGCTACCGGGGGTTAATACCGCACCGCTAGCGGCTGAATCCAGCGGAAAATCTGACGGTATAGTGGCGCTATATACTGCCAATACGCCTCCCGCCCCAGTGTAAAAGGGGCCTTAGGCTTTCCCCCTGGAGGATCCCCATGGAGGAGGTGACTATAAGGATCCTATCCCAGTGAGTACTTATGGCCCTGGGTGATAAAAAAATTCTCAATATTACAGTGTTAAATGATCCACAGAGTTACTATGAAATCAAAATTTCGTCACATTGGGTGCAAAAAAACTTAGTATGTGAAAAACAATAAATCAAAATGCAAGTACAAAATATTAAATAGCTGTGCATATGAATAATACATTCTCATAGTGCTCCCACATATATATATAAATTCATAACACATAATTCCAATAAAAATAAAGTTCATATATAAATCTGTGGTGCTCTTCTCCCAGTGACAAGTGCTCACACTTACAATGCTTCAGTACTCCAAAGTGCTATAAATATCCTATCCTCTTACCAAATTAAGATGATCTTCATGTTATAAGAGAGCATTATGGGTTTGGGTTTAATATATACTGTATTTATTGGCGTATAACATTCACTTTTTCACCCTGCAAATCGGTTGCAAATAGTGTGTGCGTGTTATAAGCCGATACTGCAATTTGGGCTGCCTCAGAGAGAACGGGAAGGGGGGCGGGACGAGCGCAGTCAGATTACATACAATGAGAATCTCCTGTTTACTCAGCGGCCCCTGTAATAGGAAGATAAATGAATCCCTCACAACCAATGAGAATTCATCATTTTCTGATCAGAGAAATCTAATCCAATTGCTGTATCTGACAATGATTTTTTATTCTGCAGGCCGTATCAGATACCCCTATCCTCGGGACTGCTGGGAGCAGAGAATGAATGGAGAGGTGCAGAGTGGTCCATTCAATATATTTCTGGGGGGAGACAGTCAGGAGCAGATGACAGTATACTGTGATATGGAGTCAGATGGAGGAGGCTGGATTGTAAGTATACAGTGTATATTTATACATATGTCAGGGAGTTTTAAAGTGATTGTAACCTTGCTTAAAAAAAAAAAAAAACATTATCCCCGAGAAAAAATCATGCATATATTTACAGTAAACTTCTTTAAAAAAATAATAAAAAAAAGCCTATCTTTCCAGTTGTTTTCATTTTCAGTGCAGGTCACGTAATCGCTAAAGTTTCCACAGCGAAGCATGGACCTGCTGGTGGGCGTGTTCCATGTTTGGGGCATATAATTCAGAAAAGGGTAGAGGTTCTGCGTGTCGATGGCAGTGTAATGCAATTAGACCCGGTGGTCTGTCAAAAGAGCAAACTCGTCAAAATCTCCAATTACATCACTTCCGGTGACTCCAGAGCTGTATCCTGGCCTAGGCCAACAAGGCCCAGGCCTAGGGCAGCACTTTGCAGAGGGGCAGCACGAAAAGAGTCCCCGCCGGCTTGCGTTAGGAAAATTAGTCTAGCGCCCCCATAAAGCGGCCGCGCTGCTTCTGGTATGCGGGCGCCCAGCATTCCGCAACTGTGGAGGGGGGGGGGGGGGCTCTTTTATCATCCTGGACCACAAACCTTCCTCACTGTGCTATATGTTTCTGCTGCACCACCTACTTAAAGTAGAACTATAGGCAACACTTTTTTTTCATTTTGGGTAGAGTAAGGGAGGGTTATAGCCCCTGCCAGTTTATTTTTTACCATCCCTGTCTCATTGCGAAGATTTCCCTTCACTTCCTGCTCTATGGGCAACCAGGAAGTAAGAGGAAATCTAAGTAAATTAGGGGAATCCATTGCAACCCCCCCCCCCCCCCCAGGCTCTCAGAACTAGTGTCCTCACCCGAAAATTTCAGGGCGGGTCTTAAACAACACAGGGTGTGGCCGTAACAGGAAGGGGTGGGTCATATTTAAATTAGGGGTGCACAAGTTTAGTCAGGCCTAGGGCAGCACAAATCCTAAATACACCTCTGGGTGACTCTCCAGCAGCAGTAATTGCAGATTTTGACAGAACAACGGCAGAGTATAGTATGGTACATGACAAGTTGTCTGTTTTGACAAAACAGTTAAGGTGTAAAAAATGTGTTGCCTCCTTGGAGGCGGCCATGTTGTTGGTTACTAGCGGGCGGACTAACAATATCCACTAATTTTATGTGTACCGTAGAGAATATACGCTGGCGGTGTTCTGTGAAAACAGCCAAGTCGTCGAAATTTGCAATTATTGCTGCTGAAGAGTTACTAGAAGTGATGTGGTTGGAGATTTTGGAGAGTTGGCTGTGTTGGCAGAACACCAGCCCAATTACATCACTGTCTTTCCCCAGCTGAGAGCAACGTGAATTCTTCAGACATCATCAGGTACAAAGAGGAGGGGTGGAGAAGCTAGAGCGGAGTGAGCTGTCACTCAAGGCAGGAGGGATGGGCAGGGGGCATTGCTGTGTGCACTGCCTAGGGAAGATACAGGCGCACTTTGTTTTTGAACAGCCTGCCTGTGTCCTCAACGTGATGACAGAAGACTGACCACAGTATCATGGATCGGCTGTCATGCTACTGTGGTCAGTTTACATGTAGGAGGCAAGATCAACCAGGTAAATTAGAAGATCGGCATCCAAAAAAAGAATACTGATGTGAGATCATATTTAATTATTTTAAAGAGACTGTGCAGCTTTTTTTATTTTTACCTTTAAAACACTTTAAAAAGTAAAGATTTGCTATAATAAAAGGGACATCTAGAAATAATAATTATGCTTAAGCAGTATGCTAAAGAATGTACCCGTTGTATGGAATTCCTTTTTTTAAAATAGCAGTGGGCTTCCTGATATGTGAGTGTGCCTAGGCACTCCCATTTTGTTCCCTTATACCTGTATATCTGCATTTGAGATCTAAGTCACTGATGCCTCTGAATGTTAGTTTAAGAAGATTTGAAATTATGAAAATAGGGGAAGTGGGGGCAATGGAATAGTTTCTGAGGCTAGACTCAAAGCTACCCACACGATTGGATAAAGGGACTATCTCGTTACTGATAAAACAATATAACAGAATTGTAAAACACAAGAATTGTAAAACATGGTTCCTGCCACCTGTGCTAGGTCAGGACTTGATCGGCAGCTCATTGGGGATCCCTTTGGGTGTTGGTGCAGTTTTACTTATTTTCCCTGTCCACCTTGCATTCTGTCACCGCTTAGCTACCTCCTCGGATGACAAAACACTGGTTTTTAACAGCACCATCGGACCTTAAGTTTAATACTGCACTATCCCTGATCCCTCTACATTCCTGCACTTTTGATCCTGTCCATCTGCCTGTTCACACCAGGAGTATCCAGCTACCACTATGGCTTGGCTTCTAGTGTCCACGGACCATAAATGCCATGATATCCACGACCATACCCCCATGTCCGCCGTGGGGGAAATTATTTGGGCGGCCCAGCTCCGTGCTGTATCAATTCACTCATAGGATTGGTTTGTCCTGATGAAGCGGTGAACTTCCGCGAAACTAGTCAACCTTGACCAATCATTGAGATGTACAACTATCTGTTTTGTTACTTTTTATCAATAAACTTGTGTTTTACAATTCTGTTATATTGTTTTATCAGTACCGAGATAGTCCCTTTATCCAATTGTGTGGGTAGCTTTGGGTCTAGCCTCAGCAACTATTCCATTGACCCCACTTCCCCTATTTTCGCAATTAACCAGGATGATGGTACACTTTTATCTATTCAGTATTTATTTTTATATGAGGCTATACTCACATTTTTGTCCAAGATTTGAAATTAGATTTGGTGATGTCATTATGGTGCAACTCCCTGTTCTCATTGCTGAAGACTTATATGAGGAAGCAAAGCCCTGTCTCTATCAAGATGTCCACCTCCACACCAGTGATGGCTTGTCCATAATGAGCACAGGGGCACTGCCCCCCTAATGTGCCCGCCCCTAACATGCAGGGCGCCGGATGCATGGATTTCATCAGGGTTTCTTTTTTTTTTTATTAGAGCCTGAGGCTCTATTGGCTTAAAAAAGGATGGGCTCTGGGCACGGAGCACCTCCTGAGCCCACCCAATTGTGTGACAATAGAAAATTAATATTCGCTATTGTCTTCCTTATTCTCCTCCCGGCCAATAAGGAAGCATGTCCTGAAACACAATTGGCCTGGGAGTCTTAGTAGCTGGAGCGAGGAGCAGCAATCCTGATCCTTGTCATGTGACTCCTAAGGTAAGGAGGCCTTTAAAAAAAAAAATGCACATTTTTTTGCAGGTAAAAAAAATTGTGCATTTACAATTTTTTTGTAGGAGCCTGGAGAGCATTGTGCCCATACCCTGGTAGTTTATTGAGAACTCCAAACTGACATCTGCAAAGGATGTTGGCTTGTAGTTAATTAGATCACTGAACCCTGGAGTTATTTTACAAAAGTGACAGCTGATACAGCCTGGCTGGTCCAATCCCAAATGGGAAGGCTTCCAAAAAAAAAACAAGGTATCCCTGCTTTTCCGGAATATTTCCCTATGCTTTGCATTGTCTCTGACAGCCGGATGACCTGCCCCTACTTTAGCCACACTTGAAATGCACTCTTAAAAAAACTCTGCCTGACCTAAGATGGCCTCCAGAGTCACATGGGCTGCCAGCATCCAACACGGATCGCTGCCCCAGTGACCCAGGTAACCATAAAGGAACTATGTTCCTCTTGACTTCCTCTCCCTTTAATGCCACTGCAGTTGCGTGCCACCTTCAGTGGAGAGAGCAGACTTCATCTGCCTACAAGGGGATCGGCTTAGAGCCAACCATGATTGATGGACCTTGAATTATTGCCCTCAACACCACCGCCGCCTTCATGATTTCTTCCTGAGGTTTCTAGTTATGCCTCACGTGGGAGAATTAGTGCCTCATTGTCCATCAGCAACAGGAGTAATGCCCCATTGTTGTTGGTAGTGGATGCAATCATGCCCAAAGGCTGCATAAAGGCAAGCAAAGGGCCACATCTGGCTCCCAAGCCACAGTTTGGAGAATGTTGATATAAAGCAATAACTGGGAACTAAAGTAAGGTAACAGAGAAGGTGAGTATTTTAGTGAGTTCAAAACTTGTTACATTATATTGTGTCTTTTCCCTATTACACAATGCATCTCTGCTGCCCCCTACTGACAGCTGTGTAAATTTCCAGGTTGTGTCATTTCCAGTAATTGTGATTCTCCTGTGCAGGTGTTCCAGAGGAGAATGGATGGAAGCACAAACTTCTACCGTGACTGGGCAGACTATAAAAATGGATTTGGAAACATGACCTCTGAATTTTGGCTTGGTAAGTGATCACAGATGCATGTGCTAAAAGCCATTCCATTGTAATATAGAGCAAACGTACTGCCCAATTCACTAAGCTATAATGCATGTGTTATGTACTATTGTTATTTTCAGCCATGTGACTGTTATTTCAGCTCTCATTGACTGTCACTTGTGAAAAGAACATTTACTATGACAAATTATTTGTTTTAGCTGTGTATATTGAGCCTTTAGTCCTGTAGAGCAGAATGTGATGTCGGGGGCGTTGATGAAGACTCTTTTGTAAAGGAGGCTCTGGGGACTCTCATGTATGTGGGAACATCTAAAGCAGACCCTGGTGTAAGGAGGGACTCTGATGTAAGTGGGGACATTTAAAGTGGACCCTGATATAACGGGAGCTCTGATGGGAACTTGATATAAGGGGGCTATGATTGGGATCCTGATATAAGGGAAGCTTGGAATAAGGCCCTGATGTACACAGTGCTATGGCTGGGACAATCAAATAGAGGGAGCTATGATGGGGACCAAGATGTAAGAGGTCTTTTCTTCAAAAAAAGATCTAATGAAAACATATTCATTCATTATTTATTATTATTTGATTTATTAAAGTGACTTTTTGTTCAACCCCCCCCCCCCCCCCACTGAAAAATGTGGAGACCCCAGTGTGTGTGCAGTGTTTTTGTTTTAGGGCCAGTTTACACCAGAAGGCGGTGCTGGAAAGGCGCATTCTATGTACATTTCCTGCATCATGCTCAAAACGCACTGCCTTTGCAATCTGCTGTGGGTGTCAATGTAATGTTAACGGCAACCCAAACACAGATCACCAACACTGTGCATTTGCGGACACCAAATCGCAAGGTACCGCAGAACCATGCTATTTGGTGCAGTGTGCTTTTTATAAGTAGTGCATGCACCGGTGCAATTTCAGCCCCTTCAAATGAATGGGCTGCAAAATCGCAACGCAAAGGATTGCGCAGGAGTTGCACAGGAATACATGCCACATTCCTGTGGTATCCTGGTGTAGCCGGCTGTTACTTCAGAGTCTAGAAACCTAAGAAACCAGGTAATTTTCCCTAGTCAGGACTAGTTTTAAATTTAGACACAGTGAGCAGTTGCTTAAGGAAAGAAGCACTGTAAAACTAAGACCTGGTTTGACCGTCTTTCCGTATTGGCCTCTAGGGGCAGCATTGTCCATGTATCATGTCTATGACCACGTTGGCTAGCCCTTGTTCTCTTTCAAGCCTGTAATCACACAAGGTAGGCTTGAGCCAAGCCCTCAAGTCTTATGAGCACTTGATACTGATACTGCTGTATTTTTATACAGCAATATAGTAGCACCTTTAATAAAGAAACAGAGTTTGGGCATGAGTATGACTTGAGGCAGTAGAACAGGAAAATAGAAGCATGAGCAGTCAATAAACACGCCCCCTTAAACCAGTTAAGCAGGGAAGGGAATGGCAACCTTTTTGGGTATAGGGGTGTTGTAAAAATCAATGTTTTGGGTGGTGCTCATTTTGAGGACTTCTCTAGTATTCCCAATGATGAAGGCCATGTGGACATCCAGGCTAAATGCACACTTTTCACACACTCATTACCAAACCAGATCTACCTACCCCTTCCAGCTTAACATGGCCTAGACCAGTTAAGAGAGCTCTCATAATAAGCTATTGCATTACTGGGTAACTAAACATTGGACACTGTAAGACAAGACTGACCGCCAAGGACTTGAACTTTATCCTCACTGAAGTAATTGTTTCAATATACAAACTAATATAAAATATATAACTATTCTTCCGAAAGGTGGGATTAACCAGAGACTCACCCACCTGGAGGAGCTTTTTTTGTTTCCTGAGAGATTATATTACTGACCATCTTGCCGTATTGGCCTCTAGGGGCAGCATTGTCCATGTATCATGTCTATGAGCACATTGGCTGTCCCTTGTTGTCTTTGAAACCTATAATCACACCTATAACACCAGGTAGGCTTGAGCCAAGCCCTCGTTACTAACTTCCAGATACAGATTCTGATGTTACAAAGCTTTGATGTTAACTGGTTACATTCCAATTTCCAGACACCTGGTTGAAACAACCAGAAAGAAAACGCCATAGTTTTTATGTCAAATACATCTTGTATTATGAAATAAACATGTTGCCTTCCAACACTCACCCTACAACATGATGGTCTAAATCAGGGGTCTCCAAACTTTCTAAACAAAGGGTTAGTTTACTGTCCTTCAGACATTAGGGGCCAGATGTTGGTATCAGTGGGAGGAATAGTACCCCATTGTTGGTGTCACTGGGAAGAATAGTACCCAATCATTGGTAGTGGGAGGAATAGTAACCATTGTTGGAGTCAGTGGAAGGAACAGTACCCCATCATTGGTGTCAGTAGGAAGCATAGTGCCCCATCAATGGTGTAAGCAGGAAGAATAATACCCTAGCATTTGTGTCAGTAGGAAGAATAATGCCCCATAGTGGGTGTCAATGGGAGGAATAGTGTCTCATATCAGTGAGAGGAACAGTGTCCCAAGGGTCAGATAGAGGCAAGCTAAGGGCCACATCTGCTCCCCCCCCCCCCCCCCCCCCCTGGGCCGCAGCTTGGAGACCACTGGCCTAAAAGATCTAAGCAATAACCACCATACAAATTATAGTCCCAACAAATATATAGAAAAAGTATAGGCAAAAAAAAAAGAATGAGGACCATCAAAAAGGAAAGGAAAGGATTCTTCTCCTCCTACAGCACAAGGTTGTTCCTGTATGTAATACTAATCCGTCCTCCATTCTCTCTTTCTCCAGGTAACTTAGCTCTGCATCAGATCACCTCCTCTGCACCCTACGAGCTGCGGGTGGACCTGCGTGCTGGAGATGAGTCTGCCTACGCTGTGTATGATGATTTCCGAGTCGAGGGTGAAAATCAGCAATTTAGACTGCGGCTGGGAAAATACAGAGGAACAGCAGGTCAGGGGGACAATTATACAGAAATTTAGCATGTTTGTGAACAAATAAACTAAACTTTGCTAATGTTAGTACTACATCCATATTTAAAATCAGCTACCCAAGCTTTATAGACTTTTACTTGACACAATAGTAATTCCTGTGGTTGCGTGCCTTCATTCACGTCAGGGTCCAGTGACGTACAACATCCACGATTCTATGGGGTTGATTTACTAAAACTTGAGGGTGCAAAATCTGTTGCAGCTCTGCATAAGCCCTCGTTCAATATGAACACAAAAAAACGATTTCAAAGCTGCATTTCAGTCCGACTTTGGGGGCAACTTGAAAGACATCTGTGCGGGTTCATCCACAGATGTCTGTTGAAATCGCCCCTCGCAATCGCCAAAGGTAGTGCATAAAATTCTTTTGGAAATCGTGTGGTGCTGCAAAGTCAGCGTTGCACTGATTGGGACGCTCCTATTGCCGATTTTGACCTGTCAAATTGCGACAATGTGAACGGGGACTCCAAACTATCAACTCCCAGTTTTTTTTGGTCAAAGTTTAAGAGAACAAGCTGAAGTTAGAAGCTGATTGGCCACCATGCTGCGCTGCACCTGATTCTGTACTCTCCAGTTTTATTAAATCGACTGCTATGTGCCTAGTTGCTTACCATTTCTGATGACTCTCTGCTAAAGTATGTACAGAGGGGTGACTACGCCTTTTGCTCCATGCAGTGCATGAAAGGAAGCGTTGTCACCCCATTAGTGCAAGTGCAGGGGGCAAAAATGTGGATTAAAGTGTTGTTACCCCAACTTTTCATATTCCTGATAGGTGTCTGTTGCACCATGTACTTGTTATAAAGTATACTGTTCTCTTTGCATTGCTTTCTCTATCTGAATATGAAATACCTGGTGATTCTATCACTCCATGAATTTCTTATAGAAAATTGACCACACCAGGCATAGAAGCACAACTTTTCCGTGCATGGTCAGTTTTCTGGCTGTGTTAGATGCTCAGCGTGCCTGTTATCTACTGATACCACTTGTGCTGACACCCTCCTCCCCCCGATTGTACAATACCCGGCCTGATTTTATACAGATTGAATAGCTGGCCATAGACAATTCAAATCTCGGTCGGTTCAGCAGGGACTGGCTGAGATTCGAACAATGTATTGGCAGGCTGATTGATCAACTCGGGTACAATTAGCCTGTTGAATTTTAAATGTGATTTTTGCTATTAACACTGATTGTGTTGATGGGGGAATCAAAACCTGTGGTTGCAGGAAAAAAAAATCGCTACATCTATGGGTGCCTTTAGGTAAGCAATCATAGTTTTGGTAGGGCAGAAGTTGATTTGCCCATGTTGTAACATGTGTGGTGAACGCACCATGATAAGTATACTATAGAAATGCTGCTGTAGAAGTCTAAATATGCTAAGATGAGAAGAGAAGCGTGTGCTACAGTTTAGCTTTAACACTAAGATAAGGATCTGTATTTTAGCCATGTGACTGTTTTTTTTAAACCACTGCTGAAAGTAACTCACGCTTTACAAAATAATAAAACGTATTCTGGTTTGATAGCTTTGTGAATTGAGCCTAGGGCCCCTTTCACACTTGTCCTGTGACTCGGGACTGCAAAGACACATGACAAGTTGTACCCCATGATTTCCAATGAGTACCATTCATATCTGTGCGACTTCAAGTCTTAATCTTTAATCTTTAAAGTAGTCCCTCTACTACTTTGAGACAGTCTGATCAATAATCCTATTGTACACGTTCCTGGTAGAAATGGCTCATAAAAATGGTGGGCGCTGCAGCGATTACCAGTTGGATCCTGGGAACATCATGCAAACGTACATATTCGCCAGCACACCAAGGATCGTCTAACTACGACCAAAAAAGTTTTAATAACAAAAAATCTGATCACAAAGATGCAACGTTTTGGAGTCACGCAAGACCCTTTCGTCAGGCATCACACTTAACGAAGGGGCCCTGCATGACTCCGAAACGTTGCACCTTTGTGATATGATTTTTTTGTTATTAAAACTTTTTTGGACGTAGTTTGACTATCCTTGGTGTGCTGGTGAATATGTACTCTTGCCTGTACTACTTTGGTCTGACTTTGATGCGAGTTGAGGTCCATAGACCTCAAGTTTACACAGGCATTCCCTGAAATCGCGGCAAATTTGCGACGCAAAATCACGTGGCAGTGTGAATGGGGCCTAATATGTGCTAGGAGATACATGAAAATGATAGATGGCAGTGAAAGAAATATACTGTAAGAACAGGTACTAATATCAGCTGCTGTCTTTCTAGGGGACTCTATGGACTATCATAACAACATGGTCTTCTCAACCCGTGATCGGGACACTCAGCGGAGGATCCTGCCATGTGCCATGTCATACCGAGGAGCGTGGTGGTACCGCAACTGCCACTATGCCAATCTCAACGGTCTATACGCCAACAACAAAGACCACCAGGTAGATAACTCCACAAATAAAGTTTTACTAAAAAAGGATTGTATGCTTTTTTATTTTAGTTGAAAAAAATATTCTTAGTTGTACAGTACAGAACACAGGATCTTTAGTCTTTAACCGTGAGTAATATGCAGCTACCTTCGGGTGATGGGACACTGGCAAAGAAAGCTGCAGGGACACATCCCTATATAATCTCTCCCGCTCCCATCTATTCTTAGTTTTTTTTTTGCTAGTGTTATTACAAGATGACCAACTTCTTCCCACCTATTTTAAGTATGTAGCCCCCTCCTAGTTAGGTGCTAGAAAAATGTAGTACTCACTCTGTAGTCAGAGGAGTGAGATGTTTTTTTTTTTCTGCTGTGGCTTTACAGGCTGTGAGATTGATTGCTTTCCCCTAGCTCTGTTGAAAAACTTCCACAGCTTGGGGCAGTAAGATACAAATTCTCAGCTTGAATATTTACTACCCTCTGACCAATCTCTGGGGAGGTGTGCCCAGTAGGTGGGAGCCTGGGCAGATAGAGTTAGGTGGTGCTTGGTCCTACATACATGAGGATGGACTGCTAACACTTCAGGACTGGCTGCTGGACTACTCGGTGCTATGGACAGAACCCTCAAATTTTTAATCTCTCTCTGTGAGTAGAGCTTTGATTACTGAGCTGCAGTCTCCATTGTCCCCAGCTGTAAGTAGCGACTGTTCCAGTTACCCTGAACTCCCCCAAGCACTGCCACTGATCCCAACCCCCCACTAGTACTGCCACTGATTCCAACTCCCCGGAGTACAACTTTTTGGAGTACGGTACATTACACAGGTCCCTCCCCTCTGTTCTTTATGATTTCTCCATTACTTAATACAAAACTGAGGCTAGCTGAGAGTGGGAGAGGTTATATAGGGGGATGTCCCTGCGGCTGTCTTTTTTACCAGTGTCCAGTCACCTGAAGGTAGCTGCATAGAGCCCACAGTTAAAGACTAAGCAGAGTGTAATAGGAACTATTATAGGCACTTCAAACAAAGACACACAAATAGAAAACTGTTCAATTCATCATCCGAAATCCAAAAATGGAAAGAGTATGGCACAACTGCAAACCTACCAAGACATGGCCGTTCACCCAGTAGTGTATTTAGGTTTTGTGCTGCCCTAGGCTTGACTAAACTTGTGCACCCCCTAATTTAAATATGACCCACGCCTTCCTGTCAAGGCCACAACCATTTCTGTTTAAGACCTGACCTGAAATTGGGGCAATAGTTCTTAGGGCCTGGGGGGGCATTGGATTTCCTTAATTTGCATAGATTTCCTCTCACTTTCTGTTTGGCTATGGGGCAGGAAGTGAAGGGAAATGGCTGCAATGGGACAGGGATGGTAAAAAATAAACTGACCGGGGCTATAACCCTCCCTTAAAAAAGTGTTGCCTAGAGTTCTACTTAAAGCACAAATTTCTGATAATTTTATGAAGAAGACTAAGAAGATATAACCATGTTAATGGTGCAGCAGAAAACATATAGCACAGTGAGGAAGGTTTGTGGTCCAGGATGATAGGACAGTCAAAATTAGAAGCAGCTTGCGTTACACAAACAGTGTAGCACAAGCCAGCGGGGACTCTTTCCGTGCTGCCCCCCCCCCCCTGCAAAGTGCTGCCCTAGGTCTGGGCCTTGTTGGTGTTGCGTCCATCTAAACTGACAGGTTGGGCCAGGAGAGCATTAATCAGAGAAGCAGCCAAGAGGCCCATGGCAACTCTGGAAAAGCTGCAGAGATCCACAGCTCAGGTGGAAGAATCTGTCCACAAGACAACTATTAGTCCGCTCCACAAATCTGGCCTTTTTTGAAGAGTGACAAAATAAAGTAATTGTTGACAAAAAGCCATAAGAAGTCTCATTTGCAGTTTGCGAGAAGCCATGTGGGGGACACAGCAAACATGTGGAAGAGGTGCTCTGGTCAGATGAGACCAAAATTTAACTTTTTGGCCTTAAAGCAAAATGCTATGTGTGGTGGAAAACTAACACTGCATATCACCCTGAACACACCATTCCCACTGTGAAACATGGTGGTGGCAGAATCATGTTATGGGGATGCTTTTCTTCAACAGGGACAGGGAACCTGGTCAGAGTTGATAGGAAGATGGATGGAGCCAAATACAGGGCAATCTTAGAAGAAAACCTGTTAGAGTCTGCAAAAGACTTGAAACTGGGACGAAGGTTCACGTTCCAGCAGGACAACGACCCTAAACATACAGCCAGAGCTACAACGGAATGATTTAGATAAGGGGTCTCCAAACAGCAGCCCGAGGGCCAGATGTGGCCCTTTGATTGCCTTTAGCGGCCCTTGGGGCACTATTTCTCCTACTGATATGGGCCACTAATACTCCCACTGACAGCCAACAAGAGGGCACTATTTCTTCCTTTGATACTAATGATGGGATAACATTTCTCCTACCAATAGGGGCACGAATCCTCCTACTAACTACCAACAGTGAGGCCATATTTATTTTCACTGATGCTAGGCCCGGGAAATTTTCTGCCCCCCGCTGGCCACAATACAGCCCTTCTAAAGTCTAAAGCACAATAAACTGGCCCTTTGTTTGAAAAGTTTGGAGACCCCTGGTTAGATCAAAGCATATTCATGTGTTAGAATGGCCCAGTGTTAGCAGCAGACCTAAATCAAATTAAGAATCTGTGGCAAGACCTGAAAATTGCTGTTCACAGACGCTCTCCATCCAATCTGACAGAGCTTAAACTATTTTGCAAAGAAGAATGAGCAAAAATGTCACTCTCTAAATATGCTAAGCTGGTAAAGACATCACCAAAAATACTTGTAGCTGTAATTGCAGTGAAAGGGGGTTCTACAAAGTATTGACTCAGGGGGACTGAATACAAATGTACACCACACTTTTTAGATATTTATTTGTAAAAAAAAAAAAAAATTAAAACCATTTATAATTTTCCTTCCACTTCACAATTATGTGTCACTTTGTTTTGGTCTATCACATAAAATCCCAATAAAATACATTTAAGTTTTTGTTGTAACATGATAAAATGTGGAAAATTTCAAGGAGTGTAAATACTTTTTGAAGGCACTGTATGTTTGATGATTAGCTCTTGGCCATATAGCGTACCTTACTTTTAATTTGCTATACCATGATGTTTTTCTTCTTTAGGGTGTAAACTGGAAAACGTGGAAAGGTTTTGAATTTTCCATCCCTTTCACCGAGATGAAAATGCGTCCACGAGGCATGGGCAACTGGCGCCGATTATAGAACCCCCGACACAATCTGGAACCACTCAACTGAAAACTGGAAGCAACGTGGCACCCCCCGAAACCCCAGCACAAGTCCAGCCATCCTTACAGGATGCCCACCAAGGTCAAAAACAAGGGAACTGAAATATTAAGTGGCTGTAAAAACTTGTGTCATATATAAAAAAAAAAATTGTCACCTGGATTGTTCTTTGTGGGTAAAAGACTTGGACTCAAGCAACCTTAGGCCTACATCACCAATTTCATGTTCAGGGTTTTGAAGAACATCTAAAGAATATGGAATTTCCAGTGCTGTATCCTGCTAAAAACCGGACCATGAAACGCGTTATCAGGAGTAAGCTAAAATATAACATAAAACGTTATGGAGCATCAGGAGAAAGCTAAACTAGGTAGCTGAGGGATCCAGAATGCATATATTGGGAATATACAATTTGGGGTGTAACACATGGAAGAAATTCCTTACTGTCGTATCTTCAAATAGCTCTTGCACTTTTTGTCTCCCTTGAAGAACAGTTGCTCACATTTCCTATGTCATGGTGCATTGGCCTACAAACAAGTACAGCTTCCATTCAAATAGATGAATTTTATACATATAGTAAAACTGCAGCACATGTAAAAAAAATAAAAAAACACACCTGCTGTAGGCACAAGATTAATAAAAAACAGCATGCAAGGATAATGCAACTAAGCAGCACTAATTTTATAGTTCCAGTAATTCTAGAATAGCCATCTCAGGCGGGTGTTTTTTTGGGATGGTACACCACCTCTTCTCTCCTCCTCTTGGCTCATCATGACACTGCATAAAGCCCTAAAATTCACAATAAGACATTAAAGCGGAGTTCCAACTACATTAACCAATTTAAAAAAAAATTATATTTCATGGGGTAATCAGACTGTATATATAAGTTCACCTACTTTGTTAAAATCCGCCGCCGATTTCCCGGGTAATAGTAGAAAGACACTTTTAAAAACTGTTCTCATTTTGCTTGTGGGCATGTGAAGCCCACAAGCACTTACTTCCTGGATACGGTGATGAGCTACGACCATCATGCACCGTCCTGTCCCGCCCCATTCTCGCGCATGCCCTTTCCGCACCACACCACAGCGGCGTCAACCTCTCGGGTTGCTATCACAACAGGTGGCGTCATCAGAAGTGCAACGAAGAAGCGCACTGACTCCTGGGAAATGATGACACACATTTCCCAGGAGCAGTAGCGAGTGGAGGCGCCAACTGAAATTACGACAGGAACCAAGGTGATGAAGAAGGCAGATTTCATGGGGCCACATAGCAACAGCTATGTCAAGGTAAAAAGTAAAGAGTAAAGTAAGAGTAAAACAAAAATAATATCCAAATGTTGTTTTTTAATTTATTTTATGCACATTAATGGCAGATATTATTTTTGATGGGAACTCCACTTTAAGGCCACGTATCTTTCAACTGAGAATTTTCAAGCTATACGATGTTGTTTTCCAAGAATACAAAAGTATTAATACTCATTCAAAGGGCATACCCAATACCCATATGGTATGTCCTGTTCACTACAAGAAACTGTAACAAGAATAAGATGAACTGAAAACCAGGGACCCATTCTCCCATCCTGATTTCATTAGCAGTTTGTGGCCATGTTCCTTTCGCTCGTACAGCAGAATAATGCTTTCTAAGGACATAAAAGTCAATAGCTAAGATTTATTACAGGTCTGTAAGAGATTATAGACCCGTAACTAGCAAAAGCAGGAAAGAATTTACCATTATCTATCCCAAAGCTGTATCCTGGCCTAGGCCAACAAGGCCCAGGCCTAGGGCAGCACTTTGCAGGGAGGCAGCACGAAAAGAGTCCCCGCCGGCTTGTGCTACACTGTTACCCAAGCTGCTTCTAATTTTGACTGTCCTATCATTCTGGACCACAAACCTTCCTCACTGTGCTACTATATGTTTTTTTTTGCTGCACCATTGGCATGGTTATATCTTCTTAGTTCTTTCCATCAAATTATCAGACATTTGTGCTTAAAGTAGGACTATAGGCAACACTTTTTTTTTTCATTTTGAATAGAGTAAGGGAGGGTTATAGCCCCTGTCAGTTTATTTTTTACCATCCCTGTCCCATTGCAGAGATTTCCTGCCCCATAGCCAAACAGGAGGTGATAGGAAATCTATGCCAATTAAGGGACACCATTCCCCCAAAGCCCTCAGAACTAGTATCCCCACTCAATAATTTCAGGGTGGGTCTTAAACAAAAAGGGGTGTGGCCTTGACAAGAAGAGGTGGGTCATATTTAAATGAGTTTAGTCAGGCCTAGGGCAGCACGAAACCTAAATACACTACTGATCTATCCTAAACACAAGTTGCCTGCCCAACACTATCCAAAGGGCTACTTTAAGACCAAGTAACTATAGCAGGGATAGGTTTAAGAACTAAATGGATGAATATATGTTGCAGCATGTCTAGGAACAACACCCCCCACTTCCCATTGAACACTGTTTGATTTCTTTTTCGTTTGTTTGTGCCCCCCCAAAAATTTTAAACACCAGCCAGGGGCTTTTTTTTACAGTGGTTTCAACCAATGAAATTGAACCTGAATTGAATGTTAAGAATGACTGGGACAATAAAAAGTGATTGCTGCATTTTGCACATTTCTACTATTACATAAGCTTGTACGTTAAACAAAATGAATGTTGCAATCTGAACAAATACAAAAAGATGAACCATCACTTAGACATTGGAGAAAATGGAGTGAAGGACTCCGAACCCGAGGGTCGGGGAAGAGGAAAGTGCCACGGCATCAAAAAGAAAACGGTGGCAGGATCTGGGCTTGATTTTGACCTATACCCTCCACCTTTATATAAATATATATATATAACAGATGGATACACTGTCTATTTTTATAAAAGCACAGTATTGGAGGGGAGGTTATGGGAGGGAACAGATGGTAAATGTGTTTTTTTTTTGTAAACTGCTTTTAATAAAACATGGCGGGACATGACATTTGTGTTTGTTTGAATTGGAAATTTTAATGCATTTTTTTGCCTTTCTATCTCGTACTCAATCTCATTGATTCCAATTCTTATCCAGTGTATAGTGGCAAGAAAAAGTATGTAAACCCCACAAAACCCAAGTCAGGTATGAGAGAGTGAAATAAGAACTGCCTAAAAAGCCCCATAGAATAGGGGACCAGATTTTTAAAATGAAATCCGGGGACATATTTTATTTTATTTTTTACTAATAATGGCGGCAATCAGCGACTCTCTGCCCGTCGCCACTGACGCCCACCTCACAGCCTGTCAAGTCTTACTCTTCGGGCCCCGGCTACTACTGGGTGGGGAGAAAAGGAAGATCACTCAGCCAGGGAAGGCAAAGGGATAGGCAAGCGGCTGGCTGGGACTTGAGCCAAGGCAGAAGAACATGCGAGCGGGAGCAGAACGGGCATACACCTGAAACTGAAGAAATATTACCTCCGCTCCGACCAGTACTTGATCATCAGAAAGGGGCACAGATAATGAAAAAGAGATGTGTAATTCAGATTTTTATTTTTTATTCTGAACGGACTGTCTTTCAAATTGTCCCAGCCAATGGTGGCTGGTGTTTAAAATTTTTGGGGGGGCACAAACAAACGAAAAAGAAAAAAAAAACATCAATTGCAGCCTCACTGTGCCCATCAAACGTAAGCAACCGTGCACATCAATTGCCGCCACTGTGCCCATCAAATGCAGCCACTGTGCCCATCAATTGTCGTCACTGTGCCATCAATTGTCGCCACTTTGCCATGCCATCAGTTGTCGCCACTGTGCCATGCCATCAATTGTCGCCACTGTGCCATCACGGTGCAGGAAAGAGAGGGGACAGCGCTCCTGTGCCCACTATGGACGCACCGCCACTGGTCCCAGCCCCTGTTCAAATCCAAACCGGGGACAAACCCAGGGACAGACTTGTTCCGGAGACAGTGTCCTTAATCCAGGGATGTCTGGTCACACTATCATAAGAGATATAGAGTTTGGAGTAAATGGATAAATCTCACTGTTTGCTGGTGATACTACATTAACCACTTGCCTACTGAGCACTTTCACCCCCTACACTTTGAATGACAATTGCGCGGTCATGCAACACTGTACCCAAATACAATTTTTATAATTTTTTTCCCACAAATAGAGCTTTCTTTTGGTGGTATTTGATCACCTCTGCGGTTTTCATTTATTGCGCTTTAAGCAAAAGAAGAGGGACAAGTTTAAAAAAAAAAAAAACACAATATTTTTTACTTTTTGCTATAATAAATTAGTTTAGGACGATACGTATTCTGCTACATATTTTTAGTTAAAAAAAAATCGCATTAAGCGTATATTGATTGGTTTGGGCAAAAATTATAGGGTCTACAAAATAGGGGATAGATTTATAGCATTTTTATTATTATTATTTTTTTTACTAATAATGGTGGTGATCAGCGATTTTTATAGTGACTGCGATATTTCGGACACTTTTGACACATTTTTGGGACCATTCACATTTATACAGCGATTCCTGCTATAAATATGCTCTGATTACTGTATAAATGTGACTGTCAGGGAAGGGGTTAACACTAGGGGGCGATCCAGGGGTTAATGTATTCCCTAGGAAGTGATTCTTACTGTGGGGGGAGGGAAGTGACTGGGGGAGGTGACCAATGGTTGTCGCTATGTACAAGGAACACACCATCAGTCACCTCTCCCTGACAGGACGTGGATCTGTGTATTTACACACACAGATCCACGGTCCTGCTCAGCTACTGGGAAATCGCGTGTGCCCGGCGGCCATCGCGGCCTGCCGGGCACGCGCCCCCGCTGCTTCACTGGGCCTCCTAGTGGATTAAAAGGGTGCAATGTCATATGGCATCAACCCATAACTCACTTGACGGCGGGCGGTGGAGAAAAGATTAAGAAGGCCAATAACTTTACAACTGTATACAGAAACTTTACAAGGAGACCTAGTTATAATAGAGGGGTGGGAATCTAAATGGCAGAGGGGTTTAAAGGTAGAAAGATTTAAAGTAATACACTTGGAAGCTAAAATATGATCGCAAGTTACTCATTAGTAATTACTCAGCAATAGTATGCAATGCCAAGCTGCAGCAAGGCCAGCAGACTCTTAGCATACATTAAAGCGGAGGTCCGCCCCCCAAAAAATATTAAAAGCCAGAAGCTACAAATACTGCAGCTGCTGGCTTTTAATAAATGGACGCTTACCTGTCCAGGGTGCCCACGATGTCGGCAGCTGAGGCAGAGCAATCGCTCGTCTCTCAGCTGCCCCCTTAGTGAGGGAATCAGGAAACGAAGGGTTGCGGCTTCACTTCCCGGTTCCCTACTGTGCATGCGCGAATCGCACTGCGCATCCTAACTAGTCTCCGCTGTATTCTGGGACCTGTGTGTTTCCCAGAAGACAGCGGGAGGGACAAGAAGGGGCGCAAATACCTGTATTATACAGATATCTGCTCCCCCTCCCCCTCCCCCTGAAAGGTGCAAAATGTGACACCTGAGCGGGGGGACGGTTCCGAAAAGTGGAGGTTCCATATTTGTGTGGACCTCCGCTTTAAAGAGATAATTAACTCAAGACATAAAACTATAGTTCTACCACTTTACAAAACTCTGATTCAGCCACATCTTCAGTATGCCTTCCAGTTCTGGGCACTTAGGAAGGATGTGTAGGAACTGTAGAGAGTCCAGAGAAGGGCAACAAAGCTAATAAGGGGGCTGGAGGATCTCAGGAAGAAACAACTACCAACATTAAACTTATTCCCCCTGAAAAAGAGATGCTTAAAGGATCACTAAAGGATTTTTTTTTTTTTTTTTTTTTTAGCTAAATAGCTTCCTTTTACCTTACTGCAGTCCTGATTTCATGTCCTCATTGTTCGTTTTTGCTTTGAAGTTGCTGTATTTCTGCTCTGATCTCCACACTTCCTGCTTGTCTGGCTCCTTATGAAAAATCTCATGGCAGCTTTTCACTGTGGTCCAAGCTGTCATTACTGTGTGTCTAAAACTCCTTAGAACCAATCAGATTCATTTTAAAAACAAAACACTGCTCTGGATTTGTTTGATTTGTTCTGTGTGTCTCTCTACTTCACAGAAACATGAAACCAGTTTAAAAGTGAAACTAAACTGCAGGCACATTATATGATTGATTTTTATCCATTTTTAATCATTTTTAAAAGGAATCAGTTAACTTGTATGTCTCTATACCCTGTAAACAGTCATTTCAGCAAAACATTTTTTTTCCTTTAGTGACCCTTTAAGAGGGGATATGATTGCGGGATAAATATCTTTAAATAGTGACCCTAGGATTGGGACGAAAATATTTCACCTAAGGCCTCGTACACACGATCGGACATATCCGATGAAAACGGTCCGCGGACCATTTCCATCGGATATGTCCGATCGGGAGTTTGATCCGATGGCGTGTACACACCATCGGATCAAATTCCCCGGCGCCGGACGGCGCGGTGACGCAGCGGTGACGCGGCGGTGACGTTGACGCCGCCACGTCACCGCCACGTCACCGCACCAGGAAGTTAAACACTTCCGCGCATGCGCCGAATCCATTTGGCGGCGACGCGGCGGTGGTGGGGGACGACATGTCTGCTGGTAAGTGTACTAACCAGCAGACATGTCGGGCGGACAGATTCCACCGGATGGATTTCAAAGCATGCTTTGAAATCTGTCGGGTGGAGAAATCTGTCCGCTAGCCCATACACACGAGCGGAGATGTCTGCTGAAACGGTCCATTGGACCGTTTTCAGCGGACATATCCCCTCGTGTGTACGAGGCCTAAGTCTCTAAACAGGACACAGAGATACACGATGATGTTGGACAAGAAGTGGTTCAATATTAAACTGTGTAAGGGTTCTTTACTGTTAGAGCAGTAAGGATGTAAAAACGTGCTAACGCAGTTGGTGTGTCAGTGGGTAGTGTAGATAAAATAAAATAAACTTTTATAAGTGTTTCTTAGTGAACACTATGTGCAGGGATATTGGAAATAGTAGCATAAAACAAATGTGACAACACCAAAGAAATTACACTTTTCTACAATGTAAAGTAGTGAGTGTACAGGTGGTTCTCAAAAAATTAGCATATTGTGATAAAGTTCATTATTTTCTGTAATGTACTGATAAACATTAGACTTTCATATATTTTATATTCATTACACACAGATGAAGTAGTTCAAGCCTTTTCTTGTTTTAATATTGATGATTTTGGCATACAGCTCATGAAAACCCCAAATTCCTATCTCAAAAAATTAGCATATTTCATCCGACCAATAAAAGAAAAGTGTTTTTAATTAAAAAAAAAGTCAACCTTCAAATTATTCTGTTCAGTTATGCACTCAATACTTGGTCGGGAATCCTTTTGCAGAAATGACTGCTTCAATGCAGCGTGGCATGGAGGCAATCAGCCTGTGGCACTGCTGAGGTGTTATGGAGGCCCAGGATGCTTCGGTAGCGGCCTTAAGCTCATCCAGAGTGTTGGGTCTTGCGTCTCTCAACTTTCTCTTCCCAATATCCCACAGATTCTCTATGGGGTTCAGGTCAGGAGAGTTGGCAGGCCAATTGAGGTCAGTAAACCATTTACCAGTGGTTTTGGCACTGTGAGCAGCAGGGCCGGATTAACAGAGGGGCTGATGGAGCTGCAGCTCCAGGCCCCTTTCTCAAGATAGGCTCATTTGCCCCCAAAAAAAAAAAAGTTTTTTTTTTTTTTTTTTTTTTAGATCAACTTCGGGGGTTGTAGCTCGATGATCAGAGGTCACAGAAACCCCACATTTGGGGGGTAGTCAGTTGAAGACCTACCCCACAACCGGTCAAAATATGGGACGGCTATCATTTATGGTTCCGGAGATACGGGCCTGCTTGCACAGCCTGTCAGAAGCTACATACAGAGCGGCCATTATAAATACAAGCTGACACACTGCAGCACACTGAGAAAAAAAAAATCATCATTTGTTTTTTGCTAGAAAATTACTCTATGGTGGTCTTTGCAACTTTTTATGTTGCACGGTATAGAGCTGCATGATTCTGGCTAAAACGACAACTGCAATTTTTTTGCTTAGAAGATAGATGACGATTCTCTCACGATTTGTACGGCATAACATCGTCTTTCACATTAAAATGAAAAAAAAAAAAAATGGGCCAACTTTACTGTTTTGTTTTTATGGTTTTTATTATTCAATGAAGTGGGCAAATGCAGCGTGACATAAAATATTGCAGCAATTACCATTTTTGTCTCTGCTAAAATATATATAATGTTTGGCGGTTCCAAGTAATTTTCTAGCAAAAAATATTGGTTTTTAACTTAAACAAGTGTGGTTACATTTCTTGCATTTACACACAGAAGTTTGATCTAAAAAGGAAGTTGGTTACAATGTTTCATGTTGTTTACAAACTTGGCAGACAGTCAGATATTTTCTTTACACACAGAAGTTTATCCCTTTGATATAAGAAGAAAGCGTTAGTTACAATGGCCCAGATTCACGTAGATCGGCGCATTATCGGTCCGGCGTAGCGCACCACTTTTCCGTTAGACTTGCGCAATCTAGCCGCGTAATCCCGCGATTCACGTAGCTTTTACGCAAGAGATTGCGCAAGCGTAAGGTTTTTTCCGGAGGCGTAAGGAGGAGTAATACAAATTGGGAGGGACGTGGGCGTGTTACATTGAAATGAGCCGTGACCCCATGCAAATGAAGGGCCGGCCGACTCGCGCATGCGCGCGTGAAGGAAACCATGTCAGCTCCGTTGTGCGCATGCTCACAACTCGGGAGCGGCGCAATCAGTGAAATTGGAAATGGACTAGGGCAATGTTGTGAACTACGCAGACAGCATAAATAGACACACACAAACGCACTTCCATTGCAAAAGTACATCCCTTTGTGTCCCTTCCCATTGAATCAAGTGCTTTTGCTCTGTTGTTCGTTAGAGTGTGTTTTGTAGTTGTCAGATTAGTGTTCTGTGTGATCTAGTGCTTGTTGGTAGTTTTGTGAAAGTGTATTTTGATAAGTGTTTGAGACTGTTTGTTTGATTGATATATTTCTGAGCGTTTGTTTTCTTGCTTTATTTTTTCATCTGATTTTTTTGTGTGTGTTTCTTGCTGAGTGCTAGTGTGATTTTTGGGTGTTCTTTTTCTCTTTGTGTGTGTTCTTGTCTGATTGGTTGTGCTTGTATTTGTGACAGATTGTTGGTGACTGCTAGTGAGTTTGTTTGGAAGTATGACTGAGAGAAAAAGAAAGCTTAATTTTTTTGGTTTGAAAGCATTTTTTTTTTTGTTCTCTGCATTTTTATTGTTCTCTGCATTTTTTTTTTCTATGCATTTTTTTATTTTTTTGCTGACATTTTTGGCATATTTTGGGTTGTGAATGATGTTTGAATGTGGGGGTGACATTCCTGCTGGAAAAGGGGTGTCATCCTCAATTTGGGTGGAGAAGGGTTCCCCAGGACCAGGGAGAAGTGATTCCCAGGTCCGTGTGAATGGTGTATGAATGTACAGTGACATAATTGGAGCCTTGACGTGGCGTTACTGCTCACCAGTCTTGCATGGTGGACTGGTGCCAATCCAATTTGATGAGGATGTGGGGTGTGTGTGCTAGGGACCACAGTGGTGTGCATGCATGCATTCTCATTGTGCCATGATTAATGTGTGTGTTTAACGTGCAAAGATGCATAATGTGAGCTGGCATGAGATGGGGTCATGAGATGGGGTACCAGTGCATATGCAGAGTCACCTTGAAGGGAAAAGACAGGAGTATGTTAGTCATGCATGTGCCCCTTGTGAGGTGTGCATCACGGGAGGGGATAGTCATGCCTGACTCCCATGTCACTCACCAACCAGCCAGATGTCCCCATACATGTTCTGTTTGAAATCTGTGGGGATGGGGCTCTGATTGTATATGTAGCTGTCATGGGTGTCATGGGTGGTGCCATGTGTTGGGCTGCTGATGTCCTCCTGCAAGGTTGTGGTAATTCCATGATGGCATGAGGGGTGAATCTGAAGATGCGAGACACCTCAGAATCTCTCATGCCAAAGATGTCTATGCGTGTGTGATATATCAAGTGAAGAGTGAGGGGCTTGTATCAGATAAGAATATTGTATTAGATTAGATTAAATTGTAAATTTTATATAAGCAAAAAAAAAACATCTCCCGTGCCCTCCTTAGTGCCATCCTCCGTGCCCTCATCCTTCTTTGTTCATCTAAAGTCAGTAGTATAGCTATGCGCGACGATGCCCCTGGCATGTTGGCATACAGATTGTTGGGCAACACGTGTGACTGCTGAACTCCTCACTAACAGTGTTGCTTTATCTGACAATTAGACTTTTTTTCAAAATTTAGACCAGCTTTTAGGTCCTCTAACTTTAGACAGAACATTTTGCAGTTGCGCACATCGCGTAGCCTGCGCAGCAACTGTGTTTTTTTGTGAATCCCCGTAACTCCCTCATTAGCATATTTGACTAGCAAATCAATGGTGTGTCTAGCGCAGTTTTGCGCGAAGGGAAGCGAATGTCTAATTCAATTACGCCGGACCAAAAAACGTAGATTTCTGGCGTATATTGTTTTGTGAATCGCGTCCAACTATACGCACGCGCACATTTAGACTTACGCACGCGCAACAGCAGTTGCGCAGGCGTAATCGCTCTGTGAATCTGGGCCAATGTTTCCTGCTAAGAACTTGGCAGACTGTCCAGATATTTTCTTTTGACAGCTGCAAGTCTCTCCACTTGTTATATGAAAGAATCAGCAAACTCTGCATTGGAGATGTCAGGGGGGAGGGGAATCGACATCACAATTTTTTAACGATTAATTGTGCAGCTCTAGCACGGTACTGTATTTGCGCAGTAATTTTTCAAACATGTTTTTTTGGAAATAAACTGTTTCATACATTAAAAAAACACTAAAGTTAGCACGATTTTTTTTTTTGGTATCCTAAGCGATGCTTTAAACATTTTTTAGGTTACATGTTTAGAGTTACAGAGGAAGTCTAGTACTAGAATTATTGCTCTCGCTCTAACGATCGTGACATATGTAACCTGACTGGTATCTCTCCCTAGCCTGTCCCCACACACCCTCTCACCTGCTTACCTGTAGATGGGGGAATCACTCCTGTAGTGTTATTGTGTTTTGCAAGTGAGTACAATGATCAGTGTTGCTATCTATAACTGGCAGCACTGATTGTTTTTGGAAAAACAGGCTGGTTGTACTCAAGTCGATTAATAGATTGACTTGTGTAAAACCAGCTAGCCCATACATAGATCGACTATGGCTGGTCTCTGCATAATTGGTGTAATTTCAATTCATGTATGTACCGCTTAACCACTACGCAGTCCCTAAACATCCTTCCACTCCTATACATTGTGCCCACTGTCATACCCTCCACACTCCTCTCCTGTACATAGTGCCCACTGTCATACCCTCCACACTCCTCTCCTGTACATAGTGACCACTGTCATACTCTCCACACTCCTCTCCTGTACATAGTGACCACTGTCATACTCTCCACACTCCTCTCCTGTACATAGTGCCCACTATCATACCCTCAACACTCCTCTCCTGTACATACTGCCTGCTGTCATAGACTCCTCTTCTGTACATACTTCCCACTGTCGCACCCTCCACACTCCTCTCCTATACATAGTGCCCACTATCATACTATCCCCATTCCTCTCTTGTACATACTGCCCACTGTCATACCCTCCACACTTCTCTCCTGTACATACTGCCCACTGTTATACCCTCCACACTTCTCACTGGTACATACTACCCTCTGTCATACCCCCACACTCCTCCTGTACATACTGCCCACTGTCATACCCTTCACACTCCTCTCCTGTACATAGTACCTGCTGTCATACACTTCTCTCCTGTACATACTGCCCACTGTCATACCCTCCACATTCCTCTCCTGTACATACTGCCCACTGTTATACCCTCCACACTCCTCTCCTATACATAGTGCCCACTATCATACCGTCCACACTGCTCTCCTGTACATACTGCCCACTGTCATACCCTCCACACTCCTCTCCTATACATAGTGCCCACTATCATACCATCCACACTCCTCTCCTATACATAGTGCCCACTGTCATACCCTCCACACTCCTCTCCTGTACATGGTGCCTGCTGTCATACACTTCTCTCCTGTACATACTGCCCACTGTCGTACCCTCCATGCTTCTCTCCTGTACATGATGCCCACTGTCATACCCTCCACACTTCTCTCCTGTACATTGTGCCTTTTGCCGTACCCTTTGCACTCTTCTCCTGTACATAGTGCCCAATGTTAGACCCTCCACATTCCTCTCCCTCACCTGCACATACTTCCCACTTATATACCGTCCGTACTCCTCCCCTATGTCGCTTACCCACAAAAACAGTTCTTTAAAATGATACTGAATACCCTCAATGTTACCAGCTCTAGAATGGACACACTTTTGTTAGTTCAACTAAAGGAAATCTCAGTTCTCATATTTGTTCTGTTCCATTATTAGAACTTATTTAATTTTGTGATTACTACTGTGATGTACAGAGGAACATAAGGGATCTCAGCTACTCTAAATATAGCACTTGTAAAAAAATGTCCCTGAAAACAATTTTTTAAATGTTGGCAACTATGCACTTATGCACTGCCCAAGGGCCACTGGGTCAGTAGTGGGCCCCATGAGAGGTTTATGGGATCCTGTGATATTAACCACTTGCTTACTGTGCACTTACACCCCCCTCCTGCCCAGGTGAAATTTCAGCTTCCGGCACTGCGTCGCTTTAACTGACAATTGCGCGGTCGTGCGACGTGGCTCCCAAACAAAATTTACGTCCTTTTTTCCCCACAAGTAGAGCTTTCTTTTGGTGGTATTTGATCGCTGGTGCGATTTTTATTTTTTGCGCTATAAACAAAAAAGAGCGACAATTTTGAAGAAAAATACAATATTTTTTACTTGTTGCTATAATAAATATCCCAATTAAAAAAAAAAACACATATTTTTTTCTCAGTTTAGGGCGATACGTATTCTTCTACATATTTTTGGTAAAAAAAAAAAAAAAAAAATCGCAATAAGTGACTGGTTTGCGCAAAAGTTATAGCGCTTACAAAATAGGGGAGAGAATTATTATTTTTTATTATTTTTTTTTTACTAGAAATGGCGGCGATCTGCGATTTTTATTGTTACTGCGACGTTATGGCGGACACATCGGACACTTTTGACACATTTTTGGCGCCATTCACATTTATACTGCGATCAGTGATATAAATATGCACTAATTACAGTATAAATGTGACTGGCATTGAAGGGGTTAACACTAGGGGGTGAGGAAGGGGTTAAATGTGTATGCTAGGTGTGTTCTAACTGTAGGGGGAGGGGGGGGTGACTGGGGGGGTGACCGATCTGTGTCCCTATGTAGGAAGGAACACAGATCGGGCTCCTCCCTTCCAGAGACAGGACATTGTCTCTGTGTGAGCCGGCAATGAGAGATGATCTATGAGAGATCATCTCTCATTCGCCCACAGATCGCATTGCAAACGGCCGCTCTGATTGGCCGTTTGCCGCGATCTGTGATTGGCCGTGTCCAAGGGACACGGACAACACAGGGCTTCCCCGCAGCGCGCTGTACAGCGCGCGCTGGGAACGCCAGAAAGACATGCCGTCAAATGACGGCATGTTGGATATTGAGGTCCGCGCTGTTGCCGTCATCTGACGGTAGCGCGGGCCTCAAGTGGTTAAAGCGGTAGTAAACTTTCCTGACATTACTACTTTTAGTAGGTTATGCCACAATGTACAAGTATGCAAAGCATATTAGCACATTAGGGTACACTTAAATTTTCAGACTGGGCCCTCCAGACTGCGCTGTGATTCTCACGCATTTATTTATTATTTATAAAAGGCCCCACCAAAATCCTCAGCACCAGGCCCATGATGTTCTTAATCTGGCTCTGGTGAGCAGGTGCCAGGTCGTGCTGAAAAATGAAGTCTTCATCTCCATAAAGCTTTTCAGCAGATGGAAGCATGAAGTGCTCCAAAATCTCCTGATAGCTAGCTGCATTCACCCTGCCCTTGATAAAACACAGTGGACCAACACCAGCAGCTGACATGGCATCACTGACTGTGGGTACTTGACACTTCAGGCATTTTGGCATTTCCCTCTCCCCAGTCTTCCTCCTGACTCTGGCACCTTGATTACCGAATGACATGCAAAATTTGCTTTCATCTGAAAAAAGTACTTTGGACCACTGAGCAACAGTCCAGTGTTGCTTCTCTGTAGCCCAGGTCAGGCGCTTCTGCTGCTGTTTCTGGTTCAAAAGTGGCTTGACCTGAGGAATGCGGCACCTGTAGCCCATTTCCTGCACACGCCTGTACACGGTGGCTCTGGATGTTTCTACACCAGACTCAGTCCACTGCTTCCGCAGGTCCCCCAAGGTCTGGAATCGGTCCTTCTCCACAATCTTCCTCAGGGTCCGGTCACCTCTTCTCGTTGTGCAGCATTTTCTGCCACACTTTTTCCTTCCCACAGACTTCCCACTTGATACAGCACTCTGGGAACAGCCTATTCGTTCAGAAATTTCTTTCTGTGTCTTACCCTCTTGCTTGAGGGTGTCAATGATGGCCTTCTGGACAGCAGTCAGGTCGGCAGTCTTACCCATGATTGCGGTTTGGAGTAATGAACCAGGCTGGGAGTTTTTAAAAGCCTCAGGAATCTTTTGCAGGTGTTTAGAGTTAATTAGTTGATTCAGATGATTAGGTTAAGAGCTCGTTTAGAGAACCTTTTCATGATATGCTAATTTTTTGAGATAGGAATTTTGGGTTTTCATGAGCTGTATGCCAAAATCATCAATATTAAAACAAGAAAAGGCTTGAACTACTTCAGTTGTGTGTAATGAATCTAAAATATATGAAAGTCTAATGTTTATCAGTACATTACAGAAAATAATGAACTTTATAACAATATGCTAATTTTTTGAGAACCACCTGTATAACAGTGTCAATTTGCTGTCCCCTCAAAATAACTCAAAACACAGCCATTAATGTCTAAACCGCTGGGAAAAAAAAGTGAGTACACCCCTAAGTGAAAATTTCCAAATTGGGCCCAATGTGTCAGTATTTTGTGTGGCCATCATTATTTTCCAGCATTGCCTTAACTCTCTTGGGCATGGAGGTCACCAGAGCTTCACAGGTTGCCACTGGAGTCCTCTTCCCCTCCTCCATGATAACATCACAGAGCTGGTGGATATTAGAGACCACCTTTCGTTTGAGGATGTCCCACAGATGCTCAATAGGGTTTAGGTCTGGAGACATGCTTGGACAGTCTATCACCTTTTCCTTCAGCTTCTTTAGCAAGGCAGTGGTCATCTTGGAGGTGTGTTTGGGCTTGTTATGTTGGAATACTGCCCTGCGGCCCAGTCTCAGTCTCATGCTCTGCTTCAGTATGTCACAGTACATGTTGGCATTCATGGTTCCCTCAATGAACTGTAGCTCCCCAGGGTCGGCAGCACTCATGTAGCCCCAGACCATGACACTTCCACCACCATGCTTGACTGTAGGCAAGTCACACTTGTCTTTGTACTCCTCACAAGTTTAGAAATTAGTGACTGTGTGTTGAGTTATTTTGAGGGGACAGCAAATTTACACTGTTATACAAGCTGAGATACTGTACATACACACACTGGACTGGGTGAACTTGTGTATTTATTGAACCTTACCAACTATGTAACGATGCATTCATTAAGAAAATGCAAAGTGCTCTTTCAATTGCACTCATGCTGAGCAAGTGACCTCCTGTGTTCACTAAGCAGCAGGGCAGCTCCTCGCCATGGGACCCAGAATCAAGTGGAAATCGCTGTGGTAGTGGTGCACACTATAGTGATTTCCAGCTTCCACAGGACCCAGTCAATCATCATGAATAAAAGTGTAAGGTTTAGCAGTGGTACTTTTGCCTGGGGTCTGTACCACCCTATCTATCCAGCTGGCATGTACAGTGTCATGGATATGCAATAATGTCTGGCAGCTTACCTTCTCCTCCATGTGTTCATTAGAGGCCTGACTCTCTTATATGGCTACCTTTATCATCTCTCCTCCCTGTATGGCTCCACCCCAGGCCATCCCAGGAACACTATATTAACCACTGCACTGCTGGTCTGTGGTGCTGATCAAGGTTGTTTGTCAGTATTGTGTTCCTGCTTGCCGTGTGCTATGTTTTCTCTGTGTATCGACTTTGGCTTGTCTCTGACTACTCCTGTTTGCCTGTGACCCTGACCCTTGGCCTGTCCCTTGGTTATCCTTGTCTGCTTGTTGTCCCGACCTCGGCTTACCCTTCACTATTCCTTGTGTCCTGAGTGGCTGCTTCCCCTCTCTCCCTATGAAGCCTGACCTAGGGAACTCCAGGGGCCGCGACCTGGACCCAGTAGCAGCAAAGTCCATCCTCACCACTAGAGGCTCTGGTGAATACCAACTGGGTCTCATATTCCGCGCCCTGGGGAATCTTGGGCTCAAGCTTCCTTTAGGATCCCTGTCTGTGCCCAGCGAACCTCTCCAACATATCCACTCTGTGGTTCATCCAGAGAAGTCTGCTATAGGGTTCACTACCTTGTGGTGCACTCTTGACTTCAACGGGTGACCTGACATATAGTTAATGGGTGGTCAAACCGTGGCTCAATGGTCTTTTTTTACTGTACACCTGGAAGTGTAAACAAAGAATTTTTGGGGGCACCAATGTGGCAGGTGGGCAGAGTAAGGAACTCCATAAATATAAATATAGAAGCATAGAAGTCATGGGCCTGGTGGCATCTAGTAGAGGTGAGCTCAGGTGTCTTCTAAACTTATCGCCAGCTAAACTTGCGACCTTTTGTTTACTCTACTGAGTTGCAGAGAAGTGGGCTGCAGGGTGGGAATGACCTGGCCCGCAGCTCATTGAAATAAAAAAGAGGAGACCCAAGCTCATCTCTAGCTTTTAGAAGCCTCCAAATACGCAGTCTGTGGATTCCTGATTGGTTGCCATGAAGTTACGGCACACCATTGCTCTCTGCACCATGTTATTACACAGAGGTTGATAAGTGGCAATCCAGCGGGACCATTGTTCAGTAATCTGGTTTTATTTCAGGCTCCTCTGCCTTTCATCTCCCGAAAGCGGAATGAATCATCGTTTCATCGCCGAGCACAGCTGTAGACAATTAGGAACCCAGATAAACAAAGCTATAAACAGCGCCTGATTCATACATTCACAGCAATAAATTGATTCGCAGTGACAAACACAATGCGAGGTTCACTACACCCCACCACACGTGGACGGCAAGCAGTGCCTAATGTGTTGCAATTGTTTTGAGTTGGAAAATAGAAAGGATGATGCCTCAGCAGGGTTACCTTACTGGCTTAAAGGGAACCTGTCTTGATAAAAATCCATGTGCTGTTTTCATTTTTTATCAGCTGCAGTGGTACGATCTTGCCATTCGCATCCCCCTGGCTTTACCAGTCAGTAAGCCATGGACCCTGACCCAGAGTAGGAGTTCTATTATTGGAGGAAGATGGGGATTACTGGCCAGAAGCAGGTGTAGAAAATTCTAAATTTTGGGTTGTCAGCAGAACAGGAATACAGTAAAATCTTGAATTGCAGGGTTAATTAGTTCCAGAAACATGCTTGTAATCCAAAGCACTTGTATATCAAAGTACATTTTCCCATAAGAAATAATGGAAACTTAAATGATTCGTTCCACAACCATTTATTCATAAGTCCCTTAATATATAGTCCATATAAAAAGATTATAGCAATGTGATAAGTTGTGTAACCATAAAATGTCCATCCACAAATGGAAGCCTCCACAAGGGGATTAGAAGCAAAATCCAGCAGCAGCTACAGAGTGATTGATGTTAATATTTCTATACAGCGCCACATACACCCTGAAGGGTGTGTCTAAGCGCTGGAAGGAGGTCCGCCGGTCTATTCTGGACCAAAAAGCAATCCAAGAAAACAAAGAAAAAATACTTCACAGACGAACTGATAGCTTGTGTACATAAAAGAAAAAAGAAACCATGTAAAATATCAACAATAAAAACAAACAGTAGCAAGGGAGTTTGGGGTGAGGGGGACATAGGAAAAAGGGAGGAGTGGCCAGGTCAGTTTAATTAGGCGTGGTCATAATCAACTTGTCTCAAAGAGGAAAGTTTTCAGAGCCTTTCTGAAGGTAATAAGAACAGTAGACTTCCTCAAAGGCAACGGGACAAGGTTCCAAAGCGAAGCGGCTCTGGCTCTAAAGGATCGGCCACCGAAAGAAATCAACCTTACTGGAGGGACGGCAGCAAAGTCCTGATCGCCCGATCTCAGTGCCCTGGGGGGATGGTATTGTATGGCCAAGTTGTTAATGAACAATGGGCCATGTTGTTTAAAGGCCCTGAACATGACACACAAAGCCTTGAATTCGATCCTCCTTGCGCATGGGAGCCAATGAAGTAGTCTGAGAACGGGTGATATATGGTCACATCTTGAGGTCCCCGTAATCAACCTAGCTGCCTGGTTCTGCACCAGCTGCAGCTTGGAGAGCCATTTAATAGGGAGTCCCAGGTATACCACATTGCAAAAGTCAAGGCGTGAGATAACTAAGGCCTGTACCAGAGTATTTCTATGTGTTTGGGAGAGCAGATGTTTTACCCGTCGTAGTTTCGAAGATAGTAAAGGGCATTCTTGGTGCAATTCCTCACCTGTGGAATCCATGAAAGTCTATTGTCGAATATGACGCCCAGGTTTCTCACTTGGCTGGATGGAGTGGGGCACGGGCCCATTGATACGGGCCACTCTGCAAGCAGGTTTAAGCTTTGTGTTGGACCTGTAAGAAGTACCTCAGTTTTGGATACGTTCAGGGCCAAACGATTGTCCTTCATCCATATCTGGATAGATGAGAGGCAGCAGGAAAGAAGGTGGGCTGCCGTGGGGTTGAGAGCATCACTGGCCACAATTTGTATGTCATCAGCATATACCTGCGTGGCCAACCCCCATGAAGAGATGATATCTACCACGGGCTTCACATAGCAATTAAACAGCCACGGCGAAATTGCCGAGCCCTGAGGGACCCCGCAGAGAAGGGGCACCCTCGCTGACCTAAATGGGCCCAATATGAGATCCGGTTCACACTGGGCCCAATATGAGATCCGGTTCACACTGGGGCAAATCGTCAGGCGACTCAGCCGCCTGACAAGTCGCGTCCCATTCTATTCAATAGAACCGTTCTAATAGGAGCGACGCAAGTCGCTCTGACTTAGAAAAAGGTTCTTGTACAACTTTGGGGGCAACTCGGGGTGACTTGCATTGACTTCTATACAGAAGTCATTTTGCAAGTTGCCTCGGAAGTCGTCTTCAGGACGCCTTGTTGGAGTCGCCCGCCCCATTGTGAACCGGCTCTAAAAGAGAAGAGAGGCGCCTCTAAGTGTAGCAATATGGTTACATTTAATGAAGGTACAACATTTAGAAACTCACATGGTTGATGATTAAAAGAGGCACATCTAAGTATGCAGATAAAGCGATCCGCATAGACCAGGCATGTCCAAAGTCCGGCCCGTGGGCCAATCACGGCTCTCTTTCCGATTTCGAACAGCCCGCCGGGCTATTTAGACATATATATCTTTTGTGGCCCCCTGACGATCTCCCGGCGCTGGGGCCACAAAATATGTATATGCCTTGGAACGAGACAGGGAGGAGGTGGGACGAGCACCACCCCCGCACACATACAGGAGAATTTCCTGTTTATGGTTCAGCTTCTGTAATAGGAAGTCCTGCGCTGCCATTGGACAACTGTTCTGTCCATTAAAGGAGGCAGGACTTTTTATTAAAGAGGCCGCTGTGTAAACAGGAGATTCTCCTGTAATTAATTTTTGGCAATGGTGAGTTCTGCATTCTTGGCAATGATGGTGCATTCCTGGCAATGGTGAGTGAATTTCTGGCAATGGTGCTGCATTCCTGGCAATGGTGAGTCCATTCCTGGCAAAGATGCTGCATTCCTGGGAATGGTGAGTCCATTCCTGGCAATTGATATTGCATTCCTGGCAATGGCAGGTGCATGCCTGGAAATTACGGGTGCATTTCTGGCAATGGCGGGTGCATTCCTGGCAATTACGGTTGCATTCCTGGAAATGGTGAGGCTACCTTCATGGCAATGGTGGGTCTGCAGATGGGCACTGACCCTTATTTTGCTTCACATTTCTTTATAAAAAAAAATTTTTTACATTTTTTTTTATGTGGTCATACTGAAGATGCCTTCACTGAAGATAGAGGACTTGGCACTTTATTTATTGTTGGAATTATTATTATGCACTTTTAACACATGTGCACCTTACTCTAAACTAATTTCCGTAATGCATTTTTCTGTGAATTTATCTTTTTAAAGTGGAAGTAAAGCCACTATCATCCTTTCTAAACTACTGCTATAGTGCTGATCTATAGGGATATAGATGCCTCCTGCATGTACCCTTTTACCTGTAAAATGTCTCCCCTCTGTCTGTTATCAGACCTGAAAAATTGCAGATTCTGTGGGTGGGTCTGTTGTCTAGAGTCGTGATGTTAGTAGACTCCCCGCCCACCTCTACACTCCCCTTGTCAGCATGCATTTTCTCCTGTGTATTTCTTACACTAAATTCTGCTATGATCAACACAAGATCGGCAGAAAAACACCGACTGGAAATCCGTGACCTCATTCTACAATGCGATCTAGACTGCCTCTTTATTACAGAGAGCTGGCTTACAGCCAACTGTAACACCATTCTAGGAGAACTGGTGCCAGAGAACTACTGTATTATAACGGAAAACAGAATAGGGCAAAGAGGAGGAGGCCTGGCGGTGATCCACAAGAATCACCTTGCGATCACTAAACCAGCCCTTCAAAACCCTCTTCCATCCATGGAAACCCTCACTCTGCAACTACAAACAAATTCAAAGGAGACCGTCCACATGCTTCTCTGCTATAGGCCACCCGGCCCAAAATCGCAGCTGCTACCATCATTGACGGAGTTCATCTCCACTTACACCCTTAACAGCAAACACCTTTTGCTGCTTGGGGGCTTCAATCTCTGGGCCAACTCCTCACAAGACCCCGTTGCCGCCGCCTGGAAGGTTTAGGGTTACAGCAACTAGTATGTGGGCCCACACATGCTTCAGGTCACACACTCGATCTTATTTTCAGACAAGATCTGGAAATAAACATTTTGGAAAATGAACCGTTGCCATGGACGGATCACCATGCAATTAAATTCATTATTTCCAAAATCCCCCCCTCAACAAAAACATCTAGACCAGTGACAACACACTGGACTAGATCTCAGAAGAAGCTCCACTCGGAACTCTTCAAAACCACGTTAAAGGGGTGTTCCAGCTGCAATTTTTTTTAAAGTCAGCAGCTACTAACAGTGTAGCTGCTGACTTTAAATAAGGACACTTACCTTGTCCTTCTTGCCCGCGCTGATGGCCCCCCCGACGCCGGTCCCACGATCGATCCTGGTCCCGCGCCGCCATTCACACTATGGGAAACAGGCAGTGAAGCCCATTTCCTACTGCCCCTGCGTGAGTCTCACGCTGGCTTGTGAATGGGCGGCTGCTCTCTGAGAACACACACAGTTACCAGAAAGCAGCGCGCCCCATTCACAAGCAGAAGAAAAGACACCGCGGTGTGGAAGAGGCAGATTACGGACTTCCGCATAGCAACAGGTATTTCGGGTGAGTATTTTTTTTTTTCACGTGTTTTTTTTATTTAATTTTTTTAAGCTAGATGGGCAAATGTGGTTTTCCTGGGTGAAACTCCGCTTTAAGGAAAAAAATTAAAACAATTCAGTCGCATCAAACGGCCGTAGAAACACTGGATGCTATAAACACAGCCCTATTACAGTCAGCTGACTTAATAGCGCCGAAACATAAAACCCACATCCGGAAAAACACCTCCAGATGGTTTAACAACCAGCTGTCGGTGCTGAAGCAAGAGCGCAGAAGAGCGGAAGCCACCTGGAAAAGAAGCACCTCAGAGGAAAACCTCTCCATCTACAAAGCAGCAACAAGAAAATACCACAAAGAAATCTTCCAAGCCAAGAAATTTTTTTTTTCTGAGGCTATCAACAGCGCCCTAAACCGCCCACGCGAACTCTTCAAGATGGTCACTGAGACCACAAGAATTTTGCAATGAATTATCGAATTACTTCATTAATAAAATCGAGGCAATCCGTGAAAGCATTCAGCAAAACAATTCCCCCCTCAGCCCCCCCCGCAATTTTTCACACAATACCCACAGTAAATCACCTCTATCAGGTAAGTTCACTCTGGAGCCCATCACCAAATATGCCACAAAAAATATCATTGGCGCTTTGCGTAATGGCACAGCGCCAAATGATATCATCCCCACAAAACTGCTGAAGGAATGCGCCGACATCCTGGCACTCCCCATCACGCAGCTTATCAACCAGTCTTTCAAGGAAGGCATAGTACCCTCACAGTTGAAAGAGGGCTAGGCATGTGCAAAAGTGAAAAATTCGTTTCGTTTCGTTTCGTTTCAATTCGTCATTTAATAAATTTCGTTAAGTTAGGTTCGTTACATGTGTTGAATTTGTTTTCGGAATTCGTTCGTTTTCGACCGAATTTCGAAAAATCCGGTCGAAATCGAAAATATTTCGACCGTTTTTCGAATTCGTTCGTTTTCGACCGAATTTCGAAAAAAACGGTCGAAATCGAAAATATTTCAACCAGATTAGAAAACAAATAGTCTCTTTTCGAATAGAATTTTTTTCGAATTAAATCCGAAAATTTTTTTTTTTTTTTTTTTTTTTTTTTTTTTTTTCGAATTCCGATCGAATTTAGTCCGCGGGTATTCGATTCGGAATTCGAAAAATTTCGATTTCGACCATTTTTTTTCGAAATTCGGTCGAAAATGAACGAATTCCGAAAACGGTCGAAATTTTTCGCTAATATAGCAATTCGGGAATTCGTATGCATCCGAATGTCCGAATAATGGAAAATTCGTCCGAATTTCGATTCGGAACGAAACGAAATGCACATGCCTAAAGAGGGCATAATCCAACCCATCCTGAAGAAACCCACCTTGGATCCCAACGACCCAATCCACCGTCGTCCTATAACAGGCCTAAATGTACTCTCAAAGGTAATGGAAAAAGTAGTGGTACAACAGCTGCAACAGCATCTAGATACCCACAAGCTACTTGATCCATTTCAATTCGGGATTCCGTCCCGGACACGGGACAGAAACCGCGTTGCTCAAAATATGGGACGACGCTCTTGAGGCCGCAGACGAAGGAGAATCTTGTCTTCTGGTTCTGTTGGACCTAAGTGCAGCTTTCGACACTGTAGACCACAAACTATTATTGACACAGCTAGCTGAAGTAGCAAGAGTCGCAGAAGGCGATTTATCTTGGTTCTCCTCTTTTTTGGAAAACCGATCGCAAAATAGTGAAGTTAGGACCTTTCACTTCTGAAAAATGCACAGTATCATGCGGAGTCCCTCAAGGATCCCCTCTGTCACCGGTGCTGTTTAACATCTATCTTCGCCCTCTTTTTGAGATTATTAGCAGCCAAAAACTGCTTTACCACTCATATGCAGACGACACGCAACTGTATTTCTGCATTGGCAACAAAAAGGAACACCACCTCAATCTAGAGACATGCCTCTCTTTGATAGAGGACTGGATGACAAAGAGTTATCTTAAACTCAACGGAGCGAAAACAGAACTTCTCCTGTTTCACGCCAAGCGTAGGAATCAACCTGCAACAACATGGACACCCCCGCCCATTCTGGGCGAAATCATCTCACCTAGCGCCAAAGTCAAAAGTCTAGGGGTCATTTTTGACTCCTATATGACAATGGACGCACAAATAGGGTCAGTAGTCAGCGGATCTCACCATCTGCTGCGCCTACTACGCAGACTTACTCCTTTCATCCCAAAAGAAGACATAGCGGTCGTGGTGGGAACAATTGTTAACTCCACACTGGACTATGCAAATGCCCTTTACCTCGGACTCCCCAAGTACCAAATCTCTCGTCTGCAAGTCGTTTAAAATACAGCCGCCAGACTTGTAACTGGAAAAAAACCCTGGGAATCAATCTCACCTTCACTGAGATCCCTCCATTGGTTACCAATTAAAGACAGAATTGCTTTTAAAGCACTCTGTCTTATGCATAGATGTGTCCATGGGAATGCTCCCCATTATTTATGCAAAAAAATAAAAGCCCACAATCCCAATCGCGTTCTGCGATCCACCAATCAAAACCTGCTCCAGATTCCGAAAGCCAACTGCAAGTCCAAAGGAGAAAGAAGATTCGCGATCCAAGGTCCCAGACTATGGAACGCAGGGGCGGACTGACCATTGACAAACTCGGCCACTGCCCGAGGGCCCCATGGCACTAGGGGGCCCCATCAGGGTTGCCAGGCTCATTAAAACCAGGGACAGTATGTAAAAATCTGTGTTTTTTTTTACATCTGTCCCTGATATGTCCAAAACCTATATGCTTTTGATGTGAAAATCCCGAGATTTTAGCTCCCCCGCCTCTGTACTGCCACCTGGCTTGGTGGCCATCTGTAAGCCTGGGGGCCCCATAATCTTCTATTGCCCAGGGGCCCCATCAGTTGTCAGTCCGCCCCTGATGGAACGCCTTACCAACCAGCATTCGGTTGGAGGAGAATCACTTAGCGTTCAGGAGAAAGATCAAGACTCATCTCTTTTGATATCAAAGGAGACAGGAACAGCAAGCGCCCAGAGGCGATTTAGTTTGCATGTGCCGCGCTATATAAGTTTTCATTCATTCATTCATTCATTCACATCCAGTCAAAACCCAGAAAAGTAATCACAAGACTTCTTAGGCTAGTGCATGAGATATGTAAATCACCTGTCACTCACAGCAGGGGGGAAGAACAGACAAGGTTTCCTGTTTTGTCTCACTGAAAAGAGATAAGAGGATTGCTCCAAGCTGGATTTACTCTTTGTGGCAAAACTGGGCACAGATGATCTGAAATCTTATACTATACATTGTGCCAGCCCAAAAAAAAAGAAAAAATAGATTTGGGTTTACACCCACTTTAATGATTTAATTTATATATCTTAGTACGGACTATTTGAGATGATTAGTTTGGGTTATTTTATACTTTGGTTTGTGCAACACTTATTTATTTATATATATATATATATATATATATATATATATATATATATATATATATACTGTATATATATATATATATATATATATATATATATTTTTTATATATATATATATATATATATATATACAGTGTTGCTCATCTTACTTTAAAAAAGTAATTCGTTACAGTTACAAATTACTTCTCTGAAAAAGTAATTGCGTTAGTGACTCAGTTACTACATTGAAAAAGTAATTACTCAGCAAAGTAACTGAATTTTTTTTTAATATTCTACAATGCTTTATTGAGAAGCAGATGACGGGCGCTTGCCAGGGAGCAGTGAGTTAATACTCCAAGACAAAAGAATGCCAGATCCTTGAGAGAAGAAAACCAGAAACAAACGGTGATCTCGTGTATATCCCAGCCTAGGTGCATCCGTCCCACCATGTATGTGCAGCTAATAGGACTTAAAACCCTTATCCATCTGCTATATATTACATCAAAATTATAAGCTGGATTAACATGTATGTTTATAATATACATTCCCTTGACGTTTACAGAGTCTGTAATTTAAAATCTTATATTAGGCTTTATAAGAATTTTCTATAGTTTATTGTTTATTATTTTATTTATCTTATATAAGCTTTATTGGATGCAAGGGATCTGGAATGGGGATGTCAGATTTTTCTTTGTTGTCTGATGAAGAGATAAAATCACTGACCAAAAATAACCTGCTGATCATTGGTCTGTATAGGTGTCCTGCACTTACCATGTTGACCACTAGATGTCGCTGTGTACACTGTGTTGTATAGAGAACGTTTGTTCTGTGGAACATTTTGTTCTGGCCATGTGTTTCCCCCGGATCATTGATCAGGTTGCGCTTACAGTGTGTGTGATCCACGTGAGTTGTTCCCCGGTGATAGGTCAGTGTGAGGCGGATGGGGCTCATTGTATCCAGGGCTCCTTGCGATTGGGAGTTTTTAGACCGCTGTGACAGGCCATCACAGCGGTCACATGATTCTAAAGCAGAGTTCCACCCATATTTATGTTCACAGCGCCGGCAGAAGCAATTACTCTGCTGCCATCTAGTGGCGGTAGATGTAATTGCAGTAATGGCGCCCAAGTAATGGGAACTGCGTTACCGTGAGGGGAAGAGTAATCAGGTAGATTACTCGTTACCCTCAAAAGGGGCTGCGTTAGGTAACTGCGTTTATTGTAACTCCGTTACTTACAACACGGTATATATATACATATATATATACACAGAGCTTTTTTTCTCAGAAAATAGGTGCAGGAACTCAACCACGACCCCGTTCAGATTTCACAAACAGTAGAAGGGTCTTAAAGGGGCATTAAATACCAGAATTGCAGTAATACAGAGTGCAGAGTTCAGGGGGGTTACACACAGAGTGAAGAGCTGGCACTTGTAAACACAGAAACCAGACTTCTGTGTTTACAAGTGATTGTGGTGAGCAGGCACCAAAGGGTCTGAGCCAAAGGTGGTGGAACTGAGTTCCCCCAAGTTCCCCCAGAAAAAAAGCCCTGTATATATACATATATATATATATATATATATACATACAGTATATATATTATGCAAAGTCAAAGTTTGGTGCACACATAGTGGATTTCTATCCTTTGTAGTCTGTAGTTTTTGGTGCCTGGAATTTTTGTGTAAGGTAGAGGAGGTTGAGAAGGCAACGTTACATCACACGTTACTGATGATTCATCTTGTTCCAGTATGCACATTTTTCCAGTGTCTGTTATGTCTTGTCATAGAATGTTCTCTGGATGTAGAAAGATGTTTTCTTGTGTGTTTAATTTTCATTCTGAGAAAGCTGCCCAGGGTGACTTTGTATTTGGTTTATGAGGACGAAGCCTTTGGTACTCTAGTTCTAGGGACAACACACGTTTGAATATCCCATTGGCAGTGGTCACCAGGACAAACACTCCACAGGGGGACACAGGCAGGAATAAACACCTGACCAATGATGGTCCATCCATTAGGGGCGCCACCCCCCTAATCCATGCGCCCGGCCCCTAATTTAGATGCGGGATGCCAGACGCATGGTTTCCAAGGTTTTTTTTATTTTTGTTTTGTTTTTTAAAGTAACGTGATTAGAGCCAGAGGCCAAGCCCACCCAGCTGTGTTACAATAGCAAAAGAATATTCGGTACTGTCTTCCTAAATATTTTCCCAGCCAATTAGGAAGCAGGTCCTGAGACCCGTCACCCGATTGGCCGAGAGGAGAATCGATCCTATTGGCCGCTGAGGAGGGAAAGCCAAGGAAGAGAGGAGAAGCAGTGTGAAGCTGCAGCCTGACCTAGATGGGGTAACTGCGGGGCTAGTGACTGTCCGGGAGGGGGGGGGGGGGTTGCTGGCAGGTGGATTGTTTCCCCCCCCCCCAAAAAAAATATACCACCAGCCGCCACTGCACCTGACAGAGGTTCTAATTGTGAATCTAGAAAAAAAAAAAAGAAGTTTGAATGGAGCTCTCCCTAAACCACTTAACCTCCAGGAAGGTTTTACTCCCTTCATGACCAAGCCATGTTTTGCCATATTGCACTGCGCTATTTTAACTGGTAAATTTGTGGTCATGCACAAATCAAGTTGATATCAGTCCAGTGGATTTAGTAAGAGCCATGGTGAGTTTTTTATAGTTCGTAACAGACTTTTTTTTTTTTAACATGCTGTCACCAGTGTAGTACAGTGTCATCATATGACTGATGTGGCGGTGATCAGGGATACTGACTGGTGATAGTATGTAAACTTTTTTTTTTTTTTTCATACTTTCATCATAGTAGTTTTCAATGTTACCATAGCTCATAGTGTCTGTTGTTTTTTATTTATAAATAGGTTCCTTTAAGCTAGTGCATTGTTTGTTCACTTACCTTTTCCTTCGACTTCCCCTTCTAAATGTTTTTATTCTTTGTTTGAATTTATCACTTCCTGTTCCTCCTCAGTACACTTGCCCCCATCATCCGAGCCGTTCTGGCTGGGGGTTAGTCAGCGTGCTTGCCCCCTCCCTTGGGACTACATTCCTGCGGGAAGACGCTGTGTTCACAGGGATGTAGTCCCAAGGGAGGGGGCGAAATCTAAACCAGCAGCTCCTTCGGGGGTAGTGCGACACATACATTTTTATTGAGTTTTCCATATATTACAACAGAATAACAATCAGAGTGCATAGACAATAAAATGAAGTTAACATACAAAGAGTTGAAGGGGGTAAGCAGACTCCCCTCCCTCCCCCATGGACTAGCAATTTATAATGCCAACCTTTAGCATTGTCGAAGGAAAACCTAAAATGGACATTCTTAACCCCTTCCTTACCAGCCCATAGGGGAATAACGTCATGGTCATCCCCTCGCCGATGAGACTGGACGTTGCACAACGTCCTGTCTTCACGGCGTTCTAGGGCGCGCGCGGCACCACTCGCGATCCCGCGCGCGTGCCCGACGGCCGTGATTGCCGCCGGGCACCCGCGATTTCCGGCAATCACGTCAGGAGTGTGGATCTGTGTGTGTAAACACACAGATCCACCTCCTGTCAGCGGTGAGGAGACTGATGTGTGTTCCCAGTACAGAGGAACACACATCGATCTCCTCCCCCTGTGAGTCCCCCTCCCCCTACAGTTAGAACATACTTTAGGACACATTTTAACCCCTTCAGCGCCCCCTAGTGTTAACCCCTTCCCTGCCAGTCACATTTACACAGTAATCAGTGCAGTTTTATAGCACTAATCGCTGTGTAAATGTGAATGGTCCCAAAAACGTGTCAAAAGTGTCCGATATGTCCGCCGCAACGTCACGGTCACAAAAACAAAACGCAGATCCCCGCCATTACTAGTAAAAAAATAAAAATGCCATACATCTATCACCTATTTTGTAGACGATCTAACTTTTGCGCAAACCAATCAATATACGATTATTGCGGGTTTTTTTACCAAAAATACGTAGAATACGTATCGGTCTAAACTGAGGGGAAATTTTTATTTTTATTTTAAATATTGTGAGATATTGTGGTTTTTTTTAAATTGTCGCTCTTCTTTTGTTTATAGCGCAAAAAATAAAAACCGCAGAGATGATCAAATACCACCAAACGAAAGCTCTATTTGTGTGGGGAAAAAAACATAATGATTTAATTTGGGTACAGTGTTGCCTGACCGTGCAATTGTCATTCAAAGTGCAACAGCGCTGAAAACTAAAAATTGGTCTGGGCAGGAAGGGGGTGAAAATGCCCTGTATGGAAGGGGTTAAGAACCATGATCTCCATGAAGGGACAGGCCACAATGAAGGGTCCATGAAGGAGGGAGAAAAAGATGTCAGGTATCCAGTAGAAAAGGAGCAGAAAAAGGGCTCATTCATACAGGCATTTCAAATGCTGCACTTAGATGTGCACAGCGCCATCCAGTTGCCATACTTTATTATGGGCACTAGATGGTACCTAGTGACTATCATAGAGAATAAATATGTTTCTCAATGCCATATTGAAGTATTTCCCCAGTATTGGAGTTGCACAGGATAAAGCCTGGAAGCATTTGATTTGGCCTCGTTTACAAAGAACAAATTTACTTGTAGTTTCAATGGTTGAACAGCTATGCAAGATTAATACACTCCTAATTAGTTTTGTATGCATCTAAACAAAGCACTATAGGAATCAAGGTGGTCATAAACACAGCTGTGCCTTCAAACTAAATTCTGCGACACGCATAGTGACGAACATATACACTAGGGGACAGATTCTTAAAGCTGTTACGGCAGCGTATCTCCAGATACGCTGCCGTAATTTCAAAATCTGCGCCGGCGTATGTTTAAGCCGATTCTCAAACGCAGATACGTTAAAAAAAATAACTAGCCTAAGCCGGCGTATAATTGTGTGCAATTATACGCTGGCCGGTAGGGGCGCTTCCGTCGATTAGCCGCGTCGAATATGCAAATGAGCTAGATACACCGATTCTGGAACGTACTTGCGCCCGGTCATCGTATTTTACCTTGTTTGCGTAAGCGTAAAGTTACACCTGCTTTATGAGGGTTAACTTTGCGTAGGTCCGACGTACGCAATGTTAAGTATAGACGACGCGACAGCGCCGAATTTTAGGTCATTTGCGTAAATCGTTCGCGAATAGGGCTTTGCGTAAGTTACGTTCACGTCAAAACCAATGTATTTGCAGCATATTTTGGAGCATGCGCACTGGGATACGTCCACGGATGGCACATGCGCAGTTAAAAAAACATCAAAAACGTGGGGTCACGATTAATTTCCATTAAACACGCCCACCTCATCCACATTTGAATTACGCGCACTTACGCCAGCCCATTTACGCCGCCGTAACTCTGGACGCAAGTGCTTTGAGAATATGGCACTTGCATCCAAAGTTGCGGCGGCGTAGCGTAAATAGGATACGCTATGCCCCGCTCGAAGATACGCCGGGATACGAGAATCTGGCCCTATATTGTCAAAAGTATTGGGACACCTGCCTTTACACGCACATGAACTTTAATGGCATCCCAATCTAAGTCCGTAGGGTTCAGTATTGAGTTGGCCGACCCTTTGCAATTATAACAGCTTCAACTCTTCTGGGAAGGCCGTCAACAAGGTCTTGTGATGTGTCTATTAGAATGTTTAACCATTCTTCCAAAAGCGCATTTGTGAGGTCAGGCACTGATGTTGGCCTGGCTCACAGTCTCCGCTCCCAAAGATGTTCTGTCGGGTTGAATGAATGAATGAGTAACTTGTATAGCGCTACAAATGCAAACTAAATCACCTCAAGGCACTTTTGCAGCCAGTGTCTGCCTGTGTCTTCAGAAGAGGTGGGTCTTAAGCTTCTTCCTGAAGGCCAAATGGTTTTCTTCCAAGCGGATGTCTGCGGGTAAAGTGTTCCATAGCCGGGGTCCTTGGACTGCGAATCTTCGTTCGCCTTATGATTTGTAGCGTGTCTTCGGAATGTGGAGGACGTTCTGATTAGTTGACCAGAGGGGGCGACTTGGGGTGTAGTGCTTTATTTTGTTCGTAGAGGAATTGAGGTCAAGTTCCTCCACCCCAAGCTGGCTCATCCATGTCTTTATGGACCTTGCTTTGTGCACTGGTCCAAATCATTTGGTAGAGGGGGATTATGGTGTGGGGTTGTTTTTACAATTTGTCATTCTGCATTTGATAATATATGCAAGGGGTTCAACCAATAATACAGGTAAGCTGATGTAATCGGCGTAAAGAGGGCCATAATGTATCAGAGGTTGTTTTGTAATGAGACCACTTTGCAGAATATTTTGTTAACCTGTCATGTGTTCCTCCAGTTCAGCTTCCTATCCAACTGTATTTATCATTCTTTCAAAGTAGAAGCCGGTGGTTGTCACCAGTGGACCTGAATGTATATCCTCGCCACATTGAAAATATGTATAACCTTCAGAGTAGATAGGTTATTTCTTATGCTGCCTGTTAGCATTTAGGAAAATTCCCTTCACTTCCTGTCCCAAAGACTCAATAGGAAGCTAAAGGAAATCTGCCAAAATGAGGAGGATATTATTATTGTTGTTAATATTATTATAATACATGATTTGTATAGCAGCTACGGTTTGCCAATGTGGTGGAAAGAAAAAATCCTGCAAGCCGCACATCACTGCAAACTAGGGTGACTACGTGTTCCGGATTGCCCGGGATAGTCCCGCATTTTGCAGGTCAGTCCCGGGTACCTTTATTCCAGAACAATACAGTGTCCCAGAATGAAACTGACACAGCCACCGACCTGATGGCCCGAAAAAAGGCAGCCGCATTACCGCCTTACTCACTGACAGTACTTGTCCTGGCCGGGAATGTCTGGAGGAGCACAATCCCCGCCCCCATGCTTGTGATTGGAGAAATCATAAATCATGCCTCTTATCACTGTGCTGTTATTCGTTACAGCACAAGCTGATTTTTGGGAGGGGGGTGTCCCTGAATGGTAGTTTGGAAGTGTGGTCACCCTACTGCAAACCCTGTGCCTCAGTCTGGGCTCCAAACACGCCATGCTCCGAATGCACTTCGCTCCACCTCGGAGCTTAGCGATGATCCCAATGTCTAAGCCCCAGGGGTGGATTAAAACGCGTTGGAGGGTCGTGGCCTGGTTGGAACCCGGGCTGAGGCTATTACACTTTTACACACAGGGTTTGCGGTGATGTGCGGTCTACGGGATTTTTTTTTTATTTCCCCCATATTGACATTTGGAGCCGTGACAAGCTCCTTCCTTGCCTGGACAGGCCGGTGACAATTAAATACAAGAGAGTTAGGAGAGGGTAGGACAAGTGGTACAAAATGTAATAACTGAGAAGGATGAGCTGATAGAAGAATTAAAAGGTCAGTTGTTGGGTGGAGGGGGGGTGGGCTTCCCGTTACCGCAGGAGGAGAGAGAGAGACAGTAAGCAGCACCAAACAGAGGAACGGCTAGAGTTAACCAGCAGGTAAATGGTTGCTAAGTGGTCCTAGCAACCAATCATTATCTTGTTAATATGAAAAATAACTTCAGCAGTTCCCGCACTGCTGTGTCTCTCCCTCTGGCTGGTGCAAGGTGCTGTGTAATGTAAATTGGTCCAGAGGTGCAGGGTGATGTGCGAAGGAGGCCAGAGGTGCAGGGTTCTTGTGTGCGAAGGAGCCCACCAGGGGCAGGGTGCTATGTAAAGGGGTCCAGAGTAGTGTTGCTCACGAATATTCGCATTGCGAATATTCGCTACGAATATTGCATATTCGAGTATTCGCGAATAACTCGAATATCGCGGCGAATATTTGCTATTTCGAATATTCGTATTTTTTTCACAATCAATTTCGCAATCAATTTCGCATTCGCACTAGCGAAATTTCGCATTTTTTTTTTTATAAAATATCACGAATATTCGATATTAACGAATATTCGCGAATATTCTTCAAAATATTCGCGAAATATCGTGAAATCGAATATGGCGTATTCCGCTCATCACTAGTCCAGAGGTGCAGGGTGCTGTGTAAAGGGGTCTAGAGGGCTGTGTAATGTAAAGGGGTCCAGCGGGGGCAGGGTGCTGTGTAAAGGGGTCCAGAGGTGCAGGGTGCTGTGCAAAGCAGTCCAGAAATGAGGAGTGCTGTGTGAAGGGGTCCAGAGGTGCAGGGTGCTGTGCGAAGGGGTCCAGAGGTGCAGGGTGCTGTGCGAAGGGGTCCAGAAGTGCAGGGTGCTGTACAAAGGGGTTCAGAGGTGCAGGGTGCTGTGCAAAGGGGTTCAGAGGTGCAGGGTGCTGTGCAAAGGGGTCCAGAGGTGCATGGTGCTGTGCAAAGGGGTTCAGTGGTGCAGGGTGCTGTGAAAAGTGGTCCAGCAGGGGCACGGTGCTGTTAAAAGGGTTACAGAGGTGCAGGGTGCTGTGCAAAGGGGTCCAGCAGGGGCAGGGAGCTGTGAAAAGGGTTACAGAGGTGCAGGGTGATGTGTAAAGAGGTCCAGAAGTGCTGTGTGAAGGGGTCCAGAGGTGCAGAGGGCTGTGTAATGTAAAGGGGTCCAGCAGGGGCAGGTTGCTGTGTGAAGGGGTCAAGAGGTGCAGGGTGCTGTGCAAATGGGTCAAGAGGTGCAGGGTGCTGTGTAAAGGGGTCAAGAGGTGCAGGGTGCTGTGTAAAGGGGTCCAGAGGTGCAGGGTGCTGTGTAAAGGGGTCCAGAGGTGCAGGGTGCTGTGCAAAGAGGTCCAGAGGTGCAGGGTGCTGTGCTAAGGGGTTCAGAGGTGCAGGGTGCTGAGTAAAGGGGTCAAGAGGTGCAGGGTGCTGTGTAAAATGGTCCAGAGGTGCAGGATGCCGTGTAAAGGGGTCCAGAGGTGCAGGGTGTTGTGTAAAGGGATCCAGAGATGCAGGGTGATGTGTAAAGGGATCCAGAGGTGCAGTTGTGGAGAGGGGGTACACCATAGTGGCAAAGAGATATTGAGGGATGCAGGGGGCAGAGTGGGGTGTTTTTAAATTTTAACGTGGGGGGCTTGGGGGGGCAGATATAGGATCCGCCCTGGGTGGCAAATGCTCTAGGTCAGCCCTCAAAATTTCCACTCGCCTACTAGCATTTGGCGAGTGGATTTAAGCTGGGGCGAGTGATGACAGGGCTGCATGACCAATCTCCCTCCAATCTGTGCCTACACTTAGAGCCCCGATGCGATTGGCGGCCGAAGAGGAAAGGTGCATGCTCGGGAAAAGTAGTCTGGTGAGCCGTGCACAGACAGAGCAGTACACAGGTGCTCTCCTTACAATTCTCATTAGGCCATGGGACCTAACAGTATGACCTCTCTGAGCCTGCCCCCCTCCCCCCGACCAATGTAGCTGAAGAGAAGAGAGCAGGGAGCAGGAAGTAATGAGTGAGGTGGAGGATTGCGAAAATTACCACTCCGGTGCAGCGCTCACTGAAAGTTGCCCTGACATTAGACTGGCAGCCTTCCAGTTTGTGCAGTTTTCTTCTCCTTGTGCTCTATGTAAGTGTCCCAATAGTTCAGCCTGAGCACTGCGAACAGACTGGTCTCAATGTGTGCTGTGCGGGGTCAGTGTATGCTGTGCTATGCTGTCAATGGCTGTGCAGTTGTGTGGATCTTAGCGCTGGATTGTACTCCCTCCCTCTGTGCTGCAGCTCCTCTCCTCACTGCCAGCCTGAATAAAAGGGGAAAGTGGGGACATGCAAGCATGGAGCCGCACACACAGGCTCCTGATGATGAGATGAATAGGAAAGGGAGAGAGAGAGGATGGATGGGAGTTGCAGAGGGAACAGCAAGAGAATGGGGAAAAGACCCAGTTCTAGTGCCCTGTCCCTCTGGTCTGCCCCCAGTGCCCTGTCCCTCTGGTCTGCCCCCAGTGCCCTGTCCCATTTTGTTAAAGTTGCTGTTGGTAATATTTAATTGTGTAACTTGATTCTGCATAAAACATTTAACAGTGTCATTCCATGAGATAATCTACGAGGGCATGTTTACGGGTGCAATTAGGCTCAGGGTAGTGTATGAATTAGGTGGGGCAACTGGTGGCAAGTAACTCTTGAGGCCTGGCTAGTAGCTATGGGCTTGAAATTTTAAAGCCCTGCTCTAGGTACACCCCTGCCAACCAACATACATATATAGATATAAAAACTTGAAAGAGGGTCTAACTTTTTCCCACTCTGTGTACAATAAATGCTTTCCTACAGATACACTTTGAATAAAGCCTGCACTGTATGGGTTAGTGTTGTTGGTTACTCCATCACTACAATGGAATAAGCGGATATTTGATTTTACACCTCTGAGGGCTCCAAGTCATGTGAAGTTACAGTTTCAGCGCCATAAAACAATATTTATGTCTTACGGCTGTGTGGTCATGCTTGGCATGAGGTGAAAGTTGACAAAACATTATCCATGACTTCAATGTCGCTAAATCACACATGGAGTAATAGCGTGCGTGTTGTCTGCATACATACATACCTTCCCGCTGACATCATTCTTCATAATCCCAATACAGACCAGAGGCTGTGTCAGCTGCGTGGAATATGTAATACTTCACAGCTACCATTAATTCCTCAGAGTGACCTTGTTTTTGTTAGTCTTTATCATTAGACCATATGTCTCCAACATAACACATTGCAGTTTAGTCAGTTATATATTGCCGCTTAACTGCGGAGGGGACCACCGTTTTAATATTTGCGCCAACGCTGCGAGAATATAGCTGTTAACCCTTCGTCGTCAGAGCTGTTGTTGTGAAAAATGTTAGTCCTGAAGAATGTAGCACATTTTGTTGTGCTGAAAATGCCCCCCTCGGCTTATACTCGAGTTACAATTTTGTGCCTGATCTCCCGGACTCTGGGGACCCGGTACCAGCCAAACTTGGCACACATGTAGCCCCACTCTTCCTCTACAAGTGCGCAAAGTTTGTTGTCCGGGGGACCTACGGCCAGGGAGCACTGATTTTTCAAAGCTGTGCACCCCTTCCATAGACTCCCATGTTAAACAGTAATTTCTCTGGTGAATTTGGGTACCCGGTACCGACCGGTCGTAAGTCCCCTGGACCCTAATCTTGTCATGCATGTAGCCCTATTTCTCCTATACAAGTGTGCAAAGTTTGTTGTCTGGGGGAGCTACGGCTGGGGAGCACCGATTTTTCAAATCTGGGCACCCCTTCCATAGACTCCTATGTTAAACCTCAGTCTAGTCATGGGCACAGTGAGGCATGGGCACAGAGAGGCATGGGCACAGAGAGGCATGGGCACAGAGAGGCATGCAGATGGACTTAGGCTTATAGGTGAGTCAAAACGTTTTCCCATTTTTTTGGGGGGGTAAAATTAGCAGACACCCTAGGGAATAAAATGGCGGCCATTGCAACTTTTTATCTCGCACGGTATTTGCGCAATCATTTTTCAAACGCCCTTTTTTTGGGGAAAAAAAACGGTTTCGTGAATAAAAAAATAACAAAACAGTAAAGTTAGCCCAATTTTTTTGTATAGCATGAAAGATGATGTTACTCCGATTAAATAGATACCTAACTTGTCACGCTTTAAAATTGCCATGCTCATGGAATGGAGCCAAACTTCAGTACTTAAAAATGTCCATAGGCGACGCTTAAATTTTTTTTGCAGGTTACCGAGTTACAGAGCTAGTGTTGGAATTATTGCTGGCGGTGTAACGCACGTGGCGATACCTCACGTGTGGTTTAGACGGCGTTTACATATGTGGGCGGGACTTGCGTGTGTGTTCTCTTCTGAGTGCGAGTTACTGGGGGGACAGGGGCTTTTTAAATAATTTATTTTTATTTTACTTACCATCTGGCGCCGGCCGATCGTTTCTCCGGGTTCCGATGGCACAGGAGAGCCTGGAGAAGCACCAGATGGCGGCGGGAGGGGGGACGTCCCCTCCTGTCACCTATAAGAACAATCAAGTGGCGGAACAGCCATTATGATCGCTTTTATGGTGCACAGAATCGCCGGCTAAAAATAGTGATATCTGAATGATGCCTGTATCATTCAGATATCCTTTTAAAAAAATTGGTTAATATCGATGGGTTTTTCTTCCGCTTTAAACCCCCCGAAAATGTTGTATAGAGCAGAGACCCCGGGGAATGAAATGGCGGTAGTTCCAGTATTTATGTTCGAACAATAATAGTGCAAGCGTAAAATTTCAGTTAAAAAAAAAATGCACCAAATGCACCAAAGTTAACTTTACGGCAAGCAAACACAATTTATTACCCGATTTTTTTCTGTAAGATAGCAAAGGTGAGGTTGCACCGAGTAATTAGATAACCAACATGTAATGCCTTAAACCGGGGAAAAACTTTAGCACACCTTAAAAGTCCCTACAGGTCATCAGTTTAGCTTTTTTTGTGTACATTGGCCATAGAATTATTGTTCTCACTGTAGGCGACATGAAATGTGTGTAGCGTAAGCAAAATTTTTGTGCATGTGCATGGAGACTCCCAACATTTTTTTTAGGGGGGGGAGGGGTTTGAGTGCTTGGGTGTAAAAAAAATTTTTACTTAAGTTTTTAAATAGTATTACATAGAGACCAAAGGCTATGATGTGCAAGGAGGTAAGGGGACCCTGCTAAGGAATTGCCTGCTGAAGAAGTCAAATTTTGGTGTCAGTGGGAGGAATGGTGCCTCAATGTTGGTGTCAGTGAGAGGAATGGTGCCCCATTGTTGGCATCAATGGGAGGAATGGTGCCCCATCATTGGCATCAATGGGAGGAATGGTGCCCCATCATTGGCATCAATAGGAGGAATCGTGCCCCATCATTGGTATCAATGGGAGAAATAGTGCCCCATTGTTGAGGTCAGTAACAGGAATTATACCCCATTGTTGGTGTCAGTGGGAGGAACATTGTCTTGTATCAGCAATAGGAAAAGTGCCCCAAGGGAGGGATAAAGGTAGGCAAAGGGCTACATCTGGCCCGCGGGCCGCAGTTTGGAGACCACTGGTCTGGATTATACCCTAGGGCAGTAACGGTGAACCTTGGCACCCCGGATGTTTTGGAACTACATTTCCAATGATGCTCCGCTACACTGCAAAGTGCATGAGCATCATGGGAAATGAAGTTCCAAAACATCTGGGGTGCCAAGGTTCACCATCACTGCCCTAGGGGACACCAGACAAAGAAATGCTGCATCAGTTGCCCCCTAGTGGATTCTTCAGGAATATACAGAGAGCCTACTTAGCTCAGGGACCCAGAAGCTTGGCTTGAAAAGCATCATTGGCCTGACAAGGGTGTGGTATTCAATCAGTTTAATTGTTTGACAGCAGCATTATGAAAATCAGATGCACCCCATGTCCGCCAAAGACGGTTAGTAAGGTGAGGTCATTGTCCTGCTGGATATTTATTAAACATTCTTTATACACAAATATTAGGCTTAAAAAGTAAAATGATTGTGCAATAGTAAAAAAAAAAAAAAATTCTCCAACATGATGAACCTTACACTCGAAGACGCCATCTTGTAGGCAAAGCAAGTGGTGAGGAAAAGGCAGCCAGCCAATCCAAGGGGGGGATACTGGCTTGGTTTGTAAAATGACAGCTGATTGGAGACAGGTACTCTTGAAAAAGTCAGACTTTATCCATATCAAGTCAGAAGGTCTCTGGTGGTAGGATGAGGTTCTCCCGAGGCAGGACTCGGACTAGGAAAGGGTGGCACTTCAGATTCGTCCCGAAGACCCCTTGGAGGTTGGGAAGATTATTCGGGAAGGGGGAGGAGAAGGAGAAATCCCTCAAGAGGTGAGAGAGAAAATAAAATATCTCCATACGGGCCAAAGCCTCTCCGATACAAAGCCGGGCGCCCATACTGAAAGGAAGGAGGGAGCGCGAGGGGAGGTTACCTTCTGCTTGGGACAGGAATCGCTCTGCGAAAAAAGGTAAAAAAAAATCAGAATTGTATCAGAAGTGTAAAGGATAGGAGGAGGGGCAGTGACACCGAGTTAGAAGAACTGCGTGTCCTGAAAAGTGTTGTCACTCTTCTTAAAGAGACCTTGCTTCTTTTCTCGCCAAAAAGGTTTATTGATTGCACAATAAAATGAAAGTACATTGTTACATATACAAGGATATATACTGTATAAATAAGCTCTTTTGTTAAACAATAAAAATAATATATGTAACTAAGTAACATAGTATGTTTTGTTTATGTTATCCCTGCTTCTTCACAGGGGAAGTGGAATTCAATCAATAGTCACAGGATACAATCCTAAGTTACCTTTGGTTATCTCTGTATCCAGCAGGCATTCTTTTTTTATAAATTCTTTATTTTCTACTTTTTTTTTTTCCTTTACAAAGTTTCAAGTTACACATTAACATATTTCTTAACGTTCATTTGGATCAATTATAACCAAGATAGAGAGAGATCGAGAGAGAAAATAAGTAAATAATAATAATTGATAATTAGCTGAAAAGGAGGAAGCAAATAAACCCCCTTCCCTTCAGCTCCTCTCTCCCTCTCCCTAGCTTCTATGGATTAGTGTACCCTCTTATTTCTTACCGGTCTAGTCCCCCCCTGTTTCACCGCCCTCCCAAAAAAAATAAAAAAATTTCTCCTTTCCCTTTTCCCCTTCTTTTTTAAAAGGGGGTTTCCTTGTCCACCCCCCCATCGGCCATCTCTCCCCCTCTCGCTCGTCTAACCTCCCTCCTCCTCCCTGTACTTTAGATATGGAGCCCATATCTTCCGGTATCTCTCATCTTCATCCTTCAATGTCAGTGTGAGATTTTCCATTATTTGAATCTCCGCCACTCTCGCAATCCACTGAGCTTTAGATGGGGAGATCTCTTGCTTCCACAGGATCGGGATACATGCTCTCGCAGCTATAATGAGATGTCTTAACAGCGAATTTTTGTATTTTTCTACTGAGACTGGGATATCTAGTAATAGCACCGCTGCTGGTCTACCTTCTAAGTTAACCCCTGTGATTTTTTGGATCGTTTCTAACACTGTTTCCCAGAATTCTTTTATTTTTGCGCATTCCCAAAAAATATGCAATAGTGTCCCTTCTGCTGCATGGCATCTCCAGCACCTATCTGAGATCTGCGGGTATATACGATGTAATACTGTTGGTGTTCTATACCACCTTGTTAAGATTTTATAACTCCCCTCCTCATATTTGCTTGCCACAGAGGCTTTATGAGTAAACCGGAGAATCCTGTTTTTTTGTTCTTGGGAGAATGTTAATCCCAGCTCGTTCTCCCATGCTTGCAAGAACGGGAGTTCTTGTGGTATTTCTAAGTTAATAAGTGTTGCATAGAAGTAAGATAGCATATGTCTCTTAGGCTTCCCTTCTAGACATATCTGTTCGAATTTAGAGAGGTCTCTAACTACTATATAAGACTTTGCTAATATCCGTAGAAATGCTTCTAGTTGCAGCAGTCTTAGAGAGTCCAAGTCTGGTGTAACTTCTTTTTCAAGCTCTTCCCTTGTCATTATTCGGTTATTTTTTGAAAAATGAATAATTCTACTCATACCTCTATATCGCAAGGCTTTAAATCTTAGATCTTCCAAACCTGGTTGAAATGTCTTAGTACCCAGGATCGGAGTCATTGGGCTGGGATATTTTGACATATTTGTTTTTTCAAAAATCTTTTTGGTTATTTGGATAGTTGCTCCTACCATTGGATGTCTCTTTATATCTGTTGTTAATTCTGCTTCAGGGATCCAGCTTAGACCATCCAGTGGTATTTCCACTGTTGTTTCTTCTATTTTTATCCATGGTTTCCTATTTTGCCCACACCATTCTGTTACTCTGACTAAGTGAGCTGCTTCCTGGTATTTTACCAGGTCTGGGAATCCAATTCCTCCTTCCCCCTTCGGAAGTGATAGGATGGCTCTTCGTATCCTTGCAGGTTTTCCTGCCCAGATAAATTTCAAAAAACTTGATCTTAGTTCCCTTAGGAAGCTTTGTGGAATCTTGATTGGTAGGGCCTGAATTAGATATAAGACTTTTGGTAACACATTCATTTTCAGTATGTTCGTCCGCCCAAACCAGGTGAATATTTCCTTATCCCATCTCTTTAGGTCTAGTTTTATTCGCCTGGCTAGTGCTACATAATTAATTTCATATAATTTGTTTAAGTTCCTTGTTATTTTTGTTCCCAAGTAACTTATATGGGAGTTTGTCCATCTGAAATTAAATTGTGTTTTTATCTGTTCAAGTAATGCCGCATTTGTTTCTATCCCTGAAGACAAAGAAAAATGGATAGCCGCACTCCAAAACCTGATGGGTGGTCTTTTATTCAATAGACAGCATGTACAAAAATAGGGTCACAGCAGTAGAAACAAGGAACAGCCGACGCGTTTCGCACTGGATCAGTGCTTATTCATGGCTTATTCAGCCATGAATAAGCACTGATCCAGTGCGAAACGCGTCGGCTGTTCCTTGTTTCTACTGCTGTGACCCTATTTTTGTACATGCTGTCTATTGAATAAAAGACCACCCATCAGGTTTTGGAGTGCGGCTATCCATTTTTCTTTGTCTTCATTTTGCTTAGTGCACCGCCAGCACCCTCGGTATCCTGCACCACCTGTAACCATTTAGTGATCCCACCTGGAGCGGTGACTCCTTTCTCTCTCTTGTTTCTATCCCTATTGCCTCTGATTTCCCATAGTTGACTTTAAAATTTGAGAATTTTCCGTACTCTCTAATTTCTGCCAGTAATACTGGTAAAGAGATGACTGGGGAGGTTATAAAAAATATTAGATCGTCCGCATATGCTGCTACTTTCTGTTCTTCTTTTTCTATTTTTAGTCCTCTAATGTTTTGATTTGCCCGTATCTTCCTTAAGAATGGTTCAATTGTTAAAATGAAAATAATAGGTGACAGTGGGCAGCCTTGCCTTGTCCCATTCCGAATAGAAAATGGTTCAGATATCTTACCCGCTATACTGACTTTCGCACTCGGTTGTGAGTATAAATTTGAAAACCAGCTCAGCATTCCCTCTCCCAGCCCTATATGTTGTAACATAGCTTTTAAAAACGTCCACTCCACTCGATCAAAGGCCTTCTCTGCGTCACTAGAGACCAGTATCATTGGCTTCTTCTGTTTTTGAGACAGATATATCGCATTTATCACCCGCTGCGTGTTTTCTCTTCCCTCTCTCCCCGGTGTAAATCCCACTTGATCTGGATGTATAAGATCTGAAATATATTCTACAAGCCTTAGGGCCAAGATTTTGGTAAATATTTTTAGGTCTACATTCAGTAGTGATATAGGGCGATAACTGGCGCATTGTGAAGGGTCCTTACCATCTTTTAGAATGACTATTATGTGTGCTAGCAATGATTCACTTGGTATTTTCTTACCTTCTCGTAGTGAATTATATGCTGCTATAAATCTTTGGGCCAATTTCTCGGAGAACAGCCTGTAGTATGATAAAGTAAACCCATCTGGTCCTGGGGCCTTGCCCAGTTTCAATGTCAGGCATTCTGATCAATTGAAATACGATTGGATTTATTACCAAATCATCTCAGTGCTGCAGAATAATGCAAAACGATCATTTTCTGCCCTGGCTGGTCTGATCTAAACCAAATCTAAATCGATCAGAAGGTGCAAGTGCATAAAAAAATAAAATAAAAAAAGGTGTAGTGCTGGTATCATGCATGGATCCCAACTGTCCCGGATTTGTCCCTCATTCCTCCTCATTTGTCCCTCATTCCTCCTCATTTGTCCCTCACTCCTCCTCATTTCTCCTCATTTGTTCCTCATTCCTCCTCATTTGTCCCTCATTCCTCCTCATTTGTCCCTCATTCCTCCTCATTTGTCCCTCATTCCTCCTCATTTGTCCTTCATTCCTCCTCATTTGTCCCTCATTTCTCCTCATTTGTCCCTCACTCCTCCTCATTTGTCCCTCGTTCCCCCTCATTTGTCCCTCATTTCTCCTCATTTGTCCCTCACTCCTCCTCATTTCTCCTCATTTGTCCCTCACTCCTCCTCATTTCTCCTCATTTGTCCCTCATTCCTCCTCATTTGTCCCTCATTGTCCCTCATTCCTCCTCGTTTGTCCCTCATTCCTCCTCGTTTGTCCCTCATTTCTCCTCGTTTGTCCCTCATTCCTCCTCGTTTGTCCCTCATTCCTCCTCGTTTGTCCCTCATTCCTCCTCGTTTGTTCCTCCATTCCTCCTCGTTTGTTCCTCATTCCTCCTCGTTTGTTCCTCATTCCTCCTCATGTGTCCCTCATTCCTCCTCATTGTCCCTTATTCCTCCTTATTTGTCCCTCATTTTTGTCTGATCCATATAGTTGTATATAAAATGCACTTTTTATCTTTCAAACGTGTTTCCCAGTGATAAACCTTTCATCTGATTTCTAAATTGCTGCATTTGTAAATTTCAAAAGCCAATATAAAGGAATAGTAGTGATAAAAAAATTAAAAAACTCCAAGCACTCGTGGGTTTAACTAGTCTTCTTTTTTTGTATAATCCTCCTTTAACCACTTGCTTACTGGGCACTTAACCCCTCTCCTGCCTGGACCAATTTTCAGCTTTCAGCGCTGACGCACTTTGAATGACAATTCTGCGGTCATACAGTACTGTACCCAAATTTTTATCATTTTTCTTTTCTCCCACAATTAGAGCTTTCTTTTGGTGGTATTTGATCACCTCTGCCTTTTTTTATTTTTTGTTAAAACAAAATTTAAAACACCGAATTTTGTTTTATTATTTTTTTTTATATATTTTGCTATAACTTTTTACAAACAGGTAATTTTTTTCCTTCATTGATGTACGCTGATGAGGCTGCACTGATGGGCTGTACTGGTGGGCACCGATAAGGCGGCGCTGGTGGGCACCTATCAGGCGGCACTGGTGGGCACCGATAAGGCGGCATTGATAGGTGGCACTGGTGGGCACTGAGAAGTGGCACTGATTGGTGGCAGTAATGGGCACTGATCGGCTCTGGTAGGGTACACTGATAGACAGCACTGATTGGCACCAATGGTGGGCATTGACAGGTGGCACTTGTGGGCATTGATAGGTGGCACTGTGGACACTGGCAGGTGGTACATATTGGCACACATGAGGCAATGTGCCTCTTTACAAAGGGAGGAGGCAAGAGAGAGTAGGTAACTGAAATGGGTACAGGTCCACAGATTATTCTTCCTATAAATGCGTATGAGAATACATACCGGGACAGAACTGATCAGGATTCTCCCAGATGGATTGATCATGATGAGCAGCATAGACATTTGGAATGACGGTGGTCCCTTTGGGAATAGAGTAACCTGCAATACTGAATAGAAATAGATAAAATAGATTTTAGTTATAGGTAGAGCCAGCTCCTAGCCTCACATATGGCTGACATGAACACTAATGTATTAAAAGGGAATCTGAATGTGATTGGGTTACAGTAAACCTAATAAAAGCCAGAGCAATATACACGATGCAAGCCATAAAAACGTAAACCGTAAGCAAGGCGTCCCATTATGTGATAATAATCGTTGGATCTGGAAAAAAAAAGCCTCAGCCACACGTGTAATATAAACCAAAAAAAAATTTGTATATTGTCGCAAGAGCAAGGTCTGTGGCCTCCTTCGGTCCAATGAGAACCTCCAGGGCCAGAAACAGCGGACATCCTTCTGTATATGGCGGGTTGTGAGGTATGGCAGGTTGTGAGCAGTGTTGTAAGTAACGGCGTTTAAATAAACGCCGTTACGTAACGATTGCCCTCCAAGGCGTAACTAGTAATCTACCTGATTACTATTACCCCATCGGCAACGCTGTTACCATTACATTGGCGGCGTTACCGAGTTACATTAAGCGCGCGGGGGGGCAGTCCGGGCTGACTCTCTGTCAGGGCAGGATGGAGCTGGCCTGTGATTGGGTCACAGGCCAGCTCCGGGTCATGTGTCGATGTGTCGTCGACGTTGTGACGCTGGCGCATGCACACGCTTGAAGTCTCCCGCCCGCAGCAGTGTAGTGTGACGGGTCGGGAGGGAGTGAGTCTGGCTCACCTCCTCACCGTCACCTCAGCCACCGACATCTCCCCCGGCCGCCGCGGAGGCTCCACTCCACCAATAACGGTCCAGACTCCGGGGACACTCACCGCGCCAGCAGTGCACCGACCGACCGACCATGGGCCGTGGCCCTGTACAGGTGAGGAGCCGAGGCGAGCAGCATCGAATTGGGAGTGGGGGGGCCGGGGGGGGGACAGGTGACAGGACACTCCACCGGACCACTCCACATGCCCAGGCAGGCCCAGCATCATCACACTTCACCTGCTCAGGCAGCAATACTGTACAATATAGATTCAGTGTGAGTGACACTTCTGCAGTGCACACTGAATCTATATTGTACAGTATTGCTGCCTGGGCAGGTGAAGTGTGATGATGATATTAATAATTGTACACAATATTGCATTTGCTGGGCCTGCCATATACTGTACACTATACTGTATAACTGCACTACAAAATTCCTTTACAAATAATGCATATTTTAAAATGTTATTAGTAATAACATGTTTGTAAAGGAATTTTGTAGTGCAGTTAAACAGTATAGTACAGTACAGTATATGGCCGGCCCAGCAAATGCAATACTGTGTACAATTATTAATATCTTCATCATCTTCATCATCACACTCCACTTGCCCAGGCATCAATACTGTACAATATAGATTCAGTGTGCACTGCAGCAGTGTCACTCACAATGCACACTGAATCTATATTGTACAGTATTGCTGCCTGTTCTAAAATACTGTATATAGTGTTTTTATTCTTCAATCAGTTAATATAAACATCTTTGACATTAAAGATGTTATAGAACGTAATTGCATTGTAGAATATAAAAAAGAAATCTCAGTTACTTTTCCGAGTAACTAGTTACTTTGCCAATAAAGTAACTGAGTCACTAACTCACTTACTTTTTCGGGCAAGTAACTTGTAATTGTAACTAGTTACTTTTTTAAAGGAAGATGAACAACACTGGTTGTGAGGTATGGCGGGTGCAAGGTGGATACAGTTATCAGGCGCCAGACACTTCTTGAATGCAAAAGAGATGTTTATTTCTCTTTTATGGGGAAAGAGGGTTAGGGCCAAGACACCCTTAAGTAGTTGCAAGTTCAATTAGCAGACTTCGAGACTTCAATAGGAAGACAGCCATGTAGGGAAAGGCCTCCAGCAGGACGCCACGTCTGCACGTGCAGGAATGCCATCTCCTATGGCGACAATCTTTAAAGCCCCATACACACTATGGCCCCGTACACACGGCAGAGAACCTCGACGGGCGGAACACATCGTTCCGCCCGTCGAGGTTCTCGCCCGGCCGTCAGATTCGGCGACCAGCCCGTCGGGAAAGGCGACCAGCCATTCATCCCGACGGGCCGTCGAGCAAATAGAGAACCTGCTCTCTATTTGCTCGACGGGTTTCCCGACGGACGGGGCTCGCCGAATCCGTACACACGGCCGAGGTTCTCGGCAGAATTAGGCTCCCAGCGAGGTTCTCGCTGGTTTCTGCCGAGAACCTCGGCCGTGTGTACGGGGCTTATCAGTTTTCCTGACGGTTTTCTCATCAGGTTTACCAAAACCATGTAGTACAGGGGCCTGCCTGATTGCATACAAATTGAAACTCTTGAGGTTTGACCTCATATTAGATGGTTTTGGTAAACCTGAAGAGAAAACCGTCAGGAAAACTGATAGTGTGTATGGGGCTTAACAGTTCCTAACACAAAGCGTAACAGTTCTTTTGCCTTCTCTACAACTTCTCCTTGTAGTTCTTCAGCAGAGGCAGCTCTAGGCTTTGTGAGGCCTTAGGCAAAACTTAACATGGGGCCCCACTCACACACATAAGAAAAATAATTCAAGGACAAGAGCCTCTTCCCCACAACCCTGGCCGGTGGTTCTGGGGTTCTGCGGGCAGGGGGCTTATCGGAATTAGACATGTGCATTTGTTTTGTTACGAATTCGAATTCGGACAAATTTTTCATTATTCAGACATTTGGATGCATCAGAATTTCCGAATTATTTAATTAACGAATTTAAACAAATTCGAAAAAACGCGAACAAAATTCGAATTCGAAACGGATTTGAATCGAATTCGAAAAAATTCTATTCGAATCGAATTCGAAAAAATTCTATTCGAATCGAATTCGAAAACAATTTGAATCGAAAACAAATTCGAAAGAAATTCGAAAGCAAGTTTGAATCAAAATCTAAAAAATATAAATCGATTTCTGAAAAAGGATACAATAAAATAGAATATAAAATAATAAAACAATAGAATGAAAATCCAAGAATAGTAAAGAACAGAATAGAATTTAATAGAATGTAATCAAATACAAATACATACAATCAAATCCGGTGGAAATAATTTCAAATTCGGTTGAAATAATTTCAAATTCGGTTGAAATAATTTCAAATTCGGTTAAAATAATTTCCAAAGCGGTTGAAATAATTTCCAATCCGGTGGAAATAATTTCCAATCCGGTGGAAATAATTTCCAATCCGGTAGAAATAATTTCAAATTTGGTGGAAATAATTTCCAATCCGGTAGAAATAATTTAAAATCCGTTTGAAATAATTTCAAATCCGTTTGAAATAATTTCCAATCCGGTTGAAATAATTTCCAATCCGGTTGAAATAATTTCCAATCCGGTTGAAATAATTTCCAATTCGGTTGAAATAATTTTCAATCCGGTTGAAATCATTTCCAATCCGGTTGAAATAATTTCCAATCCGGTTGAAATATCATCAAATTTGGTTGAAATATTAACGATAGCAGATGAAATATTATTGAATTCTGTTGAAATATTTTCGAATCCGATCAAAATATGATCGAATTCGAATCCGGTAGAAATATTATCAAATCCGGTAGAAAAGTTTTCGAATTCGACCATTTTTTCGAATTCGGTTGAAAACGATCGAATTCGACCAGGTTTTTCGAATTTCTATAGAAAACGATCGAATTCCGAAAACGAATTTAACAAATTTAACGATTTTAACTTAACGAAATTAATTAAATAACGAATTAAAACAAAACAAATTTTTTCCTTTTGCACATGTCTAATCGGAATCTAAAAGCCCCCTTTAACAAGGTGAATGAATGAATGAATGAAGAACTTGTATAGCGCAGCACATGCGAAGTAAATCGCCTCTGGGCGCTTGTTGTTCCTGTCTCCTTTGAGATCAAAAGAGATGAGTCTTAATCTTTCTCCTGAAGACTAAGTAGTTCTCCTCCAGCCGAATGCTGGCTGGTAAGGCGTTCCATAGTCTGGGACCTTGGACAGCGAATCTCCTGTCTCCTTTGGACTTGTATCTGGCTTTCGGTATCTGTAGCTGATTTTGATTGGTGGATCGTAGAATACGATTGGGATTGTACATTTTTAATTTTTCGCATAGATAATGGGGAGCATTCCCATGGATACATCTATGCGTTAGACAGAGTGCTTTAAAGGTGATTCTGTCTTTGACTGGTAGCCAGTGAAGGGATCTCAACGAAGGTGAGATTGATTCCCAGGGTTTTTTCCCAGTCACAAGTCTGGCGGCCGTATTTTGAACGACTTGAAGACGAGCGATTTGGTACTTGGGGAGTCCGAGGTAAAGGGCATTTGCATAGTCCAGTCTGGAGTTTACAATCGCTCCCACCACGACCGCTATGTCTTTCTTGGGAATAAAAGGCGTGAGTCTGCGTAGTAGGCGCAGCAGATAGTGAGATCCGCTGACTACTGCCCCTATTTGTGCGTTCATTGTCATGTCGGAGTCAAAGACGACCCCAAGACTTTTGACTTTGGTGCTAGGGGTGATGACTTTGCCCAGAATGGGCGGGGGGATCCAGGTTGTTGTCGATTGATTCCTATGTTTGGCGTGAAACAGAAGAAGTTCTGTTTTCGCTCCGTTGAGTTTGAGATAACTCTTTGTCATCCAGTCCTCTATCAAAGAGAGACATGTCTCTAGGTTGAGGTGGTGATCCTTTTTATTGCAAATGCGGAAGTACAGTTGCGTGTCGTCTGCGTAAGAGTGATATAGCAGTTTTTGGCTGCTGATGATTTCAAAAAGAGGACGCAGGTAGATGTTGAATAACATCGGCGACAGGGGAGATCCCTGAGGGACCCCGCACGATAATGTGCGTTGTTCCGAAGTGAATGGTCCTAGCTTCACTATTTGCGATCGGTTTTCCAAAAAAGAGGAGAACCAAGATAGATCGCTTTCTGCGACTTTGGCTATTTTAGCCAGCCGAGTCAATAACAGCTTATGATCAACTGTATCAAAGGCTGCGCTTAGGTCCAGCAGAACCAGAAGAGAAGATTCTCCTTCGTCTGCGGCCTCGAGAACGTCGTCCCATATCTTAAGCAATGCTGTTTCCGTCCCGTGTCCGGGACGGAATCCTGATTGCAATGGGTCGAGTAAGTTGTGGGTATCTAGATGCTGTTGCAGCTGCTGTACCACTGCTTTCTCCATTACCTTGGAGAGAACATTTAGGCCTGTTATGGGGCGCCAGTTGAGTGGATCCTTAGGATCCAGGGTGGCTTTCTTCAAAATGGGTTGAATGAAGCCCTCCTTCAGCTGGGAGGGCATTTTGCCCTCCCTGAAGGATTGGTTAATAAGCTGCGTGACAGGAGGTGCCAGGATGTCGGCGCATTCCTTCAGCAGTTTGGTGGGGATAATATCATTTGGCGCAGTGCTGTTGCGCAGAGCGCCAATGATATTTTTAGTGGTCTGAATGGAGATGGGTTCCAGCGTGAATTCACCAAACTGTGGTGAATTGCTGCCGGTGCTGTGTAAATGCCTACGGGGGGGGGGCTGGGAGAGCAATTGTTTTGCTGAATGCTTTGCCGGATTGCCATAATTTTGTTAATGAAGCAATCCGATAACTCATCGCAAAATTCTTGTGTGTCCAAGTTGGGGGCTTCAAGACATTCTGGATTCATGGTCTGAGTGACCAGCTTGAAGAGTTCGCGGGGGCGATTTAGGGCACCGTTGATAGCCTCAGAAAAATAGTTTTTCTTGGCTTCGAAGATTTGCTTGTAGTATTTTCTGGTTATTGCCTTGTAGATCGAGAGGTTCTCATCTGAAGAGTTTCTTTTCCAGGCTGCTTCTGCCCTTCTGCGCTCTTGCTTCAGTAACGCCAGCTGGTTGTTGAACCAGCCGGAGTTATTTTTCCTGATCTGGGTCTTTCGTTTCGGCGCTATCAAGTCAGCTGACTGCAATAGTGCTGTGTTTATGGCCTCCGGTGTTTCTGCCGCTGTTTGGTGCGGCTGAATTGTGTTTATTTTTTCCCCTAACGTGGCTTTGAAGAGTTCCGAATGGAGCTTCTTCTGACATCTGGTCCAGTGTGTTGTCACTGGATTTGATGTTTTTGTTAAGGGGGGGAATTCGGAAATAATGAATTTAATTGCATGGTGATCTGTCCATGGCAATGGTTCATTTTCCAAGATTTTTATTTCCAGATCTTGTCTGAAAATAAGATCGAGCGTGTGACCTGAAGCATGTGTGGGCCCACATACTAGTTGCTGAAGCCCTAATCCTTCCAGGTGGTCGATGCAGGCGTCGGCAACGGGGTCTTGCGGGGAGTTGGCCCAGAGGTTGAAGTCCCCGAGCAGCAAAAGGTGTTTGCTATTCAGGGTATAGGAGGAGACAAAGTCTGTCAAAGATGGGAGCAGCTGCGACTTAGGGCCAGGTGGCCTATAGCAGAGTAGAATCCGGACGGTCTCCTGGCCGTTTACTTGCAGTTGAAGAGTAAGGGTTTCCATGAATGGAAGAGGGTTTTGGAGGCTTGGTTTTGTGATCGCAAGACGCGTCTTATGGATCACCGCCAGTCCTCCTCCTCTTTGCCCTATTCTGTTTTCCGTAATAATACGGTAGTTTTCTGGCACCAATTCTCCTAAAATGGTGTTACAGTCGGCTGTGAGCCAGCTCTCTGTAATGAAGAGGCAGTCTAGGTCGTGTTGTAGAATGAAATCATGGATTTCAAGTCAGTGTTTTACTGCCGATCTTGTGTTGATCAGAGCACATGAAATGCGCTTAGGTTGGGGTAAATGGCTAAAGTTTTTGACAGTCGATCGTCGATCGATCCTCAAAAGGTGCTCAATTCTTAGGGTCTTTTTGGTGATGGCTGGCAGTATTGCGGCGAAACGCCTCAAATTCCCAATGGTTTCTGCGGAGTACCGCAGATTAGCCATGGTCGCCATTCACCTGGGGGAAAAGTCGTTCCTTTTGGTGGCGATGAAGAGAGGATTCAGTGAATCCTCCCGGCTTGGTCCAGTGGGGTAAGGAGAGGGAAGGAGACCCCAGCGTTCAGCCGATTCGGCGGCTTATCCTGATAAGGACGGCCGCCAATCGGTTCCAGGGGAGGTGATGAAAAGTAGGGCCTACCTGGGAGGATGTCTGGAGAGGAGAGAGCTGTGAAAAAATCCTGCCTGCCTGGCTGATACTGTCCCTGGGGAGAGCCGACTCGTTTGAGAGCGTCCTGCTCTCACTGGCCCTAAGGTGAGCAGACTAGGTGAGAGCGTTTGCTGCACGTCTGCTGCACACCTCACTGACACACCTACTGTGGCCTCCAGATTCTGCTCTTTAATAGCTAAGCGGCGGGGGCCACCTGGTCATGTCACCAGGTGAACCCACCCCCTTGTGACATCATTGACTGAGGGCATGCTGAGTCATTGATGTCACAAGGAGGGGGGTCACCAATATTCACTGGTTGTTAGGGTGGCTCCGCTCTGGAGTCGGTGCTCTTAACGCTGCCTGAGCACAGCAGCGTTAAGGTCCCCTGTCCCTCAAAACTGGGGTAAAGCATTGGGTAAGTTAGGCAGCCGCGAGGCCCCTGTGAGTGTGAGGCCTTAGGTCACCGCCTAATTTGCCTAATTAAAGAGCCGCCTCTGTTCTTCAGCACACTGAGCTCTCGGTCTCTCTCACTAGACCCTCTGATTCACTGCCACTGAATCCCATAAGCTCCTCCAATCTTCACGGTGGTATCTTCCTCAAATGTCACCCTCGCTTCCCTGCTGGGTCCCTAGCTTGGGACTTCCAATACTTCTCAAGCTTCACCCCACTGGCCTGTTCAGTCTCTGGCTTGACACACAAGGCTGCTCTGCAAGCGTCACCTCTGCTGGTTGGGTCCCCGACTTAATCACCGCCTGAAGTTTCCAGATTCTCCACCGTGCCCGTTGGGTGAGAATGCTGCTCCGGTACTTCAGTTACTCACTGTTGTCCTTGGTAATAAGGTGATTGGTCCCTTAGTGATGACAGATTCCCTTCTACCTCCGACCACGACAGGTTCTCTGGCCGTCAGAACCGTCAACTCTGGTTGGTTTGCCAGCCGCAATCCCAACCCTGCGCTGCTCTCTTTCTTCTGTATAGATCCTCAGACAGCCTAGCAGCCAGATGTCCCTGGGATAGGCCCAAACTGCGGCTCAACAGCCCGGGCAATACGACACACGTCCACCCAGACAGCCGTCCAGGTGGGACAGATCACCTGACTCCACCCAAATATATAGGCTCTCCCAGCAGGACAAGGGATCCAAGAAAACCCCTGCCCATTGGCTGGGATACCCCATATACCCATAACCTGACCTTGGGTTGCCCTTCTCATATCAAGTACCCGGCCACCTAGTGGTAGAAGAGAAAAGTGCAACAAGGTCGAACTTAACTACTTCCCGACCGCCCACCGCAGTTATACTTCATGACTTTGAAGATGGATATCTCGGTAACGGCAGCAGCTGCTGCCACAACCGAGATATCCATCTCTTCTGTGGGCGGTCGGGTAAACGATAATGGCGGTCTCCGCGGCGGAATCGCCGCGAGATCGCCGTTATTGGTGGCGGGCGAGCGTCCCCCCCCCTCCCGCTGCGCTCCCGCGCCCCCCGCCGCTTACCGGAGCCGTCGGTAGCGGCGGAGGCGATCGGGTGCGCTCGTCTGTTCAGCGGGGATGCGAGTGAGGGAAAAAATTTCCCTCGTCCATCCCCGTAGCTCTGCTGGGAGGAAGTGACGTCAAACGTCAGTTCCAAACAGCGTCTTAAAGAGACATTTTTTTTTAAATGTCATTTGAAAAATGACATTTTAAATTTTTGATATTTTTTTTGCATTTTAGCCTAAATATGAGATCTGAGGTCTTTTTGACCCCAGATCTCATATTTAAGAGGACCTGTCATGCTTTTTTCTATTACAAGGGATGTTTACATTCCTTGTAATAGGAATAAAAGTGATAATTTTTTTTTATTTTTTATTTTAGTGTTAAAAATTGGTAAAATAAATACAAATAAATACGAAAACAAAAAAAAAAATTTTAAATCGCTCCTTCACGACGAGCTCGCGCGCAGAAGCGAACGCATACGCGAGTAGCGCCCGCATATGAAAACGGTGTTCAAACCACACAAGTGAGGTATCGCCGCGATCGTTAGAGCGAGAACAATAATTCTAGCCCTAGACCTCCTCTGTATCTCAAAAAATGCAACCTGTAGAATTTTTTAAACATCGCCTATCGAGATTTTTAAGGGTAAAAGTTTGACGCCATGCCACGAGCGGGCGCAATTTTTAAGCGTGACATGTTGGGTATCATTTTACTCGGCGTAACATTATCTTTCACAATTTGTAAAAAAATTGGGCCAAATTTATTGTTGTCTTATTTTTTAATTTAAAAAAGTGAATTTTTTCCAAAAAAAGTGCGCTTGTAAGACCGCTGCGCAAATACGGTGTAACAAAAAGTATTGCAATGACTGCCATTTTATTCTCTAGAGTGTTAGAAAAAAAAAAATATATAATGTTTGGGGGTTTTAAGTAATTTTATAGCAAAAAAAAATGTTTTAGTCTCGTAAACACCGAATCTCAAAAACTGTCCCGGGGCTAAAGTGGTTAAGGGAGAAATCAACAGATCTACTTCAAAGAGAAGACGTCTAGGGCCACGTACACACGTTCGGTCCAACCCGAGGAGAATGGTCCGACGGACCGTTTTCATTGGGTCACCACTGAAGTGGCCTGATGGTCTGATGTGCGTACACACCATCAGTTCAAAATCCGATCGGGTCAGAATGCGGTGATGTAAAACACAACGACATGCTGAAAAAACGAAGTTCAATGCTTCCAAGCATGCGTCGACTTGATTGTGAGCATGCGCGGGTTTTTGAACCGATGCTTTTGCGTACTAACGATCGGTTTGGACCGATGGTCAGGCGTCCTTCAGTCCGATTTTAAAGCAAGTTTTAAAACTTTGGTCCGAAGGACGACTGACCGATGGGCCATTCACACGATCGGTTTGGAACGATGAAACTGGACTTCAGTCCATTTTCATCGGGTTGGACCGATCGTGTGTACGCGGCCTAATATATTGGGGTATCAATGGCCGTATGGATTCCAAAGATGGAACGCAAAGTCCACGTCCAATATACAGACAAATATTTATCCAAGTTTATATACAGCCATAGGATAGAGCGGAGAGTGATTAAAACACCAGTCAGGTATTTACGGCTGTTTGTGACCCCGTTGGAGAGATTCACCCTCTCTATTTGTGCTGGTGTCCTGGGAAGAAAATTGGGCTGACACCAGAATAGTAACAGGAGGAGAAATCTTCCAAAGGGGACACTGTCACCCCGGGGATTTCCTCTAACTTCCTGTTTTGGCTATGGGACAGGAAGTGAGGTGAAATCTCCCCTACGGGATACAGATAGCAAAGAAAAAAAAACCTGACAGGGGTTATAACCCTCTCTTTCTCTATCGAAAGCAAAAGTCCAAAGTTTTGCCTTTACGAAATATCTTGCATGAAACAAATGCATATGAAGGTTATCAGTTGCTCATGCAATCAAAAAATTATTCACGTTATTCATGTAGTTGATGTACACTCACTGGCCACTTTATTAGGTACACCTGTTCAATTGCTTGGTAACACAAATTGCTAATCAGCCAATCACATGGCAGCAACTCAATGCACCTAGACGTGGTGAAGACAACTTGCTGAAGTTAAACTCGAGCATCAGAATGGGGAAGAAAGGGGATTTAATTGACATGGCATGGTTGTTGGCGCCAGACAGGCTGGTATAACTATTTCAAAAACTGCTGATCTCCTGGGATTTTCACACACAATCATCTCTCGGGGTTTACAGAGAATGGCCCGAAAAAGAGAAAATATCCAGTGAGCGGCAGTTGTGTGGATGAAAATACCTGGTTTATGACAGAGGAGAATGGGCAGACTGGTTTCAGATGATAGAAAGGCAACAGTAACTCAAATAACCACTCGTTACATCCAAGACATGCAGAATACCATCTCTGAACACACAATTGAAGCAGATGGGCTTCAGCAGCAGAAGACCACATGATTTTTGTCAGTAAAAAATTCTTGTGCGTGATTGTGGAGACAGGGCCCTGGTGCACTGTATTGCCCGGGGGCCTATAATACTGTTAAGATGGCACTGTTACATTTTAAGGCAGATATCTTGATTTGATTTTGTAAAAAGAAAAGGGAGTCAACAACTTTTTGAGGTAGCCTATTTTGGCTGGAAACTAGCCAACCTGTAAAGGGACATTACCGTCACTTCTCACCTGGTGTCCCTGGTGGCAGAATGTGGAACTGCAAGGGGAACCGCTGGACGCATTCTAAGCATCTCTGAGATGGTGGCACTGAGATATGGTAACCTGTTACGCTCCGAGTATGTGGGGTATTGATCCGGCCCCACTGCTTCAATGATTTCCTTGTGAATTTTCTCCTGGGCCTAAAAGTAAAAAATGTTCATTAACCACTTAAGACCCAGACCAAAATGCTGCTAAAAGGCCTTGCCCCTTTTTGCGATTTGGCACTGCTTCGTTTTAACTGACAATTGCGCGGTCGTGCGACGTGGCTCCCAAACAAAATTGGCGTCCTTTTTTCCCCACAAATAGAGCTTTCTTTTAGTGGTATTTGATCACCTTTGCGGTTTTTATTTTTTGCGCTATAAACAAAAATAGAGCGACAATTTTGAAAAAAATGCAATATTTTTTACTTTTTGCTATAATAAATATCCCCCAAAATATATATAATTTTTTTTTCCTCAGTTTAGGCCGATACGTATTCTTCTACCTATTTTTGGTAAAAAAAAATTGCAATAAGCGTTTATCGGTTGGTTTTCGCAAAATTTATAGCGTTTACAAAATAAGGGATAGTTTTATTGCATTTTTATAAAAAAAATTTTTTACTACTAATAGCGGCGATCAGCGATTTTTTTCGTGACTGCGACATTATGGCGGACACTTTGGAAAATTTTGACACATTTTTGGGACAATTGTCATTTTCACAGCAAAAAATGCATTTAAATTGCATTGTTTACTGTGAAAATGACAGTTGCAGTTTGTGAGTTAACCACAAGGGGGCGCTGAAGGATTTCTGTGTTCCCTGCGTGTTTTTACAACTGTAAGGGGGTGTGGCTGTAGGTAAGACGTCATCGATCACGTCCCCCTATAACAGGGATGACGTGATCGATGCTGCGGCCACAGTGAAGCCGTGTTTACACACGGCTCTCCCCATTCTTCAGCTCCGGGGACCGATCGCCGCACTCCATCGGCGAACGGGTCCGCGTGTCCTGGGTCACGGCCAGCTTCGGACTGGGTCACGGGAGCACGCCCGTGACCCACGGCTGGGTACTAGAAACCAACGTATATATACGTTGATGTGCCCAGTCGTGCCATTCTGCTGACGTAAATGTACAGTAGAGATCCTTAAGAGGTTAAGTGTAACCACTTCAGCCCCAAAAGTTATAGTGTCTACAAAATAGGGGATAGTTTTATGGCATTTTTATTAATATTTATTTTTTTACTAGTAATGGCGGTGATCTGCAATTTTTATCAGTACTGCGACCTTATGGTAGACACTTTAGACACATTTTTGGGTCCATTGGCATTTTTATAGCAATCAGTGCTATAAAAATGCATTGATTACAGTAAAAATGTCACTGGCAGGGAAGGGGTTAACACTAGGAGGCAAGGAAGGGGTTAAGTGTGTTCCCTGGGTGTGTTCTAACTGAACTGACTAGAGAAAATGACAGATCGCTGTTCATACATGAACATACGATCAGTCATTTCTCCCGGTTCTCGCTCTCTAACGAGCGATCGTGGGTTCCCGGCAGTGATCGCACCCGCTGGGCACGTGCGTCGGCACCAGGGGCGAGCGGGGGGTGAAATTACTTTATATTACGTGATTTTGCGCAGCCGAGTCGACCTACCACCGTAAAACTGCGGAGGCTGGTCGGCTAGTGGTTAACCAATGGCATCACTACTGGATGAAGTGCAGGGATGAGTTATACTTTGGCAAGGGTGGGGCTTCTGCAGCACAGAAAGTTTTTTTACCTTAATGCATTAAGGTGAAAAACCTTGAAGCTTTAGAACCACATTAAGTAAATATTTTTTTCCAAGGATCATCGGTGCCATCTAGTGGCCATATTGCAGCATTTTCCTGATTCACTCTTTGAAGAACATTCAACTTGGAGAAAAAATAGCCTAACATTTGATTTTTGCCCCTATTCGCACAAAACAAAAAGTATGTGCAGTTGCACAGGATGATTATATCTTGCAATTATATAGTGCCAGAATGTCTACCGCAATATAGCAGTCCTGCTATAAGTCGCTGATCGCCATCATTACTAGTATATTAAAAAAAATGCCATAAATATATCCTCTAGTTTGTAAAATAATCAATATACACTTATTGGGATTTGTTTTTTTTAACCAAAACTTTGTAGCAGAAAACACATTGGCCAAAATGTATGAAGAAACTTGATTTTGTGTGTATATAGTTCCTCCACTGCTTCTGCCCATTGAAATCAATAGGACACTGCGGCTATACCGCCGACAATGCGCCTCTATAGAGGCGCTTTTACGGCAGGATTTAACCCTTTCTTACAGCCAAATAGTGCCGCGAATTTGGCAGTAAAGCACCGCTAAAAATTGCAGCACTTTACCGCTGACGTACCTCCGTCCCAGTATGAAAGGGGTCTTAAAGTAACAGTGTCGCATCACAAAAAATGGTCTGGTCATGAAGGGGGTGGGTAGCTGCTGTCAGGATAAAACAATGCCCCCATGCCGACAACAAGAGATGGGGGCCCCATACAACCAATGTTTCAGTTATGAATGAACACAGCAAGTAATTGGTACTGATCACACATTGTGTTAATTCAAGAAAGGAAGGGGCTGGTAAATATAACATTTACCTAACCCTCCCCCACTCTCAATCCTAAAGGATCCTATTGTGTGATTGCAGCTCCCGGCGGGAAAGAGAGGATAGAAGCTGTCAGCACTGCGGGGGTATGGCTCTGCCTGCAGCAGATGAAAGCTAGCGGGATGGAGAGAAGAAGAAGCCAGCTTTTAGCTGCTGCAGAGAGCCATACAAGGGATTGGTTCCATTAACCCCTCTCTGCCCGATCACCCTCCCTGTCCACATCTGATTCACCCTGCTGGCCTAGGCCCTCTACAGGAGGACTGGTGGTATCCCCTTATCTAAGGCCCTGAAGGGGGTATATCTTCCAGAGGGCCAGTGGTTAAAGAAAGAGGAATACATGAAACATCAGCAAACCCATAAAGGACTTATAAACTCTGGAAGTGAACGTTTACATTTTTGGGAGGAACATAGGAAAATGGGGGAACCTGAGAGTGATTTTACAGAGAAGGGCCAAGTCTACTAAATAAACTCTTCTTATCATACATGGACTGCACTGTGTCTGGGGTCACACCTCGGAGTAATGAAGAAGGTAGGCCACGGTCCAGGTTAAGGTGGAAGCCGTGGTTTCGGTCCCTCCAATGAGAAGATCTACTGCAGCCATGTGAAGGTGTTCTTCTGTCAGCTGGGAGGCGCCACTGCCGTCCGCCTTGCACTTCTCTTTTAGAAAGCGGATCATTTCATCCAAGATGTCCTCCTGAGACTCCTCGGTAGGGGGGTCACACTGATGGGGGGACAAATGGGTTATCATATTGTTGGAGTTTTTTTTTACATGAAGTGGAAGTCTTTGAACATGATCCATTGTCCTCACACACCTTATGCTTCTCCATCTGACTTCTCACCAGGCGGTCTCTCTTTTCTACGGCCTTTATGAGCCGCTTTAAGGGTCCATTTGGGAGTTTCTGATAGAGGAGGCAAGATATGAATGAAATGAGGATACGGTACATACTCTTCACAAAGTTCCTTTCTATGTCACCCAATAGGAACAGAAATACATAAACTATTTCCTGTGTCACCCTGCAGGGGTGGGGGGGCAGACTCATAGCTCCTGGGGCTGGAAATAGGGGGTACAGGCAGCCCCTCTGTACTGGGCCCAGACCCTATCTGGTCAGCAGCTCACAGTCCACACCATCTTCCAAGCCCTGGGTCACCCCCCCCCCCCCACCCCCTTTGCTTTTCACCCCCAATTACACCTTCCAGAATCCCTTGTGCCCAGGATAGTGGGGGGCATGGCTGTGCAAAACTTGCAGCCTAAAAACTTTGGAGGATCACTTGTGAGACAAGCAGAGGGTGTCCACCATGACAACTGCTACAGAAGGGGCCCTCTGGTCCTAAAGGCAAACCCCTGGCAGGCAAAGGTGTGCAGGCAAACCTTTAAATATAAGCCAAGGGGGCAGCAAGGTATGCAGTGCAATGAAGGGTTCAGTGGTGGAGAGTAATATGTAATGGGGGATGCAGAGAGTGCAAAATGTGGGGTATTGGGGGGATGCAGGGGGTTAAGAGTGAGGTGTAATGAGGGGTATAGGGGGTGCAGACTGTGAAGTAATGGGGGAAAGCAAGGGATGCATAATGTGGGGTATTGGGGAAGGCAGGAAGGTAAAATGTAGGGTACAGGGGAAGCAGGGGTGCAAAGTGTGGGGTTATGGGGGAGGAAATGGGTTCCAGGGTGTGGAGTAATGCGGTATGCAGAATGTGTAGTTATGGGGAGGAAAGTGGTGCAGTGTGGAGTAATAGGGGATACAGAGCGTGGAGTAATAGGGGAAGCAGAGCGTGGAGTAATAGGGGATGCAGAGTGTGGAGTAATAGGGGACGCAGAGGGTGGAGTAATAGAAGATGCAGAGTGTGGAGTAATAGGGGATGCAGCGTGTGGAGTAATAGGGGACGCAGAGTGTGGAGTAATAGGGGACGCAGAGTGTGGAGTAATAGGGGACGCAGAGTGTGGAGTAATAGGGGACGCAGAGGATGGAGTAATAGAAGATGCAGAGTGTGGAGTAATAGGGGATGCAGAGTGTGGAGTAATAGGGGATGCAGCGTGTGGAGTAATAGAAGATGCAGAGTGTGGAGTAATAGGGGACGCAGAGTGTGGAGTAATAGAGGATAAAGAGTGTGGAGTAATAGAAGATGCAGAGTGTGGAGTAATAGGGGACGCAGAGTGTGGAGTAATAGGGGACGCAGAGTGTGGAGTAATAGGGGACGCAGAGTGTGGAGTAATAGGGGACGCAGAGTGTGGAGTAATAGGGGACGCAGAGTGTGGAGTAATAGAGGACGCAGAGTGTGGAGTAATAGGAGACGCAGAGTGTGGAGTAATAGGAGACGCAGAGTGTGGAGTAATAGGGGACGCAGAGTGTGGAGTAATAGGAGACGCAGAGTGTGGAGTAATAGGAGACGCAGAGTGTGGAGTAATAGGGGACGCAGAGTGTGGAGTAATAGGGGACGCAGAGTGTGGAGTAATAGGGGACGCAGAGTGTGGAGTAATAGGGGACGCAGAGTGTGGAGTAATAGGGGACGCAGAGTATGGAGTAATAGGGGACGCAGAGTGTGGAGTAATAGGGGACGCAGAGTGTGGAGTAATAGGGGACGCAGAGTGTGGAGTAATAGAGGACGCAGAGTGTGGAGTAATAGGAGACGCAGAGTGTGGAGTAATAGGAGACGCAGAGTGTGGAGTAATAGGAGACGCAGAGTGTGGAGTAATAGGAGACGCAGAGTGTGGAGTAATAGGGGACGCAGAGTGTGGAGTAATAGGAGATGCAGAGTGTGGAGTAATAGGGGATGCAGAGCGTGGAGTAATAGGAGATGCAGAGCGTGGAGTAATAGGGGATGCAGAGTGTGGAGTAATAGGGGATGCAGAGTGTGGAGTAATAGGGGATGCAGTGTATGCAGTAATAGGGGATGCAGAGTGTGGAGTAATAGGAGATGCAGAGTGTGGATTAATAGGGGATGCAGTGTATGGAGTAATAGGAGATGCAGAGTGTGGAGTAATAGGGGATGCAGTGTATGCAGTAATAGGGGACGCAGAGTGTGGAGTAATAGGGGACGCAGAGGGTGGAGTAATAGAAGATGCAGAGTGTGGAGTAATAGGGGATGCAGCGTGTGGAGTAATAGAAGATGCAGCGTGTGGAGTAATAGGGGACGCAGAGTGTGGAGTAATAGAAGATGCAGAGTGTGGAGTAATAGGGGACGCAGAGTGTGGAGTAATAGGGGACGCAGAGTGTGGAGTAATAGGGGACGCAGAGTGTGGAGTAATAGAGGACGCAGAGTGTGGAGTAATAGGAGACGCAGAGTGTGGAGTAATAGGAGACGCAGAGTGTGGAGTAATAGGAGACGCAGAGTGTGGAGTAATAGGAGACGCAGAGTGTGGAGTAATAGGAGACGCAGAGTGTGGAGTAATAGGAGACGCAGAGTGTGGAGTAATAGGAGACGCAGAGTGTGGAGTAATAGGAGACGCAGAGTGTGGAGTAATAGGGGATGCAGAGCGTGGAGTAATAGGAGATGCAGAGCGTGGAGTAATAGGGGATGCAGAGTGTGGAGTAATAGGGGATGCAGAGTGTGGAGTAATAGGGGATGCAGTGTATGCAGTAATAGGGGATGCAGAGTGTGGAGTAATAGGGGATGCAGAGTGTGGATTAATAGGGGATGCAGTGTATGGAGTAATAGGAGATGCAGAGTGTGGAGTAATAGGGGATGCAGTGTATGGAGTAATAGGAGATGCAGTGTGTGGAGTAATAGGGGATGCAGTGTATGGAGTAATAGGAGATGCAGTGTGTGGAGTAATAGGGGATGCAGAGTGTGGAGTAAAAGGGGACGCAGAGTGTGGAGTAATAGGGGATGCAGTGTATGGAATAATAGGGGATGCAGTGCGAGGTGTAATGAGGTATAATGAGGGTACAGATTAGTGGGAGATGCAGGTGGTGGAGAGCACAGGGGGTGTAATCTAAAGGGTAAGGAGGAATGCAGTGGGTGCAGTGTGGGGTGCAGGTGGTACACAGTGTGGGGTAATGAAGGGTGCATAGGGGTACACAGTGTGGGGTAGTGAGTGGTGCAGGAGGGGTGCACAGTGTGGGGTAGTGAATGGTGCAGGGGGGTACACAGTGTGGGGGTAGTGAATGGTGCAGGGGGTACACAATGTGGGGTAGTGGAGGGTTCAGGGGGGTACACAGTGTGGGGTAGTGGAGGGTGCAGAGGGGTACACAGTGTGGGGTAGTGAGGGGTGCAGGGGGGTATACAGTGTTGGGTAGTGAATGGTGCAGGGGGTACACCATGTGGGGTAGTAAATGGTGCAGGGGGTACACAGTGTGGGGTAGTGAAGCGTGCAGGGGGGTACACAGTGTGTGGTAGTGAATGGTGCAGGGGGTACACAGTGTGGGGTAGTGAAGGGTGCAGGGGGGTACACAATGTGGGGTAGTGGATGGTGCAGGGGGGTACACGGTGTGCAGGGGGGTACACAGTGTGGGGTAGTGGAGGGTGCAGGGGGGTACACAGTGTGGGGTAGTGAACGGTGCAGAGGGGTACACAGTGTGGGGTAGTGGAGGGTGCAGGGGGGGTACACAGTGTGGGGTAGTGGAGGGTGCAGGTGGTACACAGTGTGGGGTAGTGGAGGGTGCAGGTGGTACACAGTGTGGGGTAGTGGAGGGTGCAGGGGGGTACACAGTGTGGGGTAGTGAAGGGTGCAGGGGGGTACACAGTGTGGGGTAGTGGAGGGTGCAGGTGGTACACAGCGTGGGGTAGTGGAGGGTGCAGGGGGGTACACAGTGTGGGGTAGTGAAGGGTGCAGGGGGGTACACAGTGTGGGGTAGTGGAGGGTGCAGGTGGTACACAGTGTGGGGTAGTGGAGGGTGCAGGGGGGTACACAGTGTGGGGTAGTGGAGGGTGCAGGTTGTACACAGTGTGGGGTAGTGGAGGGTGCAGGGGGGTACACAGTGTGGGGTAGTGTAGGGTGCAGGTGGTACACAGTGTGGGGTAGTGGGAAGGGCCATCAATAGGGGGGTACTGGGTGACCGGTCAGGTAGGTTGTATGCTGGCTCCCCTATGATTTCTATTGGTGGCCCTGCATTGCTCTCTTCTCTCGAAAGTCTCTCTCCTGCAGAGAAACAATTATTATTTATGTCTGATGTATACAGCTGTGTAAATCTCTCACCCTGAGAATTGGGATAAAGTCCAATGCGTTGACAGCTGGAGAATCAAATAATTTCACAATATTAGTTATACATTCATGGATTTCCTGAAATGTGGGGTCTGAGAGCTCATACTGAAAGAGAAGAATTCGGAACAAGAGATAAAAAACAAGAAATTAATATCCATACTGGCCATACATCTATCATGGACATATTATAGAATGTCCATCACATCACATCCCAATTCTTTTTTGTTTTTGTTTTAGAACTTATTGGTAATGTTCAGATAACTATATTTTAGGATGTACAGTAAAACCTTGGTTTGAGAGCGTTTTGCAAGACAAGCAAAATGTTTTAATAAATTAAAGCGATGTCTTGATATAAGGCCCCGTACACACGGCCGAGGTTCTCGCTGAAAATCAGCGAGAACCTCGCTGGAATGCACATTCCAGCGAGGACCTCGGCCGTGTGTACGGTCTCAGCGAGCTTCCCGTCGGGAAGCCCGTCGAGCCGAAATAGAGAGCACGCTCTCTATTTCCTCGACGGCCCGCCTGGAAGAATGGCTGGTTGCCATTCCCGACGGGCGGGTCGCCGAATCCGACGGCCGGGAGAGAACCTCGACGGGCGGAACGATGTGTTCTGCCCGTCGAGGTTCTGGGTCGTGTGTACGCCGCCTGAGAGTAGCATCATGTCACAAACGAGTATAAAAAAGAAGAGAGGAGCCTCTAAGTGTAAATGTTACATTTAATGAAGGTACAACATTTAGCTACTCATTGCTACACTTAGAGGCGCCTCTCTTCTCTTTTATACTCTGTAAAGAAGAAAAAATGCTTTGATATACAAGTGCTTTGGATTACAAGCATTTTTCTGGAACAAATTGTGCTTGCAAACCAAGGCTTTACTGTAGAGTGATTAAGAAAACTTCAATAAGCGCTCTCACCCTCTCATACTGGTCACTGGAAGTTCATCATAGCACCTCATGGCAAAGAACTCTCTAAGGATCAGAAATAAAGAATTGTTGCTCTACATAAAGATGGCCTGGGCTATAAGAAGATTGCCAAGACCCTGAAACTGATCTGCAGCACGGTGCCCAAGACCATACAGCAGTATAACAAGACAGGTTCCACTCAGAACAGGCCTCGCCATAGTCGGCCAAAGAAGTTGAGTGCACATGCTTTTAGTGTCATATCCAGAGGTTGTCTTTGGAAAATAGAGGTATGAGTGCTGCCAGCATTGCTGCAGAGGTTGAAGGGGTGGGGGGGCCAGTCTGTCAGTGCACAGACCGTTCCAAGTTGGTCTGCATGGCTGTCATCCCAGAAGGAAGCCTCTTCTAAAGATGATGCACAAACCAACAATTTGCTGAAGACAAGCAGACTAAGGATATGGATTACTGTAACCATGTCCTGTGGTCTGATGAGATCAAGATAAACGTATTTGGTGTCAGGCATGTGTGGCGGCAAACAGGTGAGGAGGACAAAGACAAGTGTGTCTTGCCTGCAGTCAAGCATGATGGTGGGAGTGTCATGGTCTGGGGCTGCATGACTCGGGAGCTACAGTTCATTGAGGGAACTATGAATGCCAACATGTACTGTGACATACTGAAGCACAGCATGATCCCCCTCCTTTGGAGACTGGGGCGCAGGGCAGTATTCCAACATGACCCAAACACACCTTCAAGATTACCCTTAGCTTCTCTAGCAAGGCAATGGTAAAGGTGATGGACTGGTCAAGCATGTCTCCAATAATAGACCTTTCGAGTGTAATCAGGATTGATTGGATAATTATTGGTTCTAGGTCTTTTATGTTTATTATATATATATATATATATATATATATATATATATATATATATGTACAACATGGGGGAGCAGGTAGATGCCCCAGTAGAAGTCCATATCAGATGAAACGCGTCGGACCAGGTACACCACTCCCCATGTTGCTTTTTATTTGAACTTTGATCACTTTTTATTCTGTTTGTTGTTTATCTGAGAGCCAATCATTGCTTATAGCTGATTGAGAAGCATCCAGTGATCCACTGAGGATACCATCATTCTGCTAAGCCTTGTTTGACTCCCCTTAACAAAGGTGGTCGCAGGCTTTTCGGTAAGCCTTCAATTTTACCCCAGGTGGCGGGCTGCACAGAATTTGATTGACATCACCTATATTTCTACAGTGTTGATTTCACTGGACACTCACGTTTATGAACTGTTCATACATGTTTATTAAGAACGTTTTAAGAATTATTTATTAACATTTATTCTTTTGTGTCACGTATTCACTTTTATTTGACACTGATTAATTTACTATCCAGCGCTACACTTTTTTTGTATATACTTTTTATTTTATGTATGTCGGTTTTTATCTATTAAGACCCACTCTATTTTGACCTGCACTATTGGAGGCCCCATTTTTTTCTTTTCTTTCCATGTTCTTTGGATGGGATTTTTTTGGGGTTCCTCTGTTTGGTTTTCCTCATCCCCAAAGGGGCACTGCTTACTGAAACCATCCAGTGATTCCGGATTTCCCGCTGATCTATTTGGCTGAGTGATCCATCTACACCAGGGGTGTCCAAACTTTTTTGAAAGAGGGCCAGATTTGATGTGAAGTGAACGTGCGTGAGGGCCGACCATTTTGCCTTACATTCTTTGAACCATTAAAATTCAGTCTAAGTGTGTTCGTCCGAGCACATGAATGCAGACCCATCATTGCCAGGAATGCAGACTCACCATTGTCATCAGTGCAGCCTGATTGATGCCCATCTGCAACCTGGCATGGGACAGGGAGAGCATTATCAGTTTTCTCTGCAGCCTCTTTAATACAAAGTCCCGCCTCCTGTGATGGACAACAGTCGTGCAATGGCAGCGCAGGAGACTTGACTTCCTATTACAGAGGCCGTCGAGCAAACAGGAAATACACCTGTATTGTACGGCACTCGTTCCGCCTCCTCCCTGTCCCCTCCAAGGATGCCAGCATGTATATCTTTTGTGCCCCCCCAGCAGGGATTCGTTGGGGGCCACAAAAGGTATACATGTCCGAAATTACCAGACGGGCCATTCAAAACCGGAAAGTGAGCCGCAGTTGGCCCGCGGGCCAGACTTTGGACATGCCTGATCTACACGACTGTGATTCTAACATCAGACCGACCGGCAGGTGTGAAGTATCCGGTTTTCTGGTTCTGTTTATGGTCATCGTTACCCAGTGTCCATTCAGGTTTACCCGGAAGTCCTCTGGATTCCTTCAACGAACTCATCTGTTGTTTGGATTATCCATGCTCGATCGACCCAGTTTATAACCAGGTCCAACAGTTCCGGTAAGAGTATTCATTTACACCATTTGTTTGAAGGCACTGGCCAAGAGATGCTTCATGACACCCGATTGTGATTTTCTTCATCCATTTGTGACGGACACTTTCACTATTTGTTTTAGCTGTGGACTTATTATCATTCCACTTTATTTGTTGTATATTGTTAGTAACCTTATGCACCACTTTTATTTATACATAGCGCTACACACCAACTTGTACAACGTTTTGAATTTTGTCATATTCTTGTGTAGCAGTTTTTCCCTTTTTTCTTTTTATGGGACAGCACATTAATCATTTACATTCACATGGCTCCAGACCTAAACCCTATTAAACATCTGTGGGGCATTCTCAAATGAAAGGTGGAGGAGCGCAAAGTCTCTAAAATCCACCAGCTCTGTGATGTCGTCATGGAAGAGGACTCCAGTGGAAACCTGTGAAGCTCTGGTGAACTCCACGTCCAAGAGGGTTAAGGCAGTGTTGGAAAATAATGGTGGCCACACAAAATATTGACCCTTTGGGCCCAATTTGGACATTTTCACTTAGGGGTGTACTCACTTTTGTTGCCAGCGGTGTAGACATTAACGGCTGTGTGTTGTAGTTATTTTGAGCGGACAGCAAATTTACACTGTTATATCCAATGCACAAGACTGTGGGGAGTAGGAGCCACAGGGACTGGTCTTGTGAGGGGAGGATCGGAGGAGTAGATGAGTATATCTCCATTCCCCTGGGCAAAAATTAGCAGTTAACCCTTGCAATCCGGGCACAGCCCCACTCCGAGGGAAAATGTTTTATTGCCCGAATTTGGGCTTTAAGAGCCATCCTCTCTTTTTCGCCCATGAGTCCCTTATACGTGGTACTGCTATCAAGAGTCATCACAAAGCTCTGGCCCACCCCCGTCAAAGGGAAACCATTTACAATCAGCATATCTTACACTTATTCCAAACGTCAATGCTGCAATCAGCCTGCACGTGCGCAGAGAGAACTCTTCAGCTACATTCACTGGATCCCCACGTCGCTGGAGGAAATCCTAGAGAAAGAATAATGACAGTCAGTTGATATCCCAACCCTTTCATTCAAACCCATTAATCCATGTCATATTTGCACTGTTCTGGTAATGGAGGGGTTAACCACTAGCTGGCGCTGAAGGGGTTAAGTGTGCCTAGGGATATGTTCTAACTGTAGGGGGGGGGATAGGCTGTGTGTGACACGACAGTGATCGCCGCTTCCGATTACAGGAAGCTGTGATCACTGTCCTGTCACTAGGAAGACTTGGGAAATGCTTGTTTACATCAGCATTTCCCCCTTCTTCCTCACCGTGACACGATCTTGGGTATGCCCGCGGACATCGAATCCACAGGTGGCGGCGGGCGTCCACAATGCCACTTCTTAAAGGGGACGTATATATATATGTCTCCTTGTGCCTGACTGTGCCATTCTGCCGACGTATATCTGCGAGCGGCGGTTGGCACGTGCTGTTGCTGATGTTACTGTTGGAGAGATCTTCCATCACATCCTGTTCTGACAGGAAGTCAGGGGACATCTTCCCAACTGAAATACAAATAGCAAAAAAAAAAACATGATCTCTTTTCCCCTCTATCCAAAAATACAATGTTTTTGGCTGGAGTTTCAAAAGTTTAAAGTGACCAAAAAGGAAAATTCTGCACAGAAGTTCCAAGGCACCAACATCTCAAAGAGGTTCAGCTTCACTGCACCGGAACTGGCAAGATACCTGGATGGCGGTGAAAGGTGGCAACTCCCATCTGAGGTTTCCTACATATTTGTAGGTGTAACTGAAAAACAGCCCTAACATTCCCCCCCATAAACCGTCACCTGACACAGCTTCACAGCCTCCTCCTCCAGCAGGTTGTCCAGACCCTGGCGCACTCTCTTCTGTAGGGCAAGGTGTGCGAGACGTCTCTGTACCTTCCAGACAGCAGTGTAGTCTCCCAGCGACAAATCCTTCCCGCCATAAGATATCAGGTCACCTGAATCACAGACAGGACTTATAATGCATTGTATCGAAGGCGGCAGCAGCAACCAGGAGCTCAACCACTTCCAGTAGCTGGATTGTAATGAGGCGGTCTAGTCTACTTGTAGAACAATTCAACTTCTAATTATTCATTTTGGCACTCACCCACACCACAACCACACACACACTTTAACACTCTTCGACACGTACTTCTATATTTATTGCATTCATGGACGAATGAGCATATTTTTGCTAGTTAAATGATAAATGCCCCATGTCAGTGGTCTCCAAACTGTGGCCAGATGTGGCCCTTTGCTTGCCTCTATTCGGCCCTTGGAGCACTTTTCAATCCACAACTGACACTACTGGTGGGGCACCATTCCTCCCATTAACATCAGTGGTGGAGCACTATTCCTCCCACAGATACCAATGATGGGGTGCTACTCTGTGCACTGATATCAACAATAGGGCATGTTTCCTTCCACTGATGCCAAAAATAGGGCACGATTCCTTCCACTGATGCCAACAATGGTGCACGATTCATTCCATCGACACCGGGGCATTTTCTACTACCGCTAGCTACAGTCTGGCCTCCCTAAACGCTAAAGGATAGTAAACTGGCTCTTTGTTTAGAAAGTTTGGAGACCCCTGCTCTATGTGATGTAGGGTTAAAAACATCTCTCTACATCTTATTACATCATATCTACATTTGTATTGCACATTGGTTGGTGGCAGCACTGGGATACCAATGTCTTTTCATCATGTAGGCTTATACCAAAACACCTTACTGATCATGATACTAGCGCTCACAAACCAGCAATAAATCAGTTTTAGAATGCCTCTGCCAAGGGATGAAATGAATGAATTCAAGTCCATTAGTCTGGTTTTAAAGCCAACCTGTGATTTTTCTAATGAAGGTCAAAGTTATAGATTCCCTTTATTCCCCTCTCTCCTGAACTGCTCATAGCTTACTTCTTTTCTCTTCTCCACTACCTTGTTCAGTCACTGTGCGCAAAGAGGAGGCCCTGGGTAAGGAAAGCTGCCACTTTTGTTTAATCATTCTTTCCTAGGCACTGGATATATTTTATATTGTAAGCGGTCACTCATTTTTCACCCTCATGTGACAGTGCTGGGTGTGTGTGAGCAGAGGTGTATTTAGGTTTTATGCTGCCCTAGGCCTGACTAAACTCGTGCACCCCCTAATTTAAATATGACCCACCCACTTCCTATTAATGCCACACCCCTTTCTGTTTAAGACCCACCCTGACATTTTCGAGTGGGGAGGGGGGGGGGGGGGACAATGGATTCCCTTAATTTACTTAGATTTCCTCTTACTTCCTGGTTGCCCATAGAGCAGGAAGTGAAGGAAAATCTTTAAAAAATAAACTGACAGGGGCTATAACCCTGCCTTACTCTACCCAAAATGAAAAAAAAAGTGTTGCCTATAGTTCTACTTTAAGTAGATGGTGCAGCAGAAACATATAGCACAGTGAGGAAGGTTTGTGGTCCAGGATGATAAAACAGTCAAAATCTGCCCGAATACCAGAAGCAGCGCGGCTGCTTTTTGGGGGCGCTAGACTAATTTTCCTAACAGTATACCACAAGCCGGCGGGGACTCCTGCTGCCCCCCTGCAAAGTGCTGCCCTAGGCCTGGGCCTTGTTGGCCTAGGCCAGGATACAGCTCTGTGTGTGAGGCCAATCGCCAACCAGCAACGCCATGTGGGAGTAAGTTACATCTTCCCCTATATCCAGAAGGAATGGATATTTCTCTTTGTTGGCAATCGGAGAGTTGGGGAATTCAAGAGACGGTAAGTACACATTTTAGGGGATAGGGGAAGTTATGCTAACCTTCTGCATTTCCTAACTGTGACCCAGGGGTCAAGTCCTGGGGAAAAAAGTGTGGGAACTTCCACCCAAGACCCACTCCCCCACCAAAAAAAAAAAAAAAATGATACGCTCATATGCCTAATTACTAAACCGCACGTTTTTTCTAAATCCTGCGATAACTCACAGCAGTACTCCGCAATGTCTCCTGGGAACAATGACAAAAGCTCCCAGGAGACATTGCGGCATCGAGGAAGTGACGGAATACCCGCACACTACCTGATGAATCCATATACAGTAAGCGGCCAGTAACATAAAGGATTACTAAGGTTCGCACTGGGCATTGGCGCTTAGTGAAGGATTGGCTCGGGCAGCTCGGCTGCTCTCGGATGCTCTAGTCCTGCAAAGGGAACTGCGTTCCTGCTGTGAAAAAAAGTGCAGGAATTGCATTCCTACGTGTTCCCGCAGGACTTGAGCCCTGCTGTGACCCAATTGCGGTCTAAAAGACACACCTGAAAGGAAAATACCCTCAATAGGGCAATGGGGTTACATAGAGCAATACAAATCTAAGAGTGGTTCTAACCTAGGGTGACCAGACATCTCCGGTTTCCGGGGACAGTCCCCGGATTGAGGACACTGTCCCCAGACCAAGTCTGTCCCCGGTTTTGTCCCCGGATTGGATTTGAACAGGAGCTGGGGAAATTTTAAAGACAGTGCAAAATAAAAAAAATTGTGAATTACACACCCCTCGCTCCTACTAGCTTGGGGGGGGGGGGGTACTTTTTCTACTATCCGTGCCCCTTTCTGATGATCATATGCTGGTCGGACTGGAGGGAATACTTCTTCAGCTCCACTCGCATGTTCTTCTGTCTTGGCTCAAGTCCTGGCCGGCTGCCTGCTTATCTCCTTGCCTTCCCTTGCGGAGTGATCTTCCTCTGCTCCCCACCGAGTAGTAGCCGGGGGCTTGACAGGCTGTGAGGCAGGCGGCGACAGGCAGAGTCGCTGATTTCCATTAGGTCCCTTTCACACGTGCGGATTCCGGGAGGATCCAGTTTTGGACATCCACTTGCTCAGCGGGGATCGCTCCGTTGATCCCAGCTGAGCCGGCGGATGACTAGTCTGTCTCTGCATACTGTGCAGAGACGGACCAGTCAGATCTCCGCTCTCCTCTATGAGGGGATCAGATGAAAACGAATCGAATGTCCGTTTTCATCTGATCCGCCAGATGGATGCAACATAGGGTTTGCATCCGTCACACTTTAGTGGAGAGGATCAGATCGGGGCTGATCAGATGTCAGCGGACATGTCTTCGCTGCCATCCGACGCTCCATAGAGGTACATGAAGCGCCCATTCAAGTCCACCTGAAAAAACTGGAAGGTGGATCTGAACGGTCCGCACAGGTAAAAGGGTCCTTAGGCCACGTACACACGATCAGACCGGTCCGCTGAAACTGGTCCGACGGACCGTTTTCATCGGACCAGTCTGAAGTGGTCTGATGTGCGTACACACACCATCGGACCAAAAATCCGATCAGACCAGAACGCGGTGACGTAGAACACAACGACGTGCTGAAAAAACGAAGTTCAATGCTTCCAAGCATGCGTCGACTTGACTCTGAGCATGCGCAGGTTTTTGGTCTGATGCTTTTGCGTACTAACCATCGAACCTGTCCTGTTTCCCTAAATAGCTTCCTTTACCTTAGTGCAGTCCTCCTTCACTTACCTCATCCTTTTGATTTTGCTTTTCCCTGGTGTGGAGTGTCGTGCTCGCCCCCTCCCTTGGACTACAGGAGAGTCAGGACGCCCACTAACACACAGCTTCTTTCTCTATCTGCAACGTAGAAAGCGTCCTGACACTCCTGTTGTCCAAGGGAGGGGGCGAGCACGACACTCCACACCAGGGAGAAAGCCTCGCATTACAGTGTGGAGTTACAGACAGAAGAACAGGAAGTGAGGATTTCTCAGAAGAAATAAGGACATTTAAAAGCGAAATGGAAGGATGAGGTAAGTAAAGGAGGACTGCACTAAGGTAAAGGAAGCGATTTAGGGAGAAAAAAAATGTACCCTTACAACCCCTTTAAGTCTTCCTTATACGACCATATCATTTTCAGTAATAATGAAATTCTAATAATAAATCACCAGAAAAAAAAACACAGATAGTGGAAATGTTAATGCTGCCTAACATTCAATGAGTTCAATGAAAAAGTGACCCCCTACATTGATGGTCAGTGAAGAAGTGCTCCCTAATACTGGTGGTTAGTGAAGAGTACTAGTACACTAGTTGTCAATGGGTTGAATGCTCCTTACATTGTTGGTCAATGGTAAGAATGCTCCCTTATGTGGGTGGTAATTGGAGGTGAATGTCCCTTACGTGGGTGGTCAATGAGCAGAATTCTCCTTACATTGCTGGTCATTAGGAGCTCCTTGCATTGGTGGTAGGTGGGAAGAATTTGCCTTACCTTGGTGGTCAGTGGGACAAATTCGCCTTACATTGGGGGTCAGTGGGAAGAACTCCTCTTACATTGGGGGTCAGTGGGAAGAATACCCCTTACATTGGGGGTCAGTGGGAAGAATACCCCTTACATTGGGGGTCAGTGGGAAGAATACCCCTTACATTGGGGGTCAGTGGGAAGAACTTCCCTTACATTGGGGGTCAGTGGGAAGAATTCGCCTCACCTTGGTGGTCAGTGGGAAGAATTCGCCTTAACTTGGTGGTCAGTGGGAAGAACTCGCCTTACATTGGGGGTCAGTGGGAAGAATACGCCTTACCTTGGTGGTCAGTGGGAAGAACTTCCCTTACATTGGGGGTCAGTGGGAAGAATTTGCCTTACCTTGGTGGTCAGTGGGAAGAATTTGCCTTACCTTGGTGATCAGTGGGAAGAACTCACCTTACATTAGGGGTCAGTGGAAAGAATACGCCTTACCTTGGTGGTCAGTGGAAAAAATGCTCCTTACAGTAGATTAGTGTTAAGAATGTCCCTTACATTAATGGTCAGTGGAAAGAATGCCCCCATTCCAGATACCAGAAAAGATCGTTGAGGTTAGTAGTAGCCTTTCTGAGAGGCAAAAACTGATCTTTGCTCAAGAAACCCATAGCAACCTCTGGAGAAAGGTTGTGCAAAGTGGGGTTGTCTTTCGTAAATAACCCCCCATGTCACCATATCGATTTTGCTGGAGATATCTTTTAAATACAGGAGTCATGTTGGCTGAACTATTTGAATTTAGGTAACAGAAGGATGCCTATAAAATGAATGTACCTACCAACATAGCTCTTGGGTCGCCCAGCAAAATCGGCCCAGTTCTTGACCAGAGCTTCGCGGATCAACCCTGCGCTGTTCAACACAACAATATCTAATTTGTGGCAAAAAAAGAACAAAAATCAGTCACCAAGCTGCAAAGGGTGAATTCCAGGTAAATGACATTAGCTGGAGCAAGTCAAAGGGTTTCTGATCTTCAGACTTTATTGGCTCACACAAATTCTGCAAATTTCTCCTACTACAGTACATACAAACTTAAAGTGAAGGTCCACCTTAAAATAATAATAATAGAAAAAAATATTGCTAAAAAGGCTAAAAAAAAAAAAAATTTTTTTTTATACTTATCAGAAATTGCTGTTACTAGGCAGATTGTCCAAATCTGCCTCTTCCTCTGTGAGGTTCTGTATTCTCCTTCTCACTTTGCCTTCTGGGACACACAGGACGGTGTTCCCATTCACAAATAGCCGCGTGACTCGCGCATGCGCAGTAGGAAACGAGCAGTGTAGCCGTAAGGCCTCACTGCCTGTTTCCCTCAGCAAGGATGGCGGCGCTGGGACCTGGTTCCCGAGGATCCGTCCCTCGGGAACCAGATCCTGGCGCCGCCATCCTTGCTGAGGGAAACAGGCAGTGAGGCCTTACGGCTACACTGCCCGTTTCCTACTGCGCATGCACGAGTCTATTGGGTGGCTGACATCGCGGGCAACCTGGACAGGTAAGTGTGCTTATTAAAAGTCAGCAGGTACCGTGTTTGTAGCTGCTGACTTTAAAAATAAAATATTTTTTACCGCCGGACCTCCGCTTTAAAGTCAGATAATTAATAGTGTTGCTCACGAATATTCGCATTGCGAATATTGCATATTCGAGTATTCGCGAATATCTCGAATATCGCGGCGAATATTCGCTATTTCGAATATTCGTATTTTTCAAATTTCGCAATAAATTCCGCAATAAATTTTGCAAAGAAATTCGCAATAAATTTCGCAAAGAAATTTGCAATCAATTTCGCATTCGCGAAATTTCGCATTCGCGAATTTCGCAATAGCGAAATTTCGCAATTTTTTTTTTTATAAAATATAGCGAATATTCGTAAATATCGAATATTCGTGATATTTTATAAAAAAAAAAAAATCGCGAAATTTTGCATTAGCGAAATTTCGCATTGGCGAAAATTTGCATTGGCGAAAATTCGCAATTTTCTTTTATAAAATATCACGAATATTCGATATTAACGAATATTCGCGACCGCATATGTGAAATTTCGCTTTTTTTTTTTTTATAAAATATACCAAATATTCGTAAATATCGAATATTCGTGATATTTTATAAAAAAAAAAATAAAAAAAAAATCGCGAAATTTCGCATTAGCGAAAATTCGCATTGGCGAAAATTCGCAATTTTTTTTTTTTTAATAAAATATCACGAATATTCGATATTAACGAATATTCGCGAATATTCTTCGAAATATTCGCGAAATATCGCAAAATCGAATATGGCGTATTCCGCTCATCACTAATAATTAAGTCCTACTAGATTGTTTCATGCTGGAACCCCTTTTGCAGGTATACATTAGCTATGTAAAACATAAAAAAGTGGCTGTACTATAAAGCTGCACGATTTTGGATAAAATGAGAATCACAATTTTTTTTTGCTTAGAATAAAAATCACGATTTTAAAGAACTTTATTTTAAAGATTTACAACTCCTGAACATTAGGGTATCAAACAAGATGACAATAAAAACAAAAAGACATAATACTCTTTGATTCAATCAAATGGAAAGAAATGTAATAAAAAATAATGTAATGTGTAAAGAAATAATATAAAAAATAGAAAATAAAATAAAAAAATTACCTTGAAGTTATATTAGGGCCTTTTATTTTAGAACTCGCCGATACCAATTACTGATACCTACTGCAACTTTTTTTTTTTTTTTTACACTTCAGCTGTCAGCAATAGTACAAAACATTGAAAAGTTATTTCACAAATATTTTTTTTTTTTTACTATTTTACTATTTGTCTCTTTTTTTAATGTGACACATTTAAATACAAAGCAAACAACGAAAAAAAGTTTTAATTATTAACCACTTCAGCCTCAGACCATTTGGCTGCCAAAAGACCAGGCCACTTTTTTTAACTGACAATTGCGACGTGGCTCCCAAACAAAATTTACGTCTTTTTTTCCCCCACAAATAGAGTTTTCTTTTTGGTGGTATTTGATCACCTCTGCGGTTTTTATTTTTTGCGCTATAAACAAAAAGCAATATATATTTTTTTTAAATATCCCCCCAAAACAAAAATCTATAATTTTTTTTTTCCAAGGTTTACGCCGATCTGTATTCTTCTACACACACACATATATATATATATATATCAGAAATATCGCAATAAGCTTTTATAGGCTGGTTTGCGCAAAAGTTATAGCGTCTACAAAATTCTACAATTGTACTTTACTTTTGCATAAACTACAACATTTACACATCTGTCTGCATTTTTGGTCAGTTTGCACCTTCACAGAGTTCATTTGTTTGGAGACATTCGACACATTTAAAAGTAGTTTTTTATATATATTTTTTTTATTTTAGCGCAGCACGTTTTATACACAATATTTATTACACACACTAAGAGCCAGTTCACAAAGGGGCGGCACAACTTTGGGGGCGACTCGGCAATGCGATCTCAAGACGACTTCAGAGGCGACTTGCAAAATGACTTCTGTATTGAAGTCAATGCAAGTTGCCCTGAAGTCGTCCCAAAGTAGTAGAAGAACCTTTTTTTTAAGTCTGAGTGACTTAAGTCGCTCCTATTAGAACGGTACCATAGTACAGGACGGAGCGCGACTTGTCTGACGAGTCGCGCCTGTGTGAACCGGCTCTTAGGCTCCATTCACATCTAGGCGTTTTTACGCCCGACGCCGCATACGCCAGAGAGGAAATTTAACATTCCCCTCTATGGAGATGGTTCACATCTCCACGCCAAACGCCTGAAGCTCAAAACAAGTCCCGGACCCTTTTTTTCTGGCGGCTTCGGCGTTCGGCATAGGTGGACCTCTCCAAAAAGGGGGTTAAAAATGAGGCGTTTTGTAGCCGCAAATTGCGGTACAAAACGCCTCACATTTGTCGCCGCAATTCGCGGCTCAGGACGTGCGTTACAGTGTGAATGCAGCCTTAGGGGGGTTATTTACTAAAGGCAAATCCACTTTGGGGATGACTGCAGCGATTCCCTGTCCATGACATACCAAGGAGGAGGATAAAGCTATCGTTGGATGACAAATGTTCATTGATGCACTACTAGACCCATTGGGGTCTATCTTTAAGGTGAGAGACTAGCACTACTGGGGGTGGATTTTAGAAGGACATCTACAGGCTATTATCCCATATATGCAAATTGGACTCCCTTACCAGTCCTTTTACCCCTTATTTCCTCTTTCTTGCACAGGATTTTTTTTATATTAAAGAGATTTATTTTTTTGAGCCATTATTTTTTGGATGCACTTTAGCCCCAGACCATTTTGCTGGTCAAAGACCAGGCCACTTTTTGCAATTCGGCACTGCGTCGGTTTAACTGACAATTGCGCGATCGTGCGACCTGGCTTCCAAACAAAATTGACATCTTTTTTTTTTTCCACAAATAGAGCTTTCTTTTGGTGGTATTTAATCACCTCTGTGGTTTTTATTTTTTGGCTCTATAAACAAAAATAGCACGACAATTTTGAAAAAAAAAAGGGATTTTTAAATACAGCTTACCTGTAAAATCCTTTTCTTGGAGTACATCACGGGACACAGAGCGGCATATTCATTACTATATGGTTTATATGGAGTACCTTCAGGTGTGGACACTGGCAATCTCAAACAGGAAGTCCCCTCCCTATATAACCCCCTCCCCTAGAGGGAGTCCCTCAGTTTTGTAGCAAGCAGTATGCCTCCCAAAATGTTTCCCCAAAAGAGGGGTGGGAGCTCTGTGTCCCGTGATGTACTCCAAGAAAAGGATTTTTACAGGTAAGCTGTATTTAAAAATCCCTTTTTCTTTCTCGTACATCACGGGACACAGAGCGGCATATTCATTACTATATGGGATGTCCGAAAGCAATGCTTTAATGAGGGGAGGGAGACATCTTCCAAAGAAGGATTCAATTTAGAGGTATACTCAAATAATAATAATAATTCCAACTTAGTCAAGAAAAAACTTTTTTTTTTTTTTTTTTTTTTTTCTTTTTTACAACCAAGGGTGCTTCTGATCCCGAGGATCTTAAACTGCAGCCTGTAGTACTGCCTGTCCAAAGGCAGAATCCGCATTCCTTCTCACGTCTAGTTGATAAAACTTTGTAAACGTGTGGACTGATGACCACGTCGCCGCCTTGCATATCTGAACCATAGAGATCTGATGGTGTGCTGCCCAGGAGGCGCCCATGGCCCTGGTAGAATGGGCCTTTACCGACAAAGGAGGAGGCAACCTCTTCAAACCGTAGGCTTGAATGATTAATTGTCTAATCCATCTCGAGATGGTGGATTTTGCAGCTGCCTGCCCCTTCTTGGGGCCATCTGGTAGAACGAATAACACATCTGTCTTCCGGATCTTTTCTGTAGCTTTAAGATAGGCCTTCATGGCCCGGACAATATCCAAGGTATGCAGCAACCCCTCCTTTCTAGATGTGGGTTTTGGAAAGAAGGATGGAAGTACCAAATCCTGGTTCAAGTGAAATTTGGATATAACCTTTGGTAGAAAGGAAGGATGGGGCCGGAGAACTGCCCTGTCCTTATGCAGAACGAGATATGGTTCCTTACACGATAAGGCTGCTAATTCTGACACTCTCCTGGCCGAAACTATGGCGACCAAGAAAACCAACTTTCTTGTCAGTAAGACTAAAGGAATCTCAGCCAACGGCTCAAAGGGTTGTTTCTGTAGAGTGGACAGGACAAGATTTAAGTCCCATGGACAAATTGGTGACTTGACAGGAGGATTAATACGCAAGACCCCCTGTAAGAAGGTCTTTACCAGCGAGTGGGTGGCCAGCGGCCTCTGAAACCACACTGACAGAGCTGAGATCTGTCCCTTGATTGTGCTTAGTGCCAGGCCTTTATCCACTCCTAGCTGGAGAAAACTTAACACCCTATCAATAGTATATTTGCGGGAATTCCATCTTTTGGATTCACACCAGCCTACGTAGTTCCTCCACACCCTGTAATAAATCACCCTGGAGACCGGCTTTCTAGCCCTAATCAGGGTAGGAATTACCTGCCTAGACAGACCTCTACCCCTGAGAATCAGGGATTCAGCCTCCAGGCCGTCAAATTTAGATGCTGTAATGTAGGGTGGAGGATCGGGCCTTGTGAGAGTAGGTCTGGTTGTAGAGGAAGAGTCCAAGGGTCTCCCACTGCCATCTTCAGGACTAGTGAGTACCAAGTCCTCCGGGGCCAAGCCGGAGCTACTAGAATGACTGGCTTGTGCTCCACTCTGATCCTGCGCAACAGGCGAGGGAGTAACTGTAGCGGAGGGAATGCATATAGAAGTTTGAATTGATGCCAAGGGCAAACCAACGCATCGGTTCCGCAGGCCATAGGATCCCTCGCTCGAGACACGAACCTGTCTAGTTTCTTGTTGAACCTGGATGCCATTATATCTACGTCCGGCATTCCCCACCTCTGGCAGATTGTCTGAAAGACCTGGGGATGCAGAGACCACTCCCCTGGCAACAGACTCTGGCGACTTAAGAAGTCTGCCTGCAGGTTGTCCACTCCGGGAATGAATATCGCCGAAATGCAGGGTACATGAACCTCTGCCCACTGAAAAATCAAGCTCACCTCCCTCTGAGCGGCCTGACTCCTGGTTCCCCCTTGGTGGTTTATGTATGCCACCGCCGTGGCATTGTCTGACTGGATTCTCACCGGGAACCCCTTTAATCTGGAGGTCCATGCCAGAAGGGCTAGGCGAGCAGCTCTGATCTCCAAGATATTGATGGGGAGCTGCCTCTCTGCTTTCACCCAAGTTCCCTGGCGAGAGAACCCCTCGAAGACCGCCCCCCAGCCTGCCAGGCTGGCATCTGTGGTAACTACCTTCCAGACAACAGGGCTGAAGGATTTTCCCTTTAGAAGATTCTGGGGGTTCAACCACCAGGCCAGGCTTTGTCGGACCCTTGATGATAGCGTCAAAGGGGACTCTAAGGCATGTGCCCTCTTGCCCCAGGCTGCTAGAATGGCTGCCTGTAGGACGCGAGTGTGGATCTGAGCGTATGGTACTGCCTCGAACGTGGCCACTAGCTTGCCTAGTACTCGCATACACAGGCGAATAGTTGGTTTTTTCTTGTTTAGAACCAACTGAACCAACCCCTTGATAGCCTCGATCTTTACAAGGGGCAGGAACACCCTCTGCTGTTCTGTGTCTAACCTCATGCCGAGGTATTCCAACTGCTTTGTAGGCTGGAACGCTGACTTTCCCCGGTTTAGGACCCAGCCGAATCCTTCGAGGTACCGAACCGTGAGGTTTACTGCCTGTTGCAGACCCGGCCGTGAGTGATCTATGATTAAAAGGTCATCCAAGTATGCTAGGACTGTGACCCCTTGGATCCTTAAATTGGCCAGAACTGGGGCTAGGATCTTCGTGAATACCCGGGGGGCCGTGGCCAGCCCGAAGGGGAGCGCCCTGAATTGGAAGTGTCGCTGCCCCACCGCGAAGCGTAAAAATCTTTGATGCGACTGAAAGATTGGTACATGAAGGTAAGCATCCTTTATGTCTATGGAGGCCAGAAAATCGTCCCTCTGAAGCGCGGCGGCTGCTGACCGGATGGATTCCATCCGGAAGGAACGAACCCTTAGGTAACCGTTTAACCTCTTTAGGTCCAAGATTGGCCTGACATCGCCGTTGGGCTTTGGTATGACAAAGAGATTGGAATAGAAACCTAGCCCTTGCTCTTGGGCTGGCACCTCTATTATTACGTCCTGGCAAAGCAGGTGATCCAAAGCTGCCAGCAATGAGGCCTTCCTTGCTGGATCCTTTGGTAGCCTTGATTCTTGAAAATGAGGCGGAGGACACCTTAGAAACTCCAGTCTGTAGCCTGTGGTTACAGATGCCCGGACCCATTTGTCGGGGATCTTGGCTTCCCAAACTTCTGAGAAGAAACGAAGCCTTCCCCCCACCCGCGAGAGTGGGGGCGCCCCTTCATAAGGCAGACTTAGGGGCTGTCTTTGTCGGCTTGCGATACCATGGCCTCTTACCCCCAGGGGCCTGTCCCTGCGATCTACTGTTAACGTTGGATCGTGCAGGCGGCCGTCGATACTGCCTGGAATTTGAGGGCCCCGAGACAGGAAAGAGCTGCCTTTTAAATGTAGGACCCCGGAATGTCTTTTTGACCGGTAAAAGGGTACTCTTGCCACTTGAAATAGTCTGAATATATTTATCCAGATCCTCTCCGAAGAGTCGTCCTCCATGGAAGGGAAACCCTGCCAGAAGCTTTTTGCATGGGGGCTCCGCCGCCCAGTTCTTCAACCATAAGAGCCTTCTCATGTGCACCAAAAATAGTGATAAACGAGAGGCCTGCTGGATGGAATCTTTTATAGCATCTACAGCAAAACACAGAGCTCTGGGAATGTCAGAAAACTCTTCTGCTTGTTGGGTAGGCATGTCCTTTAACATTTCTTTTGTCTGGTCTTTTAACGCCTGACAAACTCCAATTGCAGCCACAGCTGGCTGTACCACTGCTCCTGCCGTAGCAAAGGATGCTTTTAAAAGTGTCTCTAACCGTTTATCAACCGGATCTTTAAACATATGTATGTTTTCCACCGGGCAAGTTAGTGATTTATTCACACATGAGATGGCTGCATCCACTACTGGGAGCCTCCACCTCTTGGAGAATTTTTCCTCCATGGGGTAAATGACCGCAAATCTTTTCGGTGGCAGAAAAATCCTGTCCGGCCGTACCCAATCCCGAAAGATCAATTCCTCCAAGAGAGGATGGACCGGAAAAACTGCGTTGCTTAACGGAGCTTTCAAAGAGCCCAGAGAGGATACCGGAGGAACCTGAGGCTCTGGCAATGGTAAACTAAATGCCGAGCGGACCATGTCCGTCAAAGACTGTACCCACAGTCTTTCTGTCTGGGAGTCTGAAAATGGTTCCTCAGAGGCAGATCCCTCAATCCCTGAACCCTCTTGGTTCAGGTCTAGTTGATCCTCTTGTGATTCCAATTCCTCTGGAGAGAGAATCTCAGCATCTGAGGATACCCCTCTTGGTAATGGGGATCTAACCCGTTTCTTACCAGGAATAGCTCTAGCGATCAATGCTGCTATTCTCTCTTCTAGCCCCCCTAGGGATACGGCTAGCATCTCCTCTGTGATAAACACAGGGCTGGGCTGATCTGGGCCAGCCTCCGCACCAGATCCCCCTAATGGCTCATCCAAGGCGCCCTTTATGTTAATAAGTTGCGGGGAAAGTATCGGCATATCATCAGAATCAGAGGGGGAACCCCTTTGTTTTTTGGTCTTTTTTGTACCCTTTGACCCCGAACCTTTGGAAGCCATAATACAAAATCGAGGGACTCCGCCAACAACAACCGACTGTAGTGGCCAGGAGTACAAAACCAGAGCTTAGGGGACAATAGATCACTAATGCCCAAAAACTGATGGGGCCCCGTATGTTTTTCTTTTTTTTTTTTTTTTAAATATATATTATATATTTTTTTTTTTTTTAAACATACAGTGACCCCAAACTTAGTTTGCCAGCCTCCAACCTGCTGCAAAAAGGGGAATTTTTTGGCTTAACAAAAAAGGCATTGGAACAAAGTCCAGCATGTACTACCCCTCTTCCGCCACCGGGAGTCACTGTTCTGCCGCTCTGCGTCCTCTCCTTCTGAAATCAGCCTCAGACTGAGCACTGACAATGCCTGCTGATCTATAACAGCACAAGGCGCGCCCCTGTATGACGCCGCAGGCACGCCCCCCCCGCCCTCCTCTCTGAACGGCGCGAAAAAACGTCTATAAGACGTGCGCGCGCACGCGCGCGCGCGCGCGTATGCCGGAACAGGAGGAACATGGAGGAGCCGCGCTGCTGGAGACCCAGGACTGCAGTATCAGGCGGCAGATTCAAACCCCCGGCCAGGTAGGACTCTCCAAAAAGGCCCCATAGGGATCCTTACTAGTCCTAGGAAGAAAGCAGCAGGTTAGCTAGCAACACATTCTTAGACAGGGGAACCTAGTGATGGGGGAAAAAAGGGGTCATCCTGTCTTTCTCAGACATAGTGAGCAAGGTTGCCAATGCAGAGCATACTTAGGCTATCCCCCCTTTTAGGTTACCCCGGAGAGCCTGCTGTCGAACCAAGTCCCGCAGGCTCCCCCTTACCTGCTCCATGCTGCAGGATGTTTGTCCAGCAAAACGATCCAATCTTCTCCCATCTCCGTGGGTAGCGTAGTAGACCTTCAGGCCCTGGGGTCCTATGAAGGTACCCACTGTCCTGGACCTATATAGCACCCTGGCAAACAGGCACTTATGGTTTTTACAAACTCCAAGTCCTGGGCCCAGGGTCCAGCCCTCCAAAGAGGAGCATTATAGGCAAAACCCCACGGTTTGGGGCCCGGGTACTGTCCACTTTGGCACTGAGGCTCCTTGGACAGATCCGGTTAGCCCGCCCTTAATCCCAAGGATGTGGAGCAAAGCTATTCCGTGACCAACACCTAAGACACTGGCGAAAAAACTGAGGGACTCCCTCTAGGGGAGGGGGTTATATAGGGAGGGGACTTCCTGTTTGAGATTGCCAGTGTCCACACCTGAAGGTACTCCATATAACCCATATAGTAATGAATATGCCGCTCTGTGTCCCGTGATGTACGAGAAAGAAATAATATTTTTTACTTTTTGCTGTAATAAATATCCCCCCAAAGAAATCTAAAAAAAAAAAAAAATTCCCTCAGTTTAGGCCGATACGTATTCTTCCACATATTTTTGGTAAAAAAATTTTGCAAGAACGTTTATTGATCAGTTTGCGCAAAAGTTATAGCGTCTACAAGATAGGGGATAGTTTTATGGCATTTTTACAAGTAATGGCGGTGATCAGCGATTTTTATCGTGACGGACACATTTTTGGGACCATTGTCATTTTTACAGCCATCAGTGCTATAAAAACACTGGCAGTGAAGAGGTTAACCACTAGGTGGTGCTGTAGGAGTTAAGTGTTTCCTAGGGAGTGATTCTAACTGTAGGGGGGATGGGCTGTGTGTGACAGGACTGTGATTACCGTTTCCGATTACAGTAAGCTGTAATCACTGTCCTGTCACTAGGAAGATTGGGGAAATGCTTGTTTACATCAGCGTCTCCCCGTTCTTCCTCACCGTGAGACGATCGTGGGTATTCACTGCGGACATCAAGTCCGCGGGGCCCGCGGTCGGAAGTCACGAAGCTCTCGTGCACAATGCCGCTTCTTAAAGGGGATGTATATGTACGTCCTTTTGCCTGCCCGTGCCATTCTGCCAATGTATATCTGCGTGCGGCGGTCGGCATGTGGTTAAGAGACTCATTTTTCTGAACCATTAGATTTTTTGGATGCACTTTATTATTGGATTATTTTAAATTTAACTAATTTTGATGAAATTTCATTTGAATTTGATACACTTTTGGATGTGATGTTTGTATTTCTAGTGTGCTCAATTTACTAGCACCTTATTTTAGGTATTGCTTATAGTATTTAGCGCTGCTTCACTATACCGTATAATCCATACAATAAATCCACTTTGCATTACAAGTGCAAAGTGCACTTGAATTTGCACTGAAAATGCACTTGGAAGTGCAGTCGCTGTAGATCTGAGGGAGACATGAGAAAGATAAAAAAAAATGCATTTTAGCTTGCACATGATTGGATAATAAAATCAGCAGAGCTTCCCCTCATTTCAGATCTACCCCTCAGGCCGCATACACACGATGAGACATGTCCGCTCAAACATGTCCGATGGACCGTTTCCAGCGGACATGTCTCATCAGATTTTGGTCCGATGGCGTGTACACACCATCGGACAAAAATCCCCTCGGCCAGGGAACGCGGTGACGTGGCGGTGACGTTGACGCCGCCACGTCACCACTCGAGGAAGTAAAATATTTCCATGCATTCGTCGAAGTCGACGCATGCGCAGAGATTTCTGTCCGCTGGTTACTGTACTAACCAGCGGACATTTCCGACGGACATGTCTCCAGCTGACAAATTTCAAAGCATGCTTTGAAATTTGTCCACTGGGAAAACATGTCCGCTAGCCCGTACACAGGATCGGAGATGTCTGCTGAAACGGTCTGTCGGACCAGTTTCAGCAGATATATTCGATCGTGTGTACGCGGCCTTAGATTTACAGCGACTGCACTTCCAAGTGCACTTGTAGTGCAAAGTGGATTTATATACAGTATAGTGAAGTAGCCTTGCAGGTTGTTAGCCCCGGTTCACACTGGAATGCAGTGCGGGGAAACACACAATCCATGCATGTTTCTCACACAGTGTTTAAAACATACTGAAAACTATTGTGTGTCAGGGCAATGAGAATAATCAGCTAACATGCAGCCTGTTCATTCTGTGTTTGGCTTGCACTTTACAGTAAAATGCGGTGCAGAGATTACAGTAAATAATTTCTTGCAGTCTCAACAAATTGAATAATCTTCAAATTAAAAATTCAGTTACAAAAAGGATGTTTTTCCAAGCTTTATACACAAACCCTTGCACTTACCTTTTCCCCAGAAGCTCAGTCGGAAGATGGGGCCGTATTTCTGGGAAAGTTGCAGGAAGTGGACAGGTAGATCTGAGCGTCCAAGATCAAACATATTACCCAGGAAGGGTAGATGAGGGGGACGTGGGGGGTACTTTCTGCCACTCTGGGGTGATCCTGGGACCCTCCATGGTGAGCATCCCAAATACAGCCAGACCAGGAGGAGCAGAGGCAGCAACAGCAGCAGGATGACCATAGTGACGCACACACTGAGGACTGATGGAGTATTTGTAGAGGAGGGATGGGTATAACCTTGGGAAGACTGAGAACTGCAGAAACAAAAGGGAGGAGCTGTAATGACTGGCAGATGAGTGCTCATGGAACATAGGGGACCGGAATGTTGCCAAGGATTACCAGTTGCCAGTACATGATTCACCTTATGCCACCAGCAAATATTTTATATATAATAATAATAAATATTAATAAGTACAACCCAACAGTATGGGAGAGATGGGGAGGCTAAAGTAAGACATTGCTGTCTATAAACAGAAGACTATATATCACTGTGGGGAGCAGTGGGTTATTCTAGGATCAGCTGGCATGCAGCTTGTTTGTTCTGAGTTCACCAGAATCATCAGCCGTTATCCTGGGTTGGCTCACACACCCTTTCCAATTTTCTGGCACCTTGCTTGTTCTGGGTTGATGATGAGAATCAAATTTATTAGCTTCCACCCTATGTTGGGTTATAGTTGGCCTTCATACCCTTTCCTTTCCAAGATCAGCTGACATGCAACTTGTTTATTCTAAACCCATCAGGATCATTACAACTTCTGTCTTGGCACTGTTCTAGAATGAGGGGACATGCAGCTTATCTGTGCATTCTGTGTTCATCATAATCATTACCTTTATCAGCTTCTACCACGGGTTGGATTATAGCTCACCCATACATTATGTTTGCTATTCTAGGATCAGGTGATATGCAACTTGTTAGGTTTTAGATCACCACCTTTATCAGATTACATCCTGGGTTCGGTTATAGTTGGCCCACACACCGTTTTTTGGTTCTAGGACACGGTAACTTGCAGCTTGTTTGTTCTGAGTTCATCAGCATCATTGTAAGCTTTTATCCTAGGTTGGATTTCAATTGGCCCATTCCACTCTTCTAGGAGATGAAATGCAACCTGTTTATTCTGGGTTCATCAGAATCATTACCTTTGTCAGCTTCTATCCTAGGTTGGGTTATAGTTGCCCCACACACCGTTTTAGGGCTGGAAAATAAAATAAAATATCGATTTAAAATCTGAATCGAGTTGCAAGAGCAAATCATTTTTTTCTTTTTCCATAGGACCGGTGCTCTGCAGACTAGACCAAAGCCATGAACTAGTCCACAGCCTTTTCCCAGGATCGAATCGGACTAGGCCACACCTAAAAAAACTTGATTTGAATCTTGAATCAAGTTTTTATTTTTAAAACTGCAGATTTTTTTTTTGCCCAAAATCGCCCAGCCCTACATCCTTTCCACTGTTATAGGATAAGGCAACATGCAGCTTTTTAAAATGTATTATCACATTTATAAGCTTCTTCCCTGGGTGGGCCCACAAACATCTACTAAAGCGCTGTTTAATCCATCATCCGAAAATGGAAAGAGTATGGCGCAATTGCAAACCTACCAAGACATGGCCGTCCACCTAAACTGACAGGCCAGGCAAGGAGAGCATTCATCGGAGAAGCAGCCAAGAGGCCCATGGTAACTCTGGAGGAGCTGCAGAGATCCACAGCTCAGGTGGAAGAATCTGTCCACAGGACAACTATTAGCCGTGCACTCCACAAATCTGGCCTTTATGGAAGAGTGACAAGATGAAAGCCATAAGTTGAGTTTGCAAGAAGCCATGTGGGGGACAAAGCAAACATTTGGAAGAAGGTGGTCTGGGCAGATGGGAGAAAAATTTAACTTTTTGGTATAAAAGCAAAACATTACGGGGGTTATTTTACGAAAGGCAAAACCACTTTGCACTTACTGTAGAGCCTAGGGGGACATGCAAGGTAACTAAAAAAAAAACAGCATTTTAGCTTGCACACGATTGAATAATAAAATCAGCAGAGCTTCCCCTCATTTCAGATCTACAGCTACTGCACTTCCAAGTGCACTTTGTAGTGCAAAGTGGATTTTCCTTTTGTAAATAACCGCCTGTGTGCGCTAGAAAACTAACTGCACATCACCCTGAACACACCATCCCCACCGTGAAACATGGTGTTGGCAGCATCATGTCGTGGGGATGTTTTTAAGCAGCAACAGGGAAGCTGGTCAGAGCCAAATACAGGGCAACCTTAGAAGAAAACCTGTTAGGCCTCGTACACACGAGGGGATATGTCCACTGAAAACGGTCCGATGGACCGTTTCAGCAGACATCTCCGCTCGTGTGTATGGGCTAGCGGACAGATTTCTCCACCCGACAGATTTCAAAGCATGCTTTGAAATCTATCCGGTGGGAATCTGTCCGCCCGACATGTCTGCTGGTTAGTACACTTACCAGCAGACATGTCTTCCCCCACCGCCGCCGCGCCGCCGAATGGATTCGGCGCATGCGCGGAAGTGTTTAACTTCCTGGTGCGGTGACGTGGCGGCGTCAACATCACCGCCGCGTCACTGCGCCGTCCGGCGGCGGGGAATTTGATCCGATTGTGTGTACACGCCATCGGATCAAACTCCCGATCGGACATATCCGATGGAAATGGTCCACGGACCGTTTTCATCGGATATGTCCGATAGTGTGTACGAGGCCTTAGAGTCTACAAAAGACTTGACTGGGGTGGAGGTTTACCTTCCAGCGGGACAACAACCCTAAACATACAGCCATAGCTACACTGGAATGGTTTAGCTTAAGGCTGCATTCACACCTTAGCGTAGGCGATTTGCGGCGCAAGTACCGCGATTTGCGGCGACAAAAAAAATAAGCATTTTGTCCCGCATTTTGCGGCAACAAAACGCGTAGTTTTTAACCACGTTTTTTTTTTCAGTGTATCGTCGGCTATGCGGAACGCCGAAGCCGCCCGATACGCGCGTCGAAAAAGGGTCCGGGACTTGTTCGAAATTCATCGTTCTATCGACGTACGTTGTTCTGCGTTAGGAGATGTGAACAGTCTCCATAAAGAACATTGCAATTTCGACCCTCCAGAGTATTATAGCGTCACGCTTCAGGCGTAAAAACGCCTAGGTGTGAATGGAGCCTAAAGCACACACAATCGTTTTTCTCGGCAGAAAAAAAAACAATGTTTTTCCCGACGGGATTCATCTCAAGCCTGCCACGTTCAGGCAAAATACCGCCTGTCAAAAGCGCGGTGAAGTACAACACATACGACAGGACTATAAGGAGGAAGTTCCATTCAAACAGCGCCACCCTTTGGGCTGCTTTTGCTGATCCTCGCGTTAGTAAAAGTTATTTGTAAAACATTTTGAAACCCATTTAGCATTTTCCTTCCGCTTGGAAAATTTCAAAGGGGTGTGAATACTTTTTCAAGGCACTGTAGATAAGAGTCTTTACTTTTGGGTTGCTGTGGGTTTTGAGGCTATGTCAATACTATGTCTTTATCACCATGAAGGGGTATTTGTAAACCTCTGTTGTCATAGATTTTAACTAAATTGTACAATAAAGATTTTCTGTTAATTCAATGGGGGAGGCTTAACACCTCTTTTCCTTCCTGCAAACATTCCCAACTGTCCTATCCATGACATCTTAGGGGTTTTGGGTGTCACCACTCCACTTTGTGTTTCAAAACCATTGGGGGTTGAACTCTCCAGCATTTACAAAATACAGATATCAGTTTAGGATGGACTGGCCCTTTAATGATTGTAGTTGAGTTACTAATATGACTGTATAAAATTTGATGTCGAAACAACTCAAGTTAAAAAGCAGAGGCGAGGAGACCCTGACCTTCTCCTGCATTATCATTCCATTTGATAGATGGTGGAGAAATGTGACATCAGGAGGGCCTTGCTGTCATCCACAGACTAAGTCAAGGAGAGATGGGGCAAGAGATAGCAGCGTCACATAAAGAATGAAATGCCTAGAAATAGTTTACAGGGATTTTTTTTTTTCATTCAAACAGAAAAAATAAATAAATGTATATTTAATAATAATAAATTGTTTTTATAATATATATATATATATATATATATATATATATTTTTTTATACTCGCCTAGGTGAATGCAGCATAGATCCAATGCTGCATCTGTCCCCCACTGGCTCTGCAGTGAGAACTGAGCGATCAAACACCACTGATCGCTCAGTTCTCTTCGCTCTAAGTGGAGAGCCACGACAGTCAGTCACCGCCAGCCAGCAAACTTTAGAAAAATAAAATAAAAGGACTTGGGTGCTACTGCAAGGGTCGTGTTGGGTTCCTAAAAGATCCAGGGCACCCTCGACCAGCAGTTCTCAACCAGGTTTCTGCGTCATCCTAGAAGTTCCTTGACCTCTCATCTCATGGTGCCTACATACAGCCAGGATCAACACCGATTGGCAGAGCCAGCAGCTGGACACCACTGATCTTCTTAGCCGACTGTAAAGGACGGCATTCTTCCCACAATGAATCAATTTAGCTGGGGTTTCCTGAGATCTGAAAATTAATTCAAGGGTTCCTCTGGGGGTAAAAGACTGAGAAAGTCAGACTAAAGCATAGTACACTATTCGTCTCCCCCCCCCCCCCCTTTCAACCCAACAGGCTGTAACGAGGCTAACTATTCGATATTCGTACAGCAATCTACCCCATTGAGCCATTGTGTTCCGACAGCTCCTCCCTTCATTAGAACATACAAGGCAACGCTTAGTCATTGGCCAAGAGCAATGATCAGATGCAGATAATTTTTTTGGTCACGTACACACAGGCCAAATGCTGGTATCCATCAAACTGGCCGATGCCACCCGATATTTGGCTCGTGTGTATGGCCTTTTAAGACTGAAACAGTGTGGAGTTTGAAGCATACCATGGGGAAAAAGGGAGTCCCTTTTCCTTCCTCCATATGATCTTTTTTGCCTCCCCTTTGGTCTATTCACAAGGATCCCAAATCAAAGAAACCAAACTTGCAACCCTCCTAGGAAAAAAAAAAAAACCACACACACACACACTATCTACAACAGCTTAGGTCCTCAAACTACGGCCCTCCAGCTGTTTCATAACTACACAAAAAAAGTATTTTATAAATGTTTCAATCACAATGTCCACAGCCTGCCAAATCTGATAAAAAACAAAACAAACACACAACTCACCGATGACCCAGCGCACGCAGCCAATCCCACAAGGTACCACTAGCCAAATGACAGCTTCCCAAGTCATCAGTTATAGAAAAGGAAGGGGCGACGATGCTACTGCTATTCCCCACCCTTCTACTTAAAATGGTGGGGATAGAAGTCAGTGGTCCCTAAGGGCGTAGCTTCCTTAGGAATCAGCAACAGAGGGAAGCTGTCATAAATAGAAGCAGTAGAAATACCGCTTCTATATAACATTTTTGGTTCCCACCAAACAGGCGTTTGTCTGAACTCCCAAAATTTAGTCCGATCAGGCGATCCATGTCACCTCCTCTCACTGCTAATTTTAATCCTATAAATGGTGACCCGCTGTGCCACAGCCACATACATTGCCTGACGCACAAATGTGTACAAGGAACCGCCCCCCAATATCTATGCGAGAAAATAAAATACCACAACCCTAATCGCGTTCTTCGGTCCCCCGACCAAAATCAACTACAAATCCCCAAGGCCTGCTACAAGACCAAAGGAGAACGAAGATTTGCAGTCCAAGGACCTCGACTGTGGAACGCATTACCAACCGATATCCGAACGGAAGTGAATCACCAGGCCTTTAGGAAAAAACTCAAGACCCATTTATTCTGAAGGCTAATAGAAGGAAATGGATACAAAGCGCCTTGAGGCGATTCAGTTCGCATTTGTAGCGCTGTACAAGTCACTCACTCACTGGATTTTTTTAAGGGACTTTGTCACTTTTCCCTGAAGGAAAGAATCTCTTTAGACACCATGAGAAGTCAAAGATTAAAGAGCCAAACATATTTTATGTAGAAAAATTTAATACAATATCAAGAACAGCCAGAGGCAGAAATATAAAATGGCCTCCTGAGTGCACTGGAATTATTACATTGTTGTGAATGTATCACCCCCCCCCCCCCCCCCCCAGCAATGGATTCGGGATGAAGTCCACAGCTCACAAGTTCTGTGGGCCAAGGGAAAGCCAAACTGTCCAGCATTTAAAACCCTCAATACAATAAAAGGTAGTCACAGACTGTATATATACACACACACACTTAGATACAGAGGTGTAACAATTGGTATGCACCAATGGTTAAAATGAAGGAATTTCATGTTGTATTGCTTCAGAGATCTGGACCCAGGCTTGGTAAAGTTCATTGTATTAAAAATGGAAGGCCTTTAGGCAAGAAAAATGTTGTTATCCCAGTCCTTCCTGTGTTCCTCGAATTCGTCGAGCGAGCTGCATGTCCTGGATAAAGAGGGTGACCCTTTTGGCGTGCAGACAGCAGAGGTAAGAGTCTTCAAAGAGTCGCACCAGGAAAGCTTCAGCTGCCTGCTCAAAATAAAAAAAAAGTTGGTCAGATGTTCATCACAGGATTTTAGCGCCATTCTCTGCATCATTACACTGCGGTGATGGGCCCCCCCTTCCCAAGGGGGCCGGGGACCATGACACTTGCAGTCACAGGATGTGATCAATCTTCCAGGTTGAAGGACACAGGATGCCATTCAACAACACTGAAGACTGAGGGCATCTAGTGGCAGAAATAAATGATTGCAGGGGACAGCAGAGGCGAAGAGGTTGTATTGTATTCAGTGCACTCGCAATCAGTGGGTTGCAAGTTCAATGCCAGGCTCCTGCAGACTTTCAGTTGGAGAGCTTGCGTCAATGGACTACAATGTCAATAAGAACAATTCCCTCTGCTATGGTGGCAGACAGGACTTGTAGTTCCTTCATTCTGTGAATGAAAAATGTGGTTGCGTTGGTGCAGCCGAGCAGAATTCAAAACTACAGCAGCTGTCTTGGAGAGAAAAAAAAAAAAACACTGCACACAGTCACTGGGGATAGATAGGGTCTCATCTGCACCAAAAATATGGATATAACATGGTGCAAAAGGTTAACCTTTAACCACTTGCCTACTGTGCACCTACACCCCCTTCCTGCCCAGACAAAATTTAAGCTTCCGGCACTGTGTCGCTTTAACTGACAATTGCGCGGTCGTGCGACGTGGCTCCCAAACAAAATTGGCGTCCTTTTTTTCCCACAAATAGAGCTTTCTTTTGGTGGTATTTGATCACCTCTGTGGTTTTTATTTTTTGCGCTATAAACAAAAATAGAGCGTCAATTTTGAAAAAAAAAATGCAATATTTTTTACTTTTTGCTATAATAAATAACCCAAAAATATATATAAAAAAAATATTTTTTTCCTCAGTTTAGGCCGATACGTATTCTTCTACATATTTTTGGTAAAAAAAAAAAAAAAATGCAATAAGCGTTTATCGATTGGTTTGCGCAAAATTTATAGTGTTTACAAAATAGGGGATAGTTTATGGCATTTTTTTTTTTTTTACTATTAATGGCGGCGATCTGCAATTTTTTTATTGGGACTGCGACGTTATGGCGGACACTTCGGACACTTTTCTGACATTTTTGGGACCATTTACATTTATACAGTGAACAATGCTATAAATATGCATTGATTACTGTATAAATGTGACTGGCAGTGAAGGTGTTAACCACTAGGGGGTGGTGAAGGGGTTAAATGTGTGTCCTATGAGTGTTCTAACTGTAGGGGGAGGGGGGGTGACTGGGGGAGGTGACCAATTGTGTCCCTATGTACAAGGGACACAGCATCGGTCTCCTCTCCCTGACAGGACGTGGAGCTCTGTGTTTACATACAGAGCTCCATGTCCCCGCTCAGTTACTGGGCAATCGCGTGTGCCCGGCGGTGATTGTTGCCGCCGGGCACTCACACCGGGATCCCAGCAGAGCGGCGGGTGCGCGCACGTGCCCGCGGCTTTAAAAGGACATCACGTCATATGACGTGATGTCAGGATAATGGAGTCCTCCGCCCGCCGTCATTTGACGGTGGGCAGAGGACAAGTGGTTAAAGTGTCAGAAAACTCACATCATGAAAAACTATCAATAAATGGTGTATTACATGCTGTTCATACTCAATCTGAAATTCGTTCTATGCATTCTGCAAAAAAAAAAAAAAAAAAAAAAAAGGATAAAAAAAAAAAAATAGATACTGCGGCTTTCCATCGCCACTAGGGTTGTCACGATACCACTTTTTTGAGACCGAGTACAAGTACCGATACTTTTTTTCAAGTACTGGCCGATACCGAATGCCGATCCTTTTTTTTTAATGTCATGTGACAGTGGCGGTGATTTTTTTTAAAAAAATTTTTTTTAGAGGGGGGTAGTGGATTGTCAGGGTGTGTGTGTGGGTTTTTTTTTTATCATTATTTACATTTTATTTTTTTTAATTCCTCCCTAATCCCCACCTTCTGTCCATGTCCCCAATGTACCATGACTAAGCACTAATAGGTATAGTGTGAAACGCGTCAGTTGTACAGTCTGTGGCTGTGTTGGTTTGCAACTATGCTGAATTTTATCCAATAAAGACCACTTTTCTTGAAGTTCGTTGGAGTGCGGCTATCCAATTTCTTGTTCTACAATTTTTTCTAGTGGATTGTCAGGGTGTGTGTGTTTTTTTTTTATCATTATTTACATTTTTTTTTTAAATTCCTCCCTAATCCCCACCTTCTGTCCATGTCCCCAATTTAGTTAGGGATTTTGCAGCTGTGGTGGCAATTCTGCACATGCTCAGTTTTAAGTGAGTTTCTATGCCGAGCATTCCCCCCCATTACATCTGACCAGCCCATGTGACTATAGTCACACATGTGGGTGTAAACACAGTGGTAAACACAGCCCACTCCCTCCTTCCTTCTCGATGCCCACTAACCAGCTAAAACACAATAGGGGCGGGATATGACATGTAGATTAATGGAGGCTTCATCTGCCTATTATTCTAAGACACAGGCTGGAGGGGCGTGACACAGTATAGCCAAAAATATTAAAGATTTGATTTAAAATATATTTGTATGATAATTTATTGATATTAAAGCGGTGCTCCAGCACCCGTGCCAAATAATTAAAAGTTAACCACTTAAGACCCGGACACATATGCTGCTAAATGACCCAAGGTGTTTTTACAATTCGGCGCTGCGTCGCTTTAACAGACAATTGCGGTCGTGCGACGTGGCTCCCAAACAAAATTTGCGTCCTTTTTTTCCCACAAATAGAGATTTCTTTTGGTGGTATTTGATCGCCTCTGCGATTTTAATTTTATGCGCTATAAACTAAAATAGAGCGACAATTTTGAAAAAAAAAAAATCACTATTTTTTACTTTTTGTTATAAAAAAAAAATCAAATAAACTAAATTTTAGTAAAACATTTAGGCCAAAATTAATTCAGCCACATGTCTTTAGTTAAAAAAAAAAAAAAAAAAAAAAAAAAAAAAAACGCAATAAAAAAAAAAAATAGCTACCTAGCGGGAACAGCGACACTAATACAGCGATCAGAAAAATGATTGCTTAGTGACGCTGGCAATAGGGAGTGAAAGGGTTAACTAGGGCAGTGATCAGGGGGTTAAAACTTTATTGGGGGGGGGGGTACGGGGCTACCCTGAACCTAACACTAACTAACTTTCACACTGCCACTAAATGCAGTGATTAGATCACTGCATTCAGTGACACTGTGACAGGGGGGTGATCACAAGGGGTTAATGTGCCTATGAGTGTGTGTGTCAGTGTTGTGTTGGTGCACACTTACTGTGGATGTCTTCTCTCGTCAGCAGCGGTGGAAAACACTGCTGCGATGAGAGATGACATTTCCTCCTCCTGTGTAAACACCGGAGGAGGAACTGACATGAAGGGGGAGCGCTCCCATTGGCTGGGAGCGATCGCGGGGGGTGGAAAAAAAACGGACATCCGTCTGTCGGCGATCGCTCCCAGAGCCAGGGGGACCGCCGCACGCCGCGGAGGGGGTCCCGATCGGACCCCAGAACCGCACAAAGGCGAGGCCGTATATATATATATACGCCCTTGTGCCTGTACGAGCCATGTTGTGGACGTACATAGGCGTGCGGCGGTCCTTAAGTGGTTAATAGCTACAAATACTGGTCCTTTGGTCCCCAAAAAAAGTGGCAAGTGTGAATTGTCCGTTGCAATCATGTTATAATAAATATGCTGATTGCTGCAATCACCAGTATAAATATAATATATATATATTACGGGGGCTGCTGCACACAGAAAGCTTATTATTGCATACAATACTGACCTCTTGTAATGCCAGGATTGCTAAACTTTGCCACATGAACGGCATGCCACGAGTATACTCCATGCAGACTTCTCTAACCTGCACAAGCATAAATAGGGAAAAAAAAAAAAAAAAAGTTACCCCCAGATACATAACAGCAAAGTAAGAGAACAAAAAAACTTTCCATCTGCCCACTCTACTAATTTCCTGGCAGATCTCTAGAGACCATTCTAGGAGGAACCCTGGGCTCCTCCTAAAACTTGCTCCTCTCCCCCACCTAGCCCCCTCCTCACACGATCACATCCAGGACTTTTTAGAAGCCTGTCACCATCTTTGAAATTCCCTTCATTTACTGTAAAATCTTTACACCTTTAACTGGCTGCAAAACCTTTACATCAGGGGTCTCAACCTGGCAGCCCTCCAGCTGTTGCAAAACTACAAGTCCCATGAGGCATTGCAAGGCTGACAGTTACAAGCATGACTCCCCCAGGCAGAGGCATGATGGGACTTGTAGTTTTGCAACAGCTGGAGGGCCTCAAGTTTGAGGCACCCGCTACATCATGCATATTTTCAGTTAAAAAATTGATCCTGCTGGATCATGTGTGCTGCGCTTTGCAGTCCGGTTTGGAATCACAGCGAATCCACCCACGATCCCAAATTGCTAGGTGCCTAAAATAACTGTGTAAAGCCTCTTCCAATATGGGGGTCGACTCCGCCAGCGTGGGGGGGTCTCGCCATATTTCTGTTCGCTGATCCCCACTGAGCAGGTGTATGACAGGTCTGTCTGTTCTGCTTCTGCAGAGCAGACACAGACTGCTCTCCTCTCAGGGTTTTTGGATGTAATCGGACCGCCTGTCCATTTAACCCAACTGCCATTTGATCCAGTCTGTGGACGGAGGGGGATCCCCATCCATTTGTCTTTATCCGATTGGATGTAGGCAGGGACACAAGTCTGTTTACACTTGCTGCGCCATAGGAGGAGAAGAAGAAAGTCCGATCGGGTCCACCAGTAAAACTAACAGGTGGACCCAATCGATCCACTCGTGTGAAAGGGGCCTAAGAATGTTTTGTATGTGTATTACCCACCTCATTTCTAGCTCTCTGTCTGCAGCAAATTAACCAACAACAGCACTCACCAGTCTGGCGAAGGGGGCTTTTCGTATTAACAGGTCCGTTGACTTTTGATATTTTCTTATCTCCATGAGTGCTCGTGTCCCAGGCCGATAACGACGCGAACGTTTCTGTCTGACGAATGTTCCTTCTGTTTGGGAGGGACCTGCTTTGCTTGGCCCCGGTCCTGCATTGTAAAAATTACCAAAATTACCAAGATCCTTTTTTATTTTAACCCTATATTGTCCAAAGTATTGGGGCAAGCACATGAACTTTAATGACCTCCCAGCCTTAGTCTGTAGGGTTAAATATTGAGTTGGCCCTCCCTTTGCAGCTATAAAATCAACTTTTCTGGGAAGGCTGTCCACAAGGTTTAGGAGTGTGTCTATGGGAATGGGAGTTCAGGCACAGATGTTGGCCTAAAGACATGGATGAGCAAGTTTGGGGTGGAGGAACTTGACAGAGTCCTTAACCACTTAAAACCCGGACCAAAATGCAGGTAAAAGGACCTTGCCCCTTTTTGCGATTCGGCACTGCGTCGTTTTAACTGACAATTGCGCGGTCGTGCGACGTGGCTCCCAAACAAAATTGGCGTCCTTTTTTCCCCCACAAATAGAGCTTTCTTTTGGTGGTATTTGATCACCTCTGCGGTTTTTATTTTTTGCGCTATAAACAAAAATAGAGCGACAATTAAAAAAAAAAATGCAATATTTTTTACTTTTTGCTATAATAAATATCCCCCAAAAATATATATATAAAAAAAATGTTTTCCTCAGTTTAGGCCGATACGTATTCTTCTACCTATTTTTGGTAAAAAAAAAATCACAATAAGCGTTTATCGGTTGGTTTTTGCAAAATTTATAGCGTTTACAAAATAAGGGATAGTTTTATTGCATTTTTATTATTTTTTTTTTTTTTACTACCAATAGTGGCGATCAGCGATTTTTTTCGTGACTGCGACATTATGGCGGACACTTCGGACAATTTTGACACATTTTTGGGACAATTGTCATTTTCACAGCAAAAAATGCATTTAAATTGCATTGTTTACTGTGGAAATTACAGTTGCAGTTTGGGAGTTAACCACAGGTGGCGCTGTAGGGGATCTGTGACCTATGTGTTGTGTTTACAACTGTAGGGGGGTGTGGCTGTAGGTGTGACGTCATCGATCGCGTCCCCCTATTACAGGGAAGACGCGATCGATGCTACGGCCACAGAGAAGCACGGGGAAGCCGTGTTTACACACGGCTCTCGCCGTTCTTCCGCTCCAGGGACGGATCGCCGCACTGCAGCGGCGATCGGGTCCGCGAATCCCGCGGTCCCAGAGCTTCTGACCGGGTCACGGGCGCGCGCCCACGACCCACGGCTGGGTACTAAAATCAACGTATATATACGTTGATGTGCCCAGTCGTGCCGACGTAAATGTGAAGTAGGCGGTCCTTAAGTGGTTAACTCAATAGAACACCTTTGGATTAAATTAGAGTGGAGACTGCGAGCCAGACCTTCTCGTTCAACATCAGTGCCTAAACTCACAAATGTGCTTCTGGAAGAATGGTCAAACATTCCCATAGACACACTCCTAAACTATGAGGAGGACAGCCTTCCTAGAAGAGTTGAAGCCGTTATAGCTGCAAATGGTGGGCCAACTTAATATTGAACCCTACGGACCAAGATGCCATTAAAGTTCACGTGTGTAAAGGCAGGTGTCCCAATACTTTTAAAAATATGGTGCGTGCCAAAACAAAAAAACACTTGAGAATTAGGCACACACCATTGTCCCCCCAACATTTAAAAAGGTGCACTCACCATCAACCTCCACAAAGAAGCACCAACAGCTGAGCAATGAGATATGCAAGCTGTCCTGTGTAATACATAGTCCTGACCCCTGAATTTTTATTTTTTTTCTCAAAAAAGGACGTTTAATGACACATATGGTAACAAACATAAGTACAGGCAAAAACAGAAAATCAAACACAGACATTCCAGGGAACATTGGAACAGTGCAAGTCAAACCAATATCTGACCCCTGAACTTTGACTGCTGCACTATATACAGGGTGTCCTAAACTAAAACAATTTTGGGGGCATTTATATTGTTCTGGTACTTTAGGGCCTCAAAAAAAAAAAAATGTGATAAGCAATTGCTTTTTGTTTTCAAACTTTTTTTCTCTTCATTTGGGTAGTGTTACACGATAGTCATTTTCAGTCAACCTATCACAGCACAGAATACCCCAAAAATTATCAGGTAAAAAAAAAGGGGGGGTGGGTATATACTGGCTGGTATATGAAGTTGTGCATTGCATAAAACTAGGGCTGCAACTAACGATTATTTTCATAATCGATTAGTTGGCCGATTATTATTTCGCTTAACTACTTGCCGACCAGCCGCCGCAGTTATATGGCCGCAGGTCGGCGCGGCTGCGCGAGATCATGTAGCTATATGTCATCTCGCGGATCAGCCAATAAGGGCGAGTGTGTGCCGCCGGAGGCGAGCACCCCCCGCACGTGATAAACGCCGGGCACCTGCGATCGCTCGTTACAGAGCAAGAACCGGGAGCTATGTGTGTAAACACACAGCTCCCAGTCCTGTCAGGGGGAGAAATGCCTGATTGTCTGTTCATACAATGTATGAAAAGCGATCTGTCATATCCCCTAGTCTGTCCCACCCCCCCTTCAGTTAGAACACACCCAGGGAACATACTTAACCCCTTCCTCTCCCCCTAGTGTTAACCCCTTCCCTGTCATTGGCATTTTTATAGTAATCAATGCATTTTTATAGCACTGATCGCTATAAAAATGCAAATGGTCCCAAAAATAGGTCTGAAGTGTCCGCCATAAGGTCGCAGTACCGGAAAAAATAAAAAAATAAATGCCATAAAAACGATGCCCTATTTTGTAGACGCTATAACTTTTGCTCAAACAAATCAATAAACGCTTATTGCGATTTTTTTTACGAAAAATATGTAGAAGAAGAATACATATTAGCCCAAACTGAGGAATATATATATATATATATAAAATTTAAAAAAAAACGCATAGTTGATCAAATACCACCAAAAGAAAGCTCTATATGTGGGGGGAAAGGACGCCAATTTTGTTTGGGAGCCACGTCACACGACTGCACAATAGTCAGTTATAGCGATGCAGTGCCGAATCGTAAAAAGTGGCCTAGTCATTGACCAGCAATATGGTCCGGGGCTGAAGTGGTTAATCGATTAATTACCTTAAAAAAAAGTGTGGTGTATAATCTATTCCTAAATATCTCTATGAAGTGGTATATATAAATAATCTCTAAATCAACTCTGAGAAGAACAGACAGACAAGATATACTGTATATACTATTAGAGGGTGAATCTGGTAAATAAATATCATCCGATATCACCATTAGAAATAGAAAACTTCTCGTGAAAGGATTTTTATTTTAGGATTCCCAGCCTAGTGGTGAGATGCAAGGTCTTATTGACCCCATATTTCACTGTAAAGAGGTCCTGTAATGTCAAGGATCTGACGTCCAGCCTGTCACCCAGTTGGCAGTTGGTAGATCTCAGTAACCAAAAAGGTAGGGGAAAAAAAAAAAAAGCTGAAAAATCTCCAAGACAATGGGCCCACAGGGTGCCAGGTCCTTCTATGCTAGGCAGAAAAAAACTAAGCTGCTGCATGCAGGGAGAGGGGTTGTACCTAGAGGGACCGCCCCCTGGGTGGAACTGTACAGTTTTGATGTGTGTTTAACATGTTAACATCTTTTTCTGCCTAGTCTTCTCCTAACAGAAGGCTAATACCCTACCGTCAAGATTGCTGACTGAAACCTATTACATTGCTTGTGCAGCACTGAGCATGTGCGAGATATGCAAACCTGAAATCCAGGAAGTCATACAGTCTGGCTTCATGGGGCCAGATTCAGGTAGATGAGAGTATCTTTCCTCTGGAGTAACGCTTCTCATTTACGTTACTCTGAAGACCCTTTCGGCGCAAGTACTGTTATTCACATAGCAGTTGCGCGTAAACTTGCGCCAGAGTAACGATAATGCGCTGGCGTAACCCGACGCAAGTGGAAGTGGGTGTGATCACATGTAAATGATGGGCGGAGCCCAGCGCAGAGGCTTACGTTCAGCGCATCCTCCACGGAGCATGCGCAGTGAGTGCGGCTCCACTCGCCCCCTTGTGCGCATGCTCACAACTTCCGTCGGCACCACTTCACGGGAAACGTCAGCGCAATGCCTTCCGTTGGGCGCTTAAAAGCGCAGGCGGAAACGCCATTCCGGCGCAAAAGTATATCCGTTTCCCCCCACCCCAGGGAAGATACTTTTGCACTGTAATGGCTGCTCCCGCTACCCCCAAAGAGAGGAGGAACCTCAACTTTAATGCCCAGGAGGTCTCTGTGATAATCTCGGCTATGGAGACGTTTAATGATTTCCTCCACGGGAAAAAAAGCAGGAAGACCAGCCGGGAGAGGAAGCAGGGCATCCTGGACACCATAGCTGCCAGGGTCAATGTGCTGGGGTACTCCACCCGGACTGCAGACGATATTCAAAAAAACGACCTGCGGCGCAAGGTGAGGGGCAAGGTGGCCACCATTAGGAGCCATGAGAGGGGCACAGGTGGTGGTCCCCCATGTCCTGTCACCCTGACCGCAGAGGAGGAGGTGGTCGCCCGCTGCCTGGACAGGGAGCAGTTGGAGGGGGTCCCTGGCTATGACTCCGTAGAGGAAGGCTCCAGGACAGGTAAGTGATTTTTACCCCCTTTTTGGTGTGTTGCATGTGGGGGGGGGGGGGGGGTACATGTGCCAAGTGTGTGGGACCACCAACATGTGTCTGCTTTGTGTCATCCACAGATGACGGAGCTGGGCCATCATCGCTTACCGGCCAGTCCACCCCAACCTCCCAACGGGATGCTGATGACGAGGCCCTGGGTGCTGGAGACACCGAGGTGGAGGAGGAGAGTACCCACACCACTTCAGCAGAGGTGGTTGTGGAGGAGCCTGTCCCTGAACAGGAGTTTATTTTAATGTTGGAGGAGTCCTCCTCCTCTGCAGGGCCCTCTGTGATACCCTTCCCCATCCTAGGTAGCCCCTCAAGGGCGACTCCATCCCCACGGGGACAACCTTCTTCTGCCCCCAGGAAGGCGACCCGGAAGACCAGGGGGGTGTCTGATCTGGTCCAGGACCAGGTAGTGTTGGACCACGCCAAACAGACCCAGCAAATGGGGGAGATGGCTGGCCACTTAGACAGGGTCGCAGACAGCCTGGGCTCCATGTCACAGCTGCCCAGTCGTGTGCAGGGCGTTGTGACCAGCCTGGGGGAGGTGCAGGCTGATATCCGGCACCTGACAGCAGCTGTTCGAGACAACACAGCTGCCATCCGGGAAGAGGGGAGGCAGCGGCAACGTGACCAGCGGCATCAGATCACCCGCCAGCTAAGGATGCAGGCCCAGACAAACCTGTATCTGAGCCGTATTGCTGTGGCATTGGAGGGCATGCAGCCAACAGCTCCCAGGAGTGGCCCACCCGGGGATCAGCCTCCTCCTGATGCCCCCCACCCCCACCACCACCCACTCCCTCCAGGCAGCTGAGGAGCCCGAGAGTGCCCCCAAGGAGGAGCCCCCGTCATCCCAGATGAGGGTTTTTTGGTTGTTCTATATTTTTGTTTATACTCAGGACATGAGTTTTTGTTTATTTTTGAATATTTTTGTTTATACTCAGGATATGAGTTTTTGTTTATTTTTGTTCTCAGGTTATGAGATATTTTTGTTTATTTTGTACTGCACACGGTCAGGAGTGCAGGGGACAATGTGAATGGTGTGTGAATGTGAGAGGGTGGCACTCCTGACAGTAAGGGGTGTCACCCTCGGCCGTGGTGGTGAAGTTAACCCCACGGCTGAATGAATGACGTGTGAAAGGTGTATGAATGGACAGTGACATCATTGGGGCCTTGACGCTGGCGTTGCTGCTCCCAACTCCTACATGCTGGACTTGGGCTAATCCAATGCGATGTGCATGTGGTGTGTGTGATCTAGGGACATCAGTGGTGTACACGCGTGCATTGTCTGTGATTAATGTTTTGGTTTAGTGTCCAAAGATGCCTACGGCGAGGACCCTCCTGACTGCTCTTCCATCAGCAGACTGGGTGTCCTCTGGCAGGTGGGGACTGTGTGGGTCGGGGGTCAGGTCATCACGTATGTCAATCTGCAGGCCTTTTCTCATAGCAAAGTTGTGCAGAATGCAACATGCACCGATGATCTGACACACAAAGGTAGGGGAATACAATAGGGTCCCCCCGGACTTATCCAGGCAGCGGAAACGGGACTTCAGGAGCCCAAATGTTTGCTCCACCACTGCACGGGTTTTGATGTGTGCTTCATTGTATTTTCTCTCTCCTCTGGTTTGGGGGTTCCGGAAAGGAGTCATTAGATGGGGTCCCAGTGCATATGCAGAGTCACCTGTAAGGGAAAATACAGGAGGATGTTAGTCATGCATGTGCGACTTCTGTTGTGCATCACGGGAGGGGATAGTCATGCCTGCCACCCATGTCACTCACCAACCAGCCAGCTGTCCCCATACATGTTCTGCTCGAATTCTGCTGGGATGGGACTCTGACGGTATATGAAGCTGTCATGGCTGGACCCGGGGTGTTTGGCACGGACGTGCCATATGAGGCGCTGGGCATCGGCTATCACCTGTACGTTGATGGAATGCCAATGCTTCCGATTGCGGTATATGTGCTCTGTGGCACTGGGGGGCTGTAGGGCCACATGTGTGCAATCAATGGCCCCGATGGTGCGTGGGAATCTGGCAATGCTGTAGAAATCTGTCATTGCCTTCAGCCGCAGCTCCTCAGTGGTGGGTCTGATGAACTGGTTGGACATGCGTCTGAGGATTGCAGGGACAACCTGGTGCACACATCTGCTTATGGAGGATTGTGACATCCCAGCCACCACTCCACTTGTACGCTGGAATGATCCACTTGCAAGGAAATGAAGTGTTGCCAGTACCTTCACCAGTGGCTGCACTGCTTGTGAGCGGTGTGTCTTGCTGGTGATGTCACCCTGCAGGGTTGTGGTTAGTTCAAGTATTGCATCTGGGCTGAATCTGAAGAGGCGATACACCTCCTCATCCCCCATGCCAAAGAGGCTCATACGTGTGCGGTATATCCTCTCACGTGCCCGCCTCCTTCGTTCCGGGGGACCCAGTACTAGTGATAGGACCACGACTGCCCCTGGCATGTTGGCACACAGAGGTGTTGTCCTTGCAAGTGTGGTTGTTCAGCTAGCTCCTATCGTCGGTAACGCTGCTGTAGCTGCTCTCCTGCTGACCTGTGGCCATCTGGAGTAAAGATAAAGCAGCCTTTTGTAGAAATAACTTTGCGCCGGACGGACGAGATACGCGCGGCGCATGTAGCCAGCGTATGGTGCTAATCCGTTCGTGAATTGGGAAAAATCCCTCATTTGCATATTTGCAGGGGAAATCAATAGGCGCGACTGATGCGCACAGCGAAATTAAGCGCTGACGATACTCTGGCGTCGGAACGTTCCGCCGGTCGCAAATGGCCCGTTATTGGGCGCATCTAGTTTGGTGGGTACGGGCACATAGAAACGACGGCGTATCTTCACAGTTACGCGGCGCATATCGAAATACTCCAGCGCAAGTGTTGCTGAATCTGGCCCATGATGTCCACACTTAAGATGGCCACGGTCTATTTCTAGATTATAAACTAATCTAAATGCCTAACAAAACGGACCTTGGTTTACAGACTAACTTTACTAGAATATATTAAGCTTGTGTATTACAGGGGTATTTATATTTAAAAAGTGAAATTGTGGGTGGAACTCCCCTTTAAGAAAAACTAAAATGAGCAAATAATCGCTACTGAAAGGGGTTCATTTTTATTTATTTTTTACTGTGGAACTGTGAAAGTAATATTTCCAGTAGCGATTATTTGCTCTTTTTGTACTATAAAGGGCTAATTTTAGTTTTTAACCCCATTATGTTACTGGCCAATTGATTATGAAAATAGTAATCAATTTCATAATCGATTAGTTGTTTCGGCCTACATAAAACAATTCCTGACCTCTAGTAATGCCATGATTGCTAAACTTTGCCACATGAATGGCATTCTACAAGTATACTCCATACAGACTTCTCTCACCTGCACTTGGTTGTATTCCAGGCTGAGAATGATATTTCTGCCTGAGAATTTTACTTTCCTCGGTTTGGGAGACACTGCTTGGCCCCAGTCCTGCATTGCAAAACTATCAAATTACTAAAGATTTTTGTTTTTTAAGATACCTAAAAACTTATATTAAAATGGTAAAATATTTAATAAAAAAAAAAAAAATAAAAAAAAAAACATGTCATTAATACCCGCTCTGTACAACGATCCTCTTTAGGTGCACAAGCAGGGGAGATGGACAGGGCACGCTACATACAATAGGGTTGATTTACTAAAACTGGAGAGTGCAGAATGTGGTGCATCCCTGCATAGCAACCAATCACCTTCTAATTTAAAATTGATTGTAAATTATTATTATTATTTAATAATATTATTAAATCATTTATTTTTTTACATAGCAAACATGTCATACTTAAAGAGGAAGTAAAGACCTCTCTTAAAAAAAAAAAAAAACCCTGCAAGACAAGGGCATAATGAGCCAGTATGCATAATAGGGCTGTCTTGATACTGGTACCGATAGCGAGCATTAGTGCGAGTACTTGTACTTTCGATGCCGGACTCAGTGGGCGGAGCGGACTCAGTGGGCGGAGCGGACTCAGTGGGCGGAGCGGACTCAGTGGGCGGAGCGGACTCAGTGGGCGGAGCGGACTCAGTGGGCGGAGCGGACTCAGTGGGCGGAGCGGACTCAATTCGTTCCACACCTTTGTCATGTAGCCCCTTGCTTCCACAGCACTAAACATTGTGGAAGAACAAGTCTGTGGCCAGTTATGTGCTAGACCCAGATCCTGCCCGCTGAGCATGCTCACCAAAAGCTGCTACAAGTCAATTTGCCTTTCACAAAGGAAGCAGAAAAATAATGCATAGCAACAGCGTCTGCAGTTTAATTGGACGGAATTTGTCCTTAAACCCTCCTCGGCTAGGCTCATCTCCGATTTCCCGCTTTTTTGGCAGGCAGAGCGATGTTTGTATGCCTCCTCCTGTGAACTCAGCTGTATTTTGCTTCAGTTCAGGATATCAAGAAAAGGGAACCACAACAGTCCACAAAAGCAATAAAGATGAAAAACAAGAAGAGCTCTGTTATGTTACTAGAGAAAAAATACACTGGCAGGGTGTAGAAAAACAGAAAGATGTGTTTTTTTTCCCCTTAGTTTTGATGATTCTATAAAATGACCCCACCAACCAAAGCTTGAATTTCACTTTTTAGCTCATAGTGGATCTTCACTCATTAGATTCAGTGGGCAGCATTGCACTTCCCCAGCGTTCGGTGGACCGGGCAGCATTGCACTTCTCCAGCGTTCGGTGGACCGGGCAGCATTGCACTTCTCCAGCGTTCGGTGGACCGGGCAGCATTGCACTTCTCCAGCGTTCGGTGGACCGGGCAGCATTGCACTTCTCCAGCGTTCGGTGGACCGGGCAGCATTGCACTTCTCCAGCGTTCGGTGGACCGGGCAGCATTGCACTTCTCCAGCGTTCGGTGGACCGGGCAGCATTGCACTTCTCCAGCGTTCGGTGGACCGGGCAGCATTGCACTTCTCCAGCGTTCGGTGGACCGGGCAGCATTGCACTTCTCCAGCGTTCGGTGGACCGGGCAGCCCTGCACTTCTCCAGCGTTCGGTGGACCGGGCAGCCCTGCACTTCTCCAGCGTTCGGTGGACCGGGCAGCCCTGCACTTCTCCAGCGTTCGGTGGACCGGGCAGCCCTGCACTTCTCCAGCGTTCGGTGGACCGGGCAGCATTGCACTTTTACAGTGTTAGATGCAGTGACTGCTTCCAGTGGCTGTCAGAATATAATGGAGATTCCTTCATCAATGCTGAGGATGGTGGAGAAAAAGTGGTATCGGGACAACCCTATTGCACAGCATGCTAGCTCATTATGAATTACCTACCCGAGAACGAAGCCCCCGCAGCGGTCCTTGGACACCTCCTCCGTCGCCGCCATGGTACCCAGAGTGACTTCCGGGTATCACTGCTCTGGCGCTGTGACTGGCCAGAGCAGCGATGACATCACTCCCGCACAGGAGCTGCCACTAACGGCATGATGCCATTAATAGTGGCACGCTTAATTCGCCTGCACGCCGTAGACAACGGTGCACTGAGCGTGCCACTATTAACGGCATGCGCCTTAGACATCGGTGCTGTCCTTCTTGGAAATATCTCCTTAACCGAGTTATTTCTTGGACATACAGGTAAGCCTTAAAGGGGTTGTAAAGACAAAAATATTTTCCTCTTAAATTAAAGTCTGACAGTAGCTGATAAAGTAAAAAGTAATGTTTTGCATTATAACTAGTTTGATACCTGTTGAAATCGAGCTTTTTTATTCACCTCCGTCACTCCTGAATCCTTACTCTCACTGACTTCCTGGTTTGCGGTGCAGCACTGAGCATGTGCGAGATATGCAAAGCTGAAATCCAGGAAGTCATACAGTCTCGCTTCATGATGCCCACACTTAAGATGGCCACGGTCTATTTCTAGATTGTAAACAATCTAAATGCTGTAGCAACCTAACAAAACAGACCTTAGTTTACAGAAGCGAAAAAGTGAAATTGTGGATGGAACTCCCCTTTAATCTAAGCTTACCTGTAGGTCACAGTGTTCTATAAGGGTTTACAACCACTTTAACTGCTCTGTGCAAGGGTTCCTCCTTTTCTGGGGTCCCCCGGCAGCACTCCTGGCCCCTCTTCATTGGGTGCCCCCCACAGAGACTCACATTCCCTGGGGGCAACCGTACGGGTTCATTCCCAAGTCCTGCTGCTGTGTCCATTGACAGGCAGCAGGACCTGGGCCCCACCCCCAGGTCACTGGATTTGATTGACAGCAGCAATGGCTCCTGCTGAGACAGCGGCTGAAGCTGCTGGGCTTTTGCTTGTCGCTGGAACGATCAGGCTCATGTAAGAAAAAGGGGGGCTCTGGGGGGCAGCTGCAGCAAAGAAGGTTTTTCACCTTAATGCAAAGAATGTATTAAGGTGAAAAAACATGAGACTTTACAACATATATATATATAAAAACGGAAGCCGATTGGTTTCTATGCACAGCTGCACCAGATTTCGCACACTCCACACCATGAACATACGTAGCCTGCACAATGTCTGCAACTGGTTAAAGTGGACCTGACTTTACAATGTGAACATTTGCTGTCCAAAAGGGGAACACAGAGAAAGGTTGTCATCCGTCCCTTTAAAAAAAATGTACCTGGATGTGACTGCGCCTAAAGACACAAAAGTTCACAAAAAAGCAACTCTGGGGGCACTCTTCAGCCTTTCTTACCTTTATTTTCACAAGTATATAAAAAGATAAACTTTGGCAAACAATTGTCGGTTTATAGTTCGTCTTCAAACAGACTGCCTTGAATGGGCAAAGTGACAAGTTCTCTTGTGAGAAAAGTAAAGCCTTTCGCCCATTTCTCACTCACTGATGCAGGCCCTTCAGGGCTCCCAAATTCCTCCACTGCTACCTGGAGTGCTAGACCAGAGTAAGCTCCCACGTAATGTACATACAGTATAAATCCCAGCCTTACTTGGGGATGGTGGAGGTGGCGTCACTCTCTTTGGAGGCCTGGACTTTCGCCGGGATTGCGGGCTTGTACCGAGCGGTCTCATTCTGACTTCACACAACTCATTTAAAAAAGCAAGATGCTACAAGGATAGGAAATGTAAAATGTCAAGATTGGGTAAAAAAAAAAAAAAAAGTAGTGCACCGCATACTAGCCGATTATGAAATGCTTACCTTGGAACGATGTGAGAGGAACTTACCAGGTCCACGCTGAGGGAGATGTCATCTTTCCTCGGCGTGTCTTCAGGGTATCACCACTCCAGCGCTGTGATTGGCTGGAGAGGCGCATGCGCCCAGGAGACTTCGCCGAGGATCCCCGCTGCGCAGGTTTAGGAGATATTCTTTATATCTACAGGTAAGCCTAATTATAGGCTTACCTGTAGGTTAAAGTGGTAGTACAGAGTTTACTACCACTTTAATACATCTAGCAGAACTGCTCCATTACCTATGCTTATATCATCTTTTGTGGAGCAGATACCAGACTGGCAGTGGAGGGGGCAGTGCTGTAGGCATCCTGGTATAGGTGAGAACTCTGGGGGGGGGGGGTAATGCTCAGTCCAATGTTTAGACATCCCTTTATACAAGAAGACAGGTTGCAGAGAAGTATACAGTAGCTATAAAGAAAATCCAGAAGGAAGAAAATCTGTGACAAATCAGCACCACGCTCCATAAATTATCAGCACACATTGAACTGGTTAGGGCAGCAAGCCGCTTGTGATAAGCAGAGCTCCATCAATCACATTTTAATAACTGCCTGATGAAAGAGAGCTCAGGGACACTCCAATAAATGGATCACTCTGGCAGAAATCTCCTTCCATCCCGTCACCCTACAAATCTGAACATAATGAACACCAGCAGGGAGAAGAGGAGCTGCACTTGTCACAATTGTAATGCCACCAAAGTACAGCACAGTTATTACAGCACAGTTATTACAGATCACAAGACACATCAGGATCCACATTAACCACTTAAGACCCGGACCAAAATGAAGCTAAAGGACCTTGCCCATTTTGCGATTCGGCACTGTGTCGCTTTAACTGACAATTGCGCGGTCGTGCGATGTGGTTTCCAAACAAAATTGGTGTCCTTTTTTCCCCACAAATTGAGCTTTCTTTTGGTGGCATTTGATCACCTCTGCGGTTTTTATTTTTTGCGCTATAAACAAAAATAGAGCGACAATTTTGAAAAAAAAATAAAAAAATTCAATATTTTTTTGCTATAATAAATATCCCCCCAAAAAAAAAATATATATATATCCTCAGTTTAGGCCAACACGTATTATTCTACCTATTTTTGGTTAAAAAAAAAAAAAAAAAATCGCTATAAGCATTTATCGGTTGGTTTGCGCCAAATTTATAGCTTTTACAAAATAGGGGATAGTTTTATTGCATTTTTATTAATTTTTTTTTTTTTACTACTAACGGCGGCGATCAGTGTTTTTTTGTGACTGACATTATGGTGGACATTTGTCATATGGTGGACCATTGTCATTTTCACAGCAAAAAATGCATTTAAAATGCATTGTTTACTGTGGAAATGACAGTTGCAGTTTGGGAGTTAACCACAAGGGGGGCGCTGATGGGGTCATGTATGACCTAATGTGTGTTTACAACTGTAGGGGGGTGTGGCTGTAGGTGTGACGTCATCGATTGTGTCTTCCTAGAAAAGGGATCACGCGATCGATGACGCCGCCATAGTGAAGAACAGGGAAGCCGTGTTTACACGCGGCTCTCCCCGTTCTTCAGCTCCGGGGACCGATCGCTGGACTCCAGCGGCGATTGGGTCCGCGAATCCCGGAGCTTCGGACCGGGGCGCGCGCCCGCGATCCACGGCTGGGTACGAGCACAGCACGTACCTGTATGTGCCCAGCCGTGCCATTCTGCCGACGTATATGTGCAGGAGGCGGTCCTTAAGTGGTTAAGATACATCTTTGAAGGTGAAATTTAAAGTTGTTGTAAACCTTTAAAATAACATTAAAGCGGAGTTCCACCCAAAAGTGCAACTTCCACTTTAACCACTTGCTTACTGGGCACATATACCCCCTTCCTGCCCAGGGGAAATTTCAGCTTTTCGGCACTGCCACGCTTTAAATGAAAATTTTGCGGTCGTGCGACGTGGCTCCCAAACAAAATTGACGTCCTTTTTTCCCCACAAGTAAAGCTTTTTGGTGGCATTTGATTACCTCTATGGTTTTTATTTTTTGCGCTATAAAAAAAAAAAAAAGACAATTTTGAAAAATAAATAAATATCCAATAATAAAAAAAATCTCAGTTTAGGCAGATATGTTTTTTTTAAATATGTAAAAGTTATAGCGGTTACAAAATAGGGGATAGAATTCTGCCATTTTTTTTTAACTAGTAATGGCGGCGATCTGCGATTTTTATCGGGACTGTGATATTATGACGAACACATGACACATTTTTGGGACCATTCACATTATAGCACTATTTGCTGTATAAAACATGCACTGATTACTGTATAAATGTGACTGGCAAGGAAGGGGTTAACACTAGGGGCGAGGAAGGGGTTAAATGTGTTCCTTCGGGAGTAATTCTTACTGTGGGGGGGGGACTTAGTGGGGGAGGTGACCGATTGGTGTCCCTATGTACAAGGGACATAGCATCTGTCTTCTCTCCCTGACAGGACGTGGATCTATGCGTTTACATCCCATCATTACACACACAGATCCGTGTCCCTGCTCTGTCACTGCCGATCGCGGGTAACTGGCGGCCATCACGGCCGCCAGGCACACGCATCGGCATCTCCCTGACGAGGCGGACACGCGCGCACCCCTCAGTGGCCAGGGGACCCGAGGCCGTAAAAAAGACAGCCTCCCAGATCTATAGAGCCACCTTGTGGCCGTCTTTTTACTATTGCCAGGGTCTCAAGAAGTTAAGCAAGGCTCACCCCATGTGGGGGTGGGATGTGTTGGGCTTCGATAGGAACTTCCTGTCCTACTTCCACCAACGGGCTGCTTAGGCGACTCCTCCTCTCACCTTAGGTGGCCCCTCCCTCTAGGCGATCTTCTGGGACACGCAAGGAGATTGCCTGTCCTAGAGTGCAGAGCGACTTTCTGTAAATGATTTGGCTGTGTGGTGGGGGGAGCCACACGAAATGCAACAAGTGATTGTACTGCTGAACAGAAGGACCCCTAGACCCTATAACTGGGGGGGGCAGAACTTCCTCGTTCACATGGAGTACTTCAGCATACACCTGTGCCCGTGTGAGGGCTGTATTTGCCTGCAGGTGCCCCATGCATTTCCGTGCAGGCAGTCCTATGCATGTCAATTGGAACGCAATGGCTGCATGGACACAGACTATGCAGCCAATTTGACACCCCTCGCCCATGTGTACCCTAAAAGGACACCCATGTGAATGCCTAACATAGTATAAAAGGTAGACGCAACCTTTAAATTGAGAACAGGTTGCCAGCAACAAGTTATAGATTTACCAGTGATGGTAGCAGTAGGTGGCCTTGATTTGCTCAACAGATTTTTATGCTTGTAAGCCAAACCAAGGCAGATGCTTGCCACAATGTTACCTAAAGTAAAAACAATTGGTGCTGACAAATACAAAGACACACAATCATTCGGGGCAGTGATCGGTATTCCTGGTTTTTGTTCTCTTTTACAATCTACAACAGTGACACCTGCTGGTGGATTGGCTTCACAACACTTAAATACAGTCATATTGTACACACTGTAGTACCCCTCATCATAGTTATGCTATGGGGGCTAGGCACACAGAGCACAGGGTCGTTGCCCCCCTGCCCATGATCGACAGAGGAGGGACAATGCATCCCACTGCTGTGTCTAAGCAAACAATGAGGGAGAGAACATTGGGATCACTGGATTGAGACTGGCTCAGGTGAATATAAAGGGGGGAAGCTGCGTATATTTTTTTTTCCTTTTACCTTAAAGTGGTTGTAAACCCGGTTACTTCACCTGTACCTACAGGCAAGTCTATAATAAGGCTTACCTGTAGGTACTGTAAATATCTCCTAAACGTGCACAAGTTAGGAGATATTTACCATATACTCTTGTGCCGGCGTCATCGGTGCACTGAAGAAAGGGCATGATCGTGCAGAATCGAATGGGCCTGTGCTGTGACCGGCGGCTCCTGTGTGCACGTGCGGGAGTGACGTCATCGCGGCTGCGGCCAATCGCAGCACAGGAGCCGGCAAACCCATAAATAACTACGGGAGACATGTCGCCGGTCACATCGGTGTGCGAGGACTGCTGCAACAGCTTTAATCCAAGGTAAGTATTTCATAATGAGGTCTTATATGATGCATACTAGCTTATCATGCCTTTTTCTTGCAGGTTTTTTTTTTATTTTTTACAACCACTTTAAAAAACCTTTCACGCCGAGCGTACGCATACATGCTGTAACGGAATGAACCGTGACAATCAGAGACTTTGGAAGGATGAGAGCTACTTCTGTGCCAGGGACACGAATAACTCCTGGGTCGAAGTCCACCCTGTGCCCTTGTAGGCGTAGGGTGGCTAATAGGATCATGGTTCATGTGGTACATGAAATGGGACATTAATAATATTTCATATTGCAGGACTGGAGTATTGCAAGGGGTCCATTTTGACTTGAGACCAGGTTAGCAAGACAGTGACTCATCCCTCTGTATAATGGGCTTTTAAAATGCTAAGTGGCCCGGCTTGTGAGAGACATTTCATTGTATAAAGGTGTTAATTCAGGTCTGCTGCTATACCTTTCAATTGTCTGATAACACGGTGTAAAGCCTATTGATGCCCAGGTGTCAGAGACAGTACGTCTGTCTAGATAATGTGGATTGAGGTCAAGGCATTGTGTAATTGGAGTTTGGAATGTGACAGATCTGTCAGTATCAGTGCCGAAATGTCTGCTAGATAATTAGCCCCAGTGTGACTAAGGGGGTGGAGATTGCATTGTGCTGTGATTACCTGTAACATCTTGTACTGTATAAAAAGCTGAGAAGAAACCAATAAAGTGTTCATTCATTTGGAAACCAGAAGATAGAGCAGTCAGTCTCATTTTCTGGGTAATTGATATGGATCTTGTATGTAGTATTGTCGGAGTGTGTCGGATAAGCTTGTCGTGGTTGGATGGAAGGTCGTAAACGGTGCCCATCAGTGTCCGCTCATTATCAGTGAAGGAGAAAACCTACTTGTAACGGAATGACATGTGACAGACTGAGATTCTTCTATGTCTAGGGTCACCTTATGTCCACTAGGGCCATAGAGTGACAAAGAAATGATATCATGTATTGCAGAAGATGGGACATTAATAATAATAATTCATGTTTGCAGGATGTCTTGAGATATCACAAGCTGTTGGCTATTCAATGTGGGCACACATGCTTTTGAAAGGTGTTAATTGCATCTACTCCTAGACAATACATTGTCTATGGTACAAAGGTGTCAAGCCCCTTTAGAGACAGTACGTCTGTCTAGATTTGTGGATTGAGGTCAAGACATTGTGTGATAAAACTATTGAAAGACCTGTGTTTACACTTAGAAGATTGTGTATTGTACTACAAAGTAGCAGCCTCTATTCAGGTGTGATAGTATTTGGTTTTGATGTCATTATCTCAAGGAATGTATCTCGTCATTATCGGTGCCGACATGTCTGCTAGGGAATTAGCCCCAGTGTGAATAAGGGGGTGGAGATTGCATTGTCCTGTGATTACCTGTAACATCTTGTACTGTATAAAAAGCTGAGAAGAAACCAATAAAAAGTGTTAATTCATTTTGAAACCAGTACCAGAGCTTGTGTCTCGGTTATTATGGGAAATGGAATGGATCGTGTATGCAGGATTCTCGCAGTGTGTCAGATAAGCTTGTCGTGGGTGGATGGGAGGTCGTAAACGGTGTTGACCATTACACTACTTATTTTAAATTTTTTATAACAAACATTTTTTTTTATTTGTTTAGCAAAAAATAAAAACTGCAGAGGTGATAAAAAACAAAAGGAAGCTCTATTTGTGGGAACAAAATGATAAAAATGCTGCTTGGGTACAGTGTAGCATGACCGCGCAATTGTCATTTAAACAGCGACAGCGCAGAAAGCTGAAAATTGGCCTGGGCAGGAAGGGGGGTAAGTGCCGGTATGGAAGTGGTTACATACAACTAAAAGAAGGTGCCATCTGTAAAAATAAGAAAATGTTATTTTGGGTACAGCGTTGCATGACAGTACTTGTGCCAGCTGAAAACCTGGGCAGGCAAGGAAGTAAAAGTGGGCGGTACTGAAGTGGTCAATGGCCACACTTACCTATGGCTGAGACATTTCTTCATTGCTTGGTTCCAACATTTACAGCAGTCAGATCACCTTACGTGAAGATTCCTCTGCATGTAAAATGACACCTATGTGATTAAAGAAAAAATACAAGCCAATGAGAGGTAATCACAGCGTGGTGTAGGAGGGAAGGAGGTCAGTAATGGGATCCACAACATTGTACAATAATAATCAGGTTTATAATGATAAACGAATAAACTAGGAGAGAACCTGCCCATAGGACAATGGAAGTCACATGGTATGACCTGCGTTTCAGTGCTGGATACCGATAGTATATACAGCCCAGGTGGCCCTCCGACCTCGGCAGTCTGCAGAGGGCACATTGATTAGGGTGTTGGATTTATCTCTGCTACCCCCAGGTAACACGTTTCCAGATTCTCTCCATCTTCTGCAGCATCTCCCCAGCCAGACGTATCCCGTCCTCACTCTCTGACCCTCATGTCCTCTAATAGGTCTGCACTTCTCTGCCCAGAATTACAGTATATATCACCCGACCGATACGCACTTCCCCAACTCTGCCACTGTGGGGAGCTGCAGAGCCACTTCACTGATCATGTAACAGTGTTCAGACAATACAATTGGCTGATAGACCCCGAGCGACATCACATGGTCCCCCATACCTGGAAGTACCAGAAATTGTCACCAGCTGTGACCGAGGCGGAGGGACTAAAAGTGGCTCAAGAGAAGACAGTCACTCTGCCCGGCACCCAGCATTGTCTACACCGTGCACCTTCTATAACCCCCTCCCCCATACACCACACATCTTCTATAATCCCCCCGCCCCCATACACCGCGCATCCGCTATAATCCCCCCCTATACACCACACATCTTCTATAATCCCCCCCCGCCCCCATACACCACGCATCCGCTATAATCCCCCCCCCTATACACCACACATCTTCTATAATCCCCCCGCCCCCATACACCGCGCATCCGCTATACATCCCCCCCTATACACCACACATCTTCTATAATCCCCCCCCCCCGCCCCCATACACCACGCATCCGCTACAATCCCCCCCCCTATACACCACACATCTTCTATAATCCCCCCCGCCCCCATACACCACGCATCCGCTATAATCCCTCCTATACACCACACATCTTCTATAATCCCCCCGCCCCCATACACCGCGCATCCGCTATAATCCCCCCCTATACACCACACATCTATAATCCCCCCCGCCCCCATACACCACGCATCCGCTATAATCCCCCCCCCCTATACACCACACATCTTCTATAATCCCCCCCCACCCCATACCCCCCGCCCCCACCGTGCATCCCGCTATAATCCCCCCTATACACCACACATCTTCTATAATCCCCCCCGCCCCCATACAACCACGCATCCTCTATAATCCCTCCCGCCCCATACACCATGCATCCTCTATACCCCCCCCCATATACCGCGTATCCTCTATACCCCCCCCCCCATACACTGAGTATCCCTCTATAATCCCCCCCCATTTTCTATAATACCCCCATACACCCCACATCTTCTATAATCCCCCCCCCCCCCCACATCTCTATACTCCCCCCCCCCCATACACCTCCCCCCCATACATCTTTCATCTTCTATAATCCCCCCCCCCATACACCCCCCAAATCTTCTATAATCCCCCCCACATCTTCTATAATCCCCCATACTCCCCCCCCCACATCTTCTATAATCCCCCATACTCCCCCCCCCCCAACATCTTCTATAATCCCCCATACTCCCCCCCCCCAACATCTTCTATAATCCCCCCCCACATCTTCTATAATCCCCCATATACCCCCCCCACATCTTCTATAATCCCCCATACTCCCCCCCCCCCACATCTTCTATAATCCCCCATACTTCCCCCCCCCCCCCACATCTTCTATAATCCCCTATACTCCCCCCCCCCAACATTTTTCTATAATCCCCCATACTCCCCCCCCCCCACATCTTCTATAATCCCCCATACTCCCCCCCCCCAACATCTTCTATAATCCCCCCCACATCTTCTATAATCCCCCCCCACATCTTCTATAATCCCCCATACCCTGCCCCCCCCACATCTTCTATAATCCCCCATACCCCCCCCCCCACATCTTCTATAATCCCCCATACCCCCCCCACACATATTCTATAATCTCACCCCCCCCACATCTTCTATTATCCCCCATACTATCCCCACATCTTCTATAATCCCCCCATACACCCCCCACATCTTCTATAATCCCCCATACACCCCCCACATCTTCTATAAACCCCCATACCCCCCCACATCTTCCATAATGCCCCCATACACCCCCCACATCTTCTATAATGCCCCCGTACACCCCCCACATCTTCTATAATGCCCCCATCCCCCCCCACATCTTCTATAATCCCCATACCCCCCCCCACACTCCACATCTTCTATAATGCCCCCATACCCCCCCCACACACTCCACATTTTCTATAATGCCCCCATACACCCCCCACATCTTCTATAATGCCCCCATACCCCCCCCCCACACTCCACATCTTCTATAATGCCCCCATACACCCACCACATCTTCTATAATGCCCCCATACCCCCCCCCCCCCACACACTCCACATCTTCTATAATGCCCCCATACATCCCCCACATCTTCTATAATGCCCCCACCCCCCCCCACACATCTTCTATAATCCCCATACCCCCCCACATCTTGTATAATGCCCCCATACACCCCCGACAGCTTCTATAATGCCCCCCCCCCACTACACCTTCTATAATCCCCCCATACCTTCTACAATCCCCCCCCCCCCGCATCTTCTATAATTCCCCCATACACACACACACATCCTCAAAACCTCTATATTCCCCCCATATCTTCTACAATCTCCCCCCATCTTCTATAATCCCCCATATCCTCTACTTCCCCCCCCCCTCCCCACCCCATCCTCTCATACACCCCACACATCTTCTATAATCCCATAACACACAGTATTCTCTCACACTCCGTGCAGGGCCGGGCTCTATGCTCGTACACCCGCCCGGTGCTCCCCGTCCTCCAGCCCGGTACACGCCGCTGCTCCTGTCAGCTTCTTTTTTTCAGATCTCCCGCACAGCCAGATCGCCCCGCCCCTCCGACATATTTGAGTGTAAACATCCGCTTCGTGCGAGACTTTGCCCAATCACCATGAGGGGGCGCGGCTAAAGGCTATTTTTTTTCTCTTCTCCAAATAACTTAATTGACATAGGACAGTGTGACAGAAATCCGATGTCTGTAAATTGACAGTGGATGTCAGTTGTTTGATCGGATTACCAATACAAGGGACGGGGACCCCATACCGACCAGAAATATAAAGGAGCCCCATAGAGACCACCAATATAAGGGACCCCATACTGACCAGCAATACAAGGGCCCCCATACTGACCAGCAATATAAGGGACCCCATACTGACCAGCAATATAAGGGGTCCCATACTGATCACCAATATAAGGGACCCCATACTGATCAGCAATATAAGGGACCCCATACTGACCAGCAATATAAAGGACCCCATACTGACCAGCAATATAAGGGACCCCATACTGACCAACAATATAAGGGACCCCATAGAGACCAGCAATATAAGGGACCCCATACTGACCACCAATATAAGGGACCCCATACTGACCAGCACTATAAGGGGTCCCATACTGACCAGCAATATAAGGGGTCCCATACTGACCAGCAATATAAGGGGTCCCATACTGACCAGCAATATAAGGGGTCCCATAATGACCACCAATATAAGGGGCCCCATACTGATCAGCAATATAAGGGACCCCATACTGACCAGCAATATAAGGGACCCCATAGAGACCAGCAATATAAGGGACCCCATACTGACCAGCAATATAAGGGGTCCCATACTGACCAGCAATATAAGGGACCCCATACTGACCACCAATATAAGGGACCCCATACTGACCAGCACTATAAGGGGTCCCATACTGACCAGCAATATAAGGGGTCCCATACTGACCAGCAATATAAGGGGTCCCATACTGACCAGCAATATAAGGGGTCCCATAATGACCACCAATATAAGGGGCCCCATACTGATCAGCAATATAAGGGACCCCATACTGACCAGCAATATAAGGGACCCCATAGAGACCAGCAATATAAGGGACCCCATACTGACCAGCAATATAAGGGGTCCCATACTGACCAGCAATATAAGGGACCCCATACTGACCAGAAATATAAAGGAGCCCCATAGAGACCACCAATATAAGGGACCCCATACTGACCAGCAATACAAGGGCCCCCATACTGACCAGCAATATAAGGGACCCCATACTGACCAGCAATACAAAAATGCGAAAATGAAAAAATTCGAAGATTCGAAAATTTAAAAAAAATGGAATTTTGGAAATTCGGAAATACAATTTTTTTTGCATTTTCGAAAATTTCGAATTTTTTAATTTACGATTTTTTAAATCTTCAAATTTTCGAAAAATTCAAAAATTACAAAAATCTAAAAGTAAACAATTCGAAAATTCGAAGATTAAATAATTAGAACATTTGGAATTTTGAAATTAGAAAATTAGAAAATGAAAAATGTAAAAATTACAAAATTCGAAATTTTGAAAATTGAAAAATTAAAAAAAATTAAAAAAATAGAAAATACGAAATTTTGAAAATTGGAAAATTCCAAAATTCAAAATTTCGAAAATTGAAAAATTCCAAAATTATAAAAATCGACACACCCACATGTGCACGCCTATGGACGCCACTGTTTAAATGAATACAATAAATAATATCAATCCAGATCAGCGTTTATTTATTTTATTTGTGCTTTAAATGTCATGTTTGCATAGAAAAAAAAGCAAGTCAAGATTTAACCCCAAAGCTTTTATCAGACTACAATAGATCAAAGATTCCATTAAGTAACATGGTATGTTCAGCATTTATTTCTCTGTGATTGGCTGCTGTAGGTTCCACAGACATATTTCTTTCAGACGCTTGCTTGACAGTCAGGGGTGTGTTTATAAAACTTTTGTTGAGCTATTCTGTAAAACTGTATGCACATTTGTTCTGCGTAAAAAACAGAATGCTACTAGGCTATTTTCTCTCCAGGTCAAACAATATTCTTCATGGCTGAATCAGGGAAATACTAGGTAGAAGGTCTACGATCTACGATCGGAAATTCCGAAAACAAAAGTCTGATGTGAGCTTTTGAACAGAAATTCCAACCGTGTGTAGGCTCCATCGGACTTTTGCTGTCGGAATTTCCACCAACAAAAGATTGAGAGCTGGTTCCGATCGTCTGTAGCAATCCGATCGTCTGTAGCAATTCCGACACGCTAAATTCCGACGCATGCTCGGAAACAATTCGGCGCATGCTCAAAAGCATTGAACTTAATTTTCTCGGCTCGACGTAGTGATGTACATCACTGCGTTCTTGACAAACAAAAGTTCAGGGAACTTTTGTGTGACCGTGTGTATGCAAGACAAGCTTGAGCAGAATTCCATGGGAAAAAAAACTTGGATGGTTTTTCCGACGGAATTCCGATCGTGTGTACGCAGCATAAGCCTGCCAATTGAAGCAATGGTTTGGGCCTGGTGATACCATCCCACTGCTGGAATATCTCATCATAGTGTGACTGTTTACAGCACTAGGTTTATGGGTATACTTACGAGTATATTTTTGGTTTTGGAAACTCAAATAAAGTGTTTTGTAATGCACTAGGCCTTGGCTAAAATGTTCTTAGTCTGAGATGGGCAGCATTGGTGAAGTATACCTGTTATAGACCTCGAGACTACCTGGATTGTGGTCAATCCTTTTGATGTCTATGCTTCTGGGGCTCTATGGTGCGTGAGCATAGTATTTTTTATGCCACTAGCATACCTCCCAACCTGCACGGATTGTGCGGGAACCTCCCGCACAGACTGCAAGTTTCAGCAGTCCCACCAAGGGGTTAATTTTCCCACACAGCTCGTAGGACAAACTGACCGGAGTGCACAGGTGAGTGAGACAACCCCCCCCCCCCCTTCGCGGCACCCCCCACTCAACAAAAATGTCCCGCAGGGAAATTTTAAAATGTTGGGAGGTATGCACTTGATGTCCCCGGTCTAATGGCTAGCATCAACTCCTTCACCCTTTCTGAACCCAGGTCACACTGGACCCACCCCTAGAATGTGACTGGAAAAGAGAAGCTGCACAGTGATGCGCTCATCATCCAGTAGTGTATTTAGGTTTTGTGCTGCCCTAGGCCTGACTAAACTTGTGCACCCCCCCCTCCCCTAATTTAAATATGAACCACCCCTTCCTGTCAAGGCCACACCCTTTCTGTTTAAAACCCGCCCTGAAATTTTCAAGTGGGGACACTAGTTCTTATGCCGCGTACACACGATCATTTTTTGTGATGAAAAAAAACAAAGTTTTCTGTGAAGTAAAAAACGACGTTTTTGAAACATCACTTTTCAAAGACGATGCTGCCTACACACCATTGTTTTTTCACAAAAAGCGAGGTTACGTTCACCACTCTTTTCCATTGAAGCTCGCTTCATAACTAGCTTCTGGGCATGCGCGGGTTGAAAAACTTCGTTTTAACCACTTGCCTACCATGGACGTCATATGACGTCCTCCACTTTGTGCGGGGATATCTGAAAGATGCCTGCAGCTGCAGGCATCATTCAGATATCACCGTCTTCAGCCGGCGATTCTGTGCACCATAAGAATGATTAAAGCGGCGGAATCGCCGCTTGATCGTTCTTCTAGGCAGCGGGAAGGGACGCCCCCCCCCTCCCGCCACCATCCGGTGCTTTGCTTCTCCGGGCTCTCCCGTGCCATTGGGGGCCCGGAGAGCGAATCCGCCGGCGCTTGTAGCAGATCCATAGAGATGACTGGTGACCAGATAGTCACCGTCATCTCTATGACCATCGGAGGACCGGGCGCGACGTTATGACATCATGCCCGGTACCCGGAAGTAAACAAAGCCGCAATCGCGGCTGTAGGCATGTAATCTGTGATTTTTTTTTACCGATTTCATGCTTGTAAGCCTGGAGGAGAGATGTGGGGTCTTATTGACCCCACATCTCTCCATAAAGAGGACCTGTCACACAGATTCTTATTACAAGGGATGTTTACATTCCTTGTAATAGGAATAAAAGTTATCAAAAAAAAAAAATGTAAAAAAAAGTGTAAAAATAAAAAATATTATGTAAAATAAAAATAATTAAATAAAAAAAAATGTCAAAAGCCCCTGTCCCTGTTATCTCGCGCGCAGAAGCGAACACGCATACAAGTTTCGCCCACATATGTAAACGCCGTTCAAACCCCACATGTGAGGTATCGTCGCGTGCGTTAGAGCGCGTGCAATAATTCTAGCACTAGACCTCCTCTTTAACGCGAAAATAGTAACCTGTAAAAAAAAATAAAGCGTCGCCTATGGAGATTTTTAAGTACCAAAGTTTGGCGCCATTCCATGAGTGCACCCAATTTTAAAGCGTGACATGTTAGGTATCTATTTACTCAGCGTAACTTCATCTTTCACATTATACAAAAAAAATTGGGCTAACTTTACTGTTTTGTTATTTTTTAATTCATGAAACCGTTTTTTTTCCAAAAAAAGGCGTTTGAAAAATGATTGCGCAAATACTGTGCGAGAAAAAAAGTTTCAATGACCGCCATTTTATTCCTTAGAGTGTCTGCTAAAAAAAAATATATAATGTTTGGGGGTTCTGATTAATTTTCTAGCAAAATGTTTTCGATTTTTGCATGAAGGACAGAAGTGTCAAAATAGGCTCGGTGGACAAGTGGTTAAACTACGTTTTTGCTACACACGGTGACTTTTTGTGAAACAAAAAACGACGTTTTGAAAAACGACACAAAAAATTCAAGCATGTTGGATTTTTTTTTGCCCACACACGATCAATTTAAATGACATTTTAAAAAACGTTTTTTTTTCATTGCAAAAAACGACCGTGTGTACGCGGCATTAGGGTCGGGGAGGGGGGGCAGTATATTCCCCTAATTTGCATAGATTTCCTCTCACTTCCTGTTTGGCTAGGGGGCAAGAAGTGAAGGGAAATCTCTTCAATGGGACAGGGATGGTAAAAAAAAAAAGTATTGCCTATAGTTCTAATTTAAGCACAAATTTCTGATAATTCTATGGAGAGGACTAAGAAGATATAACCATGCCAATGGTGCAGCAGAAAACATATAGCACAGTGAGGAATGTTTGTGGTCCAGGATGATAGGACGGTCAAAATTAGAAGCAGCTTGTGTTACACTAACAGTATAGCGCAAGGGACTCTTTCCGTGCTGCCCCCCTGCAAAGTGCTGCCCTAGGCCTGGGCCTTGTTGGCCTAGGCCAGGATACAGCCTTGTCATCATCTCCCCCTATGTTTGTAGTCATCCCATGAACCAGCTCTTTGTACCTTCCTCTCATGCTCCAGCCCTGCTGTACAGAGATTGCAAAATGCTGATACCAAGTCAAATTCAAGTACTTGCAATGCTTGAATTTAAAAAATACATTTAATTATGTAAAAAAAGATTAAGAAAATTGCATTAACGTGTTTCTTTTATATCTGCTTAAAGCGGGGGTTCATCCAAAAATATACTTTCTAAAATTAGCTACATCCCTCCAGCATACTGCTAACATCTGCAGTATGCTGTTTTTTTTTCTCGTACTTATCGTTATACGGGCCCTTGTTATCCGGCTCTGAGCGGGGGGTTTACTTCCGGGTATAGGCGTTCCTAAGCGAAGAGGAGTTGATTGAGGCGCTGCTAAAGCGTGTCACGCCTTCCGGAAATACCGGAAGTGACACTCGGGTGTTTACGGCGCCTGCACAGTCAACTCTACACGGCAAGCGCAGGCGGCCTAAACGCCCGAGTGTCACTTCGGGTATTTTCGGAAGGCATGACGCACCTTAGCAGCCGTCAATCAACTCCTCTTCGCTTAGAAACACCTACTCCCCGCAGGATCCCCCGCTCGGAGCCGGATAACAAGGCCTCGTCTAACGTTAAGTACAAAAAAAAACCCAGCATACTGCAGATGTTAGCAGTATGCTGGAGGTAATGCCAGAAAGTGGATTTTGGGTGAACCTCCGCTTTAAGATTCAGGTTTAAAAGCCTAACCGTAGAAAATATTTCTTGTTTTAAGTAGCGCAAGGAAAATGCATTAAAGCGGAGCTCCACCCAAAAGTTGAACTTGTGCTTTAAGCACTCCTCACGCCCTTACATGCCACATTTTTGGGCGGGGGGCTTCGGTAGGAGTAGGGCCGCGTACAGAGGAGGAGACATGTCCGCTGAAACATGTCCGACGGACCGTTTCCAGCGGACATGTCTCCTCAGATATTTGGTCCGATGGCGTGTACACACCATCGGACCAAAATCCCCTCGGACGGATAATGCGGTGATGTGGCGGTGACGTTGACGCCGCCACGTCACCAATCCAGGAAGTAAAATACTTCCACGCATGCTTCGAATCCATTCGACGCATGCGGGAGATTTATGTCCGCTGTTTAGGCGTACTAACCAGCGGACATATCCGACGGACAGGTTTCCAGCGGACAAATTTCAAAGCATGCTTTGAAATTTGTCCGCTGAAAAAAACTGTCAGCTAGGTCGTACACACGATCGGATATGTCCGCTGAAACTGGTCGGGGGACCAGTTTCAGCGGACATGTTCGATCGTGTGTACGCGGCCTAGGAGTTCCTGTCCTACTTCCTACTTCCACCCAGGGACTGCCTCGGCAACTCCTCCTCTCACCTTAGGCAGCCCCTCCCTCTAGGCCAGGGGTGTCAAACTAAATTTCATTGTGGGGCGCAAACTTTGATTTATGCCTCGTACACACGATCGGTTTTCCTGACAGGAAAAGTGCGATGTGAGGTTTTTCTCAGGAAAACCGTCTGTGTGTATGCTCCATCACACTTTTTCTGTCAGTTTTCCTGAATTTCCTCAATCTCAATTTTCGTGACAGGAAAAAATCCTATCGGGAATTGCGGTCGTCTGTATGCAATTACAACGTGCAAAAAAACGATCATGCTCAGAATCAGGCAGAAGAGCCAAACTGCCTATTGAACTTCATGATTGCCCTCAAAAGGGCCGGTTGTATCTGTAAGATTAGATGTCCAGCACATCCCCTCCCCTTATATTAGATGTCAAGAGCCCCCCCACCATCAGAAGTTGAGTCCCCCACTCTCCCTTACATCACAGTGCCCCCTTTCCTTATGCTGCTGATGGGAAGAAGATGGATGCATTACTTGAATGGAGAAAGTAAGGGTCTGGAGGAGGACTGGAGGTTCGAGGGCCACATGAAATGGCCTAGAGGGCCGGATTCAGCCCGGGGCCTTGTGTTTGACACCTGTGCTCTAGGCAATGTCCTGGGACACGTAACAGGTCCCAGGAGATCACCTGTCCACTCAGGGTGCCCAGCGCCGCTCGCGCATGCGCAGTTCGTGCCCGGCCGTGAAGCCTAAAGCTGTCACAGCCGGGTACCCACAGAGTGAATGGAGGCGCCGGCAAGGAGGGGGCGCCGTGTTGCAGAAAAGCCGAACTGCCTATTGAACTTCGTTTATCTCGGCTCGTAGTACGTGTTGAACGTCACCACTTTCTTGACGTTCAGAATTTCTGCCAAGATTTTAGTGACCGTGTGTATGCAAGCCAAATTTCAGCCGTTTTCCTGCAGAAAAAAAGTACGGTTTTCCTGTCGAAAAAACTGATTGTGTGTACGAGGCACAAGTCTTTATCTCCATTGGATAGATTGCCTATCACTTCCTGTCCTGACAGGAAGTGAAGGGAAATCTCCTTATTAAAGACTCAGGTGCCAGTAGAAACTTATGAAGTGCTCTAACCCTTCCTTACAATATTTAAAACTAAAAGATTTGGTTGGGGTTGGGCTTTAATGTCATTGCCTACTAGGAATTATTAAACATCTGCAATATGAATAGTGATGAGCTCCTGTTGGATTGGTTTATTCGGTCTCCATCACATGAACGGTTTCCTCTATCACCTCATAGCGAGTGATGGTTTCACTCAGGACAGGTGTGGTTCCCCGGGCGTAGCGATATGACCGCAACCTGGAAAGACAGGAAGAAGGATTACAAGTCATCTGTGTCGGGGGTTTCTTTCAGTATATTATTTATATACAAGTCATTTTTGTTACACTCCTCCTGCATCCAGTGCTGGGTCCCCCCTCCGGCACAAGGGTCCCCCCTCCGGCACAAGGGTCTCCCCTCCGGCACAAGGGTCCCCCCTCCGGCACAAGGGTCCCCCCTCTAGCACAAGGGTCTCCCCTCCGGCACAAGGGTCTCCCCTCCGGCACAAGGATCCCCACTCCGGCACAAGGGTCTCCCATCCGGCACAAGGGTCCCCCCTCCGGCACAAGGGTCCCCCCTCCGGCACAAGGCCACCAGTACTTCTGAGTTTCACTTGGAATGTTGGCATCCTTAGCTATGCAGGCAGCTAACTATTGATCCTTTAAAGGGCTAGGCAATGTGTTGCTCAGCTTCCAACCAATGGATCCTTACACCTAAAGCCTATCCTTCTGTGCATAATAAAGTAAAAAATAATGGAATCCAACCTGGGGTGTATTATAAATATTCCAAACCACTGATACGTCTATACAAGACGGGATACCTCCCGATAGACACTGAATAGCATGTAAAAAAGAAAAAGATGAGACAGTTGTCTCAAATAATGTCTTCAAGGGAGAATCAGCAACAGGGTCAATTGGAATGGTTACAACAACTTTATTGATGAATACAAATGCAGTTTATAAAATAAAGGTCCAACTGGGGTGGTACCGAGACCTCCCAAGTGGAACCCGTTCCTCCAATGTACAATTATCTATAAAAATGCAAAAAATAACAACGTTGTATGGAACCGTTGTATGGAACACCCTTCTGTGCACACTCGGAATTACCTGCACCCTGTGTTTCAGACACCTCTGTGTATCCAGAGTTTCTATGCCCCTACGTGTCACATGCCCTCTCCATGTACATCAACTGTACCTCTGTGTCTCCAGTGACCCCTGAGCTCCAGTGATTCTCTTTTCTCCACTGACCCCAGCATCTCCATTGTCTCCAGTGACCTCTGCACTCCAGTAAATCTAAAGATCACAGCATCTCCAGTGTCCCCACTGACTCCAACATCTCTACCGTGTTTCTACGAAAATGAGATCTACCTCGATAATAAGACCTAGCATGATTCTTGGGGAGGGCTGCAATATAAGCCCTTCCCCCAAAAATAAGCCCTAGTAAAATTAGTTTACCCTTTTTTTTAAATCCACCTTGCAGAATGATTACACCCTATTTGCAAACTCGCCGGAGGTCTTCTCCTCTCCTCCTGGCTGACGCCCGCGGCCCCCCTCCCCAGCGCAAGGAGTGGTTTTAAGCCAGCGGGAGAGCGGCTCCCCCTTTCCTCTCTCCTCCCGTCTGATGCCCTCAGCCACTCCCTCCTCAGCGCACAGAGCGGGCAGACGCCAGAGGGACACCGGCTCCCCCCTCCTCCGCTCTCCTCCTGCCGACGTTCCCTCCCCAGTGCATGGAGCAGGCCGACGCCAGCTGGGATCCAGGAGCAGAGAAGAGCCCAGGCAGACAGGGAAGCTGCAAGAAAGATATTGCCTACAAAACAATCACACGCTGCACCCCATTCCTACAAATTGAAATGGATAATTCTATAAGGATGGATTTTAAGATGCTTTTTACAAAATACTGACTCCTGACCTGACAGGGAGGGGGAGGGGAGAAGACAGGGGACACAGGAGATCTATCATGCTTTAAAGGAAAATTATTTTTTTTCTTTAGGTTAGCAACCACTTTACGATCATTGTACATACCGTAGTTAAATAAGACATCCCCCAAAAATAAGCCCTAGTGTGTTTTAGGTTGCCAAAATTATTATAAGACCCAGGCTTATTTACGGGGAAACACGGTAGTGACCACAGCATCTCCTGTTACACTGGCACTCCTCTGTCTTCAGTATATGCCTGTGCCCCCGAGTCACTAGTGACTCCTGTGTATCCAGTGAATCCAGCACACCTGTGTCTCCAGCGGTGGCGGTGCGTCCATAAAGGGCACAGGAGCGCCGTCCCCTCTTTCCTGTACCTCTCTATCACCAATAGATAGATTCATTCATTGCATGAATCTATCTATGGTCGCCGTTGTCGCCCCCCTATGCAGATGTCCAGCCCCTTGTTGGGCGCCGGGCATCTGAATTACAGCGGAGTAGGTGTTTTTGGAAGTGCCTGATTCGAGCCATATGCCGCGTACACAAAATCGTTTTTCGGGATTAAAAAAAACGCAGTTTTTCAGCATGTAGAAAAAACAACATTTTTCCAACTTCATCGTTAAAAACGACATTGCCCACACACCATTGTTTTTAAAAAATGATGAGCAAAGCGCGGTGACGTACAAAACACATACGGCGGCACTCTAAAGGGGAAGTTCCATTCAAACTCCCGTCTCATAACTTGCTTCTAAAGCATGCGTGGGTTTAAAACGTCGTTTTTAACATCGTTTTAGCCCACACACAATCATTTTTTACAACCCGAAAAACAACATTTTTAAAAACGACGTTAAAAAATGCAGCATGCTCGAATTTTTTTTTTTTATGTCATTTTTCAGAAGATGAAAAACAATGTCATTTTAAATTACGTTTTTAAAAACTTAGTATAACACTAATGCCGTGTACACACGACCATTTTTCTTGACGAGAAAAATGCAATTTTTTATAATTGGTTGTGAAAAATGGTCGTCTGTGGGCTCCAGAGCATTTTTCTCTACGTTAAAAATTTAGTAGCTGCTCTATTTTTTCTCGTTGTTTTTCACGTCGTCCTTTTTCCATCATGAAAAACGGTTGTGTGTACGCTTTAACGAGGGGGGAAAAAAACGTGCATGCTCAGAAGCAAGTTATGAGACGGGGATATTAGCAAAAGCAGCCCAAAGGGTGGCGCCATTTAAATTGAACTTCCCCTTATAGTGCCGGCGTACGTGTTGTACGTCACCGCGCTTTGCTTGAGCATTTTATTTCACGAATGTGTGTATGCAAGGCAGGCTTGAGAGGAATCACGGCGAGAATTATTTTTATTTTTTTTCATGACATGAATAACGGTCGTGTGTACGCGCTTTGCAGGCGCTATATGCTCCCTGAAAGAGCTGCTCCTTTCTATCCCGTGTGAAACCCTGAGGGCGTTGCTAAAAAAAGTCCTCTTTGGGGGCGTGGCCGGGATGTGAACGAGAGCAGACGTGTGCAGGCAGAGCTCCGCTCCTTCTCTTATCCTTACCTGATTTCAGCGCAGATTCCTCCTTTCAGCGTCCGACCTTCAGACAACCTGGGGCGGAAGAAGACATCCAGCACCCCGAGGCCACCTCCGCTGTCTCCGGGTAAGCTCCGTTCGTCCTCGGTGTCCAGGGACGGGTCCTCCGCGGCCATCTTGCCCACGAGACTCCCAGCAGGGAATATGTCAGCCGGCTCCATGGCTTCCCCTAATCCACCTGCATCCCTTGCCTCCTCGCATGCGGAGCTCCTGGCGGCCATCAAGGAGGGTCGGGACTCGGTGATGGTCAAGATAGATCACCTCGTTGCCGATGTCAGCTTGATCCGGCATGACATGGACAAATTTAGGGCCCGGTTTACCGAGGCGGAGGGCCGCATCTCTCAGCTGGAAGATTCCACCAGGGCTGATTCCAGGGACCTTCATGCCTTACAGCTGCAGGTTAAAGCCCTGCAAGAGAAATCAATAGACACCGAAAATAGGCTCAGGAGAAACAACATAAGGGTCCTGGGCCTCCCTGAAAAGGCAGAGGGCCTCAGGCCTGCAGAATTTACAGAGGCCTTCCTGATCTCCCTCCTGGATCTGCCTGCGATGCCGCCTACATTCGTGGTGGAAAGGGCCCACAGAGTCCCCCTCAAACCACCGATCCCGGGGGCTCCACCTCGACCCTTCCTGTTGCGCCTGCTAAATTACAGGGACAGGGACCGGATTCTGGCTGCTGCCAGGGAAAAACGGGACCTCCTCTACAATGGTACCAGGATCATGCTGTTCCCAGACTACTCCCCGGAGGTTCAACATCGCCGCAGATCCTTTACAGAGGTACGGAGACGCCTGAGGGACCAAGGCCTCAAGTTTAGCCTACTCTACCCCAGCAAGCTCAGGGTGATCGATGGAGACCGCACGCGCTTCTTCATGGACCCTGAGGCAGCGATGTCGTGGCTGGATGGTCGCTGAGGGGCCGCATTCCGTTCACCCCCGTGCCTCTACTACCTCCCGTCCCCCTGGTGATCTAGAAGGGACCCCGCTGCTATGGTGAGATGTTCCTGTTTTGTCAAGAATTTTTGTTTTTAACCTTTTGTTTTTATTTTTATCTCTCCCCCCCCCCCTTCATTTTTCCGGTAAATGGTACTGTATTCTTGCCATCCCAAGCTGGCCCTTTTTCAATATGGCCGCGGTGTGCCTTTACCCCCCCGGGCCCTACCACTAACTGATGCGAGGTGGCTGTCATGTCCTCACGGGGTCATCCTGAGCTTGGAGACCCGGAACTACTCAACCCTCCTTTGATTTGACTCTCTGATTTGTTTTATTGGGAAATCCAGCCCAACTGTACCAAGAGGAGTTTTGATGCTCAATGCCTGATACGAGATACACACGACTTTGGTCTACTGACGTAGCAGCACACCAGGACTGCTACACCTGCCCCCCCCCTCGTCCTCCCCCCTTCTTTGTTGTACCCCCACCCTTTTTTTTTTTCTACTTGGACTCCGGACCCTGACCAAGTGGTCATTTGATAACCGCTGTCGTCCGGCTGTAGTAGCAGGTGACCTGGCGCCTGCCGTGTAGGGCCCCTAGTTCCGGGGCTCATTTACACTATGTTCTGTTTTCTGTTTGGGAAAATAACTATTCCCACCCCCCTGACCGTTGTTGGAGGGATGGGACATAGTAGGATAGGCACCTGGTGCCTGGGAAGTTTGTTTCTTTGTATGTTTGCTATGTTTTTTTTGTTCACTGTTTTTTTCTGTTCTCTAGCTGCTATATGCTCAGGTGCTATCAATATGCAATGCAATGTGCTCGGTTTCTTGCTGCTCCTGGGGTGCTCCCGGGTGTATCTACATAAATATCCTTCCATTCCCTTACCTCCCTTGCCTGATGGCTGACCGCTCATTTGACTCCTTTGCCATTCTTTCCTGGAATGTCAGAGGCCTTAACTCTAAGTTCAAACGTGCCCTTCTCTTTCAATATCTGAAGTCCCACTCTCCCCAGCTTGTTCTCCTCCAGGAGACTCACGTCATGGGCAGCAAGGTCCTGACTCTTAAGAAGCCGTGGATTCAGCGTGCTATACATGCCACATATTCTACATATGCTAGGGGTGTATCAATCCTAATCCACAAAAACTTTCCATGTGTGATAGAAGAGGTCCGCACGGACCCCCTGGGTAAATATGTGATATTAATTTTCACACTTTGGGCACAGAAGTATATTGTTGTCAACCTGTACATCCCCCCCCCTTTTTCACCTGCTCTGTTATATGACGTGCTTGAGAAGGTTGCACCCTTCTGCCCAGGAAAAGTGTTGGTAATGGGTGATTTTAATGCCATCTTGTCACCTGACCTGGATAGGCCTGCGCCGCCCAGGCATAGATGTATGGACCTGCTGACCTGGGCTCAGGCAGTGGGTCTGGAGGAAGTTTGGAGGTGGAAGCACCCTGGTGTGCGGGCCTATTCTTGTTTTTCGACCTCGTACAAAACCGCTTCCAGGATAGATTTGGCCTTCTCCAACCCCGCACTGTTAGCGGATGTGTTGGAGGCGGACTATCTCCCTAGCGGTCTGTCCGACCACAGCCCTTTAAGGGTGGTGCTCCGCTCGCCGGCAACGCGCAGTGCTGCGCTTTGGAGGCTGGGCGCGCAGTGGGTTGCTCATCCTGAGGTTGCAGAGGTCTTGCCCCCCTTGCTAGCTGAATTTTGGGAGAATAATGAGGGTTCCACTCCCCTGGATAACGTCTGGGATACCTTTAAAGCATACACCAGAGGGCAGTACATTTCTTCCATTGCCAATGTCAAAAAGCAACTTTCAGCCAAGACACTGGAATTGGAACGTTCGGTCATAGAACATACTGATGCTTATAATAAAGACCCCACCTCGGATCAGTTTGATCGGATGATGGCAGCTCAGAGGGATTTGCATCTGCACTTAGCTGAGGTTACCCGCCTAGACATATACAAGGGCAAGCAGAGAGCCTTTGAACAGGGCGATCGCAATGGCCGCCTGTTGGCCATGATGGCCCAGCATGACCAGCCCCTTACAACGATTTCGACTCTGCGGACTCTGGGGGGCGGGACCGTGTCCTCCCCCCCGGACATCCTTCAGACTTTTAGTGAATTCTATAAGTCGCTGTATTCCTCTAGCCTCCCGGCGGACTTCCGGCCGGAGACGCTGAATGATCTGCTAGATCCATTGGCACTTGGCTGGCTCTCCGACCAAGAGAGAGAAGCCTTAGTGCAACCATTCACGGCCTTGGAGGTACAGGGGGCCATCCAATCCTTCCCGTCGGGCAAGGCGCCTGGCCCGGACGGACTTCCACTAGACTTCTATAGAGCCCACTCCGGACTCCTAGCCCCCTTGTTGGCACGGCTCTACACTGCGTGTTTGACGGATGGCAGCCTACCTGCCTCCATGTACCATGCCTACCTAACGCTTATATACAAGCCCCCCAAGGACCCCTCTTCCTGTGCCTCATACCGTCCCATAGCACTCCTTAACTCAGACTTTAAAATACTAACTAAGCTCCTTGCCCTTCGGTTATACCCCATGTTACCCTCAGTGATAGACCCAGACCAAACGGGTTTCATGCCCCGGAGGTCCACAGATGTCAATCTTAGGAGACTTTTTACCAATATCCATACTCAGCATCTTAATGTGGGAACGCGAGCAGTGGCCTCATTGGATGTCGAAAAGGCCTTCGACACTGTGGAGTGGCCCTTTCTGTGGGAGACTCTGCGCAGGATGGGCTTCCCACTGCTATTTATCAAGTGGCTTCAGGTGATATACAGGGCCCCATTGCCTGGTCTAGGTATGGCATTAAGCTTGTTTCGCACATAGTCTCCCAAAACGCTCTGATACCATTCTCGGACCTCTCCTCCATGTTCAACTTACCCCAGCACTACGCTTTTAGATACCACCAGCTGTCACATGCCTTCGCGGCTCAGTTCCCCTTGTCGTCCTGCATTGTGGCCCAGTCGGAGTTGGAGAGAACACTAAAGTTTAATTGTGACGCAAAACCCACATCGCACTTGTACTCGTACCTGATCTTTGTGTCTCTCCCCCCTCTGGATGGGCTGCGGTCCAGATGGCAGGGGGATATCCCCACGCTAGATACGAACGACTGGGACGAGGTCTGGGATCTCCCTTTCTGCTCACTTGTCTCCATTCGAGACAGGATGGTGCAATACAAGATAGTTCACAGAGCTTACTTCACTCCATACAGGCTCCACAAGATGAACCCGGCGCATTCTCCGGAGTGTTGGAGATGCAGGGCATCACCAGGTGACTTCTCCCACATTTTCTGGCAGTGCCCCGAGGTTCAGCGGTACTGGGTAATGGTGCTAGAAGTGATCAATGCAGTCGCAGCGACCCAGTTGCCGGTAGCGATGGAGGTGTGCCTCCTGGGAATAATTGAGAACATCATCCCAACCTCCACGGGGCGCACGTTGGTCAGTCTGTTGCTTTTCTATGCACGCAAGAATATTGCCATGCATTGGAAAAAACCTTCACCCCCTTCTCTGATGCAGTGGAGGCGTCTGGTGAATGCCAGCCTTCCCCTGTACAGAGACACATACATCAACCGTGGCTGTCCACTGAAATATGACAAGGTTTGGCGTGCATGGCTGGCAGAGTCTAGTACTGCTGGCTAAATACATATGGCTTGAGTTGGCAACCACTGCCATGGTCCTGGCGAGCGGTCCCATAGAGCTGCCCTAGAGGCACCTTGAGGCCGATACAGTAAGGAGAACTGGTACACCCCCACCCTGCCGCATCCTGGTCCATGCACATTGCTACAGATGTTTATTAAATCATTGTGTTGCTGTATGTTGTACGCACTTGAGTACTGTATGTCGTTGTTGTTGAGTTGTTTCTTTCTCTTGTATGTTGTGAAATACCTTAATAAAAAGAACTTTAAAAAAAAAAAAAAAAAAGTCCTCTTTGAGGCGCGGTAGGAGCAGTAAAAATACCACTCCTATAGCGCCCCTGCCCATTGAAATCAATGGGGTAGCGCCTCCAAACCCCCCGCAAAACGCTGCAGAGCTGAGTTTAACCCTTTTTTTGCCGCTAGCACCTGAAAATCGCGGCAAACATGACTGTAAAGCACTGCTAAAAAAACGCCTCAGTGTGAAAGCAGCCTAAGATGTTTAGACATGTTGACGCCGCCACGTCACCGCACCAGGAAGTAAAAAACTTCCACGCATGCGTCACATCCTTCCGACGCTTGTGCGGGCAGATATGTCCACTGGTTAGTGTACTAACCAGCGGACATATGCGACGGACATGTCTTGAGCGGACAAATTTTAAAGCATGTTTTTAAATTTGTCCGCCGGTCAGACATGTCCGCTAGCCCATACACACGATCGGATTTGTCTGCTGAACTGGTCCGTCGGACCAGTTTGAGCGGACAAATTCGATCGTGTGTACGTGGCCTAAGAGGCTCCTCTCTTCTTTTTTATACTCAGTTGTGACATGACACTACTCTTATATCAAGACATCGCATGTATATCAAGGCAACATTTATTAAAACATTTGGCTTGTCTTGCAAAACGCTCTCAAACCAAGTTATTCTCAAACCAAGGTTTTACTATATCTGAATATCTGGTCAGTAGAGAGGAAGATCAGAAATGGAGAATATATGGCCACCGATACTGTAGAACAGGCATGTCCAAAGTCCGGCCCGGGGGCCAAATGCGGCCCCCTGTTGATTTAATATGGCCCCCCAGGGCCACAAAAGATATATACTGTATTTATTGGTGCTGCCTTGAAGGGGACAGGGAGGGGGCAGGACGAGCACCGTCAGATTACATGAAGATAATCTCCTGTTTACTCAGCAGCATCTCTATTGGAAGTCCCGTCTCCTGGGATGCCATTGGATGACTGTTCTGTCTATCATGGGAGGTGGGACTTTGTATTAAAGAGGCCACAGGGTAAACAAGAGATTCTTCTGTTTGTAATCTGTCAGCACCCATCCAGCCCCCCTCCCTCTGCCCTCCGAGGCTTCAGATGGGCAGGCTGCACTGATGGCAATGGTAAGGCTGCATTCATGGCACATGTGAGGCTGCATTTATGGCACATGTGAGGCTGCATTGGTTGCAATGGTAAGGCTGCATTGATTGCAATGGTAAGGCTGCAATCATGGCACATGTAAGGCTGCATTTATGGCACATGTGAGGCTGCATTTATGGCACATGTGAGGCTGCATTGGTTGCAATAGTGAGGTTGCAGTGGTAAGGCTGCATTGGTTGCAATGGTAAGGCTGCATTCATTAAATGGTAAGGCTGCATTCATGGCAATGGTGAGGCTGCATTCATGGCAATGGTGAGGCTGCATTCAAGGAAATGGTAAGCCTGTGCGTGTTATTCGCCGATAAATACGGTTTATCCAAATAACACGCCCAAGCTCATCCTTAGTCCTAAGCAGCGCTCTGGGATTCGTTGGGGCCACAAAATAAATATATACAGTATATCCAAATAAAACGCCCGACATCATCTCTTCACCACACACAGCCACAAAGGCAAGATAATTCTTGTTGGGCCGTGTATTAGTGCTCAGACGAACACACTTAGACCGAATTTTAATGGTTTAAAGAATGTCAGGCAAAATGGTCGGCCCTCATGCATGTTCACTTAATCAAATCTGGCCCTCTTTGAAGAAAGGTTGGACACCCCTGCTGTAGAACGTTACCTCTTTCCTTTGGACTCTGTTTCAGTGTATCCTCTCAGTACTTTTCCCCCTTCTCGTGTGATCACACATAGATCCACCCCACTTCCAGATCCAAGGTCGCAGATGATGCCAGCTGTTATGGCATCCGTGACCAGCTTCTTTGCCTCTTCCACCTGAGATAAATGATAAAAAATGAATTTCCCCTGTTTGCATCACACCAACGTACTATATTTCATTCTCAGCAGAACAGCTTACACTCCACTGTCCCCACCACTGTCATAGGTTGGCCAATGGCCATAAATGTTGCTCTAATCCTCTATTTCAGATGTCTCCAAATTGCAGCCTTTATCCGGCCCTTGGGGTACCATTCCATCCACTGATACCAACATTGGGGCATAATTCCTCCCACTGACACCATCAAAAGGGCACAATTCCTCCCACTGACACCAATGATGGGGCACAATTCCTCCCACTGACACCAATGATGGGGCACAATTCCTCCCACTGACACCAATGATGGGGCACAATTCCTCCCACTAACACCAATGATGGGGTACAATTCCTTCCATTGACATCAACGACGGGGCACAATTCCTCCCACTGACACCAATGATGGGGCACAATTCCTCCCACTGACACCAATGATGGGGCACAATTCCTTCTATTGACATCAACGATGGGGCATAATTCCTTCCATTGACATCAACGATGGAGCATAATTCTTTCCATTGATATTACCGATGGGGCATAATTCCTTCCACTGACACCATCAAAAGGGCACAATTCCTCCCACTGACACCAATGATGGGGCACAATTCCTTCCATTGACATCAACGATGGGGCATAATTCCTTCCATTGATATTACCGATGGGGCATAATTCCTTCCACTGACACCATCAAAAGGGCACAATTCCTCCCACTGACACCATCAAAAGGGTACAATTCCTCCCACTGACACCAATAATGGGGCACAATTCCTCCCACTGACACCAATGATGGGGCACAATTCCTTCCATTGACATCAACGACGGGGCACAATTCCTTCCATTGACATCAACGATGGGGCATGATTCCTTCCATTGATATTACCGATGGGGCATAATTCCTTCCACTGACACCATCAAAAGGGCACAATTCCTCCCACTGACATCAATTATGGGGCACAATTCCTCCCACTGACACCATCAAAGGGCACAATTCCTCCCACTGACATCAATTATGGGGCACAATTCCTCCCACTGACACAAATGATGGTGCACAATTCCTCCCACTGACACCAATGATGGGGCACAATTCCTTCCATTGACACCAATGATGGGGCACAATTCCTTCCATTGACATTATCAAAAGGGCACAATTTCTCCCACTGACACCAATGATGGGGCATGATTCCTTCCACTGATACCAACAATGGCCCACTATTCCTCCCACTGAAACCAACAATAGGGTGCTATTCCTCCCACTGACACCTTCAAAAGGGCACAATTTCTCCCACTGACACCAATGATGGGGCATAATTCCTTCCACTGATACCAACGATGGCCCACTATTCCTCCCACTGACACCATCAAAAGGGCAGAATTCCTCCCAAAGACATTGTGCCACCATTGGCTGAGAGCGCTGATCGGGAGTCGATGGCTGCTGGTTTTCCAGCATGCACGTCCGACATACACATGGGCCGAACAGCCCGCTTCTGTCGGACAGACCGATATACACACAGACTGAATGGCGGATGTATTTTTTTTTTAACTGCCCGTTGTCTCCGACATTTGGCCTGTGAAAAAGGGCTTAAAATGGATGTAAACCCTCCATACACCCAGTGACGTGAACAGCCTCAGATGATACACAAAAATGAACCAAATCTCCCTACATAAGTTTTATATGTATATCTGCCGTCTTCACATTTATATACTGTTTAGAAAGTTCAGATCATGTTAGTAAATGTTCTCTTCCTGGTTAGCACAGAGTGTCATGTCTGGGCGTACAGCCAAGAAAGCTAAAATTGCTGATTGAAGGAAAGGCACACACCCCCTCTCCACATAGGCAGAGACTCTCAGAGGTGTTTTGTAACAGAGCCAGCTCCCTGCTAATTTATTTTAGCAACCTCCCCTGGCAGAAATTTTATTCCCTGAGTGCATTCCTCGTATCGCGGCTCTGTGACTGGCCGGAGCCACGATGCGCGTGAGTGCCGCCACTAATGGCATAATCACCGTTAGTAACGGCATGCTTAGTGCGCCTGCGCGTCGTTGTCTACGGCGCATGCGCCGCAGACATCGGTGCATGTCTTTTGGAAATATCTCCTAAACCGTGTAGGTTAAGGAGATATTTTTTGCACCTACAGGTAAGCCTTAATCTAGGCTTACCTGTATGTCTAAGTAGTCTGTAAGGGTTTACAACCTCTTTGATACCCTACAAGTAAAACTGTGTACCCCCTGCCCCCCATTCTGATAAGCAAAGCTCCGATTCTTTCTGATAGTGACACCCATTCTGAATGATGGCGAGTGAGGATGCCCATCATAATGATGAGCCAATAGGCACACGTTGAGGGTGGGAGGTAGCAGCAAAAATCTCACACTACCCAGAAGCCTCAAATTTAAAAATGTTATTTAAAAAAAGAAAGAAAACATTAATAAAAAAAAATCTCACAATTCTGCTTAAGGCGGTAAACTGCGAAGAAAAAAACTGCAAAACAATAGCACAATATGCTAGTATGCATCGCACATTATGAAATACTTATCTTAGAATGAAGCTCTGCAGCAGCTCCTGGTCACCGATAAGGGAGCTGATATGTTCCCTTGGTGTTTCTTTCGGGATCACTGTCTCTGGCGTTGCGAGTGGCCGGAGCCCCGATGACGTCACTCCCGAGCACAGAGTACGCCGGACCTGCAGAGTGCATGCCGTCAGCGGCTGCATGCAGGGTCAATATCTCCTAAGCCGTGCCTTATTACAGGCTTACCTATAGGTAAAAAAGTCCAAGCAGGGGATACAACCGCTTTAACCACTTCAGATCCGCGCTATAGACAAAAGACGTCAACAGCGAAGACCTGAAGTGCCAGGATCACGTCTTTGGACGTCATGTTATTGTAATTCCCCGGGTGGCACGCAGCGGGGAAAAACAGTGCCGTTGCATCGCGGAGGATTCAATGCGTGTACCCGGCGGCCACGGTGTCCATCAGGTACACGCGATCGGCGGTGACAGAGCTCCACGTCCTTTCAGGGAGAGGAGACAGATGCTACTGGATTTCTGGCAGGATTAACAGGAATTCATTTAGATTTATAGAACAACAAAAAAAAAGAATTAACCGCTAGCCAACCATGTCCTGCACATATATACGTCGGCAGAATGGCACGGCTGCACAAAGTAACGTGAGCTCCGTGACCGCGCCTGCGGGACACGTGAACTCGATGTTCGCTGGTATCCCGCGATCGTGGGCAGAGGTCAGGGTAAACAAGGCATTTCCCTGTTCTGCTTAGTGATAGGACACTCATCGTCTGCTCACTGTAATCTGGAGCAGTGATCACTGTCGTGTAACAGCAAGCCCCGCCCCCTACAGTTAGAATCACTCCCTAGGTCACACCTAACTCATTCCCAGCCCCTAGTGGTTAACCCCTTCACTGCCAGTCACATTTATACAGTAATCATTGCATTTTTATAGGATTGATCGCTGTATAAATGTGAATGGTCCCAAAATAGAGTCAAAAGTGTCCGATGTGTCCGCCATAATGTCGCAGTCATGAAAAAAATTGCTGATCGCCACCATCACTAGTAAAACAAAAAATTATTAATAAAAATGCCATAAAATGATCCCCTATTTTGTAGACGCTATAACTTTTGCGCAAACCAATCAATACATGCGTATTGTGATTTGTTTTACCAAAAATATGTAGAAGAATACGTATCGGCCTAAACTGAGGAAAAAATTCCTTTTTTTTTTTATTGGATATTTAATATAGCAAAAAGTACCAGATATTGAATTGTTTTCCAAATTGTCGCTCTATTTTTGTTTATAGCGCAAAAAATAAAAACTGCAGAGGTGATCAAATACCACCAAAAGAAATCTCTATTTGTGGGGAAAAAAAGGACGTCAATTTTGTTTGGGAGCCACGCTGCACGACCGCGCAATTGTCAGTTAAAGTGACATAGTGCCAAATCACAAAAGGTGGCCTGGTCATTTGGCAGCCAAATCCTCCGGGGCTGAAGTGGTTAAAATACATCCTTCAATTCCAAATGTATTTTTACAAAAAGGAGCAAAGAAAAGTCCATTGTTAGGGTTCCCGCCCTCTTTATTGAGATATGGCCTCTTACCGTCATGTTGGGTTTAAACTGATCTTCCAGCACAGAGATTGCCGCAGATTGACCAGATCCTAAAAAAATATAGAGCGTGTCATAATACCAGAACATGTCATAATACTGTAGCACCATAGGTCCACACTGTATTACTGTGCGTTAACAAACACACCTTACCATGCGTTATCCTGCATGTCAATTTGTGTAGCAACTGTACAGTTCCTTGGAAAAGTATTCATACCCCTTCAAATTTTCCTCATTTTGTCATGTTACAACCAAAAATGTAAATATCTTTTATTGGGATTTTATGCGATAGACCAACACAAAGTGGCACATAATTGTGAAGTGGAAGGAAAATTATAAATGTTTTTTTTTAAATTTTCACATATTTCTTTTACAAATAAATATGTGAAAAGTGTGGCGTGCATTTGTATTCAGCCTCCTTTACTCTGATACCCCGAACTAAAATGTAGTGTAGCCAATTGCCTTCAAAAGTCAGTCAATTAGTAAATAGTCCACCTGTGTGTAATTTAATCTCAGCATAAATACAGCTGTTCTGTGAAGCCCTCAGAGGTTTGTTAGAGAACCATAGTGAATAAACAGCATCATGAAGGCCAAGGAACACACCAGACAGGTCAGGGATAAAGTTGTGGAGAAGTGTAAAGCAGGGTTAGGTTCTAAAAAAATCTCCCAAGCTTTGAACATCTCACAGAGCTCTGTTTAATCCATCATCTGAAAATGGAAGGAGTATGGCTCAATTGCAAACCTACCAAGACATGGCCGTCCACCAAAACTGACTGGGCCGGGCAAGGAGAGCATTCATCAGAGAAGCAGCCAAGAGGTCCATGATAACTCAGATCCACAGCTCAGGTGGGATTATCTGCCCACAGGATAACTATTAGTTGTGCCCTCCACAAATCTGCCCTTTATGGAAGAGTGGCAAACATGAAAGCCATTGTTGAAAGAAATCCAGTAGAAGTCGTTTGCAGTTTGTGAGAATCCACGTGGGGGGGACAGCAAACACGTGGAAGAAGATTCTCTGATCAAAGAGACTAACATTTTAACTTTTTGGCCTAAATGGGAAGATGAATGGAAGGTGGATAGAGCCATATACAGGGCAATCTTAGAAGAAAACCTGTTAGGCCGCGTACACACGGAGGGACATGTCCGATGGAAACGGTCCGCGGACAGTTTTCATCGGACATGTCTCCTCAGGATTTTCGTCCGGCGGTGTGTACACACCATCGGATCAAAATCCCCGCCGGCAGACAGCGTGGTGACGTGGCGGTGACGTTGACGTCGCCACGTCACCAAACTAGGAAGAAAATACTTCTGCGAATGCGTCAAATTCATTCGACGCATTGCACCGGCAGATATGTCCGCTGGTTAGTGTACTATCTCCTGTATCATGTCTGCAGTCTCTGACCATCTCCTGTATCATGTCTGCAGTCTCTGACCATCTCCTGTATCATGTCTGCAGTCTCTGACCATCTCCTGTATCATGTCTGCAGTCTCTGACCATCTCCTGTATCATGTCTGCAGTCTCTGACCATCTCCTGTATCATGTCTGCAGTTTCTGACCATCTCCTGTATCATGTCTGCAGTTTCTGACCATCTCCTGTATTATGTCTGCAGTCTCTGACCATCTCCTGTATCATGTCTGTAGTATATCTGGGGGTCTTTCTTACAGACCCTCTTAGGCCGCGTACACACGATCAAATCTGTCTGCTAGAAACGGTCTGCCAGACTGTTTCAGCAGACAGATTCGATCGCGTGTACGGGCAAACAGACGGATTTGGCCACCCGACAGATTTCAAAGCATGCTTTGAAATCTGTCGGCTGGGAACCCGTCCGCCTGACATGTCTGCTGGTTAGTACGCTAACCAGCAGACATATCTGCTCGCACATGCATCGAATGGATTCGACGCATGGGCGAAAGTGTTTTACTTCCAGGTGCGGTGACGTGGCGGCGTCAACGTCATCGCCACGTCACCGCCACGTCAGCGCGCTGTCTGCCGGCGGGGATTTTGGTTTGATGGTGTGTACAGGCCATCGGACCAAAATCCGATGAGACATGTCCGCTCTAAACTGTCTGTCGGACAAGTTTGAGCGGACATATCTCATCGAGTGTACGCGGCCTAACAGAAGCCCTCTCTGTGTCCATCACAGAGGCCTCCCTCCAGGTCCCAATAAAGTACTCTGCTTCTCTTCCTGTATTTTGTTTATTGTTAAGAGATCATGTAAGGATCCCAGGGTAATGAAGACTTCTTAGGGTAGCATCTCTGTGGTTGAGTCATTGCCATAAAAACATTTGTAAAGGGGAAGAGTTAGTAAAAATGACAACGCCCATGTGGGGGCGCCAGAAATATTTCTGCACTTAGGCGCCTGTGACCCTAGGATTGGCCCTGCTCGCTGCACACTATGGGCTGCTCAAAGTCAGCCAGAATCCTTGCCTTAATGATATGGAATAGTTGTGATTGGCTTGGAGTGGTATTAACCCTCCCCCCCAGGCGGGGGGCGGCTGCTTCACCCTGCGTCTCCTCCTTCCTTGGCTTCACAATGTTGTGGCTTCCTCTGCGTCTCCTCCCTCCTCCTCGGCGGCCAATAGGATGGCTTCTCCCCTTGGCTAATCTGGTTTTAGCACCCACTTCATGAGCCGGGATTGGCTGGGAGGAGAATCAGGAAGACAACTGGGTGTGCTCGGGGTGCAGTGCCCTGCGCCCTGAGCCCACCCTTTTCTTAAGCCAATCAGAGCCTCTGGCTCTAATCACGTGTGTCTAAAAAAAAAAACTCATTGGAATATATGCGCCCTGCATGTAAATTAGGGGCTGGGCGCATAAATCGGGGGGGGGGGTCGCCCCATATGGATGGGCCACTGCTGATAATGCAGCTCACAATTCTTAGATGTGGTGGCTGAATTAGTTTTGTTTTTGCTTTTTTATTTTTTTCTCAGATGATGATCTTGCCGGAAAGTCTGTTACATTTCGTCTTACTTTAACAGACCAAGCTGTCTAAAATGGCAGTTGGAGGACTGAGACAAACCATTTAAAGCAGAACTAAAGGCGCAAACTACCTATGCTGCAACAGTTTTGATTTGCAGTTGTCTCAGCATGCAGGCCGTGTGCCGGAATATAACCTGAGCTGCACATGCGCAGCGGATTGTGAACACGTGAGCGTATTTTATTGCATGTCTCTTCTGCAATAAAGAGCCTGCCTGTTTTTTTTGCCTTCAGATCCACTTTACCACTAAGGGCCAGATTCAGGTAGATGGGAGCATCTTTGCTCTGGAGTAACGCTTCTCATTTACGTTACTCTGCCGAAATTTTAGGAGCAAGTGCTGTTATTCATGAAGCACTTGCTCCTAAAGTTCCGGCAGCGCACCGCAAATGAGCCGGCGGAATTCAAATTGGGCGGGTACGGGGCGTGTATTATTAAAACTAAGCGCGATCCCGCGGCGAACGTACTGCGCATGCGTCGAGTGTCAATGCATCCCAGTGCGCATGCTCCAAATTCTGTCAGTGAACGTCAATGACGTCACATCCCCATTCATGAAAGTTTTACGCAAACGACGCGATTTTTTTTTTCCGACGCAATGACGACGCCTATACTTAACATAGGATACTCCACTAGGGGGCTGCTTTATCTTTACGCCGCGTATCGCTTACGGAAACGTCGGAAAGTCACTGCGTCGCGCCCGAATACGATCGTAAATTGCCGAATCTCGCTGATTAACATATTTTTTCATCGTAAATCAGCGGGAACGCCCCCGGCGCCATTTTTAAATTAAAGTTGCGATGCGATGGCGAAATTCAATTGCGCCGATCGCATCGGAACACCAACCCGGCGTTTCTTGTTTTCTGGTTACAGAAAACAGAAACGCCGGCTTAGGGCCAGATTCAGCAACACTTGCGCTGGAGTATTTCGATATGCGCCGCGTAACTGTGAAGATGCGCCGTCGTTTCTATGTGCCCGTACCCACCAAACTAGATGCACCCAATAACGGGCCATTTGCGACCGGCGGAACGTTCCGACGCCAGAGTATCGTCAGCGCTTAATTTCGCTTGGCGCATCAGTCGCGCCTATTGATTTCCCCTGCAAATATGCAAATGAGGGATTTTTCCCAATTCACGAACGGATTAGCACCATACGCTGGCTACATGCGCTGCGCGTATCTCGTCCGTCCGGCGCAAAGTTATTTCTACAAATAGCTGCTTTATCTTTACTCCAGACGGCCACAGGTCAGCAGGAGAGCAGCTACAGCAGCGTTACCGACGATAAGAGCTAGCTGAGCACCCCCACTTGCAGGACAACACCTCTGTCCATGCTTGTCTGTCAAATTTTACAGCCATGGAGGAAGACAACATAGGTCTCCATAGCCGGGATGACGGCTGACAGCTCCTGGCCATTAAAGTTCAGCTTTCTCCTGTGTGTTTGCGGGGAACGGGAGCAGCCATCTCAGAACAAAAGTAACATCACTGCGGGGAGGGGGAGCAGGATATACTTTAGTGCCGGAATGGCGCTTCTACGGGCGCATTTAAACGCCCAACGGAAGGCATTGCGCTGACGTTTCCCGTGAAGTGGTGCCGACGGAAGTTGTGAGCATGCGCACAAAGGGGGCGAGTGGAGCCTCACTCACTGCGCATGTTCCGTGGTTGATGCGCTGAACGTAAGCCTCTGCGCTGGGCTCCGCCCATCATTTACATATGATCACACCCACTTCCACTTGCGTCGGGTTACGCCAGCGCATTATCGTTACTCTGGCGCAAGTTTACGCGCAACTGCTATGTGAATAACAGTACTTGCGCTGAAAGGGTCGTCAGAGTAACGTAAATGAGAAACGTTACTCTGGAGCAAAGATGCTCTCATCTACCTGAATCTGGCCCTTAAAGTGACAGTTAGGCTGGAGTATCACAGATACTCCAGCCTAACTCTACCTGAATCTGGCCCTAACAGGGATGCTTATAATAGTCAAATTTTATTAATTTATGTAAAATTTTTAAAGCAAAAGGAAAAAAAAAATCTGCTGTAAGGGTTTGTTTAGACTTACGATTGGAGAGCAGTAAAAACACATGGTTGAGCCTCGTTTAAGCGCCCTCCACCCCCACCTTACCTGCAAAAGATTGCACATCTACATTGTGCATTTGCATATTATGCCCAGATCCTAAGACAGGTACGTGTTATTGGCTGGATCGCCAGCCTCAAATAAAGGAAACAAAACCTACAAAAAAGAAAACTAATGCAGCCACCACATTTAGGAATTGGCAAGTTGTAATATATTACTGTAAATTGTTGTTTTTGGGTTTATTATGGCTTTAATGAGTGCTTTTGGCAAATTATACTTTCACACCACCACTAAACCCCAACATCTGATTGGCTGAGCTCTGGCCTTTGTTCTCTACTGTATATCTCTGCCACTTAGTTTACCTAGAGCTGTGAACGGAGTTTTGTCTGTGGATCCATGTGGGTGAACGCTGTACAGGTGGGGGCCCAGCACATCCACCCCTCCAGTGATGATCGAAGCACCGACGTGGCCTTTATATCTGAAAAGAGAAAAGATGAGATCATGTGTATAAAGTGTCCCTGTCATAGGGGTGCCACTTTTTTTTTCAAGCTAAACCCGAACACTTTAGCAGTCGCACAGCAACATTTTTGTTTTTAGCAAACACTATGGCAGGGGTCAGCAACCTTTTTCCACTTAAGGGTCGGATTCAATGTATGTGAATGCATGGAGAGGGCCGCATTCACCTGCTAATGAAGATAACATTACACAGCCCCCGCATTTCTGGACACCCTTTACATTACACAGCCCCCTGCACCTCTGGACCCATTTACATTACACAGTCCCCTCACCTCTGGACCCATTTACATTACACCACCCCCTGCACCTCTGGACTCATTTACATTACACAGCATCCTGCACCTCTGGACCCCCTTTACATTACACAGCCCCTGTACCTCTGGGCCTCATTACATTACACAGCCCCTTATACCTCTGGCCCTCTTTACATTACACAGCCACGCACCTCTGGGCCACTTTACATTACACAGCCCCTATACTTCTGGACCTCTTTACATTAAACAGCACCCTACACCTCTGGACCCCTTTACATTACACAGCCCAATGCCCCTCTGGACCCCTTTACATTACACAGTCCCCTATACCTCTGGACCCATTTACATTACACAGCACCCTGCACCTCTGGACCCCTTTACATTACACATTCACCTACTACCTACTTGATGTCTGTTTACCTGCACTGTCATCATTGTAGGGGCCCTAGAGCATTACTTTGCCCAGAGGCCCATGATGCTATTAAGATGGCCCTGGCCAGGGCCGCCATCAGGGGGGTACAGGCAGTACACCTGTAAGGGGCCCGGAGGCCCCCAGGGCCCCTGATGGCAACCCCCCTTTTTTTAATTATTTTTTATAAAAATATATATATATTATTGTTATTTTTATTAAAGGGCCATTTTTTTTCTTTTTTTTAGGGGTCTGGAGGTTCCCAGGGGCCCGGAGATCCCCACTGCCCCGGATGACAACCCCCCTTTTTTTTATATATTTATATATATATATATCTTTTTATTTTTTTTATTTTTTTATTTTTATATATATATATATAATATTATTATTATTATTATTATTATTATTATTATTATTAAAGGGCCCAGAGGTTCACGGGGCCCCGGATGGCAACCCCCCTTTTTTATAAAATGTATATATATATATATATATAATTATTTATAAAGGGCTCAGATGTCCCCAGGGCCCCATGTGGCAAACCCCCCTTTTATTTTATAAATGTTTTTTATTATAATTTTTTTATTTTTATATAATGTTTTTTTTATTTTTATTAAAGGGCCCAGAGGTTTATTTTTTTATTTTTTTATTTTTATTAAAGGGCAACCCCCCTTTTTTTGTAATTTCTTTTTTAAATAATGCAATTTTTTCTTCCTTTTTTATTTTTATTAATGGCTAGCCCCCTTTTTTTATATCTCCTTTTTTTTGTAAAGGGCCCTTCCGCTTCTCAATTTCAGGTTCTCTGCTCCAGGGGGCCCATTCCTGAAGCTGTGTAAGGGGCCCCATAATTCCTGATGGCGGCCCTGGCCCTGGCATGCAGGTGCCAAAGTATTGTTAACAAAACCCCAAATACAGATCTCATGGTATGTACCATGAGTTTTGTTGTGGCACATTTTTTAAAAGTAGTGCTTCTTCTGTATTGGGGTGCATTTTAGAGCTCATTCAAATATATGAGAAAGTGAACAGCCCTGAACAGAGTCTAGCAGGCTGACGTCATCACGCACACCATGTGATTCCTTTTCTTGTCCTCTTCTCCATGTTTCTGTACAGCACCTGGCTACTCTAAGGTTTCATTTATACCTGGGCATTTTGAATCGTGGGCAGAATCGCTGAAATTCTGCCCGCGACTCCATAATTGCGGCAAAACCCCGGGAGCATTATTATAGCACCCTAATCACGAGCAGGGGGTGGTACGGCGATCGATGGTGCTGTGTGTCAGTGTGACACATTACATTTTCAATCGTGGTATGGAGCCTCTGACGGGTCAAGAAGGGGGTAAAACCTTCCAGAGCTGAAGTGGTTAATGAGCACTATTTTAAACTGTATACTTTTCTGATTGTTGGGAAAGGAGGTGTCCCTAAATGGCAGTTTGGAGATGTGGTCACCCTAATGGGAGGTTATGGGATGCCCATTGACTTCTGTTGGTGCCTTACCTGTACATTAGCTGTTTCAGCATCCTGTTAGCCGTGCACACACGTACTTGACGCCGAGTGGACAGCTCATGAAGGTTCATGTTGGAGGATAGAAGCTGAGTGACGTATTCTGCATCAGCAGCCACTCCAGCTCCACAACAACTGCAAACACAAAAAGAGCCAATTAAAGAGTGAGATAAATGCCCTATTTACTAAAGCATATGTAGTGCACCCCTTAGGGCGCATGTGGACTGGGATACCCCACCCTGCACAACCAGGCACACCAAATTTTCACAAACACTCCAGAGTCAGAGAGCAGTCTGTGACTTTGCTTTTGTTATTTATTGAGGGTAATAACTTGGGGATGCCCATTGACTTCAACAACAGACTTCAGGGACAACTCTTTCTATATACAGTCTCTATATACAGCTCTACTTACTTGCAGAACTCACCCTGCAGGCAGTGCTGACCTGCTCCTGCTGTTCTCTTTCCTTGCTCCCTTGCCTCTAGGAAGGGCTTCCTCTGTGTGTTTTTGGTAATATCCTTCCAGCACCCAAGCCCCGGCCCGAGGTCACCCCGCCCAGACTAGGGGGCACCCTTAGGGGCCACCGACAGCCTCCTCAGCACTACATCTCCATCTTCCACCTGATGGCCCCTGCTGGTATGACTCATGTCTATTTACAAGGAGGCCTGCCCCCTGCCAACCCTTTTACTGGGGATTGGCTGAGGTCCATAATTTTTCCAAGCAGCTCCTCCTAACCTCCAGCCACTATGTCCAGAACATTCTCCAATGTCCCAGAAAACAGGGGGAGGCACCAGTTGAATGAGTCATCCAGCCATGAGTCACTGAACTCTGACACAGTTTAGACTTATGCCACGTACACACGATCAAAATTTCCGACAAGAAATGTTCGATGTGAGCTTCTGGTTCGAAATTCCAACCTTGTGTAGGCTCCATCTGACTTTTTCTGTCAGGATTTACTTAAAACTTTGCATCACTTGCCAACTAGTGGTCATTGATTTGATAGGGAGGATGTCCTTTGCATTCCTCCAGAGTGCAATAAAGGTTTAGCAGATGGTCAAACCCACCCAGGTCTACTCTACTCAAAGTTTAGACTCAATTTTTTAAATATTTCTAACACATGAAAGAAGTAACAAAATAAAGTCATAATTCTTACTATATATTGTCAGTGATGTAATGAATCTTGGCACAATTCTTATCCGCCACCACCATGTCATCGGTAGCCCTCCTGTCCGCTCCCAGAATGACTCCATCCTGAAAAGATAAAAAGAAGAGTCAGCTGAGCTCCAAAAGTAAAACCATGTCTGTGACAATCCAACGTTCTCTGCACACGGCCTCCTACCCTAAACACGAGGCCGGCGATGGTGGTCCCTGTCTTCCGTGCTTTGGGGGGGTTCAGGCCAAGACTTGAACATTCAGCTTCCAAGTTGTTATTTCTGAGAAATAAAGAAGGGAAAAAAATGTGACGTTTCAGCAAAAAATAAAAATTATTACGGTGTTTTTTTTTAAAAGAAAGTCATTTATATAAAGATTGATTCAACGATCGTATACCATATGTGACATCCCCGGACCCTCTTATGTCTAAAATCATCCTATGTCCACTAGGGGCATAGGATGACTGAGAAATTATATTGTGGACTACCTGAGATGGGATTATTATGTAATTATTATCCACAATATATTCCAGGATATCTGTAAATAACTATTTACTGTTTTTTGATTCCGAAATCAACTTGTTAATTGTAAGAGTGACTCATTCATAATGTTGGGACACATACTGTTAGATGCTAATGTCACCAACTCTAGCCATCTGTCTGTTCTCTGTGCTGGATGACCCTGCTATTGTGTGAAGATGTCCTGTGTATTGTATAGCAGGTGAGCGAGGAGACGGGACGTCTACCCTGAAAGGTCATATCTATGAGTTGCCAAGTCTGGGTAAATGATTTGTTAATTAGCTCATGTTAATTTATGTTCTGGTTACCTCCTCTTTAAACTGTATATAAGGTTGTATTCTTGGTTCTATTAAACATGCCATGTTCAGCAGACAAACAAATCACATCTCGTTGTGTGCTTGTGAGCAGCTGGAATATCTGATATCTTTATCCAGACTGATAGGAAGCGCTATATGACGGAAGCACTCAAGCGGAGTGTGGGACATTCCGTTACACCATACATAAGGGTGTGTAGGTGCTTCATTCTGGTCATTTTGAAAATGTGCAAAAAGCTTCCTTGTTTATTAATTATATTAAAAGAGTTGTAAAGGGAATTTTTTTGCCTAAAATTAATGTCTGCAAGGTAGACAGACAGAATAGTGTAATGATTCTGTTAAAAAACAAGTAAATACCTATTAAATTCCTTCATCTATATCACCTCCGGCGTTCTAGTTTCTGTTCTCTCATTCACTTCCTGGTTTGCGGCGCTCGTTCATGTAAGAACTACATTTCCCAGTATGAATTGTGGCACGCCCAGTAATTCACACCTCCTTGAAGTCTCTAACACGTAGAGAGCATCCTGCCGCACAGATGTAGTTCCCAGGAGGGGACGAGCATGTCACTGACCACTGCAGTAAAGGCTCCCTTCACGGTGGTCAGTAACAATCAGACAAGCAGGAAGTGAACAGAACAGAGAAGAAATAGAGCAACTTCTGAGCAAAAACAAACAATGAGGAAGTGAAAAGAGGAATGTCTGCAAGTAAAGGATGCTTATTATTAAAAAAAAAATTTCCTTTACAACAACTTTAAACCTATAAGTGTGTTTTTTTTCACCACTTTTCCTTTCTACTGTTTGTTTAAAATAACATGCACCAATGTAAACTGCATTCACACTGAGTGTCATGTTTTTGAGAGTTTTTTTTCCAGGTGTTTTTTCAGGCGTTTGTATGGGTGTTTTTGAGCACTTTTATACAGCTTTTTTAAAGCATTTTAATGCGTTGGCGTTTTCTATTAGCCAGTAAAGAAAAAATATAATCTGTTTTATCATTTGCTGCTGTTTTTCAGCTTTTGACCCACTTTTATTTTATTTTTTAATTTTTTTTTTGTAAAGGGTTAAAGTTTATAGGTAGGTGTTAATCAATTTAATTTAATTTATTTTATTATTATTATTTATTTTATAAGATTAGGGGTTAGGATTAGGTGTTATTATTAGGCCTCATGCACACTGGACGTTAAAATGTTATAAAAACACCGGTAACGTGAGTTTTTCAAAATTTTTGCAGTAGCATTTGTAGCGTTTGTTAGCGTATTTATAGCGTCTTTCTGCCTTTGTGATTTTTTTTAATGGATCAAAAACATCCAAAAACGCTGTTCATCGTTTATCTACATTAATCAGCAGTAGAGCGTTTTTACAGCTGAAAAAACGTCTCTCAAAACCCATTTAAAAAAAGCCACTGCCCAAAACTGCTGATTCGGGCGTTCAGAAAAAAGCCCATAAACTTCACTGCTCATTAAAGCTGAAAAACGTCCATGTGTGCATGGACACTGAGGCCTTGTACACATGACCGAGAAACTCGACAGAATCCATCAAGAAACTTGGTGGCAGCACTTTTTTTCCGAGGAAACCGTCGTGTGTATGCTTTTCATCGAGAAAACTGTCGAGGAACTCGACGAGGAAAAAAGAGAGCAAGTTCTCTTTTTCCTCGACGGGAGTCTCAATTTCCTCGTCGCGTTCCTCGTTGGGGCTGGTTTTTGACGAGAAACACGTTGGTGTGTATGCTTAGAAACCCGCGCACCTTCGGTAAAAGTAGCGTTTGTAATGGAAATAGCACATTTGTCACGCTGTAAAAGACTGAAACGTGCAAATCGTCTCTTACCAAACTTTTACCTACAGTGAGGCCCGTACACACGTACGAGAACCTCGACAGGCGGAACACATCGTTCCGCTCGTCGAGGTTCTCGGCCGGCCGTCAGAATCGGCGACCATCCCGTCGGGAAAGGCGACCAGCTGTTAATCCCGACGGGCCGCCGAGAAAATAGAGAACCTGCTCTCTATTTTCTCTCGGCGGCTTTCCCGACGGGATGCTCGCCGAGAGTGTACACACGGCCGAGGTTCTCGGCAGAATGAGGATCCCAGCGAGCTTCTCGCTGGTTTCTGCCGAGAACCTCGGCCGTGTGTACGCCGCCTAACACGCAGTAACATGAGATTAGCAAAAGCAGTCCCAAGGGTTGTGCCAGTGGAATCGAACTTCCCCTGCTATCGTATGTGTTGAAGTCACCGCGTTTGAGAACGAGGAGATTTGGTCTTGACTGTGTGTACGCAAAGACAGCTTGTCACGTTTCTCGACAAGCCCAACAAGGAACTCGTCGAGGAAAATGATGCGTCTTTTCCGACGAGTTCCTCGGTCGTGTGTACGAGGCCATAGGCTAACATAGAGTGGAGTTTATGGGCTTTTAAAAAAAAAAAACGCCCAAACTCCAATATTTATCAGCTCCAGTGTGCATGGAGCCTAATGCCTTGTACACACGATCGGAATTTCCGATGAAAAAAGTCAGAATGTGGGCCCCAATCGGACTTTTTTCCATCAGAGTTTAGGAATGTCACATTTTTTTTTTTACGATGGAAAAAAATCGGAAATTCCAATAGTCTGTGTGGAACTCTGACGAAGAAAAAAATGCGCATGCTCAGAATAATGCCGCATACACACGATCACTTTTTGTGATGTAAAAAAACGACGTTTTATCTCACGAAACAAAACAACGTTTTTCACACTTCATTTTATTCTGAAAATGCTCTTGCAAAGCGCGGTTACGTAAGACACTTTCGACGGCACTCTGTTCCATTGAAGTTCCCGTCTCATAACTTGCTTCTGAGCATGCGCGGATTTAAAAACGTCGTTTTAAACGTCGTTTTGCCCACACACGATCACTTTTTGTGAAACAAAAGACGACATTCTGAAAAACGACATAAAAAATTCAAGCATGTTCGAATTTTTTTTTTGGTCGTTTTTTTGAAGACATAAAACGACGTTTTGCCCACACACCATCATTTTAAATGACGTTTTTTAAAACGTTGTTTTATTTCATCACTAATAACGACCGCGTGTACGCGTGTAAGAGTCGACACATGCTCGGAAGCATTGAACTTCATTTTTCTCGGAAATTCCGATCGTGTGTACAGGGCATAAGAGAGGATAAAAAAAATCCTAAGGGGGTTGAGTAAAACTCAGGGATATGTTAGGAGGACAAAGCAATTTTTGTTTGAGGGACATTTGGGAACCAAACAGTATATATCATACAAAAAGCTTCCGATTACACGCCAGTCTGTGAAGCTTAACAATTCGATTTTTGCAAAAGCATTGCTTGCTGCTGCATGTTATAACAGAAAATAAATGTTTACTATTCAGCAAGTTGGAAAATGGGTGAAGTATGAAAGTGAAACTTCCTTGCTGCCCTTGATAATACACGTGGCATTTTTTAGTAGGCCTCATACCACTTTGATATGTAAACTAGTTCTGTTGTCTGCCCATCAGAAGGTCAATAATCCCAGCATGCTGAGACCTGTAGTTCCTGGGACAATACAGAGGATTTTTATTTATAATGCATCAAGGTGATGACAAATCTTTGAGCACATGCCTCAGTAATCTGGATAGATATCGTGGTGCCCTGCAGATATGTACAGTATATTGCGCTCACTGTCATTGCACCGCTCTGTAACAATATCTCATGAATGCAAACAAAGCTCTCCATCTAAAGCCTCGTACACACGGTCGGACTTCAACCAAACATTTCCGTGGATTTTTGTTTGAAGGGAGTTGGCCGGGCACACCAAGAGTATACGCACGTCAGGACTTTTCTGAAAACGTTCCCAAAACTTTCCCAACATCACGTGGTTTTTCTGCTCTTTACCGCCACCCTTTGGTCAACTTCTGCTATTGTTGGTTGATTTTAACATTGGTTGTGGGCATGCGTGTTTGTACTGCGGACAAAAGTCAGATGGACTTTGCACCGTAGGACTTTTGTTGCCGAAAAGTTTGTCCATTTGCAGACCGAACTTTTGTCTGATAAAAACCTAAAAAGTTTGTCCAATGGAGCGTACACACAGTCGGATTTTTTGGGAAAACCTGCTAATTTTTAATGTTTTTGGGCAAAAAGTCAGACCGTGTGTACAAGGCTTTAGTTACCAGTGGCGGCTAGTAGAGCTGCACAATTATTCGTTAAAAAATCGTGATCTCGATTCAACCCCCCTGACATCTCCACTGCAGAGTTTGCCGATTCTTTCATATAACAAGTGGAGAGACTTTATCTGCTCATTCAGCTGTCAAAAGAAAATATCTGGGAAAGTATTTAACAGGAAACATTGTAACTAATGCTTCCTTCTTAGATCAGAGGGATAAACTTCTGTGTGTGTAAAGAAAATATCCGGGAAATCTGCCAAGTTTTTAACAGGAAACATTGTAACTAATGCTTCTTTCTAAGGCCCCTTTCACGCGGTTGGACCGTTCAGGTCCACCTGTCAATGTTGACGGCGGACCTGAACGGCCCCTCCATGCAAGCCAGACATATGGCGATACGTCCCCATCCGTCCTTGGCGGATCGGGTGAGATCTGATGAAAACAGACATGCTGTTTTCATATCAGCTCCTTAGAGCAGTCCTCCTTCACTTACCTCATCCTTCCATTTTGCTTTTAAATGTCCTTATTTCTTCTGAGAAATCCTCACTTCCTGTTCTTCTGTCTGTAACTCCATGCAGTAATGTGAGGCGTTCTCCCTGGTGTGGAGAAAGCCTCTTGAGGGGGGGAGGGGGCGAGCAGGAGTGTCAGGACGCCCACTAACACACAGCTCCTTTCTCTATTTGTAGAGAGTGTCCTGACTTGAAGCACTCATACGTCTATTTCCCAAAGACAACCTCTGGATATGACGCTGAGCACGTGCACTTAACTTCTTTGGTCTACCATGGTGAGGCCTGTTCTGAGTGGAACATGTCCTGTTATGCCGCTGTGTGTTCTTGGCCACCGTGCTGCAGCTCAGTTTCAGGGTCTTGGCAATCTTCGTATAGTTTGTGACAGGGGCAGGGGTGGACTGACAACTCATGGGGCCCCCAGGCAATAGAAGATTATAGGGCCCCTGGGCTTACAGATGGCCACCATGCTAGGAGGCAGTGCAGAGGCGGGGCAGCTAAAATCTTGCGATTTTCACATCAAAAGCATGTCGGTTTCGGACATATCAGGGACAGATGTAAAAAAAACACAGGTTTTTACATACTGTCCCTGGTTTTACTGAGCCTGGCAACCCTGATGGGGCCCCCTAGTGACATAAGGCCCTCAGGCAGTGCCCGGGTGAGTCAATGGTCAGTCCACCCCTGGACAAGGGTCTCCAAACTGCGACCCAAGGGCCAGATGTGGCCCCTTGCTAGCCTTTATGTGGCCCTTTGGGCACAATTCCTTCCACTGATATGAGGCACTATTTCTCTCACTGACACCAACAATGGGGCACTATATCTTTTACCAATACTAATGATGGAATATTATTCCTCCTATTAATAGGGGGAATACTCCTCCTATTTCGAACCAACCCTGAGGCCATATTTATTCTCACCAAATTTACCACACCTGCTCCCCATTCACACCTGATGCCCTGTACTCACACTCGGGATTTTCGACGGGAAAAGGTCAGTCGGGAATCCCGACGGGAAAATTGAGAGCTGGTTCTCTTTTTTGCCGGCGGGTTTGGCAGTTTTCCCGTAGGAAAAAACGCGAGGGAGCATATACACGAGCCAAAAGCTCTCCTCGCAGTTTTCCCGTCAGAAAACCTGGTCGTGTATGGGGCATGAGATTTTGTAATACCAATGAGTCACTTGACACCAAGGAGGTAAAATGGCAAATTGGGCCCAATTTGGACATTTTTACTTAGGGGTGTACTTACTTTTGTTGCCAGCGGTTTAGACATTAATGGCTGTGTGTTGAGTTATTTTGAGGGGACAGCAAATTTACACTGTTATACAAGCTGCACACTCAATACACAACATTGTAGCAAAGTGTCATTTCATCAGTGTTGTCACATAAAATATTTACAATAATGTGAGGGGTGTACTTACTTTTGTGAGCATAAGAGCCTGGCTTGTGGGATTCAAATTGATTGGATAGTTTAGGTAGGTCCTCATATTATATAGTTTTGGTAAATATTTGTAGAAGTTAATTATACGTTGTATGGTCAGATTGTAACATGTCTGGTGACCCTAATGCCGCGTACACACGATCACACGAAACAAAACAACGTTTTTCAAACTTCATTTTCCAAAACGACGTTGCATACACACCATCGTTTTTCTACAAAGCTCTAGCAAAGCGTGGTGACATACACCATGTTCGTCGGCACTCTTTTTCATTGAAGCTCCATCTCATAACTTGCTTCTGAGCATGCGCGGGTTTAAAAAAGTTGTTTTCAACATCGTTTTGCCCACACACCATCACTTTTTATGACACAAAAAACAACGTTTTGAAAAACGACACAAAAAATTCAAGCATGTTGGAATTTTTTTTTGATCGTTTTTTTGAAGACAAAAAACAACGTTTTGCCCACACACGATCAATTTAAATGACGTTTTAAAAAACTATGTTTTTTTTCATCGCAAAAAACAACCGTGTGTACGCGGCATTAGACCTGCTACCAACTGAAGTCAAGGTCCAGGTCAGTGTAATTGATTGGATAGTTTATGTAGGTCCTCATATTTCATATTTGTTGTAAATCTAAAAATGATTGTACAAAGATTGTATGGTCAGATTGCAATGTGTATGGTGATCTTAGGTCGTATCAATCAGCCCAATCTATGCATATGTGGCTGACATAACACACAGCAAGAAGATTTAATCTTTTACCGATTCAGAGAAGTCGGAATAGTGAAATAACATTGCTGATCGGCAGGGGAGGGCTGGCAGCCTTAGGCCTGGGGGGCAAGTCCAGTTAAGTGGCCCATAGAGCGCGAAAAAGTGATGGATCGAGGAAAACAGTCTAAGAGTCCGCACAGAGACCCCCCTTACATCAGAGTCCGCACAAAGGCCCCTTACACCAGAGTCCGCACAGAGGTCCCCCTTACATCAGAGTCCGCACAGAGGCCCCCCTTACATCAGAGTCCGCACAGAGGCTCCACCTACATCAGAGTCTGCTCAGAGGCCCCCCTACATCAGAGTCCGCACAGAGGCCCCCCTTACATCAGAGTCCGCACAGAGGCCCCCCTTACATTAGAGTCCGCACAGAGGCTCCCCCTACATTAGAGTCCGCACAGAGGCCCCCCTTACATCAGAGTCCGCACAGAGGCCCCCCTTACATCAGAGTCCGCACAGAGGCCCCTCTTACATCAGAGAGAGAAGGGGATGTCAGCGCTGGTGTTTGCTGAGGCTGAGCTATGTGTGAGAGGAGACATAGCTCAGCTCTGCAGCCATCTACCTCAGAGCTGACACAGGCACGGCTGCACAGTGGGAGGTGATTAGCGGCCGTGACCTGTGTTAACAGAGCTCCAGCAGGCATATTCCTGCTCTGCAAAAACAGCATTTGGTAGTGGCGGCCGGTGGCTGTGCATAGTGTCATCAGCCCGGGGGGAGATTTCCACCATGCCCCCCCTGCCAGCCCTCCCCTGCTGATCGGTTGCTTTAGGTCCCAGAACTTGGCTTTTTATTTTAATAAATGACATTTTTCAGAATCAGTCGAGGAATCTCTTACCTGGCACAGTTCTCAAAGCTGAATCCTCCATGTTGGGGTTCAAATCTCGACAGCGTTGGTAACATGATGGCAGTTTGAGGTCCGGTCTGATCACTCAGCTTGTCTGGAGACTTTGTATCTGTCACCTGTCAGGACTCCTTACCTGTCACCTATGGAGTCCCCTGTCCCTGGTCAGCTGTGATCTCTATAATACCGACCCGGGCTCTGTCCCCCCTTATTGTGAGCTGGAGTCCCCCCACACCGAACACTTCCTTCACCGTCTAATAATGTCCCCTCTCCTCTGCCTGCTCCTGACTCTACATCTCACTGCTTTCACTTTCATCTTCTTACCATTCACATGACAGACTCTCATAGGAGACAGTGCAGCGTGTAAGCGATCGTATAGCAAGCGTTCTATCCTGAGCTCACATTTCTGTAACTCTTACTATGCTGTGTAATTCACTGATATCTAAGATCTCCCTGTAATCTCCCCATCATCTCCCCTACATACATCTCACCATCATCTCCTCTACATCTCACCATCATCTCCCCTACATACATCTCACCATCATCTCCCCTACATACATCTCACCATCATCTCCCCTACATCTCACCATCTTCTCCCCATCATCTCCCCATCATCTCACCATCATCTTCCCTACATACATCTCACCATCATCTCCCCTACATACATCTCCCCTACATATCACTATTACCTCCCCTACATCTCACCATCATCTCCCATACATCTCACCATCATCTCCTACATCTCACCATCATCTCCCCTACATACATCTCACCATCATCTCCCCTACATACATCTCACCATCATCTCCCCTACATCTCACCATCTTCTCCCCATCATCTCCCCATCATCTCACCATAATCTCCCCTACATACATCTCACCATCATCTCCTCTACATACATCTCCCCATCATCTCCCCTACATACATCTCCCCATCATCTCCCCTACATACATCTCCCATCATCTCCCCTACATCTCACATCTTACCATCATCTCCCCTACATACATCTCCCCCATACATCTCCCCTACATATCTCCCCATCTCATCACCCCATCATCTCCCCTACATACATCTCACCATCATCTCCCCTATCATCTCATCCATCACCATCATCTCCCCATACATCTCACCATCATCTCACCATCATCTCCCCTACATACATCTCATCACATCATCTCATCATCTCCCCTACATACATCTCCATCATCTCCTCTACATACATCTCCCCATCATCTCCCATCATCACCATACATCTCCCCATACATACATCTCCCCATCATCTCCCCTACATACATCTTACCATCATCTCTACATACATCTCCCCATCATCATCTCCCCATCATCTCCCCTACATACATCTCCCCATCATCTCACCATCATACATACATCTCACCATCATCTCCCCCTACATACATCTCCCCATCATCTCCCCTACATACATCTCCCCATCATCTCCCCTACATACATCTCCCCTACATCATCTCCCCTACATACCTCTCCCCTACATACATCTCCCCATCATCTCCCCTACATACATCTCCCCATCATCTCCCCCTACATACATCTCCCCCTACATACATCTCACCGTCATCTCCTCTACATCTCCCCATCATCTCTCCTACATCTACCCTACATACATCTCCCCATCATCTCCTCTACATCTCATCATCATCTCCCCTACATACATCTCCCCATCATCCCCCCTACATACATCTCCCCATCATCTCCCCTACATACATCTCCCCATCATCTCCCCTACATACATCTCCCCATCATCTCCCCTACATACATCTCCCCATCATCTCCCCCTACATACATCTCCCCCTACATACATCTCACCGTCATCTCCCCTACATCTCCCCATCATCTCCCCTACATCTACCCTACATACATCTCCCCATCATCTCCTCTACATCTCACCATCATCTCCCCTACATACATCTCACCATCATCTCCCCTACATACATCTCACCATCATCTCCCCTACATCTCCCCATCATCTCCCCTACATACATCTCCCCATCATCTCCCCTACATACATCTCCCTATCATCTCCCCTACATACATCTCCCCATCATCTCTCCTAAATACATCTCACCATCATCTCCCCTACATACATCTCACCATCATCTCCCCTACATACATCTCACCATCATCTCCCCTACATACATCTCACCATCATCTCCCCTACATACATCTCCCTATCATCTCCCCTACATACATCTCCCCATCAACTCCCCTACATACATCTCCCCATCAACTCCCCTACATACATCTCACCATCATCTCCCCTACATACATCTCCCCATCATCTCCCCTACATACATCTCCCCATCATCTCCCCTACATACATCTCACCATCATCTCCCCTACATACATCTCACTATCATCTCCTCTACATACATCTCACCATCATCTCCCCTACATACATCTCACCATCATCCCCCCTACATACATCTCCCCATCATCTCCCCTACATATATCTCCCCATCATCTCCCCTACATACATCTCACCATCATCCCCCCTACATACATCTCACCATCATCTCCCCTACATACATCTCCCCATCATCTCCCCTACATACATCTCCCCATCATCTCCCCTACACACATCTCCCCATCATCTCCCCATCATCTCCCCCTACATACATCTCACCATCATCTCCCCTACATACATCTCCCCTACATACATCTCCCCATCATCTCCCCATCATCTCCCCTTCATACGTCTCCCCATCATATCCCCTACATACATCTCCCCATCATCTCCCCTACATACATCTCCCCATCATCTCCCCTTCATACATCTCCCCATCATATCCCCTACATACATCTCCCCATTATCTCCCCTACATACATCTCACCATCATCCCCCCTACATACATCTCCCCATCATCTCCCCTACATACATCTCCCCATCATCTCCCCATCATCTTCCCTACATACATCTCCCCATCATCTCCCCTACATACATCTCCCCCTACATACATCTCACCGTCATCTCCCCTACATCTCCCCATCATCTCCCCTACATCTACCCTACATACATCTCCCCATCATCTCCTCTACATCTCACCATCATCTCCCCTACATCTCACCATCATCTCCTCTACATCTCACCATCATCTCCCCTACATACATCTCCCCATCATCTCCCCTACATACATCTCCCCATCATCTCCCCTACATACATCTCACCATCATCTCCCCTAAATACATCTCCCCTACATACATCTCCCCATCATCTCCCCTACATACATCTCCCCATCATCTCCCCTACATACATCTCCCCATCATCTATATCAGGTTCCAGTTCCCCATCAGAGTCATAAACAGGGACCATTGACAGCCTCTGCTGACCATATTCAGTGCCTACTCTGAGGATACACCACTGACTGTAGTTGTGGGCCAGATGTGGCTTATGGGCCATAGCAGGAGCGGACTGACAACTCATGGGGCACTCAGGCAATAGGAGATTATGGGGCTCCAGGCAATAGGAGATTATGGGGCCCCCAGGCAACAGATTATGGGGCCACGCAGTATATACACACATACTTTATACATACACAGTATACACACACAGAATATACATACACACTGAATACACATACACACACTGAAAAGGTACTGGAGAGGCGGGACAGCTATAATCTTGGGATTTTTAGACCAAAAGGATGTCAGTAAGGGACATTTAAGGGACAGATGTAAAAAAAAAAACACACATTTTTACATACTGTCCTTGGTTTTACTGAGGCTGGCTACCCTGATGGGGCCCCCTAGTGGCATGGGGCCCTCGGTCAGTGCCTGAATGGTCAGTCCGCCCCTGGCCATAGTTTATACTATGCAGAGTTCTGATTACCAGACATGCTACCAAGAGTTGAAGATACTCCCCCGGAAATATTTGCTTCTGTAGTGTTATTCTTTTACATCCGTCCTTACCCCGTACCCCTGTTTATGATAGTGCCCCAAATCCAAGATAGTGGTACTAAAGAATCAGAAGCCCTGGGAAGAATCGGCTGTGGGTAGGACATCACTGGACTCCAAAGGGTGGTAAGTGTTTCTTTAAAGGGGTTGTAAAGGTTTGTTTTTTATTTTCCAAATAGATCGATACATCGATGAGTTCCTGCAACCGCTAGTCACAGTGACACCATCATATTTACGTGACACAACACAAGTCATTAATCTCTTGACCAATGTAGATTGGAAGGAAGGGTTCATCATGGCAACAGCGGATGTAACTTCCCTCTATACCATTATATCGCAACAACATGGTTTAGAGGCAGTGAGATTTTACCTCCAACAAGACCAAACCCTATCATTGATTCAGAAAGATTTTATCACCAATCTTCTCATTTTTGCTACAAGCCACAATTATTTTTGGTTTGGCGGTGTATTCTATTTACAAAACTGTGGCGTGGCAATGGGGGCTAAGTTTGCCCCCAGCCTTGCCAATCTTTTTATGGCCTACTGGGAAAGGGAAGTTATTGATAAAAACCCGCCCAAAGAATTACGTCTCTGGAAAAGATACATAGACGATATTTTGGTCTTATGGGAAGGGGATTCACTTTCATTGGAAAAAAAAGTTAATGGACTAAATTCCAATGATAGAGGGATTTGTCTTAAATACGAAACAAGCCAATCCCATATACACTTTCTTGATCTCAATATCTCAATTAATGATGGGACACTGATTACCACAACACATTTCAAAAGCACTGATCGTAATGCGTTTATCCCCCTGAACAGTTGCCACCACACCAGTTGGCTTGCAGCAGTACCTAAGGGCCAGTTCCAACGATTAAGACGGAACTGCACCTCCCTGATCGATTACCAACAACAGGCACAAGTTTTGAAACAACGGTTTTTAGAAAAGGGGTACCTAGAGACAAAAATAGATGACACTATCCAGGCGGTTACCAATATGGATCGGAATACGATGCTCACCAAAAAGAGCACTGTCAACCAACCACCAGATAACCACTTCGGATACTCTATGATTACGGGCTATTCGAATCAACATTTTCTAGTTAGAAAGATAATCAATAAACACTGGAACATTTTGAGGAACGACAAAATATTGGGCCCTGTCATTCCCGAACGCCCAGTGGTTATCTTTAGGGGAGCACCTTCTCTGAGACAGAAAATTGCTCCTAATATCATAGACCCCCCCAAGCAATTATCCTTCTTTCAGACTATGAAGGGTTTTTTCCCATGTCGTAAATGTAAAATATGTGAACTTAATTCCTTCAAAGGGCGCAAAATTGAAACTTTTCAATCCACACATACTGGTAAGGTATATGACATCGATTCATTTATTACATGCTCTAGTGAATGTGTCGTATACCTCATTCAATGCCCCTGCTCAAAACAATACGTGGGTCGCACTAAAAGAGCTGTGCACATCCGATTGGAGGAACACGTGGGGAATATTAACCGTGGATTCTCAAAACACAACTTGTCCAAACATTATGCGAAATACCATGATCGTCAAATAAAAGGCACTTTATTTGTTCCTATTGAGAAGCTCCGCCCACACTGGAGAGGTACTAACAAAGTACGAGCTATCTCTAAGATTGAAACAAGATGGATTTTTGATATGTGCTCATTTTTACCTCATGGGTTAAATGTGGATTGGGACATTAATTGTTTTATTAATAATGCCTGATTTTTTATATTATCTATCTTATTTAAAATTGTCTCAGTCAGTGATAATTTTAAATTTTTGGCATATTTTCATTATATATTGTATTTTGTATATTAATTTTATAATAATGAATTCATTTTTAATATAATAAGGCTTTTTTATACCATAGTACCAATATTCCTGTAATATATCATGTATATACGTCATTGGTATGGACACTTGCTAGAATGTGCATTTATTACTTAAGAAGAAGCAGCGGCTGATCAGTTCTTTACTCTTGTTTTTTTTCTGTTATCTGGCTCTTCACCAATATTGCCACAAGATGGCAGTACCATTTCCCGTCCATTGTTCTCCATGCTCTTTTTGCAGCCCTCAATTCTGTGCTGTAGTATTGCTTTTTCCCTATTTCCGCTTCCGATTTCCCTTAGTCAAAATGGCGGATTGCGACTATTTAAGGGAATGCGTGATGACGCGACGTACGCAGCCAATCCCAGACGACGTCCGTGGTGACGAAACGCGTAGGTGTGGCTTGCTGTATCGACGCCATCACGCTGGTCCTATCGAGGAAGCCAGAACGAAAACGAGCAGGAGAGGGACGATCAGCCGCCGGCTTCATTATATTTGACACACCGCTGGTTATACAACACATTAAATGTGAGTGCAACAGCTTTTTATTTCTTTTAAAATAAAAATCAATCTCTGGTATCACGCTATGGTTCCATTTTTCTCTTATGTTCCGGTTAACATCGCGATACAATTGAGAACACCGCAGTGACAGTACAGAGGGTCAGGAGGGAGACCTTAAACCCCCGCGCACAGAGTGACCCACACAGTGGTCAAAACACATGGTAAGGAGACTACATTACCACACCCGGGTGTTTTTCTACGGTGAATTGGTTTCATTCTATTCTCACCCCACACATATGGATGACTAATTGGACTTTCTTTTGGGATTTTTGCTTCTCCTAATTGATTGGACATCGTTTAAGGACTTTTTTCACCATATATATTTTCAACACACTTAGACTGTTCACGCACCACTTGAGTGTTTTTTCTTTGGTAATTCTCATTGAACCATTGATGTTTATGTAAATTTTGAGCCCGATCTGCAACTTTTGATCTCAGCTCTTTTAATCATTAAGCGCCGTATCCCTTTTTTCTTTATTTCTGTTTAATTTTTTTTATCACAAATTATTGATACTGGCTGCTTTCAATTTAATACTTAGTATTATTCTTTAGTTCACTCTTCTTAGTTTTGTCCAGCGCAGTGTTTCCTTCCGGATTTTTTTAAAGTATTTTCCAAATAGGTTCCTTTAACCACTTAAGGACCGCCGCATGTACATTTACGTCGGCAGAATGGCACCGACAGGCACATCAACGTATATATACGTTGGTGCCTTGGGGGGGATCGGGGGTCCGATCGGACCCCCCCCGTACATGCGGTGGTCCGCGCGGCTGCAGGAGCGATCCGACAAGTGGGGGCGGCTATCCGTTTTCATCCGCCCCCTCCGGATCGCTCCCAGCCAATGCGCGCGCCCGCCTGACCTGTCACTTCCTCCTCCTGTGTAAACACAGGAAGGAGGAAGCGACGTGATCTCTCCCTCGGCGTTTGTTTCAAGCGCCGCTGAGGAGAGATCACTACAGAACAAGTAAGTCCTGCACCAAACAGCACACTGACACACACACAAACACATTTAACCCCCGCGATCGCCCCCCCCCCCCTCCCCCCTGTCACAGTGTCACTGAATGCAGTAATCATACATGTATGATTACTGTATTTAGTGTCAGTGTGACAGACAGTGTGACAGTCAGTCAGTGTTAGTGTCAGGATAGCCCCCCCACCCCCCCCAATAAAGTTTTAACCCCTTGATCACTGCCCTAGTTAACCCTTTCACTCCCTATTGCCAGCGTCACTAAGCGATCATTTTTCTGATCGCTGTATTAGTGTCGCTGTTCCCGCTAGGTAGCTAATTTTTTTTTAATGCGATTTTTTTTTTACTAAAGACATGTGGCTAAATAAATTTTGGCCTAAATGTTTGACTAAAATTTAGTTTATTGTTTTTTTATTATAACAAAAAGTAAAAAATATTGATTTTTTTTCAAATATGTCGCTCTATTTTTGTATATAGCGCAAAAAATAAAAATCGCAGAGGTGATCAAATACCACCAAAAGAAAGCTCTATTTGTGGGAAAAAAAGGACGCAAATTTTGTTTGGGAGCCACGTCGCACGACCGCGCAATTGTCTGTTAAAGCGACGCAGTGCCGAATCGCAAAAAACCCTTGGGTCATTTGCCAGCGTATTGGTCCGGGTCTTAAGTGGTTAAGCTAGTGCATTGTTGGTTCACTTACCTTTTCCTTCCATTTCCCTTCTAAAAAAAATGTTTTTGTCTGAATTTCTCACTTCCTGTTCCTCCTCAGTAAGCTTGTCCCCCATCATCTGAGCTGTTCTGGCTGGGGGTTAGTCTGTGTGCTCACCCCCTCCCCTGGGACTACATCCCTGTGAATACAGCGTCTCCCTGCAGGGATGTATTCCCAAGGGAGGGGGCGAGCACGCTGACTAACCCCCAGCCAGAGCAGCTCGGATGATGGGGGCAAGCTTACTGAGGAGGAACAGGAAGTGAGAAGTTTAGACAAAGAAAAAAACATTTAGAAGGGAAATGGAAGGAAAAGGTAAGTGAACCAACAATGCACTAGCTTAAAGGAACCTATTTAGAAAATAAAAAACAAACCTTTACAACCCCTTTAATAGTCACCAGTTGCAGTATTTGTTGCTGCTGGCTTTTATTTTTACAATACTTGTGTGAAGTTCCTCTTTAATAAGGGACTGAGGAATGCAAAGCAAGGTGCTTGAGTAACAAAAACACCTCCATCTGCAGCCTGACATCAGTTTTATAGGCCGTCACCCTCTGGAGGTCTTGATTGTCTCTGTTCCTTCCCCACACCCATCATCTGATTCCCGCCCCATACAAACCGAAACTAACTGTTCTGGAAATCCCCAAACGTTTGTATGATTACAAAGGGCAAGCTTTATGATTGCAGCTTCCAGGTTTATCTGCTGCATCTAGACACCAGCTATTGCAAATATATATACAGACATACACACACACAGTATATAAAGATACACTGTATTACCAAAAGTATTGGGACACCCCTGCTTTTACATGTAGTGCCCCCTTTCTTTCAGTATGGGCATTACGCTAAAGTTAGTTGGAATGGGAGAGCTATGTTGCTCCCATTCGTGATTTATTTAAATTGTGACCTCTGTCGTTCCACAAAGGTCTCCTGGACCAATCTGCATTCTAGGGATGTGGTATCCTGGCTGCTGGCTGCATTTAATGGGGAAACTGGCTGTATTTGATGGGGGCAAACTGACGGCAATTGATGGGGGCAAACTAACGGCAATTGATGGGGGCAAACTGACGGCAATTGATGGGGGCAAACTGGCGGCAATTGATGGGGGCAAACTGACGGCAATTGATGGGGGCAAACTGACGGCAATTGATGGGGGCAAACTGACGGCAATTGATGGGGGCAAACTGGCGGCAATTGATGGGGGCAAACTGGCGGCAATTGATGGGGGCAAACTGACGGCAATTGATGGGGGCAAACTGACGGCAATTGATGGGGGCAAACTGGCGGCAATTGATGGGGGCAAACTGGCGGCAATTGATGGGGGCAAACTGGCGGCAATTGATGGGGGCAAACTGGCGGCAATTGATAGGGGCAAACTGGCGGCAATTGATGGGGGCAAACTGATGGCAATTGATGGGGGCAAACTGACGGCAATTGATAGGGACAAACTGGTGGCAATTGATGGGGGCAAACTGGCGGCAATTGATGGGGGCAAACTGGCGGCAATTGATGGGCACAGTGGCGACAATTGATGGACAAAGTGGCTGCGTTTGATGGCGGTTAATTGACATTCTCCTTATAAGATCCCCGACAAAATGTCTAATCCACCATCCACTTACTGCTCCCTCTATAAAATCAGACATCTCAGAGCCCTAGGGCCACATCATGCAGGATTACAGGATCCAGAACCAAAAGCAGAACAAATACAATTTGTGTTTGTTTGTTTTTTGGCTGCCTGCAGATACTTCTGTGTGAATGCAGCGGGAGGAGGAAGAGGAGAAGGAGGAGGAGGTGGGTCTTCCGGGGTTTCTGAGATGAGTCACAAGACTTTCTGTTGTTAAACCTGAACTCCAGAGCGATATAAAAAACACCAATCATTTCAGTTATTTCTTCATTTAGAAAAATCATTACATTTTATTTTTATCGCATAATAAATAAAGATCTATCATTTCCAACAGCAGAGCTCTTTAGATTTTTTTTTCACTTTCCTAAACTGGAATGACTGCAACAATGCAAATGTGTGGTCTTCCTACACTGCCAGGAGATTTTTTTGTATCTGTAATGATTGAAGAAGAAGTCCAGGTATGAATATTTTATACATAGTTGCATTGATCCAGCTTGGAGCAGTGTAAATATGGAAATACAGTAATACCTTGGATTGCGAGAATAATTCATTCCAGAAACATGCTTGTAATCCAAAGCACTTGTATATCAAAGCAAATTTCCCCATAGGAAATAATTGAAACTCAAATAATTTATTCCACAACCATTTATTCATAAATCCTTCAGTGTATAGTCTATATAAAAAGATTATAGCAATGTGATTACGTTATGTAGCCATAAAATGTCCATCCACAAATAGAAGCCTCTACAATTGGATTAGAAGCAAAATCCAGCAGGAGCTCCAGAGTATAAAAGAGAAGAGAGGCTCCTCTAAGTGTAGCAATATGATTATATTTAACCACTTAACCCCCGGACCATATTGCTGCCCAAAAACCTGAGCACTTTTTGCTATTTGGCACTGCGTCGCTTTAACTGACAATTGCGCGGTCGCGCGACGTGGCTCCCAAACAAAATTGGCGTCCTTTTTTTCCCACAAATAGAGCTTTCTTTTGGTGGTATTTGATCACCTCTGCGGTTTTTAGTTTTTGCGCTATAAACAAAAATAGAGCGACAATTTTGAAAAAAAAAATATTTTTTACTTTTTCCTATAATAAATATCCTCCAAAAATATATAAAAATATCATTTTTTTTCCTCAGTTTAGGGCGATAAGTATTCTTCTACATGTTTTTCGTAAAAAAAAAATGCAATAAGCATTTATTAATTGGTTTGCGGAAAAGTTATAGAGTTTACAAAATAGGGGGTAGTTTTATGGCATTTTTATTAATATTTTTTTTTCTACTAGTAATGGCGGTGATCAGGGATTTTTTTCAGTACTGCAACATTATGGCGGACACATCAGACACTTTTGACACATTTTTGGGACCATTGACATTTTTATAGCGATCAGTGCTATAAAAATGCATTGGATTGCCTACCCCCTTGCGCGGGACTGTGTTCTGCATTGACATTCTTGTTGTATCTCTGACATTATGACCTGTACACTGTTTATTTTCTACCAATAAAAATTGTTACTTGGAAACAAAAAAAAATGCATTGGATTACTATAAAAATGCCACTGGCAGTGAAGGGGTTAACACTAGGGGGCGGGGAAGGTGTTAAGTATGTTCCTGGGTGTGTTCTAACTGTATGGGGGGGTGGCCTCACTAGGTGAAATCACTGATCTTCCGTTCATACATTGTATGAACGGAAGATCATCATTTCTCTCCCTGACAGGACCAGGAGCTGTGTGTTTACTGTTTACACACACAGCTCCCGGTCCTCCCTCTGTAACAAGCGATCCCATGTGCCCGACGGCGATCGTGCCCATCTCCGGCGGCGTGCACGTACCCCTAGTGGCCAATATGAGAGCCGACGTAGAGCTACAGGCTCTCACGCAGGGGAGCCAACCTGGCTGCAGGAAGGGAAACAGTTAATGAAGGTACAACATTTAGCAACTCACATGGTTGATGATTAAAAGAGGCACATCTAAGTATGCAGGGATCCAGGCTAGGAATGAGCTTCTCGTTCGATAAGAAACTATGTTCGACTCGAACATTGTCTGTTCGTACGTTCGACAAAATTCGAACAAAAGCGGTCGTTCGCGCCAAATTCGAGTGACGCAAAACGGCCCATATTTCACTGCGGCATTGCGCGCTGATGATTGGCCAAGCATGCTGTATGTCCCACATGCTTGGCCAATCACAGCGCACAAAAAACAAAGAGCCATAATTGGCCAAAGCCTGGGTGGCTTTGGCCAATTATGGCTCAGTGCTTTAGCACACGCCCCACACTATAAAAGGCCGCCTGCTGGGCGGCCTCGTGTAGTGTGTTCCGGCTTGTTAATGAGAGCAGTCAGAGAGACAGAGAGATTGTCTTTTTATATAGATAGATAGAGCAGGCAGGCTAGTCAGTTTAGCTTAATTTACAGTGTGTAGAGAATATATATACATCCCTAGGAGTTGTACATATATTTATACACTGTATAGCTTAGATCAGTGGTTCGCAACCTTCTAGCGCCGTGACCCCTTGATAACATTTCCCAAGTTGTAGGGACCCCTAATGGTAAAATTATTTGCGTGGCAAGACAAGTAATTTGCACCCCTAACCCGCAGACATATAGCGATCCCTGAGTCCCTTCCACTCAGGCCCCATACACACGATCGGACATATCCGATGAAAACGGTCCGCGGACCATTTCCATCGGATATGTCCGATCGGGAGTTTGATCCGATGGCGTGTACACACCATCGGATCAAATTCCCCGCCGCCGGACGGCGCGGTGACGTGGCGGTGACGTTGACGCCGCCACGTCACCGCCACGTCACCGCACCAGGAAGTTAAACACTTCCGCGCATGCGCCGAATTCATTCGGCGGTGGCGCGGCGGCGGTGGGGGACGACATGTCTGCTGGTAAGTGTACTAACCAGCAGACATGTCGGGCGGACAGATTCCACCGGATGGATTTCAAAGCATGCTTTGAAATCTGTCGGGTGGAGAAATCTGTCCGCTAGCCCATACACACGAGCGAAGATGTCTGCTGAAACGGTCCATCGGACCGTTTTCAGCGGACATATCCCCTCGTGTGTACGAGGCCTCAGTGTTAAAACCCCTTATGGTACATTTTAGGATATACCACTCTTTCTGTTTGTTCTCCTTCCTTTCCCTTGTATCTCTCTAGCCTAATTTCTTGTTTCCCCCCCAATCCCTCTCTCTAGCCGTGTTTCTTGTTATTTTTTTATTCTTTCTCTCCCTTTTTTCTTGGTTCCTCCCCCTTTTCCTCTCCCTTCCATCTATTCTTTATCTGTATTCCTTCACTTACTCCTTGATGGGAGGACGCAGGAACATACCAGCTGGGCCCACAGGTGTATTTAGGTTTTGTGCTGCCCTAGGCCTTGACTAAACTCGTGCACCCCCTAATTTAAATATGACCCACCCCTTCCTGTTACAGCCACACACTGTGTTGATTAAGACCCACCCTGACATTTTCGAGTGAGGACACTAGTTTTGAGGGCCTGGGGGGGGGGGGCAATGGATTCCCCTAATTTACTTAGATTTCCTCTTACATCCTGGTTGCCCATAGGAAGTGAAGGGAAATCTTCACAATGGAACAGGGATGGTAAAAAATAAACTAACAGGGGCTATAACCCTCCCTTACTCTACCTAAAATGAAAAAAAAAGTGTTGCCTACAGTTTTACTTTAAGTAGATGGTGCAGCAGAAACATATAGCACAGTGAGGAAGGTTTGTGGTCCAGGATGATAAAACAGTCAAAATTGGAAGCGCCCCCCCCCCCCCCCACAGTTGGGGAATGCCGTCCGCCCGAATACCAGAAGCAGCGTGGCTGCTTTTTGGGGGTGCTAGACTAATTTTCCTAACAGTGTAGCTCAAGCCGGCGGGGACTCTTTTCGTGCTGCCCCCCTGCAAAGTGCTGCCCTAGGTCTGGGTCTTGTTTGCCTAGGCCAGGATACAGCTCTGGCTGAGCCGCCACAGGCTCCAAGGACAGCCCTGCTGGGGGCCTCAAAAGGCTGGAATGGGCTTCAGGAACAGCCCAGGATTCGGTGACCCCTGGCAAATCATCATTTGACCTTTAAGGGGGTCCCGACCCCAAGGTTGAGAACCACTGGCTTAGATAGATCAGTTCTTCCTAATTTACTGGCAGGTAGGTGATTGTGCTATTTAAAGACGTTATCACACGTATAGACACCCAGCAGGTACAATATTTAAAGGAATTTTATTTAATATTTTTTAATTTAAACATCATTAAAATCACTGCTCCTGGAGCAGTGATTTTAAGAATTTTTAAATAAAATAAAAAAAGAAAGATTCCTTTAAATATTGTACCTGCTGGGTGTCTATAGCTTGCCTGTGAAAACGTCTTTGAGAACCCGGGTCTTGCCCGAGGGAACATGTATCAATGGAAAAAAGTTTTAAAAACGGTCGTTTTTTCAGGAGTCCTGAAAAAGTGACAGTTTTTAAAACTTTTTTCCATTGATACATGTTCCCTCGGGCAAGACCCGGGTTCTTAAAGACATTTTTACAGGCAAACTATAGACACCCAGCACTGCAGGTACAATATTTAAAGGAATTTTTCATTTTTTTATTTTTTATTTAAACATTATTAAAATCACTGCTCCTGGAGCAGTGATTTTAATGATGCTTAAATAAAAAATAAAAAAATCCTTTAAATAGTGTACCTGCTGGGTGTCTATAGCTTGCCTGTGAAAACGTCTTTGAGAACCTGGGTCTTGCCCGAGGGAACATGTATCAATGGAAAAAAGTTTTAAAAACGGTCACTTTTTCAGCAGTCCTGCTCCTGAAAAAACGATCAGTTTTTAAACTTTTTTCCATTGATACATGTTCCCTGGAGCAAGACCCGGGTTCTCAAAGATGTTTTCCAACAATAACTTGAATATTGGTCTTTAAAATGAGCGTTTTTGAATTTGAATGTTCGAGTCCCATAGACTTCAAAGGGGTTCTAAATGTTCGCGCGAACGGTCGGTCTGTTCGACGGTTCTGGTGCGAACCCTAATCCAGGCTAAAGCTGTCCACACATAGACCATGGAATGGAAGGGATGATGTTGATGGTGGTGTGTAGGACGGTCTATGTGGATCGTTTTACCCCGGATCCCTGTATACTTAGATGTGCCTCTTTTAATCATCAACCTTGTGAGTTGCTAAATGTTGTACCTTCAGTAAATGTAACTGTATTGCTACACATAGAGGCGCCTCTCTTCTCTTTTATACTCAGTTGTGACATGACGCTACCTGTATATCAAGATATCGCTTGTATATCAAGTCAAAATGTATATAAAAATGTTGCTTGACTTGCAAAACGCTCTCAAACCAAGTTACTCTCAAACCAAGGTTTTACTGTACTGTACCATAGCTGGCGCATACCCCTGTAAGCTGAGAATCTTTGAAGACACCTACTTCAGTGATCTCCTATTCCTTCAGGGTTCTGAGTGGGCATCCTGGCGCGTTGTGAACACAGGAGGTTGTCCACTCAGCATTGGCACCATTGAGAGAATGCTTTACATTTTCTGAATGAACTAAAATCGTTCTGTGATTGAATGAGGTGGAAAGCATGACATCACCACCTAACCTCTCCACTTTGTCCAATCAGAGAATGCTTTGCATTCATTCAGAAGATGCAAAACATTCTCTGAATGGTGCCCATGCTGAGCGGCCAACCTCCAGTGTTTACAATGCATCAGGCCGGTTGCTCAGCACGAGACCTGGAAGCTAGTGGAGATCATTGGAGTAGTGGTGTCTACTTCAGTGATTTCCAGCTTCCAGGGGCATTGACCAGGTATGGTATATACATCCAACCAACGTAATGTAAAGATATATTATACCTGGAACTCATCTTTAAACAGATGAACTATCCATGGTTCCCACTGAATGCCACAATTGGAAAGCAATTGACCAAGGTTTGTTTGGTAAAATGTTTGTGGACACTAGGGATGAGCCGAACACCCCCCCGTTCGGTTCGCACCAGAACGGCCCACCATACGTCTAGAAAAAACTGGCCTCCAATAAGGCCGGCCCGCCACACGCCTGGAAAAAACGCGCACCCGAAAAAACGCACCCGCCTCCAACCTCCCCTTATAGCCGGCCTGCCACACGCCTGGAAAAAACATACGCGCAAAAAAAACGCTCACCTGAAAAAACGTACCGGCCTCCAAACTCCCCTTATAGCCGGCCTGCCACACGCCTGGAAAAAACATACGCGCCAAAAACCGTGCACCCGAAAAAACTTACCGGCCTCCAACCTCCCCTTACAGCCGGCCCACCACACGCCTGGAAAAACGTACGCTCGAAAAATCGTGTTCCCGAAAAAACGTACGCTCGAAAAACCACGCACCCGAAAAAAGGTACCGGCCTCCAACCTCCCCTTACAGCCGGCCCACCACACGCCTGAAAAAACGTACGCCCGAAAAATCGTGTTCCCGAAAAAACGTACACTCGAAAAACCGCGCACCTGAAAAACGTACCGGCCTCCAACCTCCCCTTACAGCCGGCCCACCACACGCGTGGCAAAATGTACGCTCGAAAAACCGTGCTCCCGAAAAAATGTACCGGCCTCCAACCTCCCCTTACAGCCGGCCCACCACACGCCTGGAAAAACGTACGCTCGAAAAATCGTGTTCCCGAAAAAACGTACGCTCGAAATACCGCGCACCCGAAAAAAGGTACCGGCCTCCAACCTCCCCTTACAGCCGGCCCACCACACGCCTGGAAAAAACGTACGCTCGAAAAACCGCGCACCCGAAAAACATACCGGCCTCCAACCTCCCCTTACAGCCGGCCCACCACACGCCTGGAAAAATGTACGCTCGAAAAATCGTGTTCCCGAAAAAAACATACGCCCGAAAAAACGCGCACCCGAAAAAACGTACCGGCCTCCAACCTCCCCTTACAGCCGGCCCACCACACGCCTGGAAAAACGTACGCTCAAAAAAACGTGTTCCCGAAAAAACGTACGCTCGAAAAACCGAGCACCCAAAAAAAGGTACCGGCCTCCAACCTCCCCTTACAGCCGGCCCACCACACGCCTGGAAAAAACGGACGCTCGAAAAACCGTGCACCCGAAAAAACGTACCGGCCTCCAACCTCCCCTTACAGCCGGCCCACCACACGCCTGGAAAAATGTACGCTCGAAAAATCGTGTTCCCGAAAAAAGGTACGCTCGAAAAACCGCGCACCCGAAAAAAGGTACCGGCCTCCAACCTCCCCTTACAGCCGGCCCACCACATGCCTGGAAAAATGTACGCTCGAAAAATCGTGTTCCCGAAAAAAAAATACGCCCTAAAAAACGCGCACCCGAAAATTGTACCGCCTCCAACCTCCCCTTACAGCCGGCCCACCACACGCCTGGAAAAAACGGACGCTCAAAAAACCGTGCACCCGAAAAAACGTACCGGCCTCCAACCTCCCCTTACAGCCGGCCCACCACACGCCTGGAAAAACATATGCTCGAAAAACCGTGCACCCGAAAAAATGTACCGGCCTCCAACCTCCCCTTACAGCCGGCCCACCACACGCCTGGAAAAAACGTACGCTCGAAAAACCGCGCACCCGAAAAAAGGTACCGGCCTCCAACCTCCCCTTACAGCCGGCCCACCACACGCCTGGAAAAACGTATGCTCGAAAAAATCCTGTTCCCGAAAAAACATACGCTCGAAAAACCGCGCACCTGAAAAACGTACCGGCCTCCAACCTCCCCTTACAGCCGGCCCACCACACGCCTGGAAAAATGTACGCTCGAAAAATCATGTTCCCGAAAAAACATACGCCCGAAAAAACGTGCACCCGAAAAAACGTACCGGCCTCCAACCTCCCCTTACAGCCGGCCCACCACACGCCTGGAAAAACGTACACTCGAAAACTCACGTTCCCAAAAAAACGTACGCTCGAAAAACCGCGCACCCGAAAAACATACCGGCCTCCAACCTCCCCTTACAGCCGGCCCACCACACGCCTGGAAAAATGTACGCTCGAAAAATCATGTTCCCGAAAAAACATTCGCCCGAAAAAACGCGCACCCGAAAAAACGTACCGGCTTCCAACCTCCCCTTACAGCCGGCCCACCACACGCCTGGAAAAAACATACGCTCGAAAAACCGTGCACCCGAAAAAACGTACCGGCTTCCAACCTCCCCTTTAAGCCGGCCCACCACACGCCTGGAAAAATGTACGCTCGAAAAATCGTGTTCCCGAAAAAAACATACACCCGAAAAAACGCGCACCCGAAAAACGTACCGGCCTCCAACCTCCCCTTACAGCCGGCCCACCACACGCCTGGAAAAAACGTATGCTCGAAAAACCGCGCACCCGAAAAAAGGTACCGGCCTCCAACCTCCCCTTACAGCCGGCCCACCACACGCCTGGAAAAACATATGCTCGAAAAAATCCTGTTCCCGAAAAAACATACGCTTGAAAAACCGCGCACCCGAAAAACGTACCGGCCTCCAACCTCCCCTTACAGCCGGCCCACCACACGCCTGGAAAAATGTACGCTCGAAAAATCATGTTCCCGAAAAAACATACGCCCGAAAAAACGCGCACCCGAAAAACGTACCGACCTCAAACCTCCCCTTACAGCCGGCCCACCTCACGCCTGGAAAAAACGGACGCTCGAAAAACCGTGCACCCGAAAAAACGTACCGGCCTCCAACCTCCCCTTACAGCCGGCCCACCACACGCACCCGAAAAAACGTACCGGCCTCCAACTTCCCCTTACAGACGGCCCACCACACGCCTGGAAAAACGTACGCTCGAAAAATCGTGTTCCCGAAAAAACGTACACTCGAAAAACCGCGCACCCGAAAAACGTACCGACCTCAAACCTCCCCTTACAGCCGGCCCACCTCACGCCTGGAAAAAACGGACGCTCGAAAAACCGTGCACCCGAAAAAACGTACCGGCCTCCAACCTCCCCTTACAGCCGGCCCACCACACGCACCCGAAAAAACGTACCGGCCTCCAACTTCCCCTTACAGACGGCCCACCACACGCCTGGAAAAACATACGCTCGAAAAACCGCGCACCCGAAAAAACATACCGGCCTCCAACCTCCCCTTACAGCCGGCCCACCACACGCCTGGAAAAAACGTACGCTCGTAAAACCGCGCACCCAAAAAAACGTACCGGCCTCCAACCTCCCCTTACAGCCGGCCCACCACACGCCTGGAAAAAACGTACGCTCGAAAAACCGTGCACCCGAAAAAACGTACCGGCTTCCAACCTCCCCTTACAGCCGGCCCTCCACACGCCTGGAAAAATGTACGCTCGAAAAATCGTGTTCCCGAAAATAACATACGCCCGAAAAAACGCGCACCCGAAAAACGTACCGGCCTCCAACCTCCCCTTACAGCCGGCCCACCACACGCCTGGAAAAAACGGATGCTCGAAAAACCGTGCACCCGAAAAAACGTACCGGCCTCCAACCTCCCCTTACAGCCGGCCCACCACACGCCTGGAAAAACATACGCTCGAAAAACCGCGCACCCGAAAAAACATACCGGCCTCCAACCTCCCCTTACAGCCGGCCCACCACACGCCTGGAAAAAACGTACACTCGAAAAACCGCGCACCCATAAAAACGTACCGGCTTCCAACCTCCCCTTACAGCCGGCCCACCACACGCCTGGAAAAATGTACGCTCGAAAAATCGTGTTCCCGAAAAAAACATACGCCCGAAAAAACGCGCACCCGAAAAACGTACCAGCCTCCAACCTCCCCTTACAGCCGGCCCACCACACGCCTGGAAAAACATACGCTCGAAAAACCGCGCACCCGAAAAAACGTACCAGCCTCCAACCTCCTCTTACAGCCGGCCCACCACACGCCTGGAAAAAACGTACGCTCGAAAAACCGCGAACCCGAAAAAAGGTACCGGCCTCCAACCTCCCCTTACAGCCGGCCCACCACACGCCTGGAAAAACGTATGCTCGAAAAAATCCCGTTCCCGAAAAAACATACTCTCGAAAAAACCGCGCACCCGAAAGACGTACCGGCCTCTAACCTCCCCTTACAGCCGGCCCACCACACGCCTGGAAAAATGTACGCTCGAAAAATCATGTTCCCGAAAAAACATACGCCCGAAAAAACGTGCACCCGAAAAAACGTACCGGCCTCCAACCTCCCCTTACAGCCGGCCCACCACACGCCTGGAAAAACGTACGCTCGAAAAATCGTGTTCCCGAAAAAACGTACACTCGAAAAACCGCGCACCCGAAAAATGTACCGGCCTCCAACCTCCCCTTACAGCCGGCCCACCACACGCCTGGAAAAAACGGACGCTCGAAAAACCTTGCACCCGAAAAAACGTACCGGCCTCCAACCTCCCCTTACAGCCAGCCCACCACACGCCTGGAAAAATGTATGCTCGAAAAATCGTGTTCCTGAAAAAAACATACGCCCGAAAAAACGCGCACCCAAAAAAACGTACCGGCCTCCAACCTCCCCTTACAGCCGGCCCACCACACGCCTGGAAAAACGTACGCTCGAAAAATCGTGTTCCCGAAAAAACGTACACTCGAAAAACCGCGCACCCGAAAAACGTACCGGCCTCCAACCTCCCCTTACAGCCGGCCCACCACACGCCTGGAAAAAACGTATGCTCGAAAAACCACGCACCCGAAAAAAGGTACCGGCCTCCAACCTCCCCTTACAGCCGGCCCACCACACACCTGGAAAAATGTACGCTCGAAAAATCGTGTTCCCGAAAAAAACATACGCCCAAAAAAACGCGCACCCGAAAAACGTACCAGCCTCCAACCTCCCCTTACAGCCGGCCAACCACACGCCTGGAAAAAACGGATGCTCGAAAAACCGTTGTACAGGACGCCAGGGTTGGGTCCTGGATGGACGCTACATAGCGCCAATTTTTGGAATCTGGTCCCTTTAAAACGATGGTTCAGGAGGTCACCCAGAGGGGGTGAGAGGTTCCGGAAAGTAAAAATAGATCCAGAGAGGACGAGCTAACGGTCCTCTCTGTTTTTTCTTTATGTTATTTGAGGGTCCGGAATTTCGGAGGCTCTGAAGTGACAATTGGGAGGGAAGAGAGCCTCCCCTTCTGACCCCTGGCTTTAGGTACACAAGGAGTTAACCTTATCCAGGAAGTCAGTTAAAAGGAGAGGAAGTGCTGACAGAGGGTGGAGGAGTGTGGAATCAGAAGTGTCTGCAGAAGCTGTAAGCCTGCTGAGAAGGACTGGGACACTCACCAAACTGTATGTGCCTGTACTTTGTTTTTGTTTGCTGTACGGAAAGGAAAACAGACTTTTCATTTGTGCTGAAGATAAACAGGACTTTTGTGTTGATGATTTTCCCCATGCTGAAGTAAGCGTTGTTTTTGGTTTGGTTTTGCAAATAAAAACCCTTTCGTTTCATTATCACGGTTTTAGCACTTGTCTCGCTGAGCTAAAGAACCCCCAAAGTTCACAACTGGTGGAGAATGCGGGCAAAGTGCATTTGCAGGCGCAAAAAACGTTTAAAAACTGACATTTAAAGAGACAGTGTACTTATGGCATGTCTTGGGTGAAGTCAGCCCAGACATTACAAACAGCACGCAACGACATGGAAGAGGTCATTAGGGCTTTGGCACAAGCCACCGTGACCCAGCAGCAAGCGTCAGCAGACGCCAACCGTCGCCATGAGGAAGCGATGGCTCAGCAGCAGCAGGCCCTGGCACAGGCTATAGCTGCGCAGCAGGAAAAACACACGGCTGCTAGCCGCCCAGTTTACAGCCCAGCAGGAGTCCACTCAAGCACAGGTGACTGCCTTGCAGGAGGCAGTACAGAGGCTGGCTCAGGGACAAGAGCAATCGGCCGTTGCCGTTAGCAACCCAGTTTCTGTTAGAGCCAGCCATTTCTTGCAAAAATTAACACCCAGCGATGACGTAGAAGCCTTTCTTACCACCTTTGAAAGGATAGCAGAGAGAGAAGCATGGCCCCGGGACCAATGGGCCGGCATTGTTTCCCCTTTTCTCACTGGTGACCCACAAAAGGCCTATTTTGACCTCCCAGCTGAGCACATCAAAGACTATGAACATCTAAAAGCTGAGATCCTGGCCCGCCTGGGGGTGACCACAGCTGTCCGGGCTCAGAGGGTGCATCGCTGGCGGTACAAGTCGGACCAACCACCCAGGTCCCAAATGCATAAACTAATTCAGTTAGTTAAAAAATGGCTGCAGCCGGAAAAGTTGACAGGCCCACAAATGGTCGAACGGGTAGTGATGGACTGGTACCTACGGTCCCTACCAGATGACCTACAGCGCTGGGTAAGCCATGGAAACCCCACTAACGCTGACCAGCTGGTTGAGCTGGTCGAACGGTACACTGTGGTGGAGGACCTGCTTGGGCCTGCCAAGCGTCGGGAACTCATGCCAAGGACACCCAGACCAGCCACCACCCCGAGGAGAGAAGCCTTGCCAGATGTTGGCATCCGCAGATCAACACCGCCTGCCATAGGACCACGGAGATCGGTTCCTGTGCCAAAGATGGGAGACATTCAGTGTTGGCGATGTCGGTCCTGGGGGCATACCGGGCACAGTGCCCGCTCCAGGAGGAGCCTATGGATTGCGGGGCTGCCCGAAGAAGCTCCTTCTATGCACAAAGAGTGTGTGCCACGCATCTTGACCTGGCATCCGGACAGTTCGAGTGTGAAGTGTGGGTAAACCACCTTCCGGCCAGGGCTCTACTGGACTCTGGTAGCATGGTCACGCTGGTACATGCCCGGGTACTTGGAAGGATTGGTCCAGTAACTAAGACCCTACGGGTAGTGTGTATCCATAGGGACACCAGGGAGTACCCCTTGGTCCCAGTAACTGTGTCCTATGGTCAAACCTCGGTTACCCAGGAGGTTGGGGTAGTAAAAAGCTTGATACATGATATCATAGTGGGGCGGGACTGTCCAATATTTTTGGAATTATGGAACCAGGTACAGACGGGTCTGCCAGGTGAACTAAGGACACCAAGTTCAGAAGGGACAGAGTCTGGGGGATCCGGGCCTGAAACCTCCACAACACACCCCTCTAATGTAGAGAGACTTGGTAGTGATAATGACGTTGCAGGAAATCCTAGTTCTAATAATAACAGTCCTGTGTCCGGTCTGAAAACCGAGTTGACCTCTGAGGGGGGGGAAGTCTCCCCATTACAAGTCATGCTGGGGGAGGATGACGAGGAGCTTACCCCGGTTGAGGAGGGTGAGGGGGAAACATCCCAGAGGCCAGTGCATCCAGACCTGGACGTACCCAGGGGTGCGTTTGGCACCGCCCAGTTACAGGACCCTACCCTGGTCAACGCTCGAGAGCAGGTTTCTGTCATTGATGGGGTTTCACAGATACCAGATGCAGATCAGAGGTTTCCTCATTTTGCATTGAAGGGGGACCTAGTCTATCGTGTGGTTGAGAGCCGAGGGGAACCCATAGAACAGTTGCTGGTCCCTCAACCGTATAGGCGGATGCTCCTTGATCTAGCCCACAACGATGCACTAGGAGGACACCTGGGGGCGGAGAAAACGGAGGCCAGGATAACCGACCGGTTTTACTGGCCAGGGGTGAAGGCTGAGGTTAAAAGATATTGTGAGTCTTGTCCTGTTTGCCAGTTAACTGCCCCGGTGCCTCGCTATAGAAACCCCCTAGTACCCTTGCCAATTATTGAGGTCCCGTTTGAGCGGATCGCTATGGATCTGGTAGGACCCCTGGTAAAATCGGCAAGGGGGCACCAATACATATTGGTCATCCTGGACTACGCCACTAGATACCCAGAAGCAGTCCCGTTGAGAAAAACGTCCTCTAAGGCCATTGCCCGGGAGTTATTTCAAATGTTCTCACGAACTGGGTTCCCCAAGGAAATATTAACGGATCAGGGCACCCCTTTTATGTCAAAGGTGATGGCGGACTTGTGCAGGCTGTTTCAGATTAAGCAGTTGCGGACGTCCGTCTATCACCCGCAGACCGATGGCCTAGTTGAGAGATTTAACAAAACTCTGAAGTCTATGTTAAAAAGAGTCGTCCAGAAAGACGGGAAAGATTGGGATATGTTGCTCCCTGCCCTATTGTTCGCTATCCGGGAGGTACCACAGGCATCCACGGGTTTCTCACCATTTGAGCTAGTGTACGGACGGAGGCCCAGGGGGTTGCTTGATTTGGTAAAGGAAACATGGGAAACTGAGTCCTCCCCGCACAAAACTGTGGTGGAACATATTTCTCAAATGCGAGAAAGGGTGGCTAAGGTGATGCCGCTGGTAAGAGAGCACATGCAGAAGGCTCAGGATGCCCAAAGAAGGGTATATAACCGGTCGGCTAAGGTGAGACAGTTCCAAGTAGGTGACAGGGTAGCTGTCCTAATACCCACGGTAGAAAGCAAGTTCTTGGCCAAGTGGCAAGGTCCGTTTGAAATAGTGGAGAAAGTGGGTGAGGTAAACTATAAGGTACACCAACCAGGGAAAAGAAAACCCTACCAAATGTATCACATAAATTTGTTGAAGCTCTGGAAAGACAGAGAACCGGTGTCCGCAGTGGTGGCGGTACAGTCAGGGGACCAGGTAGGGATCGACCTGGTGCAGGTTGCGGCTACCCTAACTAGGCCCCAAACCCAGCAAGCAAAGGAGTTCCTGCAAAGGAATAGGGACATGTTTTCAGGGTTGCCAGGGACTCACCAGTGTCATCGAGCATGACATTGTGACCGAGCCCAAGGTGACAGTCCGGCTTAAACCTTACCGTATCCCAGAAGCTCACAGGGTGGCAGTGTCTGGAGAGGTGAGAAGGATGCTTGAACTTGGGGTCATCGAAGAGTAGTCGCAGAGCGAGTGGTCCAGTCCGATCGTATTGGTGCCCAAACCCAATGGTACTCTCCGCTTCTGCAACGACTTTAGAAAACTCAACGAGGTCTCCAAGTTCGATGCATACCCCATGCCACGGGTAGATGAGCTGATAGAGAGGTTGGGTCCTGCCAGGTACATTACCACACTGGACCTCACAAAAGGTTACTGGCAGATTCCCCTAACCAAAGAGGCCAGAGAGAAAACAGCTTTCTCTACCCCGGAGGGTCATTTCCAGTACAAGAGAATGCCGTTTGGTTTACCGCCACATTCCAAAGGGCCATGGACAAAACTTTGCGTCCCCACCAACGGTATGCCTCCGTTTACCTGGATGACATTGTCATTTTCAGTACGGATTGGGATTCCCACCTTCCCCGAGTACCGGCACTGGTAGACTCCTTGAGAAGGGCAGGGTTCACCATCAATCCGGAGAAGTGTGCGGTTGGGGTGGAGGAAGCCAAGTATCTAGGATACATTGTAGGCAGAGGGTTAGTGAAGCCCCAAATGAGCAAAGTAGAGGCCATACAGGGCTGGCCCCGCCCCCTAACAAAGAAACAGGTCAGAGCGTTTTTAGGCCTAGTGGGGTACTATAGGAGATTTGTCCCCAACTTTGCCACCCTTGCGGCACCGCTGACTGACCTCACCAAAGGCCGAAAGTCCATCATGATCAAATGGAATGCCGAGGCTGAAAAGGCATTTCAAAGGCTTAAGACGGCACTATGCCAGGACCCGGTGCTTGTAGCGCCGGACTTTTCTAAGGACTTTATAGTGCAGACAGATGCCTCAAGTGAAGGGCTAGGAGCAGTTCTGTCTCAAGATATCAACGGAGAGGAGCATCCAATAGTTTTTCTTAGTAGGAAAACTGACGCCAGCTGAGAAAAACTATGCGGTGGTGGAACGCGAATGTCTTGCCATCAAGTGGGCTTTGGACTCCCTACGGTATTTTCTCCTAGGTAGGAAGTTTCGCCTCATATCAGACCATGCTCCTCTTACGTGGATGAGACAGAACAAGCACACCAATGCCAGGGTAACTAGGTGGTTTCTGTCTCTGCAGGAGTTTAACTTTGTGGGTGGAGCACAGACCCGGGAGACAGCATCAGAATGCCGATGCCCTCTCCCGAGTCCACTGTATTGATGGCGAGTGGTGCCTCCAACACCTCCGCGTTGAGGCAGAGGGGGGGGATATGGGGGAGATATATGAACAGGACGCCAGGGTTGGGTCCTGGATGGACGCTACATAGCGCCAATTTTTGGAATCTGGTCCCTTTAAAAAACGATGGTTCAGGAGGTCACCCAGAGGGGGTGAGAGGTTCCGGAAAGTAAAAATAGATCCAGAGAGGACGAGCTAACGGTCCTCTCTGTTTTTTCTTTATGTTATTTGAGGGTCCGGAATTTCGGAGGCTCTGAAGTGACAATTGGGAGGGAAGAGAGCCTCCCCTTCTGACCCCTGGCTTTAGGTACACAAGGAGTTAACCTTATCCAGGAAGTCAGTTAAAAGGAGAGGAAGTGCTGACAGAGGGTGGAGGAGTGTGGAATCAGAAGTGTCTGCAGAAGCTGTAAGCCTGCTGAGAAGGACTGGGACACTCACCAAACTGTATGTGCCTGTACTTTGTTTTTGTTTGCTGTACGGAAAGGAAAACAGACTTTTCATTTGTGCTGAAGATAAACAGGACTTTTGTGTTGATGATTTTCCCCATGGTGAAGTAAGCGTTGTTTTTGGTTTGGTTTTGCAAATAAAAACCCTTTCGTTTCATTATCACGGTTTTAGCACTTGTCTCGCTGAGCTAAAGAACCCCCAAAGTTCACACCGTGCACCCGAAAAAATGTACTGGCCTCCAACCTCCCCTTACAGCCGGCCCACCACACGCCTGGAAAAACATACGCTCGAAAAACCGCGCACCCAAAAAAACATACCGGCCTCCAACCTCCCCTTACAGCCGGCCCACCACACGCCTGGAAAAAACATACGCTCGAAAAACCGCGCACCCGAAAAAAGGTACCGGCCTCCAACCTCCCCTTACAGCCGGCCCACCACATGCCTGGAAAAATGTACGCTCGAAAAATCCTGTTCCCGAAAAAACATACGCTCGAAAAAACCGCGCACCCAAGAAAAAACGTACCGGCCTCCAACCTCCCCTTACAGCCGGCCCACCACACGCCTGGAAAAATGTACGCTCGAAAATCATGTTCCCGAAAAAAACATACGCCCGAAAAACCACGCACACGAAAAAACGTACCGGCCCTCCAACCTCCCCTTACAGCCGGCCCCACCTCACACGCCTGGAAAAACGTACGCTCGCTCGAAAAATCGTGTTCCCGAAAAAACGTACACTCGAAAAACCGCGCACCCGAAAAAACGTACCGGCCTCCAACTCCCCTTACAGCCGGCCCACCACAAACCCTGGAAAAAACAAGGACGCTCGAAAAACCGTGCACCCGAAAAAACATACCGGCCTCCAACCTCCCCTTACAGCCGGCCCACCACACGCCTGGAAAAAACGTACGCTCGAAAAATCGTGTTCCCGAAAAAACGTACGCTCGAAAAACCGCGCAACCGAAAAAACGTACCGGCCTCCAACCTCCCTTACAGCCGGCCCACCACACGCCTGGAAAAAACGTACGCTTCGAAAAACCGCGCACCCGAAAAAAAGGTACCGGCCTCCAACCTCCCCTTACAGCCGGCCCACCACACGCCTGGAAAAATGTACGCTCGAAAAATCGTGTTCCTGAAAAAAACATACGCCCGAAAAAACGCGCACCCGAAAAACATACCGGCCTCCAACCTCCCCTTACAGCCGCACCACACGCCTGGAAAAAACGATGCTCGAAAAACCGTGCAAACCCCGAAAAAACGTACGGCCTCCAACCTCCCCTTACAGCCGCCCACCACACGCCTGGAAAACGTACGCTCGAAAAAATCGTGTTCCCGAAAAAAAATGGACGCTCGAAAAAACCGCGCACCCCGAAAAAAGATACCTGGCCCCAACCTCCCCTTACAGCCGGCCCACCACACACTCCTGGAAAAATGTACGCTCGAAAAATCGTGTTTCCCGAAAAAATCATACGCCTGAAAAAACGCGCCCCCGAAAAACGTACCGGCCTCCAAGCTCCCCTTACAGCCGGCCCACCACACGCCTGGAAAAAACAGACGCTCGAAAAACCGTGCACCCGAAAAAATGTACCGGCCTCCAACCTCCCCTTACAGCCAGCCCACCACACGCCTGGAAAAACATACGTTTGAAAAAACCGCGCACCCCCGAAAAAAACGTACCGGCCTCCAACCTCCCCTTACAGCGGCCCACCACACACGCCTGGAAAAATGTACGCTCGAAAAATCCTGTTCCCCCGAAAAACCTACGCTCGAAAAACCGCGCACCCGACCCGAAAAAACGTACCGGCCTCAAACCTCCCCTTACAGCCGGCCCACCACACGCCTGGAAAAATGTATGCTCGAAAAATCATGTTCCCGAAAAAACATACGCCCGAAAAAACGCGCACCCGAAAAAACGTACCGGCCTCCAACCTCCCCTTACAGCCGGCCCACCACACGCCTGGAAAAACGTACGCTCGAAAAATCGTGTTACCGAAAAAAGGTACCGGCCTCCAACCTCCCCTTACAGCCGGCCCACCACACGCCTGGAAAAATGTACGCTCGAAAAATCGTGTTCCCGAAAAAACATACGCCCTAAAAACGCGCACCCGAAAAACGTACCGGCCTACAACCTCCCCTTACAGCCGGCCCACCACACGCCTGGAAAAAACGGAACGCTCGAAAAAACCGAGCAACCCAAAAAATGTAACGGCCCTCCACCTCCCCTTACAGCCGGCCCAAACACACGCCTGGAAAAACATACGCTCGAAAAACCGAGCACCACTCCGAAAAAACGTACCGGCCTCCAACCTCCCCTTACAGCCGGCCCACCACACGCCTGAAAAATGTACGCTCGAAAAATCATGTTCCCGAAAAAACATACGCCCGAAAAAACGCGCACCCGAAAAAACGTACCGGTCTCCAACCTCCCCTTACAGCCGGCCCACCACACGCCTGGAAAAACGTACGCTCGAAAAATCGTGTTCCCGAAAAAAGGTACCGGCCTCCAACCTCCCCTTACAGCCGGCCCAAAACACGCCTGGAAAAAACGTACGCTAGAAAAACCGCGCACCCGAAAAAAGGTACCGGCCTCCAACCTCCCCTTACAGCCAGCCCACCACACGCCTGGAAAAATGTACGCTCGAAAAATCGTGTTCCCGAAAAAAAACTACGCCCTAAAAAACGCGCACCCGAAAAACGTACCGGCCTCCAACCTCCCCTTACAGCCGGCCCACCACACGCCTGGAAAAAAACGGACGCTCGAAAAAACCGTGCACCCGAAAAAATGTACCCGCCTCCAACCTCCCCTTACAGCCGGCCCATCACACGCCTGGAAAAACATACGCTCGAAAAACCGAGCACCCGAAAAAACGTACCGGCCTCCAACCTCCCCTTACAGCCGGCCCACCACACGCCTGAAAAAATGTACGCTCGAAAATCATGTTCCCGAAAATACGCCCGAAAAAACGCGCACCCGAAAAAACGTACCGGCCTCCAACCTCCCCTTACAGCCGGCCCACCACACGCCTGGAAAAACGTACGCTCGAAAAATCGTGTTCCCGAAAAAACGTACACTCGAAAACCGCGCACCCGAAAAACGTACCGCCTCCAACCTCCCCTTACAGCGGCCCACCACACGCCTGGAAAAAACGGACGCTCGAAAAACCGTGCACCCGAAAAAACATACCGGCCTCCAACCTCCCCTTACAGCCGGCCCACCACACGCCTGGAAAAACATACGATCGAAAAATCGTGTTCCCGAAAAAACGTACGCTCGAAAAACCGCGCACCGAAAAAAGGTACCGGCCTCCAACCTCCCCTTACAGCCGGCCACCACACGCCTGGAAAAAACGTTACGCTCGAAAAACCGCGCACCCGAAAAAAGGTACCGGCCTCCAACCTCCCCTTACAGCCGGCCCATCACACGCCTGGAAAAACATACGCTCGAAAAACCGAGCACCCGAAAAAACGTACCGGCCTCCAACCTCCCCTTACAGCCGGCCCACCACACGCCTGGAAAAACGTACGCTCGAAAAATCGTGTTTCCGAAAAAAAAACGTACACTCGAAAAACCGCGCACCCGAAAAACGTACCGGCCTCCAACCTCCCCTTACAGCCGGCCCACCACACGCCTGGAAAAAACGGACGCTCGAAAAACCGTGCACCCGAAAAAACATACCGGCCTCCAACCTCCCCTTACAGCCGGCCCACCACACGCCTGGAAAAAACGTACGATCGAAAAATCGTGTTCCCGAAAAAAAACGTACGCTCGAAAAAACGCGCACCCGAAAAAAGGTACCGGCCTCCAACCTCCCCTTACAGCCGGCCCACCACACGCCTGGAAAAAACGTACGCTCGAAAAACCGCGCACCCGAAAAAAAGGTACCGGCCTCCAACCTCCCCTTACAGCCGGCCCACCACACGCCTGGAAAAATGTATGCTCGAAAAATCGTGTTCCTGAAAAAAACATACGCCCGAAAAAACGCGCACCCGAAAAACATACCGGCCTCCAACCTCCCCTTACAGCCGGCCCACCACACGCCTGGAAAAAACGGACGCTCGAAAAACCGTGCACCCGAAAAAACACACCGGCCTCCAACCTCCCCTTACAGCCGGCCCACCACACGCCTGGAAAAACGTACGCTCGAAAAATCGTGTTCCCGAAAAAATGGACACTCGAAAAACCGCGCACCCGAAAAAAGGTACCGGCCTCCAACCTCCCCTTACAGCTGGCCCACCACACGCCTGGAAAAATGTACGCTCGAAAAATCGTGTTCCCGAAAAAACATACGCCTGAAAAAACGCGCACCCGAAAAACGTACCGGCCTCCAACCTCCCCTTACAGCCGGCCCACCACACGCCTGGAAAAAACGGACGCTCGAAAAACCGTGCACCCGAAAAAACATACCGGCCTCCAACCTCCCCTTACAGCCGGCCCACCACACGCCTGGAAAAACGTACGATCGAAAAATCGTGTTCCCGAAAAAACGTACGCTCGAAAAACCGCGCACCCGAAAAAAGGTACCGGCCTCCAACCTCCCCTTACAGCCGGCCCACCACACGCCTGGAAAAAACGTACGCTCGAAAAACCGCGCACCCGAAAAAAGGTACCGGCCTCCAACCTCCCCTTACAGCCGGCCCACCACACGCCTGGAAAAATGTACGCTCGAAAAATCGTGTTCCTGAAAAAAACATACGCCCGAAAAAACGCGCACCCGAAAAACATACCGGCCTCCAACCTCCCCTTACAGCCGGCCCACCACACGCCTGGAAAAAACGGAAGCTCGAAAAACCGTGCACCCGAAAAAACATACCGGCCTCCAACCTCCCCTTACAGCCGGCCCACCACACGCCTGGAAAAACGTACGCTCGAAAAATCGTGTTCCCGAAAAAATGGACGCTCGAAAAACCGCGCACCCGAAAAAAGGTACCGGCCTCCAACCTCCCCTTACAGCCGGCCCACCACACGCCTGGAAAAATGTACGCTCGAAAAATCGTGTTCCCGAAAAAACATACGCCTGAAAAAACGCGCACCCGAAAAACGTACCGGCCTCCAACCTCCCCTTACAGCCGGCCCACCACACGCCTGGAAAAAACGGACGCTCGAAAAACCGTGCACCCGAAAAAATGTACCGGCCTCCAACCTCCCCTTACAGCCAGCCCACCACACGCCTGGAAAAACATACGTTTGAAAAACCGCGCACCCGAAAAAACGTACCGGCCTCCAACCTCCCCTTACAGCCGGCCCACCACACGCCTGGAAAAATGTACGCTCGAAAAATCCTGTTCCCGAAAAAACATACGCTCGAAAAACCGCACACCCGAAAAACGTACCGGCCTCCAACCTCCCCTTACAGCCGGCCCACCACACGCCTGGAAAAAACGGACGCTCGAAAAACCGTGCACCCGAAAAAATGTACCGGCCTCCAACATCCCCTTACAGCCGGCCCATCACACGCCTGGAAAAACATACGCTCGAAAAACCGAGCACCCGAAAAAACGTACCGGCCTCCAACCTCCCCTTACAGCCGGCCCACCACACGCCTGAAAAAATGTACGCTCGAAAAATCATGTTCCCGAAAAAACATACGCCCGAAAAAACGCGCACCCGAAAAAACGTACCGGCCTCCAACCTCCCCTTACAGCCGGCCCACCACACGCCTGGAAAAACGTACGCTCGAAAAATCGTGTTCCCGAAAAAACGTACACTCAAAAAACCGCGCACCCGAAAAACGTACCGGCCTCCAACCTCCCCTTACAGCCGGCCCACCACACGCCTGGAAAAAACGGACGCTCGAAAAACCGTGCACCCGAAAAAACATACCGGCCTCCAACCTCCCCTTACAGCCGGCCCACCACACGCCTGGAAAAACGTACGCTCGAAAAATCGTGTTCCCGAAAAAACGTACGCTCGAAAAACCGCGCACCCGAAAAAAGGTACCGGCCTCCAACCTCCCCTTACAGCCGGCCCACCACACGCCTGGAAAAAACGTACGCTCGAAAAACCGCGCACCCGAAAAAAGGTACCGGCCTCCAACCTCCCCTTACAGCCGGCCCACCACACGCCTGGAAAAATGTATGCTCGAAAAATCGTGTTCCTGAAAAAAACATACGCCCGAAAAAACGCGCACCCGAAAAACATACCGGCCTCCAACCTCCCCTTACAGCCGGCCCACCACACGCCTGGAAAAAACGGACGCTCGAAAAACCGTGCACCCGAAAAAACACACCGGCCTCCAACCTCCCCTTACAGCCGGCCCACCACACGCCTGGAAAAACGTACGCTCGAAAAATCGTGTTCCCGAAAAAATGGACGCTCGAAAAACCGCGCACCCGAAAAAAGGTACCGGCCTCCAACCTCCCCTTACAGCCGGCCCACCACACGCCTGGAAAAATGTACGCTCGAAAAATCGTGTTCCCGAAAAAACATACGCCTGAAAAAACGCGCACCCGAAAAAACGTACCGGCCTCCAACCTCCCTTACAGCCGGCCCACCACACGCCTGGAAAAAACGGACGCTCGAAAAACCGTGCACCCGAAAAAACATACCGGCCTCCAACCTCCCCTTACAGCCGGCCCACCACACGCCTGGAAAAACGTACGATCGAAAAATCGTGTTCCCAAAAAAACGTACGCTCGAAAAACCGCGCACCCGAAAAAAGGTACCGGCCTCCAACCTCCCCTTACAGCCGGCCCACCACACGCCTGGAAAAAACGTACGCTCGAAAAACCGCGCACCCGAAAAAAGGTACCAGCCTCCAACCTCCCCTTACAGCCGGCCCACCACACGCCTGGAAAAATGTACGCTCGAAAAATCGTGTTCCTGAAAAAAACATACGCCCGAAAAAACGCGCACCCGAAAAACATACCGGCCTCCAACCTCCCCTTACAGCCGGCCCACCACACGCCTGGAAAAAACGGAAGCTCGAAAAAACCGTGCACCCGAAAAAAACATACCGGCCTCCAACCCCCCTTACAGCCGGCCCACCACACGCCTGGAAAACGTACGCTCGAAAAATCGTGTTCCCGAAAAAATGGACGCTCGAAAAACCGCGCACCCGAAAAAAGGTACCGGCCTCCAACCTCCCCTTACAGCCGGACCACCACACGCCTGGAAAAATGTACGTTCGAAAAATCGTGTTCCCGAAAAACATACGCCTGAAAAAACGCGCACCCGAAAAACGCAAAAAACGTACGGCCTCCAACCTCCCCTTACAGCCGGCCCACCACACGCCTGGAAAAAACGGACGCTCGAAAAACCGTGCACCCGAAAAAATGTACCGGCCTCCAACCTCCCCTTACAGCCAGCCCACCACACGCCTGGAAAAACATACGTTTGAAAAACCGCGCACCCGAAAAAACGTACCGGCCTCCAACCTCCCCTTACAGCCGGCCCACCACACGCCTGGAAAAATGTACGCTCGAAAAATCCTGTTCCCGAAAAAACATACGCTCGAAAAACCGCACACCCGAAAAACGTACCGGCCTCAAACCTCCCCTTACAGCCGGCCCACCACACGCCTGGAAAAATGTACGCTCGAAAAATCATGTTCCCGAAAAAACATACGCCCGAAAAAACGCGCACCCGAAAAAACGTACCGGCCTCCAACCTCCCCTTACAGCCGGCCCACCACACGCCTGGAAAAACGTACGCCCGAAAAACCGCGCACCCGAAAAAAGGTACCGGCCTCCAACCTCCCCTTACAGCCGGCCCACCACACGCCTGGAAAAAACGTATGCTAGAAAAACCGCCCACCCGAAAAAAGGTACCGGCCTCCAACCTCCCCTTACAGCCGGCCCACCACACGCCTGGAAAAATGTACGCTCGAAAAATCGTGTTCCTGAAAAAAACATACGCCCGAAAAAACGCGCACCCGAAAAACGTACCATCCTCCAACCTCCCCTTACAGCCGGCCCACCACACGCCTGGAAAAAATGGACGCTCGAAAAACCGTGCACCCGAAAAAACGTACCGCCTCCAACCTCCCCTTACAGCCGGCCCACCACACGCCTGGAAAAACGTACGCTCGAAAAATCGTGTTCCCGAAAAAACGTACGCTCGAAAAACCGCGCACCCGAAAAAAGGTACCGGCCTCCAACCTCCCCTTACAGCCGGCCCACCACACGCCTGGAAAAAACGTACGCTCGAAAAACCGCGCACCCGAAAAAAGGTACCGGCCTCCAACCTCCCCTTACAGCCGGCCCACCACACGCCTGGAAAAAACGGACGCTCGAAAAACCGTGCACCCGAAAAAATGTACCGGCCTCCAACCTCCCCTTACAGCCGGCCCACCACATGCCTGGAAAAACACGCTCGAAAAACCGCGCACCCGAAAAAACGTACCGGCCTCCAACCTCCCCTTACAGCCGGCCCACCACACGCCTGGAAAAATGTACGCTCGAAAAATCCTGTTCCCGAAAAAACATACGCTCGAAAAACCGCGCACCCGAAAAAACGTACCGGCCTCCAACCTCCCCTTACAGCCGGCCCACCACACGCCTGGAAAAATGTACGCTCGAAAAATCATGTTCCCGAAAAAACATACGCCCGAAAAAACGCGCACCCGAAAAAACGTACCGGCCTCCAACCTCCCCTTACAGCCGGCCCACCACACGCCTGGAAAAACGTACGCTCGAAAAATCGTGTTCCCGAAAAAACGTACGCTCGAAAAAACGCGCACCCGAAAAAAGGTACCGGCCTCCAACCTCCCCTTACAGCCGGCCCACCACACGCCTGGAAAAATGTACGCTCGAAAAATCGTGTTCCTGAAAAAAACATACGCCCGAAAAAACGCGCACCCGAAAAACGTACCGGCCTCCAACCTCCCCTTACAGCCGGCCCACCACACGCCTGGAAAAACGTACGCTCGAAAAATCGTGTTCCCAAAAAAACGTACGCTCGAAAAACCGCGCACCCGAAAAAAGGTACCGGCCTCCAACCTCCCCTGACAGCCGGCCCACCACACACCTGGAAAAAACGGATGCTCGAAAAACCACGCACCCGAAAAAAAGGTACCGGCCTCCAACCTCCCCTTACAGCCGGCCCACCACACGCCTGGAAAAATGTACGCTTGAAAAATCGTGTTCCCGAAAAAAACATACGCCCTAAAAAACGCGCACGCGAAAAATGTACCGGCCTCCAACCTCCCCTTACAGCCGGCCCACCACACGCCTGGAAAAAACGGACGCTCGAAAAACCGTGCACCCGAAAAAATGTACCGGCCTCCAACCTCCCCTTCCAGCCGGCCCATCACACGCCTGGAAAAACATACGCTCGAAAAACCGCGCACCCCAAAAACGTACCGGCCTCCAACCTCCCCTTACAGCCGGCCCACCACACGCCTGGAAAAATGTACGCTCGAAAAATCATGTTCCCGAAAAAAACATACGCCCGAAAAAACGCGCACCCGAAAAAACGTACCGGCCTCCAACCTCCCCTTACAGCCGGCCCACCACACGCCTGGAAAAACGTACGCTCGAAAAATCGTGTTCCCGAAAAAACGTACACTCGAAAAACCGCGCACCCGAAAAAACGTACCGGCCTCCAACCTCCCCTTACAGCCGGCCCACCACACGCCTGGAAAAAACGGACGCTCGAAAAACCGTGCACCCGAAAAAACGTACCGGCCTCCAACCTCCCCTTACAGCCGGCCCACCACACGCCTGGAAAAACGTACGCTCGAAAAATCGTGTTCCCGAAAAAACAGACGCTCGAAAAAACACGCACCCGAAAAAAGGTACCGGCCTCCAACCTCCCCTTACAGCCGGCCCACCACACGCCTGGAAAAAACGTATGCTCGAAAAACCACGCACCCGAAAAAAGGTACCGGCCTCCAACCTCCCCTTACAGCCGGCCCACCACACGCCTGGAAAAATGTACGCTCGAAAAATCGTGTTCCCGAAAAAAACATACGCCTGAAAAACGCGCAGCACCCGAAAAACGGACCGGCCTCCAACCTCCCCTTACAGCCGGCCCACCACACGCCTGGAAAAAAACGGATGCTTGAAAAACCATGCACCCGAAAAAAATGTACCGGCCTCCAACCTCCCCTTACAGCCGGCCCACCACACGCCTGGAAAAATGTACGCTCGAAAAATCCTGTTCCCGAAAAAACATACGCTCGAAAAAACCGCGCACGCACCCGAAAAACGTACCGGCCTCCAACCTCCCCTTACAGCCGGCCCACCACACGCCTGGAAAAATGTACGCTCGAAAAATCGTGTTCCCGAAAAAACATACGCCCGAAAAAACGCGCACCCGAAAAAACGTACCGGCCTCCAACCTCCCCTTACAGCCGGCCCACCACACGCCTGGAAAAACGTACGCTCGAAAAATCGTGTTCCCGAAAAAAACGTACGCTCGAAAAACCGCGCACCCGAAAAAAGGTACCGGCCTCCAACCTCCCCTTACAGCCGGCCCACCACACGCCTGGAAAAAACATACGCTAGAAAAACGCGCACCCGAAAAAAGGTACCGGCCTCCAACCTCCCCTTACAGCCGGCCCACCACACGCCTGGAAAAATGTACGCTCGAAAAATCGTTGTTCCTGAAAAAAACATACGCCCGAAAAAACGCGCACCCGAAAAACGTACCGGCCTCCAACCTCCCCTTACAGCCGGCCCACCACACGCCTGGAAAAAACGGACGCTCGAAAAACCGTGCACCCGAAAAAATGTACCGGCCTCCAACCTCCCCTTACAGCCGGCCCACCACACGCCTGGAAAACATACACTCGAAAAATCACGCACCCGAAAAAACGTACCGGCCTCCAACCTCCCCTTACAGCCGGCCCACCACACGCCTGGAAAAAACGTACGCTAGAAAAAACCGCGCACCCGAAAAAAGGTACCGGCCTCCAACCTCCCCTTACAGCCGGCCCACCACACGCCTGGAAAAATGTACGCTCGAAAAATCCTGTTCCCGAAAAAACATACGCTCGAAAAACCGCGCACCCGAAAAACATACCGGCCTCCAACCTCCCCTTACAGCCGGCCCACCACACGCCTGGAAAAATGTACGCTCGAAAAATCATGTTCCCGAAAAAACATACGCCCGAAAAAACGCGCACCCGAAAAAACGTACCGGCCTCCAACCTCCCCTTACAGCCGGCCCACCACACGCCTGGAAAAACGTACGCTCGAAAAATCGTGTTCCCGAAAAAACGTACGCTCGAAAAACCGCGCACCCGAAAAAAGGTACCGGCCTCCAACCTCCCCTTACAGCCGGCCCACCACACGCCTGGAAAAACATACGCTCGAAAAACCGCGCACCCGAAAAAACGTACCGGCCTCCAACCTCCCCTTACAGCCGGCCCACCACACGCCTGGAAAATGTTACGCTCGAAAAATCGTGTTCCTGAAAAAAACATACGCCCGAAAAAACGCGCACCCGAAAAAACGTACCGGCCTCCAACCTCCCCTTACAGCCGGCCCACCACACGCCTGGAAAAAACGGACGACGCCGAAAAAAACGTGCACCCGAAAAAATGTACCGGCCTCCAACCTCCCCTTACAGCCGGCCCACCACACGCCTGGAAAACATACACTCGAAAAACCGCGCACCCGAAAAAAACGTACCGGCCTCCAACCTCCCCTTACAGCCGGCCCACCACACGCCTGGAAAAATGTACGCTCGAAAAATCATGTTCCCGAAAAAACATACGCCGAAAAAAACGCGCACCCGAAAAAACGTACGGCCTCCAACCTCCCCTTACAGCCGGCCCACCACACGCCTGGAAAAACGTACGCTCGAAAAATCGTGTTCCCGAAAAAACGTACGCTCGAAAAACCGCGCACCCGAAAAAAAGGTACCGGCCTCCAACCTCCCCTTACAGCCGGCCCACCACACGCCTGGAAAAAACGTACGCTCGAAAAACCGCGCACCCGAAAAAAGGTACCGGCCTCCAACCTCCCCTTACAGCCGGCCCACCAAACGCCTGGAAAAACGTACGCTCGAAAAATCGTGTTCCCGAAAAAACGTACGCTCGAAAAAACGCGCACCCGAAAAACGTACCGGCCTCCAACCTCCCCTTACAGCCGGCCCACCACACGCCTGGAAAAATGTACGCTCGAAAAATCGTGTTCCTGAAAAAAACATACGCCCGAAAAAACGCGCACCCGAAAAACGTACCGGCCTCCAACCTCCCCTTACAGCCGGCCCACCACACGCCTGGAAAAACGTACGCTCGAAAAATCGTGTTCCCAAAAAAACGTACGCTCGAAAAACCGCGCACCCGAAAAAAGGTACCGGCCTCCAACCTCCCCTTACAGCCGGCCCACCACACACCTGGAAAAAACGGATGCTCGAAAAACCACGCACCCGAAAAAAGGTACCGGCCTCCAACCTCCCCTTACAGCCGGCCCACCACACGCCTGGAAAAATGTACGCTTGAAAAATCGTGTTCCCGAAAAAAACATACGCCCTAAAAAACGCGCACGCGAAAAATGTACCGGCCTCCAACCTCCCCTTACAGCCGGCCCACCACACGCCTGGAAAAAACGGACGCTCGAAAAACCGTGCACCCGAAAAAATGTACCGGCCTCCAACCTCCCCTTACAGCCGGCCCATCACACGCCTGGAAAAACATACGCTCGAAAAACCGCGCACCCCAAAAAACGTACCGGCCTCCAACCTCCCCTTACAGCCGGCCCACCACACGCCTGGAAAAATGTACGCTCGAAAAATCATGTTCCCGAAAAAACATACGCCCGAAAAAACGCGCACCCGAAAAAACGTACCGGCCTCCAACCTCCCCTTACAGCCGGCCCACCACACGCCTGGAAAAACGTACGCTCGAAAAATCGTGTTCCCGAAAAAACGTACACTCGAAAAACCGCGCACCCGAAAAACGTACCGGCCTCCAACCTCCCCTTACAGCCGGCCCACCACACGCCTGGAAAAAACGGACGCTCGAAAAACCGTGCACCCGAAAAAACGTACCGGCCTCCAACCTCCCCTTACAGCCGGCCCACCACACGCCTGGAAAAACGTACGCTCGAAAAATCGTGTTCCCGAAAAAACAGACGCTCGAAAAAACACGCACCCGAAAAAAGGTACCGGCCTCCAACCTCCCCTTACAGCCGGCAAACCACACGCCTGGAAAAAACGTATGCTCGAAAAACCGCGCACCCGAAAAAAGGTACCGGCCTCCAACCTCCCCTTACAGCCGGCCCACCACACGCCTGGAAAAATGTACGCTCGAAAAATCGTGTTCCCGAAAAAACATACGCCTGAAAAAACGCGCACCCGAAAAACGGACCGGCCTCCAACCTCCCCTTACAGCCGGCCCACCACACGCCTGGAAAAAACGGATGCTTGAAAAACCATGCACCCGAAAAAATGTACCGGCCTCCAACCTCCCCTTACAGCCGGCCCACCACACGCCTGGAAAAATGTACGCTCGAAAAATCCTGTTCCCGAAAAAACATACGCTCGAAAAACCGCGCACCCGAAAAACGTACCGGCCTCCAACCTCCCCTTACAGCCGGCCCACCACACGCCTGGAAAAATGTACGCTCGAAAAATCATGTTCCCGAAAAAACATACGCCCGAAAAAACGCGCACCCGAAAAAACGTACCGGCCTCCAACCTCCCCTTACAGCCGGCCCACCACACGCCTGGAAAAACGTACGCTCGAAAAATCGTGTTCCCGAAAAAACGTACGCTCGAAAAACCGCGCACCCGAAAAAAGGTACCGGCCTCCAACCTCCCCTTACAGCCGGCCCACCACACGCCTGGAAAAAACATACGCTAGAAAAACCGCGCACCCGAAAAAAGGTACCGGCCTCCAACCTCCCCTTACAGCCGGCCCACCACACGCCTGGAAAAATGTACGCTCGAAAAATCGTGTTCCTGAAAAAAACATACGCCCGAAAAAACGCGCACCCGAAAAACGTACCGGCCTCCAACCTCCCCTTACAGCCGGCCCACCACACGCCTGGAAAAAACGGACGCTCGAAAAACCGTGCACCCGAAAAAATGTACCGGCCTCCAACCTCCCCTTACAGCGGCCCACCACACGCCTGGAAAACATACACTCGAAAAATCACGCACCCGAAAAAACGTACCGGCCTCCAACCTCCCCTTACAGCCGGCCCACCACACGCCTGGAAAAAACGTACGCTAGAAAAACCGCGCACCCGAAAAAAGGTACCGGCCTCCAACCTCCCCTTACAGCCGGCCCACCACACGCCTGGAAAAATGTACGCTCGAAAAATCCTGTTCCCGAAAAAACATACGCTCGAAAAACCGCGCACCCGAAAAACGTACCGGCCTCCAACCTCCCCTTACAGCCGGCCCACCACACGCCTGGAAAAATGTACGCTCGAAAAATCATGTTCCCGAAAAAACATACGCCCGAAAAAACGCGCACCCGAAAAAACGTACCGGCCTCCAACCTCCCCTTACAGCCGGCCCACCACACGCCTGGAAAAACGTACGCTCGAAAAATCGTGTTCCCGAAAAAACGTACGCTCGAAAAACCGCGCACCCGAAAAAAGGTACCGGCCTCCAACCTCCCCTTACAGCCGGCCCACCACACGCCTGGAAAAAACATACGCTAGAAAAAACGCGCACCCGAAAAAAGGTACCGGCCTCCAACCTCCCCTTACAGCCGGCCCACCACACGCCTGGAAAAATGTACGCTCGAAAAATCGTGTTCCTGAAAAAAACATACGCCCGAAAAAACGCGCACCCGAAAAACGTACCGGCCTCCAACCTCCCCTTACAGCCGGCCCACCACACGCCTGGAAAAAACGGACGCTCGAAAAACCGTGCACCCGAAAAAATGTACCGGCCTCCAACCTCCCCTTACAGCCGGCCCACCACACGCCTGGAAAACATACACTCGAAAAACCGCGCACCCGAAAAAACGTACCGGCCTCCAACCTCCCCTTACAGCCGGCCCACCACACGCCTGGAAAAATGTACGCTCGAAAAATCATGTTCCCGAAAAAACATACGCCCGAAAAAACGCGCACCCGAAAAAACGTACCGGCCTCCAACCTCCCCTTACAGCCGGCCCACCACACGCCTGGAAAAACGTACGCTCGAAAAATCGTGTTCCCGAAAAAACGTACGCTCGAAAAACCGCGCACCCGAAAAAAGGTACCGGCCTCCAACCTCCCCTTACAGCCGGCCCACCACACGCCTGGAAAAAACGTACGCTCGAAAAACCGCGCACCCGAAAAAAGGTACCGGCCTCCAACCTCCCCTTACAGCCGGCCCACCAAACGCCTGGAAAAATGTACGCTCGAAAAATCGTGTTCCTGAAAAAAACATACGCCCGAAAAAACGCGCACCCGAAAAACGTACCGGCCTCCAACCTCCCCTTACAGCCGGCCCACCACACGCCTGGAAAAAACGGACGCTCGAAAAACCGTGCACCCTGAAAAAATGTACCGGCCTCCAACCTCCCCTTACAGCCGGCCCACCACACGCCTGGAAAACATACACTCGAAAAACCGCGCACCCGAAAAAACGTACCGGCCTCCAACCTCCCCTTACAGCCGGCCCACCACACGCCTGGAAAAAACGTACGCTAGAAAAACCGCGCACCCGAAAAAAGGTACCGGCCTCCAACCTCCCCTTACAGCCGGCCCACCACACGCCTGGAAAAATGTACGCTCGAAAAATCCTGTTCCCGAAAAAACATACGCTCGAAAAACCGCGCACCCGAAAAACGTACCGGCCTCCAACCTCCCCTTACAGCCGGCCCACCACACGCCTGGAAAAAACGGACGCTCGAAAAACCGTGCACCCGAAAAAACGTACCGGCCTCCAACCTCCCCTTACAGCCGGCCCACCACACGCCTGGAAAAACGTACGCTCGAAAAATCGTGTTCCCGAAAAAACAGATGCTCGAAAAAACACGCACCCGAAAAAAGGTACCGGCCTCCAACCTCCCCTTACAGCCGGCCCACCACACGCCTGGAAAAAACGTATGCTCGAAAAACCGCGCACCCGAAAAAAGGTACCGGCCTCCAACCTCCCCTTACAGCCGGCCCACCACACGCCTGGAAAAATGTACGCTCGAAAAATCGTGTTCCCGAAAAAACATACGCCTGAAAAAACGCGCACCCGAAAAACGGACCGGCCTCCAACCTCCCCTTACAGCCGGCCCACCACACGCCTGGAAAAAACGGATGCTCGAAAAACCATGCACCCGAAAAATGTACCGGCCTCCAACCTCCCCTTACAGCCGGCCCACCACACGCCTGGAAAAATGTACGCTCGAAAAATCCTGTTCCCGAAAAAACATACGCTCGAAAAACCGCGCACCCGAAAAACGTACCGGCCTCCAACCTCCCCTTACAGCCGGCCCACCACACGCCTGGAAAAATGTACGCTCGAAAAATCATGTTCCCGAAAAAACATACGCCCGAAAAAACGCGCACCCGAAAAAACGTACCGGCCTCCAACCTCCCCTTACAGCCGGCCCACCACACGCCTGGAAAAATGTACGCTCGAAAAATCGTGTTCCTGAAAAAAACGTACGCACGCTCGAAACCGCGCACCCGAAAAAAGGTACCGGCCTCCAACCTCCCCTTACAGCCGGCCCACCACACGCCTGGAAAAAACATACGCTAGAAAAACCGCGCACCCGAAAAAAGGTACCGGCCTCCAACCTCCCCTTACAGCCGGCCCACCACACGCCTGGAAAAATGTACGCTCGAAAAATCGGTGTTCCTGAAAAAAACATACGCCCGAAAAAAACGCGCACCCGAAAAACCGTACCGGCCTCCAACCTCCCCTTACAGCCGGCCCACCACACGCCTGGAAAAAACGGACGCTCGAAAAAATGCTTGCACCCGAAAAAATGTACCGGCCTCCAACCTCCCCTTACAGCCGGCCCACCACACGCCTGGAAAACATACACTCGAAAAACCACGCACCCGAAAAAACGTACCGGCCTCCAACCTCCCCTTACAGCCGGCCCACCACACGCCTGGAAAAAACGTACGCTAGAAAAACCGCGCACCCGAAAAAAGGTACCGGCCTCCAACCTCCCCTTACAGCCGGCCCACCACACGCCTGGAAAAATGTACGCTCGAAAAATCCTGTTCCCGAAAAAACATACGCTCGAAAAACCGCGCACCCGAAAAAACGTACCGGCCTCCAACCTCCCCTTACAGCCGGCCACCACACGCCTGGAAAAATGTACGCTCGAAAAATCATGTTCCCGAAAAAAACATACGCCCGAAAAAACGCGCACCCGAAAAAACGTACGGCCTCCAACCTCCCCTTACAGCCGGCCCACCACACGCCTGGAAAAACGGTACGCTCGAAAAATCGTGTTCCCGAAAAAACGTACGCTCGAAAAACCGCGCACCCGAAAAAAAAGGTACCGGCCTCCAACCTCCCCTTACAGCCGGCCCACCACACGCCTGGAAAAAACATACGCTAGAAAAACCGCGCACCCGAAAAAAGGTACCGGCCTCCAACCTCCCCTTACAGCCGGCCCACCACACGCCTGGAAAAATGTACGCTCGAAAAATCGTGTTCCTGAAAAAAACATACGCCCGAAAAAACGCGCACCCGAAAAACGTACCGGCCTCCAACCTCCCCTTACAGCCGGCCCACCACACGCCTGGAAAAAACGGACGCTCGAAAAACCGTGCACCCGAAAAAATGTACCGGCCTCCAACCTCCCCTTACAGCCGGCCCACCACACGCCTGGAAAACATACACTCGAAAAACCGCGCACCCGAAAAAACGTACCGGCCTCCAACCTCCCCTTACAGCCGGCCCACCACACGCCTGGAAAAATGTACGCTCGAAAAATCATGTTCCCGAAAAAAACATACGCCCGAAAAAACGCGCACCCGAAAAAACGTACGGCCTCCAACCTCCCCTTACAGCCGGCCCACCACACGCCTGGAAAAACGTACGCTCGAAAAATCGTGTTCCCGAAAAAACGTACGCTCGAAAAACCGTGCACCCGAAAAAAGGTACCGGCCTCCAACCTCCCTTACAGCCGGCCCACCACACGCCTGGAAAAAACATACGCTAGAAAAACCGCGCACCCGAAAAAAAGGTACCGGCCTCCAACCTCCCCTTACAGCCGGCCCACCACACGCCTGGAAAAATGTACGCTCGAAAAATCGTGTTCCTGAAAAAAACATACGCCCGAAAAAACGCGCACCCGAAAAAACGTACCGGCCTCCAACCTCCCCTTACAGCCGGCCCACACACGCCTGGAAAAAAACGGACGCTCGAAAAACCGTGCACCCGAAAAAATGTACCGGCCTCCAACCTCCCCTTACAGCCGGCCCACCACACGCCTGGAAAACATACACTCGAAAAACCGCGCACCCGAAAAAACGTACCGGCCTCCAACCTCCCCTTACAGCCAGCCCACCACACGCCTGGAAAAAACGTACGCTAGAAAAACCGCGCACCCGAAAAAAGGTACCGGCCTCCAACCTCCCCTTACAGCCGGCCCACCACACGCCTGGAAAAATGTACGCTCGAAAAATCCTGTTCCCAAAAAAACATACGCTCGAAAAACCGCGCACCCGAAAAACGTACCGGCCTCCAACCTCCCCTTACAGCCGGCCCACCACACGCCTGGAAAAATGTACGCTCGAAAAATCATGTTCCCGAAAAAACATACGCCCGCCGAAAAACGCGCACCCGAAAAGACGTACCGGCCTCCAACCTCCCCTTACAGCCAGCCCACCACACGCCTGGAAAAACGTACGCTCGAAAAATCGTGTTCCCGAAAAAACGTACGCTCGAAAAACCGCGCACCCGAAAAAAGGTACCGGCCTCCAACCTCCCCTTACGGCCGGCCCACCACACGCCTGGAAAAAACGTACGCTAGAAAAACCGCGCACCCGAAAAAAGGTACCGGCCTCCAACCTCCCCTTACAGCCGGCCCACCACACGCCTGGAAAAACGTACGCTCGAAAAATCGTGTTCCCAAAAAAACGTACTCTCGAAAAACCGCGCACCCGAAAAAAGGTACCGGCCTCCAACCTCCCCTTACAGCCGGCCCACCACACGCCTGGAAAAATGTACGCTCGAAAAATCGTGTTCCCGAAAAAAACATACGCCCTAAAAAACGCACACCCGAAAAACGTACCGGCCTCCAACCTCCCCTTACAGCCGGCCCACCACACGCCTGGAAAAAACGGACGCTCGAAAAACCGTGCACCCGAAAAAATGTATCGGCCTCCAACCTCCCCTTACAGCCGGCCCATCACATGCCTGGAAAAACATACGCTCGAAAAACCGCGCACCCGAAAAAACGTACCGGCCTCCAACCTCCCCTTACAGCCGGCCCACCACACGCCTGGAAAAATGTACGCTCGAAAAATCATGTTCCCGAAAAAACATACGCCCGAAAAACCGCGCACCCCGAAAAAAAGGTACCGGCCTCCAACCTCCCCTTACAGCCGGCCCACACACGCCTGGAAAAAACGTACGCTCGGAAAAACCGCGCACCCGAAAAAAGGTACCGGCCTCCAACCTCCCCTTACAGCCGGCCCACCACACGCCTGGAAAAAACGTACGCTCGAAAAACCGCGCACCCGAAAAAAGGTACCGGCCTCCAACCTCCCCTTACAGCCGGCCCACCACACGCCAGGAAAAATGTACGCTCGAAAAATCGTGTTCCTGAAAAAAACATACGCCTGAAAAAACGCGCACCCGAAAAACGTACCGGCCTCCAACCTCCCCTTACAGCCGGCCCACCACACGCCTGGAAAAAACGGACGCTCGAAAAACCGTGCACCCGAAAAAATGTACCGGCCTCCAACCTCCCCTTACAGCCGGCCCACCACACGCCTGGAAAAATGTACGCTCGAAAAATCATGTTCCCGAAAAAACATACGCCTGAAAAAACGCGCACCCGAAAAAACGTACCGGCCTCCAACCTCCCCTTACAGCCGCCCACCACACGCCTGGAAAAACGTACGCTCGAAAAATCGTGTTCCCGAAAAAACGTACGCTCGAAAAACCGTGCACCCGAAAAAGGTACGGCCTCCAACCTCCCCTTACAGCCGGCCCACCACACGCCTGGAAAAAACGTACGCTAGAAAAACCGCGCACCCGAAAAAAGGTACCGGCCTCCAACCTCCCCTTACAGCCGGCCCACCACACGCCTGGAAAAATGTACGCTCGAAAAATCGTGTTCCTGAAAAAAACATACGCCTGAAAAAACGCGCACCCGAAAAACGTACCGGCCTCCAACCTCCCCTTACAGCCGGCCCACCACACGCCTGGAAAAAACGGACACTCGAAAAACCGTGCACCCGAAAAAATGTACCGGCCTCCAACCTCCCCTTACAGCCGGCCCACCACACGCCTGGAAAACATACACTCGAAAAACCGCGCACCCGAAAAAACGTACCGGCCTCCAACCTCCCCTTACAGCCGGCCCACCACACGCCTGGAAAAACATACGCTCGAAAAACCGTGCACCCGAAAAAAGGTACCGGCCTCCAACCTCCCCTTACAGCCGGCCCACCACACGCCTGGAAAAAACGGACGCTCGAAAAACCGTGCACCCGAAAAAATGTACCGGCCTCCAACCTCCCCTTACAGCCGGCCCACCACACGCCTGGAAAACATACACTCGAAAAACCGCGCACCCGAAAAAACGTACCGGCCTCCAACCTCCCCTTACAGCCGGCCCACCACACGCCTGGAAAAACATACGCTCGAAAAACCGTGCACCCGAAAAAAGGTACCGGCCTCCAACCTCCCCTTACAGCCGGCCCACCAAACGCCTGGAAAAACGTATGCTTGAAAAAATCCTGTTCCCAAAAAAACATACGCCCGAAAAAACGCGCAACCGAAAAACGTACCGGCCTCCAACCTCCCCTTACAGCCGGCCCACCACACGCCTGGAAAAACATACACTCGACTCGAAAAACCGCGCACCCGAAAAAAACGTACCGGCCTCCAACCTCCCCTTACAGCCGGCCCACCACACGCCTGGAAAAAACGTACGCTAGAAAAACCGCGCACCCGAAAAAAGGTACCGGCCTCCAACCTCCCCTTACAGCCGGCCCACCACACGCCTGGAAAAATGTACGCTCGAAAAATCCTGTTCCCGAAAAAACATACGCTCGAAAAACCGCGCACCCGAAAAACGTACCGGCCTCCAACCTCCCCTTACAGCCGGCCCACCACACGCCTGGAAAAATGTACGCTCGAAAAATCATGTTCCCGAAAAAACATACGCCCGAAAAAACGCGCACCCGAAAAAACGTACCGGCCTCCAACCTCCCCTTACAGCCGGCCCACCACACGCCTGGAAAAACGTACGCTCGAAAAATCGTGTTCCCGAAAAACGTCTACGCTCGAAAAACCGCGCACCCGAAAAAAGGTACCGGCCTCCAACCTCCCCTTACAGCCGGCCCACCACACGCCTGGAAAAAACATACGCTAGAAAAACCGCGCACCCGAAAAAAGGTATCGGCCTCCAACCTCCCCTTACAGCCGGCCCACCACACGCCTGGAAAAATGTACGCTCGAAAAATCGTGTTCCTGAAAAAAACATACGCCCGAAAAAACGCGCACCCGAAAAACATACCGGCCTCCAACCTCCCCTTACAGCCGGCCCACCACACGCCTGGAAAAAACGTACGCTCGAAAAACCGTGCACCCGAAAAAATGTACCGGCCTCCAACCTCCCCTTACAGCCGGCCCACCACACGCCTGGAAAACATACACTCGAAAAACCGCGCACCCGAAAAAACGTACCGGCCTCCAACCTCCCCTTACAGCCGGCCCACCACACGCCTGGAAAAAACGTACGCTAGAAAAACCGCGCACCCGAAAAAAGGTACCGGCCTCCAACCTCCCTTACAGCCGGCCCACCACACGCCTGGAAAAATGTACTCTCGAAAAATCGTGTTCCTGAAAAAAACATACGCCCGAAAAAACGCACACCCGAAAAAACGTACCGGCCTCCAACCTCCCCTTACGGCCGGCCCACCACACGCCTGGAAAAAACGTACGCTAGAAAAACCGCGCACCCGAAAAAAGGTACCGGCCTCCAACCTCCCCTTACAGCCGGCCCACCACACGCCTGGAAAAACGTACGCTCGAAAAATCGTGTTCCCAAAAAAACATACTCTCGAAAAACCGCGCACCCGAAAAAAGGTACCGGCCTCCAACCTCCCCTTACAGCCGGCCCACCACACGCCTGGAAAAATGTACGCTCGAAAAATCGTGTTCCCGAAAAAAACATACGCCCTAAAAAACGCGCACCCGAAAAACGTACCGGCCTCCAACCTCCCCTTACAGCCGGCCCACCACACGCCTGGAAAAAACGTACGCTAGAAAAACCGCGCACCCGAAAAAAGGTACCGGCCTCCAACCTCCCCTTACAGCCGGCCCACCACACGCCTGGAAAAATGTACGCTCGAAAAATCGTGTTCCTGAAAAAAACATACGCCCGAAAAAACGCGCACCCGAAAAAACGTACCGGCCTCCAACCTCCCCTTACGGCCGGCCCACCACACGCCTGGAAAAAACGTACGCTAGAAAAACCGCGCACCCGAAAAAAGGTACCGGCCTCCAACCTCCCCTTACAGCCGGCCCACCACACGCCTGGAAAAACGTACGCTCGAAAAATCGTGTTCCCAAAAAAACGTACTCTCGAAAAACCGCGCACCCGAAAAAAGGTACCGGCCTCCAACCTCCCCTTACAGCCGGCCCACCACACGCCTGGAAAAATGTACGCTCGAAAAATCGTGTTCCCGAAAAAAACATACGCCCTAAAAAACGCGCACCCGAAAAACGTACCGGCCTCCAACCTCCCCTTACAGCCGGCCCACCACACGCCTGGAAAAAACGGACGCTCGAAAAACCGTGCACCCGAAAAAATGTACCGGCCTCCAACCTCCCCTTACAGCCGGCCCATCACATGCCTGGAAAAACATACGCTCGAAAAACCGCGCACCCGAAAAAACGTACCGGCCTCCAACCTCCCCTTACAGCCGGCCCACCACACGCCTGGAAAAATGTACGCTCGAAAAATCATGTTCCCGAAAAAACATACGCCCGAAAAACCGCGCACCCGAAAAAAGGTACCGGCCTCCAACCTCCCCTTACAGCCGGCCCACCACACGCCTGGAAAAAACGGACGCTCGAAAAACCGTGCACCCGAAAAAACGTACCGGCCTCCAACCTCCCCTTACAGTCGGCCCACCACACGCCTGGAAAAACATACGCTCGAAAAACCGCGCACCCGAAAAAACGTACCGGCCTCCAACCTCCCCTTACAGTCGGCCCACCACACGCCTGGAAAAACGTACGCTCGAAAAATCGTGTTCCCGAAAAAACGTACGCTCGAAAAACCGCGCACCCGAAAAAAGGTACCGGCCTCCAACCTCCCCTTACAGCCGGCCCACCACACGCCTGGAAAAAACGTATGCTCGAAAAACCGCGCACCCGAAAAAAGGTACCGGCCTCCAACCTCCCCTTACAGCCGGCCCACCACACGCCTGGAAAAATGTACGCTCGAAAAATCGTGTTCCTGAAAAAAACATACGCCTGAAAAAACGCGCACCCGAAAAACGTACCGGCCTCCAACCTCCCCTTACAGCCGGCCCACCACACGCCTGGAAAAAACGGACGCTCGAAAAACCGTGCACCCGAAAAAATGTACCGGCCTCCAACCTCCCCTTACAGCCGGCCCACCACACGCCTGGAAAAACATACGCTCGAAAAACCGCGCACCCGAAAAAACGTACCGGCCTCCAACCTCCCCTTACAGCCGGCCCACCACACGCCTGGAAAAATGTACGCTCGAAAAATCCTGTTCCCGAAAAAACATACGCTCGAAAAACCGCGCACCCGAAAAACGTACCGGCCTCCAACCTCCCCTTACAGCCGGCCCACCACACGCCTGGAAAAATGTACGCTCGAAAAATCATGTTCCCGAAAAAACATACGCCCGAAAAAACGCGCACCCGAAAAAACGTACTGGCCTCCAACCTCCCCTTACAGCCAGCCCACCACACGCCTGGAAAAACGTACGCTCGAAAAATCGTGTTCCCGAAAAAACGTACGCTCGAAAAACCGTGCACCCGAAAAAAGGTACCGGCCTCCAACCTCCCCTTACAGCCGGCCCACCACACGCCTGGAAAAAACGTACGCTAGAAAAACCGCGCACCCGAAAAAAGGTACCGGCCTCCAACCTCCCCTTACAGCCGGCCCACCACACGCCTGGAAAAATGTACGCTCGAAAAATCGTGTTCCTGAAAAAAACATACACCCGAAAAAACGCGCACCCGAAAAACATACCGGCCTCCAACCTCCCCTTACAGCCGGCCCACCACACGCCTGGAAAAAACGGACACTCGAAAAACCGTGCACCCGAAAAAATGTACCGGCCTCCAACCTCCCCTTACAGCCGGCCCACCACACGCCTGGAAAACATACACTCGAAAAACCGCGCACCCGAAAAAACGTACCGGCCTCCAACCTCCCCTTACAGCCGGCCCACCACACGCCTGGAAAAACATACGCTCGAAAAACCGTGCACCCGAAAAAAAGGTACCGGCCTCCAACCTCCCTTACAGCCGGCCCACCACACGCCTGGAAAAAACGGACGCTCGAAAAACCGTGCACCCGAAAAAATGTACCGGCCTCCAACCTCCCCTTACAGCCGGCCCACCACACGCCTGGAAAACATACACTCGAAAAACCGCGCACCCGAAAAAACGTACCGGCCTCCAACCTCCCCTTACAGCCGGCCCACCACACGCCTGGAAAAACATACGCTCGAAAAACCGTGCACCCGAAAAAAGGTACCGGCCTCCAACCTCCCCTTACAGCCGGCCCACCACACGCCTGGAAAAACGTATGCTTGAAAAAATCCTGTTCCCAAAAAAACATACGCCCGAAAAAACGCGCACCCGAAAAACGTACCGGCCTCCAACCTCCCCTTACAGCCGGCCCACCACACGCCTGGAAAACATACACTCGAAAAACCGCGCACCCGAAAAAACGTACCGGCCTCCAACCTCCCCTTACAGCCGACCCACCACACGCCTGGAAAAAACGTACGCTAGAAAAACCGCGCACCCGAAAAAAGGTACCGGCCTCCAACCTCCCCTTACAGCCGGCCCACCACACGCCTGGAAAAATGTACGCTCGAAAAATCCTGTTCCCGAAAAAACATACGCTCGAAAAACCGCGCACCCGAAAAACGTACCGGCCTCCAACCTCCCCTTACAGCCGGCCCACCACACGCCTGGAAAAATGTGACGCTCGAAAAATCATGTTCCCCGAAAAAACATACGCCCGAAAAAACGCGCACCCGAAAAAAACGTACCGGCCTCCAACCTCCCTTACAGCCGGCCCACCACACGCCTGGAAAAACGTACGCTCGAAAAATCGTGTGTTCCCGAAAAAACGTACGCTCGAAAAACCGCGCACCCGAAAAAAGGTACCGGCCTCCAACCTCCCCTTACAGCCGGCCCACCACACGCCTGGAAAAAACATACGCTAGAAAAACCGCGCACCCGAAAAAAGGTATCGGCCTCCAACCTCCCCTTACAGCCGGCCCACCACACGCCTGGAAAAATGTACGCTCGAAAAAATCGTGTTCCTGAAAAAAACATACGCCCGAAAAAAACGCGCAACGAAAAACATACCGGCCTCCAACCTCCCCTTACAGCCGGCCCACCACACGCCTGGAAAAAACGTACGCTCGAAAAAACCGTGCACCCGAAAAAAATGTACCGGCCTCCAACCTCCCCTTACAGCCGGCCCACCACACGCCTGGAAAACATACACTCGAAAAACCGCGCACCCGAAAAAACGTACCGGCCTCCAACCTCCCCTTACAGCCGGCCCACCACACGCCTGGAAAAAACGTACGCTAGAAAAACCGCGCACCCGAAAAAAGGTACCGGCCTCCAACCTCCCCTTACAGCCGGCCCACCACACGCCTGGAAAAATGTACTCTCGAAAAATCGTGTTCCTGAAAAAAACATACGCCCGAAAAAACGCACACCCGAAAAAACGTACCGGCCTCCAACCTCCCCTTACGGCCGGCCCACCACACGCCTGGAAAAATGTACGCTCGAAAAATCCTGTTCCCGAAAAAACATACGCTCGAAAAACCGCGCACCCGAAAAACGTACCGGCCTCCAACCTCCCCTTACAGCCGGCCCACCACACGCCTGGAAAAATGTACGCTCGAAAAATCATGTTCCCGAAAAAACATACGCCCGAAAAAACGCGCACCCGAAAAAACGTACTGGCCTCCAACCTCCCCTTACAGCCAGCCCACCACACGCCTGGAAAAACGTACGCTCGAAAAATCGTGTTCCCGAAAAAACGTACGCTCGAAAAACCGTGCACCCGAAAAAAGGTACCGGCCTCCAACCTCCCCTTACAGCCGGCCCACCACACGCCTGGAAAAAACGTACGCTAGAAAAACCGCGCACCCGAAAAAAGGTACCGGCCTCCAACCTCCCCTTACAGCCGGCCCACCACACGCCTGGAAAAATGTACGCTCGAAAAATCGTGTTCCTGAAAAAAACATACACCCGAAAAAACGCGCACCCGAAAAACGTACCGGCCTCCAACCTCCCCTTACAGCCGGCCCACCACACGCCTGGAAAAAACGGACACTCGAAAAACCGTGCACCCGAAAAAATGTACCGGCCTCCAACCTCCCCTTACAGCCGGCCCACCACACGCCTGGAAAACATACACTCGAAAAAACCGCGCACCCGAAAAAACGTACCGGCCTCCAACCTCCCCTTACAGCCGGCCCACCACACGCCTGGGAAAAACATACGCTCGAAAAACCGTGCACCCGAAAAAAGGTACCGGCCTCCAACCTCCCTTACAGCCGGCCCACCACACGCCTGGAAAAAACGGACGCTCGAAAAACCGTGCACCCGAAAAAATGTACCGGCCTCCAACCTCCCCTTACAGCCGGCCCACCACACGCCTGGAAACATACACTCGAAAAAACCGCGCACCCGAAAAAACGTACCGGCCTCCAACCTCCCCTTACAGCCGGCCCACCACACGCCTGGAAAAACATACGCTCGAAAAACCGTGCACCCGAAAAAAGGTACCGGCCTCCAACCTCCCCTTACAGCCGGCCCACCACACGCCTGGAAAAACGTATGCTTGAAAAAATCCTGTTCCCAAAAAAACATACGCCCGAAAAAACGCGCACCCGAAAAACGTACCGGCCTCCAACCTCCCCTTACAGCCGGCCCACCACACGCCTGGAAAACATACACTCGAAAAACCGCGCACCCGAAAAAAACGTACCGGCCTCCAACCTCCCTTACAGCCGACCCACCACACGCCTGGAAAAAACGTACGCTAGAAAAACCGCGCACCCGAAAAAAGGTACCGGCCTCCAACCTCCCCTTACAGCCGGCCCACCACACGCCTGGAAAAAATGTCTACGCTCGAAAAATCCTGTTCCCGAAAAAACATACGCTCGAAAAACCGCGCACCCCGAAAAACGTACCGGCCTCCAACCTCCCCTTACAGCCGGCCCACCACACGCCTGGAAAAATGTACGCTCGAAAAATCATGTTCCGAAAAAAACATACGCCCGAAAAAACGCGCACCCGAAAAAACGTACCGGCCTCCAACCTCCCCTTACAGCCGGCCCACCACACGCCTGGAAAAATGTACGCTCGAAAAATCGTGTTCCCGAAAAAAACGTACGCTCGAAAAACCGCGCACCCGAAAAAGGTACCGGCCTCCAACTCCCCTTACAGCCGGCCCACCACACGCCTGGAAAAAACATACGCTAGAAAAACCGCGCACCCGAAAAAAGGTATCGGCCTCCAACCTCCCCTTACAGCCGGCCACACCACACGCTGGAAAAATGTACGCTCGAAAAATCGTGTTCCTGAAAAAAACATACGCCCGAAAAAACGCGCACCCGAAAAACATACCGGCCTCCAACCTCCCCTTACAGCCGGCCCACCACACGCCTGGAAAAAACGTACGCTCGAAAAACCGTGCACCCGAAAAAATGTACCGGCCTCCAACCTCCCCTTACAGCCGGCCCACCACACGCCTGGAAAACATACACTCGAAAAACCGCGCACCCGAAAAAACGTACCGGCCTCCAACCTCCCCTTACAGCCGGCCCACCACACGCCTGGAAAAAACGTACGCTAGAAAAACCGCGCACCCGAAAAAAGGTACCGGCCTCCAACCTCCCCTTACAGCCGGCCCACCACACGCCTGGAAAAATGTACTCTCGAAAAATCGTGTTCCTGAAAAAAACATACGCCCGAAAAAACGCACACCCGAAAAAACGTACCGGCCTCCAACCTCCCCTTACGGCCGGCCCACCACACGCCTGGAAAAAACGTACGCTAGAAAAACCGCGCACCCGAAAAAAGGTACCGGCCTCCAACCTCCCCTTACAGCCGGCCCACCACACGCCTGGAAAAAACGTACGCACGAAAAATCGTGTTCCCAAAAAAACATACTCTCGAAAAACCGCGCACCCGAAAAAAGGTACCGGCCTCCAACCTCCCCTTACAGCCGGCCCACCACACGCCTGGAAAAATGTACGCTCGAAAAATCGTGTTCCCGAAAAAAACATACGCCCTAAAAAACGCGCACCCGAAAAACGTACCGGCCTCCAACCTCCCCTTACAGCCGGCCCACCACACGCCTGGAAAAAACGTACGCTAGAAAAAACCGCGCACCCGAAAAAAGGTACCGGCCTCCAACCTCCCCTTACAGCCGGCCCACCACACGCCTGGAAAAATGTTACGCTCGAAAAATCGTGTTCCTGAAAAAAACATACGCCCGAAAAAACGCGCGCACCCGAAAAAACGTACCGGCCTCCAACCTCCCCTTACGGCCGGCCCACCACACGCTGGAAAAAACGTACGCTAGAAAAACCGCGCACCCGAAAAAAGGTACCGGCCTCCAACCTCCCCTTACAGCCGGCCCACCACACGCCTGGAAAAACGTGACGCTCGAAAAATCGTGTTCCCAAAAAAAACGTATCTCGAAAAAACCGCGCACCCGAAAAAAAGGTACCGGCCTCCAACCTCCCTTACAGCCGGCCCACCACACGCCTGGAAAAATGTACGCTCGAAAAATCGTGTTCCCGAAAAAACATACGCCCTAAAAAACGCGCACCCGAAAAACGTACCGGCCTCCAACCTCCCTTACAGCCGGCCCACCACACGCCTGGAAAAAAACGGGCGCTCGAAAAACCGTTGCACCCGAAAAAATGTACCGGCCTCCAACCTCCCCTTACAGCCGGCCCATCACATGCCTGGGGAAAAAACATACGCTCGAAAAAACCGCGCACCCGAAAAAACGTACCGGCCTCCAACCTCCCCTTACAGCCGGCCCACCACACGCCTGGAAAAATGTACGCTCGAAAAAATCATGTTCCCGAAAAAACATACGCCCGAAAAACCGCGCACCCGAAAAAAGGTACCGGCCTCCAACCTCCCCTTACAGCCGGCCACCACAAGCCTGGAAAAACGGACGCTCGAAAAACCGTGCACCCGAAAAAAAACGTACCGGCCTCCAACCTCCCCTTACAGTCGGCCCACCACACGCCTGGAAAAACATACGCTCGAAAAACCGCGCACCCGAAAAAACGTACCGGCCTCCAACCTCCCTTACAGTCGGCCCACCACACGCTGGAAAAACGTACGCTCGAAAAATCGTGTTCCCGAAAAAACGTTTTACGCTCGAAAAACCGCGCACCCGAAAAAAGGTACCGGCCTCCAACCTCCCCTTACAGCCGGGCCACCACACGCCTGGAAAAAACGTTATGCTCGAAAAACCGCGCACCCGAAAAAAGGTACCGGCCTCCAACCTCCCCTTACAGCCGGCCCACCACACGCCTGGAAAAAATGTACGCTCGAAAAATCGTGTTCCTGAAAAAAACATACGCCTGAAAAAACGCGCACCCGAAAAACGTACCGGCCTCCAACCTCCCCTTACAGCCGGCCCACCACACGCTGGAAAAAACGGACGCTCGAAAAAACCGTGCACCCGAAAAAATGTACCGGCCTCCAACCTCCCCTTACAGCCGGCCCACCACACGCCTGGAAAAACATTACGCTCGAAAAAACCGCGCACCCGAAAAAACGTACCGGCCTCCAACCTCCCCTTACAGCCGGCCCACCACACGCCTGGAAAAATGTACGCTCGAAAAACCTGTTCCCGAAAAAAACATACGCTCGAAAAACCGCGCACCCGAAAAACGTACCGGCCTCCAACCTCCCCTTACAGCCGGCCACACACGCCTGGAATAATGTACGCTCGAAAAATCATGTTCCCGAAAAAAACATACGCCCGAAAAAACGCGCACCCGAAAAAAACGTACTGGCCTCCAACCTCCCCTTACAGCCAGCCCACCACACGCCTGGAAAAACGTACGCTCGAAAAATCGTGTTCCCGAAAAAACGTACGCTCGAAAAACCGTGCACCCGAAAAAAGGTACCGGCCTCCAACCTCCCCTTACAGCCGGCCCACCACACGCCTGGAAAAAACGTACGCTAGAAAAACCGCGCACCCGAAAAAAGGTACCGGCCTCCAACCTCCCCTTACAGCCGGCCCACCACACGCCTGGAAAAATGTACGCTCGAAAAATCGTGTTCCTGAAAAAAAACATACACCCGAAAAAAACGCGCACCCGAAAAAACGTACCGGCCTCCAACCTCCCTTACAGCCGGCCCACCACACGCCTGGAAAAAACGGACACTCGAAAAAACCGTTGCACCCGAAAAAATGTACCGGCCTCCAACCTCCCCTTACAGCCGGCCCACCACACGCCTGGAAAACATACACTCGAAAAAAACGCGCACCGAAAAAAAACGTACCGGCCTCCAACCTCCCCTTACAGCCGGCCCACCACACGCCTGGAAAAACATACGCTCGAAAAAACCGTGCACCCGAAAAAAAGGTACCGGCCTCCAACCTCCCCTTACAGCCGGCCCACCACACGCCTGGAAAAAAAACGGACGCTCGAAAAAACACGTGCACCCGAAAAAATGTACGGGCCTCCAACCTCCCCTTACAGCCGCCCACCACACGCCTGGGAAAACATACACTCGAAAAACCGCGCACCCGAAAAAAAACGTATACCGGCCTCCAACCTCCCCTTACAGCCGGCCACCACACGCCTGGAAAAACATACGCTCGAAAAAAACCGTGCACCCGAAAAAAGGTACCGGCCTCCAACCTCCCCTTACAGCCGGCCCCACACACGCCTGGAAAAAAACGTATGCTTGAAAAATCCTGTTCCCAAAAAACATACGCCCGAAAAAACGCGCACCCGAAAAACGTACCGGCCTCCAACCTCCCCTTACAGCCGGCCCACCACACGCCTGGAAAACATACACTCGAAAAACCGCGCACCCGAAAAAACGTTACCGGCCTCCAACCTCCCTTACAGCCGACCCACCACACGCCTGGAAAAAAACGTACGCTAGAAAAACCGCGCACCCGAAAAAAGGTACCGGCCTCCAACCTCCCCTTACAGCCGGCCCACCACACGCCTGGAAAAATGTCGCTCGAAAAAATCCTGTTCCCGAAAAAACATACGCTCGAAAAACCGCGCACCCGAAAAACGTACCGGCCTCCAACCTCCCCTTACAGCCGGCCCACCACACGCCTGGAAAAATGTACGCTCGAAAAATCATGTTCCCGAAAAAAACATACGCCCGAAAAAACGCGCACCCGAAAAAACGTACCGGCCTCCAACCTCCCCTTACAGCCGGCCCACCACACGCCTGGAAAAAACGTACGCTCGAAAAAATCGTGTCCCGAAAAAAACGTACGCTCGAAAAACCGCGCACCCGAAAAAAAGGTACCGGCCTCCAACCTCCCCTTACAGCGGCCCACACACACGCCTGGAAAAAAACATACGCTAGAAAAAACCCGCGCACCCGAAAAAAAGGTATCGGCCTCCAACCTCCCCTTACAGCCGGGCCCACACACGCCTGGAAAAAATGTACGCTCGAAAAATCGTGTTCTGAAAAAAAAAAACATACGCCCGAAAAAAACGCGCCACCCGAAAAAACATACCGGCCTCCAACCTCCCTTACAGCCGGGCCCACCACACGCCTGGAAAAACGTACGCTCGAAAAAACCGTGTTGCACCCGAAAAAATGTACCGGCCTCCAACCTCTCCTTACAGCCGGCCCCACCACACGCCTGGAAAACATACACTCGAAAACCGCGCACCCGAAAAAAACGTACCGGCCTCCAACCTCCCCTTACAGCCGGCCCACCACACGCCTGGAAAAAACGTACGCTAGAAAAACCGCGCACCCGAAAAAAGGTACCGGCCTCCAACCTCCCCTTACAGCCGGCCCACCACACGCCTGGAAAAATGTACTCTCGAAAAAATCGTGTTCCTGAAAAAAATACGCCCGAAAAAAAAACGCACACCCGAAAAAAAAACGTACCGGCCTCCAAACCTCCCTTACGGCGGCCCACCACACGCCTGGAAAAATGTTACGCTCGAAAAAATCCTGTTCCCGAAAAAACATACGCTCGAAAAACCGCGCACCGAAAAAAACGTACCGGCCTCCAACCTCCCCTTACAGTCGGCCACCACACGCCTGGAAAAACGTGACGCTCGAAAATCGTTGTTCCCGAAAAAACGTTACGCTCGAAAAAACCGCGCACCCGAAAAAAGGTACCGGCCTCCAACCTCCCCTTACAGCCGGCCCACCACACGCCTGGAAAAAAACGTATGCTCGAAAACCGCGCACCCGAAAAAAAGGTACCGGCCTCCAACCTCCCCTTACAGCCGGCCCACCACACGCCTGGAAAAATGTGCGCTCGAAAAATCGGTGTTCCTGAAAAAAAACATACGCCGGAAAAAACGCTGCACCGAAAAAAAACGTA